>CM022672.1:3331442-4051442 GCA_012295275.1 Chrysomallon squamiferum | reverse complement strand
ACCAAAATTGTATTTGATGCACAAAATTATTGAAAAAAAAATTGTACTTAAACTTATTCTACAGCTATCTCCTTTTATTCCAAAATCAGAAACACTTTCGGTCCCAAGCATTTTGGATAAATGATTCTCAACCGATAATAATGGTAATAATAATAATAAAAACATCAACAAATTTTCGAAACTAAAAAAAAAAAAAAAAGGAAGATAGGAATCCATATCAATTTGGCAGCATGTGCCTTTGAGTTTTTTCTTTGTAAATGTATAATGGTCATATATTAGAATATAAAATGTAACCACTGGCTGGGATTGATCCTGCCAACTTTGATTTCGTGGAACTGCAAGCAATCGTTGAATTATATGACCCTCTTTTGTTTCCGCTTAGGATCAACACATTAATATAGCCATACTCAAAAAAAATAATAATAATAATAAAAAAAAAAAAAAATAATAATAATAATAATAATAATAAAAAAAATGGAATAGAAAAACATGATTTTCTGGGTGAAAATACAAATGATTTATGAACTTCTTCACGGCCATGAAGGAAATGGCAAAACGTGTGTATCCTTCTGCTTAACATTGTACCTATAACGCACACTTGCTAAATATTGTTAGCCGATATTCTAGCCTTGTATAAGGTCGGAATGAATTGACATACAAAGATTCATTTTGCAAGCGACATTTGGAAAATGTTTCAAGGTAACGCTATTGATATTTTAACGTGATGTTAGCGCCCTTAGGAAATGTGTCTTTAACTCAGTCAATAATCTTGGGACCTTTTATGTTTAATCTGTTCTTTAAAAAGTAATGAAAACATTGAAACTGGTATTATGTATAAACACACACACATACATACATAGATACTGACGTCGTAAAATCGTGGGGATTGAATTCTTTGGGTAACTATTTGTACTGAATCATGGACACAGCATATAAAAAAAAAAACTGATTTTTTTTTTTTTTTTTTTTTTTACTGAAATGGTAGAATTGGGGACGGTTTTGTGTTTTTGTTTGTTTCTTTGATTTTACATATGTTGTTACGGATATACACATACATATGTTCAACATCTGCCTGCTTATTCACATAGAAATACAATTACTTAATTGTGTGCATTTTCATTAAAAAAAAAATGTAAGTAAATATCTGGAAATAATGTAAAGCCCTGAAATAAACGCTTATGTAAATTCACAGTGTACACTTGGGACCAACCTATCGATTTTTTATACCCTTAAACAAAACCTCTACTCTGAGTCTCGTCATTTACATGTCCTTAGCAACCTGAACTAGTCTCCCGCTGTATTAACAAGAGTCGTTGTTGTGTTTTACTATTCTCTACAAGTGTGTCTAGCCCTAGGACACGTAATTTCTTAATATAGAGAGGGTAAAATATTATTCAGCATTAATAATTTTTTATATGGTACAGGTAAATTTGGTAATTCAGTTTTTAATTATACCTGTAATCTGATAAATTAATAAAAAGCTAGTTTTTACATTTGTTTTAAGTAGCATATATATATATATATATATATATATATAATTTTTTATTTTTTTCTCCTTTAATCATTTGCAAAAAAAAAAAAAAAAAAAACAAGAAAAGAAAAAACAGTGTATGGGGAGTGATATTTATCAATTATCCATGATATTATTATTATTATTATTATTATTATTATTATTATTATTATTTTAAATAATGTTCAGTTTTTAAAGGTATTGTTTTGTTTATCATTTCAGGAAGTTGACATCACCATTTTTCCCTGTTGAAGGTTTCGTCATGATCAAATTTTCTAGCCAGTCATTGCCTTCCATAGACTTTCGGAAGGGAGAGTCAATAATAATCTATCCAAGCAAAAATGAGTCAACTCTGGAAGACCTACGAGTAGCTGGAGTGTCGACATTTTGGCGCTCTCCATACAAGAACGAAGTTTACTCCGGAGTAGCGAATAATTCTCATTCGATCAGTACTCACAGACTCACAAATCCCAAACCTTTAGGAGAAGTGAAGGGAATTCTTAAAAATAAAAGTTTTTCCAAAGACAGCGAATCAGACAGTTCTGGTGACGAAATTAAGAAACTCAGAGGTATTCTGACGAAGAAAATGGCCGAAGGTGCTCTTCGCAAGAAATCTGGAAAACGGGTTCAGTTTGACGACAGACTTGTTCGTCTGCATGAGATTAGCAGACGTCATGGTTACACTTCGTCTGGAGAAAGTGTCACTAGCGACGAGATTGATGATCCTCCACACAGCGTGAGACAGACAGCAGTTAAAGATTCTAAACAGAAAGGATTCTGTCAGGACAGAATTGTTTTGCGTGTTCCCAAAATACAACGACAGGAAGAAATATCGTCTGACGCAAGACCCGCACGTTTCAGTAGATGCTCCAGCGCCCCGACTTCGAACAGTGAGAAAAATACCAGCAAGTCTCTGGACAGTCTTGAAAACTGGGTGAAATCGTCAGATAACAAATACCTGCATGCTGAGTGCAAGTTAACCCAGGACAGTTTCATGGCTGCTGAGGCAGAGAAACAGCCGAACGTGGACACGCGGCCGCCACGCCTTACTCGATCCTTCACCTCCCCAGTATTGCTGTCTCAGCGCTCTCCCAAAAAACCCGTATTGTGCTTTCAGTCGTCGTCTCGTCACGAATCGACGACGACGTCATCGTCGGACACGCCAACGAAAAAACATTTAGTTATTTCAGCGAGATCGTATCCCCAGTCTAGAATTGTATCTCAGGCTGCTGCGGCGCAGCATTTTGAAGTTCACGAAATTCAGCAGAGGAATTCGAACTTCTGCAACAACGACAAGACGAACCAGATCATCCGTTGGCTCAAAGACGTCAACCTGACTCAGGCCAGAGAGGGACGCTGCACCGTTCTACTTCCGGGAATGAGCGAGCACAAAGACATGTGACCTCAGACATTTTTGTTTTTGGATAGTTTTAAGCTAAGCTAAGTGAAAAAGCTGTTCAGAGCTGACGCAGTACCTGATGTAATTATGTTTAACGTTAGATTGTGGCCATAACCGGTGTCGAACGATTGTAAGATGTATAAATAAAACTCAAACTGTGTTTATCACAGTGTCAGCAGCGGCTCCTCCATTTTTTTCAGAAACCCTGGAGAATTAATAGTGATAAACCAGAGGGATATTTAATAAAATAAAATATGGTGGTTATTTTATTTATTTATTTATTTATTTATTATTTTGCTGTTTGGACGACTGCAGAGATGTATTGTGTATTTTCTATGTGTAAGACAATGTTTATAACACAGGATACCATTTCTTTTGCTACATCCAAAAACCAAAGTCAAGGAATAAATACTGATGTCGGACAATATGAAGTTCAAAAAAACCCACAAAAACAGCTCCAGTCTTCATGGAACAATTATTTTATTTTATTTATTTATTTATTTATTATTATTATTATTATTATTATTATTATTATTATTATTATTATTATTATTATTATTATTGTACTGATTTTAGTTAGTTAAAAGATGTAACTTGTACATGAGTAATTATGATATTTCGAAATACTGTTTAACATTTTAGTTCACTACTTGCTAAACAAACAATTATGAACGCAATCAAAAATTTGTACAAAATGTAATAATATATATTTAATCGGCCACAAATTAATGTAATTTGACACTGTGTTGCACTGTAAAATAAATGTATAGTGTTCTTCCTGTAAAAACAATATGGTTGTAATATATTTTAAAATCTATTTATTTGTAACGACTTTGACACAACAGTTCATGGAAATGGTATTTGTTGATGTGATTGAAAATAAATATTAATCTATTCTTAGTGGTTATTAATTGAAACCTAACAACACTTCAAAAGCATGATTAATTTTCACTCAACGACTTTTGGATGTAAAATTCTGGTCTATTCAGTTACACTGTCTTCGTTTAACTTACAATTTCTCATTAGCAGGAGTAGGTTTATTTATTTATTTATTTTAGGTTGTTTCGTTTTGTTTTTTTTCTTCTGATTTTATTCTTTCCTTGAGACAGCAAAAAAAAAAAAAAAAAAAAAAAAAAAAAAAAAAGAACAACAACAAAAAGTGTTAAATCTCTTGATACATCATTAGCGGTAAAGGGAAGTAACTCAATGAATGTACTGACAAAACGAATATATAGTATACGGAGCTGCTGTTCATTCTTGTTAAATTACAACATAACAACAACAACAGTAATTATAATACAACATTGTCCAACAAGGAATTCTGTATGTTTTGTTACTGCAAATAATAAGCCATAAGAAAATAAATAATAGAACTACTGTCGAAATATTATAATACATTGTATTAATGATGACGAATAAATAAGTTCGCAATGATAGTCCCAAAGACAGTTATAAAGTAAAAAAATGTTTAAGATATTTATGTTAATTAGTCAAATAATTACTAAATAATACAATAATTACACACGTTTTCTGTTGCGCTTCAGAGAGAGAGATTCCTGTTGCATAGCTAGTGGCATTAAACATGGGGAAAAAAATTAAAGAAATAAAAACAAAATTTAAAAATTATAAATTAAAAACATGAAACCAATTATTTCAACTTACGGAACTTGTACTAAAATATACCGATAGATCTTATTTTAAAACAATGCAATGACGTCATTACAAAGATAAGGTTTACTTTTATACTAAAAGGTGAGCATATGTTTTTCTTCTTTGTTTTTCGCATTATTTCGGTTTATATATATATATATATATATATAAAATATTTTTTTTTTTTTTTTTTTTAAAAACATATTTATTTATTAATTTATTTAGTAATAATAGCAATAAAAGTAACAACAACAACAACAAATAAACAAACAAACAAATAAATTACAGCATTAGAAAAACCACATGAGAGTCACTGCCTGGAACTGGAAATAGTTGACTGGACAAACGTAGAAGGTTTACTCATGCAGCCTAACATACTTCAGCCTTGCAACGTAACCTCTGAGCTGTAATACCCTCCCACGACTGCTTAAATTATTCATCAGCGTAACCAATTTAATCAAGAAAAAAGATCTATTTAAATCATGTGAAGTGCCGTTACTTTTCTTCGTAAAATCATTAAACGGGAAACCGCAGTAACCCTAAAGAAATTAACACAGAAAAACTTGAACAGTAAATTAACTGGAACTTCTTTTTTTTTATTTCCCCACAGAGAATATGGGTACAATAATCCTATGGTGATGGTCGTAACAATGGAACTCGTTTTATCCCAGGTAATTACAGACTATCACAATTAATTAAGCACGCCAATGTCAAAATTGAAATTCTAGTCGTGTCTATGCTAGACCGGGAATGATTGTGTTTAGTAATTGCTTTTTCAGTATTCTTATCCAACTGAAATCTAAAATGTAGATCACTGAACATGATTATTAACTGACTTCATTTCTGCAATTATGTATAAATTGCTTATTTCAGTTAAATAATTTCATAAAAACCCTACCTCATTTATATGCAATACTACTACTACTACTACTACTAATAATAATAATAATAATAACAGTAATATAATAATAATAATAATAATAATAATAATAATAATAATAATAATAATAATAATAATAACAATAACAATAATAATAATAAATAATACACCAAAACAGAACAAGCACAAAAAATCTGTTTCATATGTTCTATGTTCATGGGTAATAAGATATGAACAACAATAAATAAATAAATAAATATTCTGAAAGACTGCCATTATGTCATTATACAGGCATTCAATAATAATAATAATAATAATAATAATAATAATAATAATAATAATAATAATAATAATAATATTAATAATAATAATTTAAAGCAGAAAAATATAAATAATTCATTAATAGTCTACCAAGATTAAACACACCCACAACATTTGTGTTTTGCTTTGTTGTTTATTTTATTTTGTTTTATTTTATTTTATTTTATTTTATTTTATTCTATTTTATTTTATTACTTAAATTCTATCTGATAAATTCACTTTTTATTCCGCTTGGGCAGGACTCAGTCTTATTAGACTTTTCTCATTTAAACTTTTTCTCCGCGCCTTTAGATTACAATGTACATGTAGCATTATGTCCTTGAACGTTTCGTTTTTGGTTGCAATTTCTGAATGTTCATACTTCATTATAATGTAGTGAAATATAATCTAAATATAAATGGAGTTTCATTTTAATGAAAGCAAATTAACAAAAACAACAACAAAGGTAAATAAATAAATTAAATTAAATTAAATTAAAATAAATTAAATCAAATTATATAAATTAAATCAAATTAAAATAAATTAAATCAAATTAAAATAAATTAAATCAAATTAAATAATAAAAATCTTAGTCGAAGCTGAACCTTTAAATAGATTCTAAAAAATACATATACTAGCAGCCACAGAAAACACAGCACTAGTTCATTAAATCAGTAAAAGGTCAAGCAAATTCTATTCAGGCTGTGTATTAGTGAAGCGACACAATTCTGCAAAGAGACGACAAAGTCAAAAGAACATTCTTTAATATCGCTGACCAGCGCTCTCATTAACAAACAGAGTTTCTGGTAAAGTGCTACAAAATGTCAGTATCGGGTGTGGCCACCACGGGCAGGCAACATGGGACAGCATTGCGATGGCTCACGGAGGAAATCATCCTCGTGGTAAAGATCTGGATTCTCTGATGATCACGCGAACCAGATTTACCTCCAGTTGCAGAAGAGTGTAAGCAGGGGTCTGCATCCGAAGTAACTGTCCCATTGTATCTACATGAGAACCGACGGTTGACAGAGACGGCCATGGAAGAACGCTGATGTGTTGTTGGTTCAGATAAGCCTTGTGATGTCTAGTATGTAGTCATGTTGTAACGTCTGTAGGTTACGGCTGGCTGCCGTATAAGGAATGACGTGGTTTTGTAGGATATTGCACCGATCTCGGAAGACGTGAATATCTGTCCAGCTTTGAATGTTGATTTTTACCCATATCATCACTCTACTAACACCAAGCGATTCGTCACAATATCCGCCATAGCTGCATCTGCCCAACGGTGTAGATGAGATTAAAACTTCATTTATTTGTGAAGAGGACTTGTCCACAGTGGCGTTGTATCTATCAAGATATCTCTCGGAAAAGGCGTCTTGTTGCCTGTTTGGCTGAAGTGATCGTGTGGTGGTGGTACCTGACTTACTGCAGTTTGAAATCTCTCTTGTGCAGACGAGACAGGTACCTTTGCTGATCTTGGTTGAGGGTATCAATTTTAATCCTTTGAGAATGTCACTTCATTACATTAAGGCCAATCTCAACAGGTAAATCTGATAACACACAGTTTCCCAGCTCTATAATCGGATGACTGGTTTAGGTAAAGTGGCACTGACAGCACCCCGCGTTTAAGAGATTTTCAAGGTTTCTGCTCCCGTGCGAATGCACAAAGTATGGTATGACGTGAAATTCCATACAACTGCATTCATTCTACCCTCTATTTCAGACCGCATCTCAACAAAAACCACGAAACTTAACACAAATGAGCCTGCGTTTTCTATGGCTGGCTATCAGTATATCTTTTTTTGTAGCTATTTTTTAAAACTTACCTTCTGGAGAAGTAAACAAATCGATAACCTCAGAGATATACAGAATGCATTTAATTATTATTCCATGTACACGAAATGTTTTTATAAAACAACTCGTGCTGATCAAAGTGAAAGTCGAGAGTTTTAAATCGTCTGACAAAAGTGATAAATAGATACTTGACAAACTCAGGCTTTACATCTGATAATAATATATCTGTCATGTTTGATATATACTATACATACATAAGCACATATACATATATATGTATGTGTGTATATGTATATGTTCATATGTTTATGTTTATATATATATATATATAGTCATGCATACACACAGAGATGCATATAACATACATACACACTTACAAATGCATCAGATGCAAACACATTCAAACATATCTCCATTTACAGGTGCACACATACACACACACACACACACACTAATGAAAATGACTTAGTAACGACACACACTATATTAACAAAATTCTTTTAATCTTCAAGCGAGGAATACACTGACTATGTAAAAACAGTTACTCATACAAAACTTCGCGTGTCCTTCAAATGACTGCATGCCAACTGCAGGGTACGTTTACTTATTTAATTCATTAATATTAGTCAACGAGATAAACAGTTTAAACATTGTCCACTGTTCGGCTTTTAATCAGTACCTATATCGATATCTGTACGTGTTTACTTCTGGTCGAACAGCGCCTTTACTTTCCTTGCTGGTGACTGCAAAATAACCGATGCCAGTCGAGAGAGTGATTAAAAGAAAGGAAAATACAACTGTTCATTTCTTATCCATATATCACGCAGTAAAACATCTATTCGATTGACTGCTCGTTTGAGAGTTGCTAAGCTGCATGTACAACTACGTTTCTAGGTTGGAAAAAAATAAATAAATAAAAATAATGTATATTGTTAAAGATCGAAACAAGTGTCGAGTTCAGATCTGAAGCGAAGTCGAATATAAAAACCCAACCAATCAGCGTAGCTCCGACCAGTCTAGTTCACGCGAGAAAACCATAAATAAGAAATTATATTACCGTAACAGTACTATCAAAAACAAAATGTGATCTTAGTTGGAAGACATAAAAAGTAAATAAATAAATGTTTCGGGTGTTCGTGGATTTTAAATGACAATGTCAGGATTAATACGTTTTGTGAGAAAAGTGTCTTAGGCTGCTCACACTTGTTTTAACGCTAAGACAGAGACAAAAAAAATTAAAGAAACATGAGAGAGGTAAAAAAGAAAAAAATGTTTGAAATGTTTTGCGAGGCGCTCATCTATTCTGACATGCTCCAGTTGTGACACACAAACTGTGGAATTTGTTTGTGTTGGTGCGCGTTTCTAACAAGAAATCGAGAGCTGAGTAAACATTTACTTGTTTACCAGGATTAACCAAATGTTTACATAAAAATTAATGAAGTGACACTTTCTGTACGTTCTAGCTGTATATTTTATTCAAGTGTTTTAAATTCTGGCCTATTAACTACTTTATCGAGTTTATACACTTGCGAGTTTATATATCAACCATAGTGCTTTGGAAACCTGTAAGATATTCCTTTTCAAAATACACCGGCAAAGAAACAGGAACATTTTGAATGTACATACACCTTGGTTACACTATTCCTCTACAGAAAAGTAAACATTGTGGATATAAATTATTACGATTGCTATATTATGTAGGGATATTGTCTTTGGAATAAAGTAACTGGTATATTATATAACAGGTGAGAGTGAAATAAATAACGACTACCTGCATATTGTAAAAAACCAGTTTCGTTCTTACAGCAGCCAGAAGAGAATTGTCTAAACTGAAAACACAACGGGTACGCGGAGGCTGAACAAATCAAGTTGTGAGATGGGAGAATATGAAATTACATTTCAGGTGAGTGATGTGTTTTAATTACTGGAGTTCTGTCTTCAAATGTGTAAATATGTATGTACGTAAGTATGTATATGTATGTATGTAAATATGTGTATGTATCGATGTTTTTATGCATGTGTATGTATATGAATGAATATATGTGTATATATGTGGCGAGCATGTTTATGTGTGTATGTGATTGTATCTATTTATGTATATAAATATGTATGTTTGTACGTATGTATGCATGTATAAGTTTATATGTACATATGTATGTATATACTTTTGTGTCTTGTTCATACATGTATGTATATACCAATGAGTATTGCTTTGCTTATTTACGTTTCTGTACATATGTGTATAACATTAGTGGCTGTTTAAATCATCTGAATGGTCCAAATACATTTATTTTTGATACCGAATCATTGATTCGTTTGGAAATTAATAATTATTTATTTTTAAAGAGCTGAATGTAACACACACACACACACACACACACACACACACACACACACACACACACACATACTCGTGCACACACAATATGTAGTAAAAACAAAACTGCCTGGAAAAAAGAAATCTGACTAAATATCAATGAAACTATAAGCGAGATATGTAATAACATGGAAGCGTATCTCTTTTAGCTGCAACGTTTTCTGCGACTGGTTGTGAAAAGAACGATAAACAAAGGGCAAATAATGCAGTGGATTTAGGTAACCTCTATCTTTTTACTTCTGCATTTATTCAATAAAAAGCCGATACAATAGCCGGTTTCGATATTCGATTTTTAATTAACTGCAAGACAACCGCTGTCCTTTGTGCGTAATCCGAACATTTCCAATATTGGGCTGCTTATTGGCGTCGACGATAATAAACTCTTTCTTTGCATCAAACAAACAACGTTATCTAGATTAGTAGGCAATATATATATATATATACATATATATATATATATACATATATATATACATACAGAGAGAGAAAATACTGTTATGTCTGTGTTGTTTCAATGTAAAGCTGAAATAAATTCAGTTAATAATTCATAGGTAGAAAGAAAAGAGAAAGTTTTAAAAAAAATAACAATAAAATCAAATATGTTTTGGTAAAATACATTTGTGGAAATAGTTCACGAATAAAGCTTATTATATCTAAAGATAAAAAAAAAGTAAAATCTCTATACAAATATCTACAAAAAATCAATGTTGCTGTAACAATGAGAGAGAGTTAGAACTTACATTCAGAACGTATAACATAATGAAGGTTCATAATATGATAAAAGAAGTACATTCAATACGTATCAAAGAACGAACGTTACAGAGTACGATAAAAGGAAACTATATTTAATACGTATATCAAAGCTATGATTAAAAAATAAGATAAAAAAAGAAAATGCTTTAATTAAAGATACATTTAGTACGTGTCACAAAACAAAGATAAAAAGAGAATACATTAAAAATATAATATAATATGTATTACAATGAAGGTTACATTTCATGATTAAAAACATAATAGATCAGTTAAAGATACGTTTAACAAGTGTTAAAGAATAATTCGGGAAAAATACGTCAACTGATTATAATTTTAATATCAGAACACTGTTATACGTTATACTTAAAATAAAAATATGTTAATTAAATATACTTTTAATACCCATCAGAACAATGTTACATTTTAGAATTGTTTAATACGTATCACAGAAGTGTTACATTTTACAGTTTAAAAAGAATACGTTAATTATATATACATTTAAAACGTATCGTAGAATACTTGACAGCGTAAAAAAACACGCCAGTTAAAAATATATTTATGTATCGTACATTTAGTAGTTAAAGATACATTTAACTGAAGTATATTACACTTTTCAAATACAAAGGAACACGTTAAAGAAAAAAACGAAAATAACGAACAACAACACAAATTATAACTAAATAAATAAATAAATAAATAAATAAATAAATAAATAAAAATAAAATAAATAAATAAATGAAATATTGTCGAAAAGAATTTTTTTACAATAATGAATAAATTAATTTGCACATTATGTAAAACAAACAAACAAACAAAAAACAAAACAGAAACAAACAAACATAAAACAACAATAACAATAAGAGTAAAAAAACAGGAAGAAAATACAATAAAAGGAAAAGGAAATACGTTAAAAGGAAAATACTTTAAAATTATATCCAGTATCAATAATTGTACATTATTATACCATAAACATAAAAGAAAAAAAAAAAAAAAAAAAAAAAAAAAAAAAAAAAATGTGTTCGAAACGCAGAATGAAGGGGGAAAAATATACGATCGTTAAAATATATTCAGACTGTATTATAGAATTACAGCAATAAAAAAAAAGTAACTATAAATTTACAGCGAATTATAATACATATTTGTGTGTATATGTATGTGTGTATATATATATATATGAATATTTATATATATATTGTTCAATCCAGTAAATTACGACGACGAAAAAAAACCCCAAAACAACAGCAACAAGAATAATAAAAATAATGAAAGAAAACAAAATGTAGTTAGCATGCACTGAACATGAACATTTTATATAAGGAACAAAGAGAGAACTTTTTTTTTTTTTTTTGGCATGACAGAACAGTTTTATTTTCGTGTCTTTTTTCTTTACATTTTTCTTTCATCTGTGACGTAGTCTTTGATACCGTGAAGTCCAGTTCACCTCAGTTGTTTGTCAGACTTGAAAGATTCCATAAAACTGAACTGAAATTTAATGTTTTCACGTTTACAAAGCAGGTTCCTTTAAACCTTTTTCAAGTCGAGTTAATTTTCTGTCAGTGGCAAGATAATATATGTTCAACCCAGCATTAATAGTTTGTTCTGTTTGTTTGTTTTGGGGGTTTTTTTTTGTTTTTTTGTTGTTGTTGTTTTTTTTTTTTTTTTTTTTGATGTCGATAATAATACGGTATTCAATTTAGTTTCTTTCTTGTCGTTTCTTTTAAAAATTTCTTTCATTTTTTATTCTTTACATTTTGATTTTGAGAAATCTAACAGAGATTGCCCTTGCAAAATTTAAACTGGTCACTTGATAAACACTAATAACAACAACTGCTACTGCTTCTAATAAATAAATAAGACCGAACGAATGAAAGGACTTTGAACAGTAATATTTTTCAAAGATATATATATATATATATACATATATCAGCGATACATACATACACAAACAAAATAAACAGATCATTCCTAACACCGATCTAAATAACACTTTCACACATATATAATATACAGGTTTTTCTTCCCTCTGCAGTTCTGATTATACTTACGCTGCAGTAGATAAAGTGTAAGTCTATACAACGAAATCAAAAGAACATTTTAACTGTTTCATTACAGACCATTAGATACCGTGTCACAGTCAATAGCGAGAAAGAATTCTTTCAAACGCTCATAAAAGCGATCAAATTGCAAAAGGGACGGCCGCTTAGAAAGTAATAAAGTAGAATAGCTGGATAATTAAGTAATACATTAACCCGTTTAATTGTTTGTGACAGCAATATGCAGTTGTTATAGATATCATACAGATACACGGACACCAAAGACTTACACAAGTCAGATGTTCCTGGATGTTCGCACGTACAGACAGGTTATCTGAAATTATCAGGTGTGTTGCGAATTATTTAAAACGTTTCTGTCTTTAGACTTCATAAGATTTCACTTGTAAGTGTAGTAACCTTTTAAAATTAGTATTACTGATTTTATCGTACAGTTTTGTATCAATAATAATAATACGGTATTAATCTAAAACAGCTAAAATAAGATGTGCGCTATATAACATTATTTCATATTCCAAATTCATGCTGTATTGTATTGATATATTGTGTTGTTGTTATACAGGTATATTATTACATTTATTTACGTTCACCTGAGTTTACTTTATTGTATCCTATTGGATTCATAGTCAGCTTTAATGGAAAATAATGTCAGTCACAGATTTTACTTGTAAGGTCTATATGAAGACAAATTTCCTCACTGCAGTATCATGTTAAAGATTCAAGCTATGCAGCTTATTTCTTTATTTATACCGTAGTGTGATATCAGTTATTTTGGTCTTTCCAAATATCCAGACTTTTTGACACACCAGTAATTAGGCATAGGTGGAATGGGAAATAATCCACGGATGCCCTGTCTAGTAAGTGAGTGCATATAACAGATAGGAGTAGCGAGTTTCTTCTCTGGTGTGTGTGTATGTGTGTGTGCGTGTTTTGTGGTGGTTGTTTTTGTTGTTGTTGTTTTGGTGGGGTTTTGATTTTTGCTTTTGTTTTTCTGGTTTTTTTCTTGATATAAATATGAGAGACCTTTTGCAGCTAATCTTAAAGCGCAGTCCATGAAATTATGACAGGAAATTTTAAATAATAATAATAACACACACACACACACACACACACACACGCAGACTTTTAAAGGTAATATATAAATGTTTTACGAATTATTTAAAATTCACATTAATTCACTAAATTTATCTATTTTCAGGCATGACAACAAACGGTTGCTGGACTCTGTGGCGACAGATGCCTCCGCGATATCAGCTAACAAACAGAGAACCATGCGATGATGGACTCGACTGGAAAAACGTGCCGTTAGACAGTCGGTCAACAGTCCTGCGCAGATCTACAAACATCAACAGCAACTCGTGGGTCCCAGAGAACGAATTCGTCAAAAAGAAGTTATTCTTTTCGCAAAGTGTAAAACATTCCGATCAGAACCTGAAAGGTGCAGACATGTCCCAAAAACAGGCTTTTCCGATGAGGAAATCGGTGTACATTGATAATCTGAAACAGCTGCAGAAGATGAATTCGACGAAACAGCATTTCGTCGGTGGTCCATCTCTCATCTCCTACGTGCCCAACGTGAAAGTGAAGAGTTCCCCGCAGTTCTCAGTCACCAGCTTGATCAACATAGCTCTGGATCACAACAGCGCAACAGACGGAAGCCAGTCGTCTGGAAAGTTTTTCGCAGTCGAAAACAATTGCAACGCCAAATTTATCAGCAAGGGAAGAAAGAAACGTAAAAATGTCGGTGAAAGTGGCGGCACTTACACAACTCTGTACATGGACAATAACAAAATATTCTATATTGGTAAACGCAAAACTTTGGATTCCGGTGGTAGTGCAAGTGCGCTGTACCATGCACCAAACAGAGACATTGAACGTCTGCGAAGAGAATATTTATCAAATCCGAAATGCTCGGACGTTAAGGCTTTAAAAAGAGAAAGGATTGATTACGACAAGAAAGTGTCTCACATACTAAATTACTATGAAAACGGAGACGTCAGAAACCCGAACAGCGAGACGTCTGCGTCGCGAGCCGTCGGCCACGTCTTGCCGGCGGATCACAAACAACACGGTTCCCAGGCGGATCACAAACAACACGGTTCCCAGGCGGCCAGCCGCTCCAGGTCAGGCCATTTGAGGAGTCTCTTCTCGTGTCCGGAGAACGCCAATCAGAACAATGGAAACAGTGATGACTCTTTTGAAGAGTGGCGCTTGTACCTCAAGGTCAGTGACCAGAAAATGCTTCACGACCGCCAGGTTCGTACACAATCCGCATATGATCGCAGAAGAGTTAGAAATATTCCCGCTGGCGAGTTGAACATGTGCAAATGCGGTCTGTGCAGACTGGAAATGGAAATGAGTCTGGCTTCTCGAATTCCTCGATCATTCAGTGCCGTGGAAAACACAAGATTGGTATGTAAAGGGCAGATTTCTGCAGACGAGGAAATGTCAACTAACCACAGGTCTGAGGATGCAGAAAAGAGACAAAATGTGTCAGCTGAACGAACAGAAAAAGAAATCAATGAACACGAATCCCAAAATGAAAACAGAAATGATCACAGTAGTAACGGAGGAGAAAAACACAAAGATCCAGATTTTATTTCTGTTACTCTTCCCGATATTAGCGAGGAAAATACCAAAGGAGATGTTAATGTTCGAGTACCAGACAATTCACCCCGGGCTGACCCAGTCGAAATACCCATAGCAGAAGAGGAACAAGAGTAAAGAAAGAAGTATTGATGTAGATCTGGTGACTGTCTAAGGCTTAACTGTTAAAACTGTAGTAGTTATATTTTACAGCGCTAGCAGAGGATAACGAAATGGATTTTCTGACCGTCTGCATCAAAGCAAGTCTATGATTCTGAGTGTGCGAGTAGAAAAAGAAACGAAAGGCCATCATTTTTTTTTTTCATGATGTATTTTATATACCGAACAGCTGTATATTTTGTGTATAGCAGCCCCGTTATATTTTTTATTATCTGCATTTTAAATGGTAAACACAACTGACAGTACTAGTTTGTTACGCACGTTACGGCAAATACTTTAATAAATTAATCAGGAATGTCTATCGAAATCGATTACATGGATGTGTTTTTAATTGGTGTGGGGGTTATTTTTGTTTATTTGTTGTTGTTCCTTTTTTATTATTTTAAATATGTTTTAAGTTTTTGTTATTTCTTTGAAAAATTTTGCGTGTTATTAATTGTTAATTATGTATATTCTTAAAAGTATATATTTTTAGAGAATGTTACTAAATGAAATTCTGAGGTTTGCTTCTTTTCAAAATTGTTCGTTTTAATTCAAGCATTTAAAAAATATTTTTTTAAATGAATATAATTATTTAAAAAAAAAGAAACTGTCATTATACTTTCGTCTGTGTTTGTTTTGTTTTTCATTATATTTGCAGCTAGACCTATCAAATCAATGAAATCAGGATTAATTCGTTCGATTTATTCACCACAGTTTAATTTTGAGAGAATGAAATCTATATATTTATTTCTCAATCTGCAAAATTTGGTCGAGCTAAAGCTTAACGCATTTCTTTGCATCATCACTGTACATTTCAGATCAGCAGATGTATGTGGAAGGCATCTCAACAGGACACCACGAATTTTCATCTCATTAAACCATTAATTCTCAGGTAAGCAGAGTATTACTAAACAGTGGACCGATCTGATGATAACGACAGATGCTGGTTTTAAGATCCAGTCTACTTCTAACCACATCACGTGTTAACTGGCTGCTATTTCAGATGTTTTTTGAGGGTCACGGGCTTTTTCCTTCTTCTCTCATACTCACCCTCGTCTCACTTGTCCTGAAGTCAGTCAGTTTCAGCGGGTTAACACATTTAAGTCAAATAATGAAATGAAACCATTTAAATAGGTTTCATAGTATTAAATCTGTTAATCAAATTTATATACGGAGATTGCAATTTTTCCTTTTCTTGCCATTTCTGACGTCATACATAGAACATTTTATATTAATATACACACTCTAAAAAGATCCCTCCAAAACCCAACTTGATAGACCCATATTTATAGTAATTTTGACTTGGACTATTCTGCGAGAGACACATCCTGGCTTTGTCAGAGAGCGTGCCTGTTGCAGACGTGCTTTACAACACCTCACTCTGATTAGCATGTTTCACTCTCACTACTCGATTATAACGATTTAAAAAGTGTCTGCGAGAGTATTTATCAGAACACATCAATATTACACATACCGAACGCACTAAAATAAAAGAAATGGTTGCCTATATAAAATACCTCGTTCTCTCCACCACAAATGCTTTAACTGTATTATTCTTATTCCTTATTCTAGTTACACATAAACCATCTGATAAGATAAAACATTTTAAAAATTAAAAACAATGAAAATAAAAACAGATTTTTTTTTTTCTTTTTTTTTAATATACATCTTCCATGTCAACATGCAGATTTCATCTTGCTTGTCAAACTTTTCAGTATTTAACAAATATTAATAACCACAACAAATACAATTTATGGAAACATTTCTAAGACTTGATTTATTAATGAAAAATGAAAAGAAATATCTTAATGAATGAAAAGGTGTTTGCATCGTATCATCAGTTTTAAACTGGAATCTTCAAAAATTGGATTAAAATTTTATTCAACTTATCCAACGAATCTAAAGCAATTGCTGATAAAAAATAATGTTTTCTCATTAATCTTGTTCATAGCCTGTGCAAACAATTTTTGAGCTGTAAATGAAATTTAGATAGAATCATTTTGAAATAAGACCTTTCCCTCATTTATTTGTGCATGTCATGGTAAAACTGGAAAATAAGACTTCTCCAGGTCAGACATAAAATTATGAATGTTCACTATTTTTGTGGTTTTAAAAACAAATATTCACAAAATTCTCTAGTCCATTCCAGTATTATTTAGGTCTTCTTTCTTTTCCATAGCTGTGTCAACACAAATATTTTTTAATGTTCTAGAGAAAACATTTTACTAGCATTTTCTTATAAAAATATTGAATACATTCATTATTTAAGTCAGTAAATAAAACAAAACTGATAAGATAAAATTAATTTTGCCTAAAAGCAAAGTGTCTGACATTTAATACAATATTAGCAATTTGTTTTCTTAAAAAAAAAAAAAACACAATCACAAATTGGTGAAACAATAAATTCATCCTAGAGTTTTAAAAAAAATAAAAAAATAACAATATATATATATATATATGTACCAGTAACAGTGAATTGTTACAGAATATCTTTAATTAGAAAGTTAATTCATTTTAGCTTCAGGATGGTTGTATTTCATTATTAAAAATATTGAAAATAAAAATGAATAAATACTACAAAAACATGAGCCAATTTTATTTTTATCATGTTTTGCAGTAATTATGTTTCTAAAAATACAAAAAAAAAAAAAAAAAAAAAAAAAAAATGTAAGCATCTACCATGAATTCATCAGCAATAGAAAATCCAAGGTACATATCAGCTGTCTTCTGTATCATATATGTTTATATGCTTCTGGTGTTTATAAGCATAAAAGTGTATGAACCATTTTAATACTCCTATTAACTGTCTTGTGTATGTACTGGTATAATGCATGAAACCTTTGAACTGAGAAAAAACTGTAAAATACAAAATACTCAAACAAGACAGGGAATGCCAGTACAAAATGCACTCAAGAACACAAAAACTGATCTCTTGATTAAAATCCAATCCTCGATTTCGCATACCTATCACAGTTTCTACTACCATTTGAGTCTGCTCTAGTAAGTGGACGAAACCAATAGCTCTGTAGACAGTTTCAGTTTTGTGGTTGTTTGTGTTAAAACATTCTAGCCTAGAGAAAGCAGCGTACAGTAAAATATCATCAGACAAAAAATAAATCTAGACACTCTGATACTTACAGAGATCAGATAATAATCAGATTTGTGCACACATTTTTGTCAATTGATCAAATATGTATTTCTTTTTATTAACAGATAAAATTAATTTCTTGTTATCTACAGAATAAGTCAATCATTCATTGGTTGTTTTATTTGTCTAGATAGTCGTAACATCCTGCTGAAACTCCTTCCTGGTTCTGTTTTGTTTGAAGCTTGGCAATGATACGTTCTAAAATTCTCTTTGCTTCACATTGAGGGAAGTTAGCCATATCATAATATTGAGGGGCAACTTTCACAAGCCTGGAAGTTAAAAATATATCAATTTATTTATCACTTTTTTTATATTAAAATATAGTGTTACGTGTTTTCAGTATGAAATTTAAATTATCAGATGAGAAATTACTAAGACAAATGTAGATGTTTAACAATTTAATTCACTTACGTGATGTTAGTGTTTATATTTTTTTGTTTTGTCTGATTTTGTTAAGCTATTTTTTAAATAACTTATGACAATAATACTGACACTTTGGTTTCAGTTTGGTAATTCTAGTAATAGTCCATAATTCAGATGAGAGTAAGGTTATGAAGAACACAAAGCTGCACAATCAACTTACGGCATTTCAACTCATCAATTTTAACATTGTGAACAATTTTAACTTCAAAATTATAATGTACATATTAACAACATTTTCTTGTAAATTAAATACTAACAACGTAAAAAAAAATAAAAGAAAAAAAAATAAAAGAAAATAAACGAAAAATGAAATAAAACTGTTACCATTCTGGCTTCACATCTATCACTGTTCGTATATAGTTCTTTGTGGTGAGTACAAACTCGTTGTACAGGACCCACTCGGGTTTATGGTCGAGAACAGTGGATGGGTGCAGCTGTACCACTTGGTTGTCTTTCACAGTCAGGTAGTGGCCTGTCCTCTCTAAGTGAGCAACCTGAAAATGCAAACATTTACACGACACTGGAAATGTAAACAATAAGGTGGAAACATGCATGTTTACCACAGTAACAGCTGAAAGGAGATTCATCATTACATCCAAGATGAACATTTCATTGTTAAAAAAAATTTTTTTTTTTTTTTTGTAATTCTTTAAAGGGTAGCAGTACATCATAGGGATAGATGAATAAATCATTATGTTTTAAAATTTTTAATGAGTTTTAAATATCAGTTTTTTGTTTGTTTCTTCTTTTCCCTCCACCTAAATAGAACTGAAAAGATCCCATTCAGTACAGATACATAAAAGTTAAACAAAAGTGAATAAATATTTTCACCTGCATGAAGAATCCCATGACCAACGCTTTCCTGATGTTGATGTAGTAGTCGCGGCTTGTGAACTCGGTGCTTGTGCGACGTAGATTGAACCTGTCCATGATGCGAGCCAGCTGCTGCCTAACGTTGTCAGCACTCTTCATAGACCTGAAGTTTATGAAGTTGTCGTAACACCACTGTGGATCTTCCTGGTCTGTGAAACCACAAACATACATTGATTAGTTATATTTTTACAAAAATAAGATGTTTCCTTACAGAGATAACAATATTCATACATATTAGGAGGACAGTGAAAATATTATATGACTGAATTAATTTTACTTATGTCTTGTCCACCATAATGTAATTAATGTATTACTTTTTGATGCTGAACTGTCCGACAGTAAAAAAACAACAAAAATAAATCAAAAATAATTTTATATGTTTTCTACAATCAAAACAATAAATTGTGTGGCAGTCCAGATAAACCTGTCAGAAGTCGGTGGGAGTCTTATCATGACAGAGGTTAAAAATATATTATAAAAATACCAGTGGTCAGTTTTGACATTTTTGCTTATATTATAAATAAAACATTTCAGGATGTTGTCATACTAAAAACAAAATTTGATCTCTGCACTATAAAATGTGTTTCTGGTTAATTTTATATGATTAATTAAACCTAATTTGATAAATTTCTGAAAAAATAAAAAAAGAAAAAAAAAGAAAGTCTGGATTTTACTGATTTTTTTTGGCTACCTTTTTTCATAACGTATACATGCACCATATGACTGTAATGTTTGTGAAGCAACCTCTGACCCTTTTGCCACTGCACACAAATAAACTGTTTACAATTATAATACTGCTGCTGTCTGAGTGTCCTATTTTCAAAAACTTTACTAGCATCTGTAACTGTCTTGACTTAGTAGTGTTATTTTTAATGCATATTATGAAAAAAGATTAAAAAAAAACTCACTCTGTTTGAAGGCGTGGTACACGTTGAGGAGGGTGAGGTGGTCACCATCAATGTGTGCAAATCTCATCTTGGACTCGTCAGCTGCCTTCTTGGCCTCAGTGGGTCGAACGAAGCACTGCGGGACTAAACAGGGGGGGTGGGTGGGGGCCAAGGTGGCCCGGCCCAGCGCCATTAGTACTGCTCAAAGCTAAGTCAAGACTAAAAGAAGCCAATGTGTTACAGAGTGCACCCAGCCTCTAGCTCCTGACAGACACTCTAACCCTACGTCTCTCTTTTAAAACACTTCAAGACACTCTATAGATTTCTGGACTCATATAAGATGTATGTGACAGTTTAACCACAGGTGGCAGTTAATTTTGTATGAAGACCAAATAGAGAACGAGGACATTATGGACAAATTTAACTAGCTAAACTTAGCCTTTATCCCCAAAATTTAGACTGATTTTTTTAAGACAGTAATTTATTAAACAGCTGGCGAATCATCAAAATAAAAATCAGAATTCAAGTACTGTGGTAAATTCTTGTGAAATTCTGCAACTATCCATTCTATACAGTGTCTCAAGTATTTTGTATTGAGTTTCAAAATACACAAGCTGATACTTTAACAAAAAGTAGACCATAATGGTGTTTTTTCTTTTTCAAATTTAAAATAGCTTCTTTACAGCCAGATATATTGTAGCAAGAACCTGACTGGTGGCTAAAAAGGCCAAGAAGTGGTGACACAGGAAATTCTTTTCATTTGTTTTACCAACCGAATAAACCCATTATGCAGTTTGGAACTGGGGTTAATCTGTTGTTCATTGTAGATATTAGGGACAAAGGGTTAAAACATTAAAATAAGGTATTCTGTTCTTCTGATTTTCAAACAATTACCAAATGACTTTTTTTTCAGATATCAGAATAAATGTTTAATAAAAGTAAACAAATTTTGAGAATCATTTGTATTTCAAAGATAACTGAATTATCTGCTGATGATGATGATGATGATCGTTATAATAAAAATTGTAAATGATCAGCTTGTATATTCATTTATTAAGACCAGCTGACTAAATAATTTCTGTTTTATAATGTTTACTGAAAATATTTACAGTGATTTTTTTTTTTATATTGTATTTTTGAATTTTTTAAATGTCAGTTCAAACAAAAAATGAGTCATAATGCTGTTTTTGACAACAATTGAAATTCTATTACCTTTTAAGTCTTTGTGATAAAGTAAACATTTTGATAAAAATTATTTACAATGTCTATAGAATTATTATGCAGGTAAGTTTGTTAATTCTAATGTTTTAAAATCAAATGGAATAATTGATTAAAATAATAATAAAATTCACAGAAAATTGGTCACTTGAAGAAATTTGGATGTAATCATTTAAGAAAAGTTTCAAATTACAAAACATTTCTATAAAAAACACTAACTTAAAAGAAAATGTGGAAAAATCACTGCAAATATTTGGGTGCACTGTAACAAAGCAAAATTTATTCTTGACACATATATATTTGAATGTTTAACAACAGTAACAATAATAGTCAATTAATAATAGCAGTTATAAACAGACATACACATTTGAAACAGAATATAAGTATTTTTAAAACCCAATTTACTTTTTCTTCCTTCATTAAAAAAAATAAGTAACAATAATAATAATAATTATAAATAAATAAAAATAATTCAACAATTACTGATAATACAACAAGCTAACAAACATCTTTCAACAGATCATACCAAAGCAATTTATGAGAGAACCCCGACACAACCAAACTTTGGGTACAAATTGTGAGTACTACCTGAAAGCATGGCTGTTATAGACAAGATTTCGTTGGAACAGTTGAAGTCACAGGATGCAATCACCATCTTGGCCAGCTGTGGATCCAGGGGAAACTCTGCCATCATGGAGCCCAGTTCTGTCAGTTCACCATCGTCATCGAGAGCAGCCAGATAGTTCAACAACTCTAACGCTCTCATCAGCGTCTCAGGAGCTAAACACAAATAACAATATTTTTATTAATATAAATATTTCACCTACCTCTAGCTTCTACATCAGATAACAGCAGTGTCAAACATACAAATGTCAATTAGGAAGGTTCAAGTTTAATTAAAATAACCAGATAAAACATGTATTTGTGCACACTACAGAAGCTTCATACATCTGCCCTGGAGATAACCATGGCGATTTTCTGCTATAGGCACCAAAACATAACTTTAACAACTCAAATGTGTTCTATCAGAACCCACCTGGTGGATCCATGAAGTCAAAGTGAACCAAGTCGTCGATTCCAAGTTTCTTCAGCTGCAGCACGACAGAGCCCAGGTTTGACCTCAGAATCTCTGGGTATGTGTTGTCCTGCATCTCCTGCTTGTAAGCTTTCTCTGTGTACAGACGGAAACACTTTCCTGGTTGTGTTCTGCCAGCTCTGCCTGCTCGTTGTTGTGCACTGGCTTTGCTGATAGCTGTCACCAACAAAGACTCAACTCGGATACGAGGATTATACACCTGAAACAGAATGACAACTGATTACAAAACTGAAAACAAAACAAATGAATAGCAAATCATACTTGAATATATTGATAAACTGATTTTGTTTCTCTAGGTTCTGAAGAAAAAAAACGGTAACACGTATTTTACCTTTTGCTTAGCAAAACCTGGATCAATGACAAAGACTACACCATCTATAGTGAGCGACGTCTCTGCAATGTTCGTAGAAACAACAATCTTGCGACCTATGGCTCCATTTGCCTTCTTTGGGGGAGGTGGCTCAAAAATTCTTTGCTGCATGTTAGGAGGCAGAGTGGAGTACAGAGGTATACATTTGACATCACCGATTTCTGAACCTAGGTTATCCACCTCGCGTGCTATACGTTTACATGCCTCATCAATTTCCTGAAAATGTTTTATTTTTTGGTTTTTAAAATGGTGAAGGAAAAGAAAGCTCACTAAAGTTATTTTTAGTTACAGATTAAATTTCTTTTTTACAAAATCAATAATGAGAACCTCACAAATAATTGTCATTTATTAGATTAATTAAAGGCAGAAAGTGTAATATCCTTAAAATGATCAGTTTTTAATTCTATTTAATTGAACTGTAATAAAAATCAATCACTCTGAAATTCAAGAGATGTTATCTCATCAACCAAATACAATTCATCTTCAATAAACAGATTTCAAAATATCTGGGAATGCACGTACATCTATTTAATTATATAAAAATATGCCATATCTATTAGAACTTGCTAAAATGTATGTAAATTTAATATCAAATTACTTACCTCTTGACCAGTAAGAAACAACAAAATATCTCCCTCCCCTTCCTCACACATATGTATCTGTATAACAGTTCTTATTGCAGCTTCCAGGTAATCGCGTTCTGGCTCTGGGGTGTAGAAAATCTCTACGGGATGTGTTCGGCCAGGCACACTCATTAATGGAGCCTGATCGAAATATTGCTGAAATACAAAATGGAATTTTCACTAACAGGATTTCATAAAGAAAGGAAAAAATAACAAATTTTAAATAGTTTGAAATTAACAACATGTACAACAGTAGCTGAAATAAATTAAATGAATAACTGACACCATTTCATCATAATTGTGAGTTTTTGTTTTTTTCACTTTTTCATTAATTAAGTTTTATAATGGCTGAAGATTTTAACGGTATTCCTAAATCCAGATATATACTGATGTTTTACAGTTTTGCCAAGAGTTATGTCCCTTGATTATATATTCAAAAAGACTTTTCACATATAGAACTACCTCTGCTACTTTTTATCATCTATCTTTACCTCAGAACACACTAAATTAATATAATACTAAGATCATATTCACAAGCTGGATTTTACCTAAATCACTGTTGCAATTAATATTATAAATAAAAAGATGTAATACCTTTTTGCATTTGCTTACCGTAATGAAAATATACATTTTCCTGACATTATAAAATATTACAAAATTTGATAACATTATAAAATATGAATCGATGGGGACCTAGTTAAATTAACCAACATTAAATTGCTTTTAAAAGAAAGCAGATTATATCCAAATTTTAATACATAAAATTTTAGCATTTACTTGAAATTTGCCAGCATCAAGTGTAGCACTCATAACCACAATCTTCAAATCAGATCGTTGCTTGGCAACCTCTTTCAGAAGACCCATGAGGATGTCGGTGGCTAAAGTTCTCTCGTGAGCCTCATCCAGCATTATCACACCATAGGCTTCCAGAAGAGGGTCAGACATGGCTTCTCTGAGCAACATACCGTCTGTCATATATTTGAGTAATGTTTTTGATGATGTGCAGTCCTCAAACCTGATGCTGTAGCCCACTTCCTGACCAATCATCACATCCATTTCCTCAGACACACGCTGAGCAACAGACATAGCAGCTACTCGACGGGGTTGGGTGCAAGCCACGCCTCGTTTTGGGTATCGCGCCCTTGTCCATTCTAAGCACCATTGTGGAATCTAAAAATTAAAAAGAAAAAAAGTGTTAAAATTTGCATTAAAATTACTTTAAAATAATAAATAAGAATAACAAGATATCAATCATCAGGTGTTTTAAGTAACATTACTGTACACACAAAAATAAGTAAATAAAATGTTTTTACAAATAATAAAAATAAATTAGATTATAATGTTCTTTTAATATTTTATCTGACAAAGAAAATACTGGGGTTTATTCTGACTTAATTTTATAATGTATACATTGAACAGTGACAATGCTATTGATAAACATAATAGTTTCAAATTTACTTTTGACCTTGAGAGGGAATGTTCTATAAAAGTAAAAAAAATAAAAATAAAAAGGAACAGCCTTTGGTGCGATAAAATTGGACGAGTTCCTTGTCAGTAGATATATTCTGTTATAATTTATCATTTACATAGACCCTGTGATACAATATTAGCTGTTATGCAATGTATACCTGTGTTGTTTTGCCAGAACCAGTTTCACCAACCAGCACAATTGTCTGATACTTAGTCAACATCTCTGAAAACTTGTCCTTATATTCCCAGACAGGTAAACTCATACGTTTGTTGATAAGTTGGTAGTATCTTGAACTGAAAGCCATGCCTGTTGATAATGTCAAAAAAAGTGTTGAAAGGTAGTTTAAACATTCTATATACCTTGTGGAGAGAAAAAAGTATAATATTCATTACATTCTAATGCTATATACTTCAAAAAAAAAAATATATAAAACTATAAAACTATATATACTGCTGAAGAGAGAAAATTACCTGTAAAAGGGTTAAGTTGCAGTGTAGGTCGTGGAATGTTGAACTGCTCAAAAACAGATTTTGGTTTTGTGTCGCCATTATTCTGATCTTTAACTCTGTCATTATCTTTTTCTTTGTCTTTTGCATCATCCCTTAAAGTAAATATCAAATAAGTAGAATAAAATTTATTTAGTAAAATCAATATAGCAATAAACTGGAAAATGAATTTGCATATTGTTATAATTCACAAAGTGATAATGAAAAAAGTAGAACAACAATTGTTCCAACATTTAAGTACATTTAAAAAGGAATCACTTGGTTCAAAATTGATTAAATTCATCAAACCCTATCCACCCTTTCTGAGATCTCTGTAACTAGTATAACTTACACTACTCACTAGTGGATATACTGTAATACACAAGTTCTTACGGTGGTCACTATTATGACTATTCTTTAAATGAAAATAAATATGATCTTTCAAAATAAATTTAATATTTTGCTTTAAATCTTTATTTAAAAAATAAATAAATTAGAGATTAAGTAGGCAACTCGAAAGTATAAAAAATGTTTTTATTGTTATTCTGAATTATAAGTGAACAAGATTTGTCGGTTATAGGTTAATCATGGTAATAAAGAAGTTCCGGTTCTCATTTAGATGAAAATAATTTTGTCAATAAATATAATATTCACAAGCCGTACATTAAACATAAAGAATACCATCAAATACCTTGTTCGTTTGGCATGACCTGAATCACCAACATCTATCCTGCGTTTCGACATAACTGATTTTAATACGCTGCACAAGACAAAAAAACTTTTTATTTTCTAATGAAAATGCCCGTATGATCACCTGCTTCCGGTTTATACAAAAATGTGAATTTGGGAAAGAGGTAAAAATAAGAAGAAGAAAATAAAATGATAATAAATTAAAATTTATTAGATATATTTAAAGGACCTACTAATTTAATTTTATATAACTTATGTAGTTTTAAAAAAATATATTAATAAACTCTTTTCTAATTATTCAATTTCAAATGTTTAAAAAATTATAATAAGAAATCTGGTATGTGGAATCAAAATTTATTATTAGCAAAGATTTTTTCCACTGTAATTTATAAATCTAATTGCTAATATTGAACATTTCGTTATCAAATGTTTGTCAGTGATATATGCAACCGACCTCTTTAAATGTCTCAATTTCTTTTTCTTAAAAAAGACCAAAAAGAACAATTAAATAATAATAATAATAATAAATTTAAAACTGACTTCCTGATTTCTAAAATATTTTTTCCATTATCAATATTGTTTGAGAAAATCGTGCCTTTAAATTAACAATGTAACACAAACGAAGTTGAAGGAAAAAAAAAAAATAATAATAATAATAAAGAGGTGGTAAAATATTATTAGTAGTAGTATTATTATTCCCAGCTAGCACATTTATGTGGGCCAGATAAAGGTGCTAGCTAGTTTATTAATCATCATCATTATCATCATCATCTTTATTTCGTTCTGGAAGTTTTTAATATATTGAAATTAAAGTTAATACTAAAATAATGTGTGTGTGGTTTTTTTTTTTTTTTTTTGTTTTGTTTTTTTTTTTTTTCCATTTTTATTAAAAATATTACACATTCTTTTTTACTTTACATTTTGCATTGTTTCTATAAAATATCTAGTAATTAGATCTGAACAAGTTGTCTCTGTATACAAGACAGCCGCTTTTTACTGTATTTGGCATAACTGTCAGTGAACATTATAGTATTATATGGGGTGATGAAAAAATAAAAATAAAAAACACAAAACAAACAAATAAACAAAAATAAACAACAACACTGTATGGGTAAATAAATAAAGAAGAAAAAATGAAGATGAAGAAATGAAAGGGAAAAATAAAAAAATTTAAATTATTATTCAATTGTTATTTTAATTTATTTTAATTTATTTATTTATTTTAATTTATTTTATATTTTTTATAAATCGATTATCAGATATGTAAGAAGTTTTAGGTTACACATAAATAACCTTCAAAGAAGAAAATGTTAAAAAAAAAAACAAAAAAAACTGGAAGATTGTAAAGAAAAGATCATACCATTTATTATTATTATTATTATTATTATTATTTTAACGTCAAAACAACGACAAAATAAACAAATAAATAAATAAGGAAGAACAAAAAAATTAATAATAATTGCAACTGAATTCAGTTTCTTCAAGTGCTCTGCTTATCAACTATAACAAAATATGGGTCTCACTCTTTGTTTTGTTATATTGTGCTCGTTGCTCGTTCCCCCGTCCCCCAATATTGTCTCTTGACTTAACAGCTATCGAGTTTCAAATATATAACACTGAACCATGGCCTTTTCACTTAATAAATCTTTGGTAAAAGCACAGGCGTCAGAAAGAGGTGGCATTGGATCTCGATTTGGAATTTGGTTGAATACCAGTTTATACGTACCATTCAGTCCCAGCATATTTATAGGTTTTTTTTTTGTTGTTGTTGTTGGTGGTTTTGGGGTTGTTGGTTTTTTAATCTCTGTATTTTATGTATATTTAAGCTACTAATATTTTCTATAGTTAATTGATTTACTTTTTTTTTTTTTTTTTTTTTTTTTACTGCCTTCCCCTGGAAATTACCCACGAACCTCCCTGGACAGAGGATATTTAGGTAATTGTACTTTAATAATTTACAGCTTAGTAGATAATTTATTTTACTTTCTGGCGTTATAAAAAAAAAAAAAAAAAAAAAAAAAAAAAACAGTATTGTGAAAAACATAAATTATCAACAAAACAGTTATTAAAGTTCGTGTTTAAGGTTACTGCTTGTTTTCGTCTAACTTCAAGTGTTATTTAATGTAGATGACATCTAACGGTCAAGAGCCCAGACACTAATAACTTACGAAAAGCCACAACAACATTCAATGCGACAGATAACCAAGCATAAAAAACGCTAAACGTCAGTGCATTCTATTTGTGTTTTACTGAAATGTGCTTCCTTAATTTTACTACAGGTTTACGCCCCTTTAGTATGTTAATATAGTGAATTAAGTAATCTAATAGGCATTACATTCATTAAACACGTTTCTCTCGCACAAACATCCAGAAAGATGAGCAGTCATCATGATCTTAAACATCTCCTGTTATCCAGGGATTGCAATGGCGTTTGTGGGGTCAGTTTTAGTAGTTCTGATCAACATCAGTGTTTACAGATACACGTACTTCTGTTTCGGGTCTTTTATCCTTCAGAACAGTTGCCAATAAGCACGGTTTTGATACACACCAGTATATGTAGATATAAATACTTTTGTTGCGGGTTCTTTAATCATTCAATATGGCTAACCAAAAGAGTTGACTAATCTTACCTGTATAAATAAAAAATTATCTTTAAGAAGATATTGCATGAATACTTAGCGAATTTAATTTATAACAGTTTATGTAACAGTAATTATGGATAGTTCCCATTGAAAGAATAATTATTTTAATGACTCTGGGTCAGATAATAAAATGAAAAAGGAAACTGGCTACTGGCACTACACATATAACTACCGTGGGCAACTCCTCTAACAACAGCAACGCCAGGATGAATTAATCGTGGGATCTATGTTCTGTCGTTACCTTAATAAAGGATATTAGCGTATTTGTGCGTTACACCTTTATTTTATTTTTTTCTCTCTCTTGATTTCAGTGATTTATGTTTCCACATAGCAAAAAAAAATTTAAAATAATAATAATAAATAAATAAATAAATAAATAAATGCTAATAATAATAATATAAAATAAATAAATAAAACATAATAATAAATAAATAAATGCACAATCTCACTCCCGAAAAAAGACAAAAAAAAAAAAAAAAAAAAAAAAAACCAAATACGACTCGTATATACATGTATAAATCTGTAAATTCTTGATAAAATGATAAAAATTAAACCAGATCTATTTTAAAATGACTTTTGGACTTAAGAAATATCATTATGGACTGCTATTAAAATAGGAAAAACAATGTTGATCACGTTTATATTCATTTGCTAATAAACTACCACTCTTCATAGCTCCGTTTTTGTTTCGTTTCGGGAACAGTGCGTGACTGTAAATCTCATTTTTATTGATATACTAACAATACCCATGTATAATGTTACAGCATTTTTTGTTTTAGTTTTTTTACGTTTGAAGAAATATAATATATTTATTATAAATCAACGACAGTCTTGTTAGCGTTTCTGGAATGCAACAATAGGGTTGATTCGTATTATTGTCGTACTCCTTCTAACTTTTGTGTGAATACCAATGAAAAACGACATTGTCCACTGTCAAACAAACAAATTTTTAGACTCCACGAAGGGTCACCTATTATACCTAAGACCATTGGTCATTGTCAGTTACGTGGTCGTGAGTGGTCAAGCTAAGACAACGCTTACATAAGGTCATCGGAAAGTCGCCAACTGCTTGATGGTGTGTGACATTATAATCCGCAGAGTCAAGAATTATTTTACGCCGCCCCTTGCATCTGTCTAGGATTGGCCTTCGCTAAATGAATCATTATGTATGCATAAACATAATTTCAAAAATCAAATCTGTGTTGTGCGATGGGATAGCTGAAAGTTCATAACCCAAGCGAAACTTGTTTGTAACTGACGTGCCAAGGATCATCATATTGACGTTTCTGTTTAACTTGTGTCGCCGGAGATTAAACGACTTCTCGGCTATAAAAAGCGCTTGCTTGTGAACATTTTGAAATGATTAATAGGATAATTTATCAGGGAATCTTTTCTATATCATTATTTGTTACCTTCAAATAAGGATTTATATTATGGAACGGTTTTCTTTATTTTTACAAGCTTGATTTAATTTTGAAATGTGAATTTGACAAACATATTTTTCTATCAGCAGATATCAGTGATAACTACAGTATAAATTTATTTACTGATATTTTGAAGTATGCTCCTTTTTTTTATTCGTATATGACTTTTTTTTATGGGCTTCTGACATTAACAACTTAGCATATAGTGAAGTAGGACTATAAATTAAAAGTATTTGGAACATGAAGTGCTGTCGTCTGATTTGTTCTTACCGCAATAAATCACACTAGCTAAACTGTTTGTAGAGACAATCAGGCAAATTAAACAATACTACCGAGGAAAGCGGGACAGTAACAAGCAGTTGTCTGTATATTACATCATAGTACTATAACAGTGGAATTGTAAGGAACGTGATACAGAAATGTATTCTCAACGCGGTAATAGATTTGAACCTGAAAAGAAGTTATTTTCAAGCAGTGAAAAGCGTAAAGGATTCGGCACAGATTTGCAGATTTTAGAAAGAATCTTGTCTGTTGACGCCACTAACAAGCCATTGTTGACGCGAAGGAAAAACAGTCGGCAGAGGAGATACGGCATTTGTTCATATCAGTCTTATTCTAAGGCAAGTTTTGCTTCTAGCAGCAACTTCAGCGATTCTTCTACTGCAGATAATTCAGAGGAAAAACTAAAGATACGACGGGAATCGCGAAACGAAGGTCACGAACGACGAAAAAGAAGTTCAGGAACACAGCCTTTACCGTCTTTGGATTTGCATCAGCAGCCTGTGAACCGCAAAATAAAACAGGAAGAAAATGTTTCACTGGAGCCACGCGAAAGACCGCTACGTTTACCACCCATGCTGTTGCCGCCAATTTACACCGTGAAGCCAGCACCTCTTCATCCTCGTCTGCTGCTGACACCGACGTATCCCAGGGGCCCTATTTGTGATTCTGAATGGGAGGACCTGAAAGAATGTCGATATCTTAGACATGGCTTAAGCAAGTTCAAAACTGTCAACTCATCAGTATCGTGAAATCATAGATATTTTTCCTTTTTGGACTGTTAATGCGAATTAAGTACTTTGGTAAACGATCAAAAATTAAATAATATAAAAGGACTGTATATTCCGTGGAAATTTATTGTTTGTGTTTATACCTTAATGTAATCCGAGTATTGAAATTTGAATGGAAAAATTGTAATAGGCTATATCAGAATATGCAGTCACAAGATATGGATAGTCTTTTACTAACTACATTATTGGTGATAAAATTTACAGTGAAATTTTATATTTGTGTCGTTTTTATGCTAAAAGTAGAATGCATCTTTATTACCTTAAATGCTAAGTATTCAGGACAGAATCACAATTAAAAAATAAAAAAGGCACTATTTTTGTAAATATAAATTTTATTATAAATAAATTTGTATACCTAAAGAAAAATATGTCGTAGATACATAATAATAACGAGCTACTGCATGTAATCTACGCGTCGTGAAATCTTTGGCGTGTGATCTACAACTTGAAGGACGACTAGAACGGATAATATTCCTTCAACAGGAAATGTCACTTTAAAGATATTATATTGTTAACTTTAGAATAAACAAAATAACTAAAATAAACGCGTAGAATTTGCTCGGTGTAAATCACTAGACGTGTAGATCACGCAATAAAGTAAAACCAATAATAATAATAATAATAAAAATAAACCGTGAGGCCTGATTTTTCGCATAGTTAGAACACAATAAGGCATTGTCTTTATTTTTTTAATTATTACTTTTTTTTTTTTTTAAATATGAATAAGCTACATTGGTGATCTTATTTAAATATTGTTTTATTGCTTTCGGACGGTCGTTTTTATTTACTTTTTTGAACAAATGGATATATAACATGCTTTAAACAATGACGTTGTGTACACAAACGTGGGACTTTTCGCACACTGTAAATAACACTATCACGGTAATAAACGCCACGATTTAGTCATAAAAACACACACAGGCATTATTAATCTCCAGCTTTTATTTTCACAAAATATAAACATTTGAATAAATCCAAAAACTTCGAACAGTCTCTAACATTTGCACTGCCAGAAGATAATAACGTTCTTTTAAAATATAAAATAATGAAGTGTGATTCAGTTATATAGTTTATTTTATACTCTCCAAATGATTAAATAAGTAGAAGTGTAAAATAACTCTCCTGGCTGAATTTTGTGGGATATTCATCTCTTTAAAAACATGAACATCTAAAAAATTCATCCGAGTTCTAGGTGTATCTAGAAATCTTGATATTATCAGTTTTCAAGGATATGCAAAAACAAAACCAACATCCTCATGAAAACGTTGTTAATAATAAAAAAATAATAATCCTAATAAACAATAAAAATTTTGATTTAGCACCAAACTATATTTCTGATCGTGAATTGAAATAACATCAGCAGTCGTTTTTATAAGGTTCGTCACATTCCTCAACTGATTACCACACCCTCAAGCCCTTTTTCTAATATTATGATTTAAATGTAATTTTGATATTCTGCAAACCATGTATTATTACCAATACAACAGATGTATTGTTTAGATTGGAGTCAAGATGAACAGGTATAAGTTGAACTATTAGTTTCAGGAAAATATTAACTCTCAACTTCAAAACAGATCCTAATTCACAACTCTTCAATTTAATGACATCTTTTTTTTTTATGAACTCTCTTGGTGATTTAAACAAAAAATAAACGACTGTGAATAATGCCAACACAATGGAACGACTTGAATGAATTTCAACTTTAAACTAATTCATAGCCGAGTGGATCTTTGCCCTGATCCAGTAGAACCAGTGACGATTCTCGAAACAGATGAAGAAGTCTTCGAATTTCGTCTTTAGTAAAATCCTGAAATGAAAAATAATTTAAGGTGTGATTCATTAAGGACCTGTTGTCTTAGTTTTTAAACTCAGAATTTCAATTGGCTCTTTTGTGTATGAGAAAGTTGAATGTTAAATGTTCTGCACCAGCTACTCTCCATTTGTCATTATTTGTGCTGCTAAAATACACAACCAACAATATCCAACAACAAATTACTGTAGACATTTAACCTTATTAAATAAAAATCTTCTGTTAGAGAAAGAGAAAAAAATTAAGTTTTTATAATATTTTCTAGAACAACGACAATGTTCAACTCATAAAATTTTGCTAAAAATTACCAAAAATTAATTTTGTAAATTGCTAGAGAGAAATATTCTAGTTTAAATCAGCTGGTCTTAAGGAATAGTAAATATGATAAAAAGCATCATCATCTGTAACACAAACTCAATAAACATAATATATATATAAAAAAAAAAAAAAATCTTTATTAAATACCGTATACAGCATGTACTGCTCTGAGGCAACGATATCAGCAATTTGCATGCACTCAGCATTCTGGTCAGTGGAATGGAGGATGTAATGGAGGTTGAAACACAGTCCTGGCAAGACTAACTTCCTTAATGATGACATCTGAAGCTGACGGGATGGATCAGCACCTTCATCCTGAAATATATAATAAAGTGATCTGTTACTTTCATTACAAAGTCGTTCACGAAAATTAAAATATAATTATAATATGTACTGAGATTTTATTCATCCTTTTAAAAATCTAAGACTAGATATCCCACTCTTCTGGCTTTTATAATAATAGCTACTTTATAATTAAAGGACATCAGTTTTAATTCATGAAATGGTTTAATATGGTAATGTGTCTGAAGACTGAATTACATAAATATTATGTTAAATATTATATCTTACATCTCTTTGGTCTTTCATCCAGCCACCATCAGCAAACATCAAAACATTGTAGATTCTATCTTTTGTCATCTGCAAACAGAAATTAAATAAAACCTATTTTAATATCAAGTTATTTTGTATCAAACCTAATTTTGGTTTTATATACAAGGAAGTGTGTTGCAACCACTTCATGGATTATTTTTATAATGCAGCTTTCCGTAGCAGAATGGCATGCTCCTCAGCTCTGACTGACAAGAAAAATACTTCAGTGATGTATGAGGAGAATAGATACGATAATGACAAGCACAATGAGTGGTTCTAGACGAATACTGTAAAACACAAAGCATTCATATAATAATGATGTTAGAAAATGCCTGACAGTATTACTCAGTTTACTAATATTATAATAGTGCCGGGGGAGTCTTCAGTGTGAACCATAAAAACATGAAAAATAATGAAATGATGCCTAAATATGAATTAATATAAATAATGTAGATATGTTCACTTAATTTATTGTATAAATATTCTTTAGTGCAACTACAAACAATAATAAATTTGCACACAACCCCAAAAAATTCCCCAAAATTAAAAAGACACTCAAAAAGCGACCAGAACAAATGAAAATGACTGTCATAGTATTAACACACTGCTCATGCTCTGGTTTTAATCTGATCAAAACAATGTAACTGTGAAACAGAAAGGCTGTTAACTGAAATGTTGTCCTTACTTTGTTGCCTATATTTATGTGAAACTATATCAAACCCTCAGTATTTCTGACATTTCTTCTTTGTGTAAATTTAATGGAAGCAAATAAAATAGGATTATACCTTCCGTTAACTACATTAAAAACTGAAACAAAATTTGATAATTATTTTCATAAATTTGTATCACCCAGCATAATGGCTGCTATATTTGCTAAACTAGTATTGTAGAAACTACTTGTGTCATCATGACCAGTTTCAAGAACCAAGCAACTTGCACAATAATTAATGACGAGCGTCAAAATGTGTATTCAAGATGAGTTTAGCATAGACAACTATTTATCCATTATTAGAGTTAACTGTCAAACATATTTTTGTGGAGAACATTATTATCTCAAAGTGAGGCCACTGAGATTAATTTAAACTGTTACAAAATTGATACATACCTTGGTCTGTTGAGCAACGTTGTATTGCCATCTGTCATATTCAGCCTGATACTGTTTTAGTCGATGTTCATGCGCAACACGTTCAGTGAAGTTTCCACCCTTAATCTGATCAGGTTTCACTGGCTTGTCATGGTGGAACAGTGTAAACCATCTGTTAAAACTTTCTACAGCATCCTATTTAGAAAAATAAAAAAATAATAAATAAGTTATAATAATAATAATAATATGTAATCTTGTAACTGGCAGTGTTTTTGTTCCGATTGTGCTTCTATATGGTAAACAGTTTGATAAGGACAGCATTCTCATTCGTGACTGTCATTCATGTCATCAACTGATATTACCGTCAGACTTAGTGAAGTAATTTATGATTTAGTGACTTACATTTATTCTCAGGTATCAGTTAGAAACCAGTGTACTGTACCACATAAATAAAATGTGAATATTAAACATTCTTGTAAAATTTCATCTAAAATGATGGGTTTTTTTTTAAAACATTTAATATTTCCACTGCACCTTCTGTTATCCTGAATATTACTGTTTCTTATAAAGAAAAATATTAATTAAACAGACAAAATCTAATACATATAAAAATAACAAGAACCAATAAACACACACACACAAAATCCCCTCCACAAAAAACCACACAAGTAAATGCCATATGTATTACAGAATAAAAGCTATTGATTAAGATATAATTTATAATAAATTGAAAATATATTAAAGAAAAGTCACATACCAGGTAAGTTTTAATACACAGGTATTCTCTGATAGCATTGGCATCTGAAGGTGGCAAATCAAGAGATCCTGTCTACAATTTAAAATAAAAACAAAATAAAATTTATGTTAAGATATATGACCAAAAACCTATTTTCTTCATTTTTTTATTTGCAACAATTCAATTTTCAATTAAAAAAAATGAAAAAAATAAAAAATAAAACATCAGATTTAATGCACAAACAGGAATGGATGCAGACAAATGTACGCACATTCTCACAGCCATCCCATACCCACATTTTTTTAAATACTAAATATTTTTTTTAATAAAGATTTAATATAATGTATTAAACTTATATTTACCCTTTTGTGCCATTTTTTCATAATTAAGTCGACAGAATCTGAAGGCAACTTTTTAAACACTTCTCTAGCAGCTATGTTCTTTTTAAGAGCTGGAAAACAACAACAATAATAATAATAATAATAATAATAATAAACAAGTAAATAAATATATAAATAAAATTTAATATCAATAATACAAATTAATTTTTAATAATTTTTTTCACTCTTGCACTTTGTTACTTTATTTTCCTGAAGATATTTTAAAACATTTTAGACTGTACAAATCGCACTTTATTCATTAATGTAAATAGTAACAGTAATAAGAAAAAAGTTACTTTTGTTTTTATCTGTCTTGTATCCATTACTGACTGAAGATTTAGGAAAGTTACAATCCTTTTGAATTGATATATTTAAAACATATGTTTTTTTATTATATTGCTTGTTGATAACATTCAAAACACTATTATTTATAGTAATATTTTTGAACTGACCAATGAAAGATCTCATTACAGCATTAGCTTGTTTCATGGCTTCTGGTCGCTGTGTAGGATCAAACACTAACCAGTCAATAGCCTCAATCTTTTTACGATCCTCCTGTACAGAATAGAAATAACATAAATTTAAAAAAGAAAGATTTTAAATTAAAAAATGTTCACAAAAATTGTCTATAATATGATGATAATGATGATAAGAAGATAATTGTCTGAAATGATTGAATGAAAACCAGTTTCATTTATCAACAGTTATTAATATATAACACAATATTTTTTTATTAGTATTTTGAGTTTTAAAAATTATTCTTTAAACAAACTAAAGTTAGGAATTCACTTTCCCATATTCAGGATTTTTTTTTATTGACAGGCACGGTTACAATAAAAAGGATTAACCAAAGACCATCTCTCCTCAAACAAGTATCACAGAAATGATTTATAGTCTGCTCTAATGTTTAATGGAACAAAATTACTATTTACCACTTGACAATTTCTATACATATATGTGTATGTGTGTGTCTGTGCATGCATGCACGCTTACATATATGTACACACACACGTGTGTACATATATATATATTTTTTTTTTTTAAAACAAAAGCAAGTTAAAAAGAATCAAAAACATTTTATTATAAACTGAACAAACCTCAGAGATTGTAGTTTCTGGTGGTAGTTCGGCACCAGCTGCCACACTGCTGGTGTCACGATGACGAATATTCTCCACCACTGTTTTGGTGATAAGTGGAATATCAAGACCTTCTTTTTCTGCCTGCTGCAGACACTGAACTCGCTCATCACGATCTTCAACGCCTTAAAATATTTTATTTATAAGATTAGTGGCAGGGATCAGTGGAATTACAGAAATTAAGAAAAACAAAATAGGCTTGCTTAGAATAATAATAATAATAAAAAAATATTAAACGCAAAGGACATAATTTTATTAAACAAAAAACATTAAATGCTAAAGCAGTCTGTCTAATTAACAATTATTTTTGAAAAACAAGTTTTCAGTATAAGTATCATAATCCGTGGAAAAACTGAAAAAAGCACTTCAAGGAAAGGAGGATATGTTTTAGTTAAAAAATACAATTTTATTAATACCTGTATGGCAAGGAACAAATGGTTAAGTACCATTCAAGATAATGTTGCTACTTCCTGCTATTAGCAGCAAAGATTCTCATATATACACCATCCCACATACAGTGTAACTCAAACCATGGCCTTTGTTAAACCAGTTGTGGGGCACTGGTTGGAACCAGAAATAGCTCAAGATGTCCAAATATCACTGGAACTCAAATGCTTTGTTTTGCTCTCTAAGCTCAACATACACATTTTCTGCAAAGGTCATTATAGTGGTTTTACATAAGCCCGAATATTTTTCAGAAAACTCTTACCTTCTAAGAACTTGGCATACCACATCACTTGAATCTGTCGGGGTAGACTGGCAACGTAATGTGCTACCAGTCGACTCTGGTTAATGTTGATTATGTGTTCTACGTAGGCTTCCAGTATAGTGGTACACAATTCTTCCTAATAAAATGAAATAAATTATAGTTTCATCACAGACCTTCAGTGCTACAGTTCTTCCTAGTAAATATTAAATTAGACTGAATTAAGAAAGTGAGTAAGTAAATCAGAGTAAGAAAATATATAAAGAAATAAAATTATTAAATAAGTCAACTATATTGGCATATGCAATTTGTAACTCCTTGACAATAAAAATAAAAACTTTTTTTATCAAATTTATTTTCGGATTTTGTTATGTAATAAGAAAGTTTGCATAAAGGACCCAAGTTAAATTAAATGTTTTAATTATTAAAAACAGATACTACTACGATTACCTTCGTGGCATGGCCAACTGACTGAAGAAACAGAACAAGATGAGCCAAGAATCTGATAAAATGACCAGGAAGCTGCTCTTTTGTTTTGAACACCCAGCTGTGCATTACTTCTATTAAATCTGAAACATTAAATTAATATTGGTTACAAATTAAGATCTAATTTTAAACAGTGGTTAGAAAATGTTATAACAATCATTGCAATTATGCAATAGTTACACACTAAAATAGAAATTATAAACACTGATTAAATTTTTGAATAAATAATGATGACAAATAAAATAAATAAAATGTAGACATACATTTGGATAAGGAATCATTGTTAATTATAAAATTGGGTTAATCTGTTATTAAACATTGTTTCACAATATGTGCATGATTCTGAAGAAGTATATATTTTTACCAACAAAAGTAAAATAACAGCCAGATATACACTGTTTGATGGTTAATGTAATTTAATGTATTTACTGTCAATGTCACCAAGGATAATGTATTTCTGGATGACACAAAACCAATACTTTGATTCCTTGCGCACCATCTACAAAAAGAAAAAGAAGAAAATGTATACACATAAAAAATCCTTTTTTCAATTTCAGTTATTCAGATACTGACAGCATTCAAATACCTGTTGTAAAAGGCAGAATAAAAAACAATTTATATATAAACTTTACACATGTATTATTCAGATTTTTAGTGAACGCTTCCAAATAAATTTTGACAGGATATTTTTCAAAGAAATACTAAAAAAACATCCACCCCCCCCAAAACCCCCATAATAAAACAGTTAAATAAAAAGGATTAAAAGTTGGGACTAATTTTTTGTCATCTGTTTCATAAATGTATGAAAAATTAAAAAAATAACACTACTTGATCCTTGATTACATTTGTCACTGATATCTCCAAGTGCTTTTTAAGCTAAAAGCAAAACTGAATGACTCTACAAAAACAGTCCCAGTTTTTCACTGAATAGGTCTTTACATGCAAACATGATTAAAAAAAAATGCATAATATTTGTAATTACATTTTCATCTGCTATTCTGAATTTCTAATGTAATCACTGCTTAGTTACACATATGGGTAGCACCTGATAAATAATAAGAGTGAATTTTCACATAAATTGTGTCACATATTCTGCTTGTCTAAACATAAACTAAACAAAAGCTTACTTCATTTGGACAGGCTTCAATTTGTTCAAAGACTTGGCGAGGCTCCATTCTAATAAACATAGATACAAAAAATATTGAAATGCATAAACATTTGAAAACTAAATTTTCTATCTTCATAAATCTGATTTTAACTCTTTCAAGAATTCATGTTTATTTTTAGCATGAAAAGTTAAAAATATCTTAGGAACAAAGTTAAATTTGTAGCACTGAAATTTTATAGATATCTTTTAAAAATTACTATAGAGCTCTGAACACCATGTTCCTCAAAAACTTGATTTTCAAAGAATACTATGATACGTAAATGTAAGCATCAAGTAGAATACTACTGCTATCAAACTATACTTTGTAATTCCCAAGGTTAACTAATCATAAATGAATATTATTCCACCATTTTGCTTTGACATCTTTTACTGTGCCTTCATTTTATAAAATTAATTTCTAAACCCCTGCCTGGACAGTATAACCAAAACTAATACAATACACAAGTGAATGTGATATTTAGATATTTAGAGATATTTAAAACTGTTGAAAATCTCTACTCACAGATTATCCCAGTAAGATGACGGAAGTTCCTCAAATGTTCTGTTTGAGGTTCCATTCATTCGAATTTCCTTCTCAACCTGTACATCAACCATCACTTTGAAATATGCCCACAAGTAGTCTGTCCAGGAGTAACACATGGGAAGTAAGGTTCGCAAATTACCACTGAATACAGCATATATGGCTTTCTCACACACACTCATCTTAGGCTATGAGAAAAACAAATACATATTGCAAAGTAAAGTCAGTAGTAAAAAAAAAATTTAAATTTTAAAATTAAACATGATGGCATATAAGATCAATAATTAAAAAACCTGAAAACTGAAATCGCAAAACAATTTTTTTAAACTATTTCACTGTTAGGTAATCATTTAGTGTATTATAGGTAAAATGCTGTATTCAGGTAGAATATTTAAAACATCATTTTTAAAGATTCTATTAGAATTAAAAAGAAATTATAAGCTGAATGATTATTTCACTTTCCACTCTGAAACAAAGCTTGATATAATTCTATAAAGCAAACCCAAATGACATAAAAAATATATATAAATAATGGCTTCCCAAAAATTGTCATTCAATAAATAAATCTTATATTTCTGTCAGGTGTCAAAAAAAAAAAAAAAAAAAAAAAAAAAAAAAAAATAGTAAAATAAAAATAAAATTAAAATAAAATAAAAATTAAAAAGCATTTTAATACTCTATAAATATTTATTTCATGCTTACATCAGCAGCCATTCTCCAGCACACTTTCTTCCAAACATCGCGGTTTGGGTTGCCCTCTACTGGTGCCAACTGATTATCAGGGCCTAATTTTTCAAAGTTGGGGTCGTGGTAGAGTTTCCATCCTTCCATTGTTGCTGCACGCCAATGCTGTCCTCTTTTGTGACATGCCTCTTGAGCCTGAAGGAAGGAGGAGCACATTAACAGTTCACTGTAGGAAGTGAAATCTATGTTGTAAGGGACAATAAAAACAAGGAGAAAGGAAACCTGCTTATACAGTGGGCAAGTTTTGTAAATATCAAGACTTTGACATGCTATCATGCTGTAATGATTGTTTCAAGCTTAAAGAAACAAACAAATATTTTAAATTATAGTTTTTGAGAGTACATTTATATGTGTATGCACATACACCCACACCCACCCACCCGTATATATAATTTAAATGTATGCAAAACAGAAGTGTATTTTAAAAACAGTTATTTTTAGGTTATATTTTTAAAGTTGACTTTTCAAACAATTAAATAATAATACTTTGTCTAGCTGCCCAGCTCGCAAACAGACAAACACATGTTGTAAGAGTCTGTCTTCATCCTCTTTATCCAAATCATCCAAGATTCCGTTCTGGCGAATTGGAGCATCAGGATCCTTTAAAATAAATTAATATATCAATAAAAGAAAAAGAAAAGAATTATCTTTATATTTTTTAAATATGTACAATAAATACACAAAGGCTATTCTGAATGCTATAAATTTTTAAAATAGATTTGAAAAAAATATTTTCAATTTCAAAATAAATGCTTTTATTAAAGAAAATTAGCCCCTGTTATCAATAAACACATCTAATTATATATTTAAAAAACCCAGCAGGCAACTTGAAAGAATAATTAGAGTAAAATGTAAGAATATAACAGTTTTCATGTGGTTCCACATTTGTATGATATGCTTGTATATTTAACCCTGAGTAAGAGACACAGAAAAAAGTTTAAATGTACCAGTTCATCAACAAGGAGTCGGTCAGTAGAACTGGGAATTCCTCTGGCTCTATTTTGCAACTCATGAAGAGTGTTCTCCCTAAAAATACAAATTATATAAATTATGCAATTAAAAAAAAATAATAACAATTTCTGGTTTAGGTATTGATTGCTATAACTTGAAATGTACAGATGAGAAGAAAAAAAAAACAGATTAAATAATTTTTTAATATTCTTTGTTGTTCATTACTAGCTACCATCCTATGATGATAATAAAATATGATGCTTAGATAATGTGAATTATATACAACTTTAAAATATTTAAAAATGTATTCTTACCAAGCAATAGGCACATCAGTGAAAAAGTTTACTTTCTGAGCTAACAATTCCAGGCATTCTGCAGTAGAGTTCTCCAGCCAATCAATAACAAGCTAAGTAAAAAGAACAACTATTTCCTTATCCAGTCAAGCCAATATGCAAATGAAACAATCAGTCTAACTTCTTCAACAATGATTTATTATTATGTGTAACAAAAACCAGACAATATTTATTTTTCACCAACACAAATTTAGGTTTATTTGTTCTTTATAGCTTATATACATATGAAATATATAATTACACTCATTTTACAAAAGGCGCTAAAGGATTTAGAAGAATCTTATTAACACTAGAAGTTACATAAATTACTGCTTTAAAAATTAGTTTCATTCTGAATGGAAACAAGAACAACATTATTATTTTATAATGAAAAATGGGTGAAAGAGAAAATTTAAAACACCTACCTGACTTTGACGCAAACTGTCATTTCTCTCATACAGGTTGATCACTACAGTCTTGTCACTAAGATGCCGAACCTGAAATGATGATTTTTTTTTTTTTATTTAACTACCTATATAGCAACACATACATACACCAAAAAAAAAAAAAAAAAAAAATTAGTAACTCATTCACATTTAACATATGTACTGGTTACTCCAACAAAAAGCGGCAGCCAGAACAACTGCAATAACAATGTCTTGCATTTTATACTCTAAACTATGGCAAATTAAAATTGTCATGCTAAGGATATCTTCTCTAATTGCTTATACTGAAGTAAATGGAACAATAGCAACTATTCACCTTTTTGTCAAGGTCTACAATCATATCCTCATCTTTGCTGTCTTGTTTTCTAACTTCAGACTCCAGTCTATCTTGATACAGAGCTCTCACTAGCTGCCATGTAATTTTCTCCTTGTCCAGTAAGTCTAGAGTCTTAAATGTTTTCCTAAATCTAAAATAAATAAATAAATAAACAATAACAGGGCTTGAAAATGGACTTCAACCATGAAATCTGTTTACATTTCAGATCCATCTTACACATAGCCGGAAGGCTGTTTTTTGTGATATATTTAATAATCTTGTGAAATGAAAGCAATCAGATAGCGAAGCAATAACTACCTCAGCAACTACAAACAAGACTAGGATATTGTGAATTTTTGGATCTCATTATTTCAGGTAAGGGATTTTCAAACTGTATATATAATAGCCAAATATAAACTGTACTTTTCTTGCTGAGGAACAGCTCTCTGGACAAGTTTCTTTAACACGAGCACCTGGTCCCTACAGATGTTTTCATAGTCATGTAGAAGATCAAGAACCTGGTGTTGGGCAGGACATCGCTTCATACTCAGCTGGAAATCCTTATAAAGACCTGAAGAAGCTGTTTATAAACAAATAAATGAAAAGAGAAAGTTCACTTGTAAATGAAATATATATATATATATATATAAAAGTTATTAAAAGTATTTGAAAAAAGTATCCTATGCCTAAAATATTCTACTTCTAATAATAATGATGATAATAGTAACAATAACATTTGTATTAAATATATATTACTCTCTCTATTTTTTTTTTAAATTAATATTTATTGTAATTAAAATTTATGATAGTTAATGTTTATAAACAATAATAATAATAATAATAATGAAAAATAAAATTAACAAGAAAATAATTAAAACCAATGCATATAAACATAAACTATGATAAATTTTAGTTAGAGTAAATATTAATTAAAAAAATAAAATAGTATAGGAACATGTTCATATTAATTTACTGTTAATATCATAAAACTATAACTGAACGATATTCAAAATGGTAAATTATTTATACTTAAAATTGATATATTATATATTTTGTAAAAATATATTTACCTGTAACACCGGGGTCTTCTTCCAAAAGCAAGTCAAGGTTTGTTGTTGTTAGATCCTCAGTCACATCATCCTATAATTACAAAAACTTCTGTTGAATTTGCCTTTAACACTAATATCCATGATTATTATGTGATATTAAAAGTTTTACTTCATGAACATATACAGCACAAAGTTTGATAATTTTGACACACAAAGCTAAGTAAGAAAGAAATGCTTCATGACTCAAGTAAGCTGTCTTACACAGCATCAGATCTGAAGTTAAACATCATAAGGGCGACCTAACTCAATATGTTATAAGCTAATCTTTTTCAATGACCAGCAAGGTATGCATGATGTACATTTTCTTTGACAATCATACTCTAAAGTACTGAAAAGAAGCAATAAGATTCCTTTTGTCATATCAAGTTACTAACAAGTGAAAATAATTCCATAAATACAGTGTGTCTGTAAGAGAGTCTTTCCAAATATATAGTCAGTCTGGTAAAAAGAATAGTTACCCCAAAACAAATGTTTATCGTCAGTTACAAGCTACATTATATATTTCATATTTATATATCTAAATACACACAACATTAAGAAAAAACGAACAAATGTATTAACATTTGAAATATGTCAAGACTATTATTTACCATCTCAGGTTTTTGGGGTGTTGGAGCAAACATATGAGAAACATCTAAATTAGGAGATGTTGGCACTGGTATTGGAGTATCTACAAAAGTTAAAAGAAACTTAAAATTAAAATTTAAAACATATAATAATAAAAGTGTCACTATAACATGTACTCTAGCCTTCTTTCTTACAATGTCAAAAATATGAAGCACAATATAAAAGACTTTTAATTAAATACCCAATATAGAAGGTATCTGAAATGAGTGGTGTAGAAAATGTGATACATACAGCGACTGTGACGCAGTTGTCTTCCATTTTGTGTTTTTGACAGTGATGCTGAGGTTCCCACTGCACTATCTAGAAGTTGTTTTGCTGAAAATGTTAAAATATAATAATGATTAATATCAGTTAATAAACTGAAAAACAATGTTTGCAGTAGTTCAGACTAATTAAGTAATTTGTTTTAACAGCTAATGAATCAGGATAAAAAAAAAAAAAAATTAAATTTGCTGAAGAATTACAGATGGCTTAGTAACGTGTATTAAATACATTTTACTCTATATTTTAAAAAATACTGATATTTTTGGATAGTCACAGTGAAGTATATTTTGAATTCAGTCCTATATTGCACATCACACCTCAGCTACAAAAAAGATCAACTTGCTTTTGAAAAGGCAATTATAAATTCAATTAGTGATCAGTAAAGAAAATCATCTACTGAAATATTTAAATAATAAATATTAAGATCATCATTTTTGGAGTAAAAAATGGATTTACTTCTAAAGTCAGTGGAAATGCAAAATAACACAGCTCTTATAGAAAAGTGATGATATATATTAAGAAAAAAGATTGGTCAAAAACAAAACAATCCAGTGGCAAACCTTATAAAATATTTTGAAATGTACTATTTAGTTTAATTTAATCAACATTAGTTTATATATCAGACAAGTCATAATTATAATACACTTACACAAGCAGTTACAACACATTTTAAACCAGTTTCAGATACAGTACATCTTACACAAATTAGTTACAAAATATCTTACATATATTATAACTGAGATTGCTGCTCTGTCGTTTGAAGACCCTTCCTTTCGTCTCCTCCCTCTCAGGAACAAAATCTCCTTCCATGCCAATCTCCCGAGAATTTGGGTTCTGCAAACATAAGTTTAATGAAGTTTTGTTTTTTGGCCTTAGAGTTAGACGTCCTGAATTTTGCCACTTAAATAACACTACATGTAATTTAATTTTAACATTAAAGAATTATAATTTTATACTGAATTTAATCATAAAGTGAAACAATTACAAAAATGTAAGCATGATCATAATTCACGACAAAGGTCTCGCAACATACTGGAAGTAGCAACGACCAACAGGAACGATAACTCGCAACGGCACAAATCACATCACCGGAAAACATGCCGCCAGAATTTAATAGGCGCGAACTACACCTGAATGTTCTTTTCTGTTGCGTTCTGACACGGGGAATACATTAATCTTATACCAAATAATAATTTTAGTGTATTATGCATGCATTTGCACAAAAATAATCCAGTTTGAAATGTTAAGTTGAAAAAGTAGATACTTTGACGTTATACCATCTCGTACCCGTTTCGTAGTGTACATTTGTTTTCCAATATTATTACTTCGCCAGCAAAAAAAAAAAAAAAAAAAAAAAATTATAATAATAATAATAATAATAATTTTCACAGACACTGGCGCGTGAATATGAAGATGACGATTATCATTGGGTACCATAATGTGCTAAAGCTCTGTAGCTAGAAACAATTATAATTCTTGAATTTCTTCTCTTTTTTTTTTTTTATTATTTATATTTCTTTTCATTTTCAATGCATTGGAGGTGGTACTTGCATGTAAGAAGCAAATTGATCACGTTATTTGAATGATTGCCTTGATACATTCATTACAATGCTTGATAGCAGTTTTACAACAGAAAATTGAAAACCAAATTTAAAGGTCGACGAGTTCGCACGACATTCGTCAGCAGTATCCGCCACCCGTTCATTTAGATTGGCTGTCAACCATTGTTTTGCACTTTACAGGCTCAGCAGTCCATGTATCGTCCTTAAACAAAATAGATGTAAGCGACGATTTTCACATACACACACACACACACACACGTACGTATATATAATATATGCAAGTTCCAAAAAAAAAAAAAAAAAAATAAATAATTATATATATATATATATATATATATATATATATATATATATATATATATATATTATATATATATATATATATTTTTTGTAAAGAATATAATTCACAGAACCAGACAAAACTCACCTGCAGCAGACACTTTGATTAGCATGGAACGATAAGGCGTAACGTCACAAATTATGTCAAAGAAATTTCGCAAATTTAATGGGTACAAATAACACCTAAATGTTGTTTTCTGCTGGGTTCTGACGGGGGAACATTGACAACTACAAAAGTTAATACATTAATATTTTTCCGAATTATAATTTTAGTTTATTATGCACGACGCATTCACACAAAAATAATCCAGTTTGACGTTTGATTAACTGAAAAAGTAGTTACGAAAGGCTCGCGACATCATGGTTTGCTAATATGACCAACTCTTCTAATCTTTATCAGTGTAAATCATAAAATGTTCAGAAAACAGACGTTAAGTAACTGAATTTGGAAGTTTAAAAATTTCCGTGAGTTCATGGCTGCAAAGGTCGAAACCTTTTTGGTTTTTTGGTTTTTTTGGGGGGGGGGGATAACTTTGACGTCATGCCATCTTGTACACGTTTCGTACAATATATATTTTTCAGATATTATGACATCGCCAACCAAAAAATAAAAATTTAATAATAAAATAAAATAATTTCCTCAAACACTGGCACGTGAATATGAAGATGACTATTTTCATTAGGTACCATAATGTGGACACGTTACTCTGCTAAAACTCCATAGCGGACATTTCTGAGAATGTAGTTGTAAAACGATACTTGAAACTTATAATTCTTCTTCGTCGTCTTCTTCTTTTTTTAAATTATTTATTTCCATTTTCAGTGCATTAGAGGTGGTATTTACATGTAAAAAGCAAACTGATCATGTTATTTGAATGATTGCCTTGATAACGCTTGATGAAGTTTTACAAAAGAAAATTAAAAACAAAAACAAACAAAACAAAAATTATGGTCCGTCAACCGGTTGTATAAAAAAATTAGTTAGAAATTAAATTTTCACTCATTTGTTAAAACCAAAGACATTCAACTTCTAAAACATATACTATTATGTATGCAAACAATGACTTTCTTTATCATAAATCAAACGAGACTTGAAAGGATATATTTGTGAGACCATTCTAAAAGATAAAATTGCTCCAGTTAAACCTGTAACAATATAATGTTCTCACCAAACCGGAACGATTGAAAGCCACACTCAGGACCGGAAAATATTCATTTTATTACATAACTTTGATTACAACAATTCGCAATCTCCCAACGTCCTTCCCGCCTTATTCTTAAAATGAGTTATCTTTCCTCCTTCAACAAATGTAAGTCAAAATATTCTTTTAACATTCACCACTCTGCAGGCATAAACAGACACTTATACGATAGATAAAAATAGTAATCCACATACTGAGATACTCTGTGACTGAACTGGATGATGATAACTTCGAATATGTGCAAAGCTACAACAACAACAAAACTTTTATAGATAATAGAGTTATTGTTACAGTTTAATTAGTTACGCAGCCGTTTGCTAGAACAATTTTTTCATATTCTTTATCGCTGATTGTGTTGTTGTTGTTATTTTATTTTATTATTTTTTTGTTTAAATAAGTCAGAAGTTACATTTTGACAAGTTAGCGAATATCGTGTTATTACAATATGTGAATCTTTTGATAAGTTATTGTACATATTGTAAGGGAGATAACCCAATATTCGTTAATAACCGGTGGGAGAAAAAAAAGTGAAAAAAAAAAAAAAAAAAAAAAAAAAGAAAGAAAGATGGCTGCCGTAGTTAAAGTTGAGAAGACAGAAGAATTCAACAAATTACTGGCAGATTCTGACAGGTAATAATTATTTTACGAACTCTACATTTTTGTTCAAGCTGTCCGATATTTATTTTCACCACATATATTTTTTATTCTTTATTAGAACTTGACACAAAACACACCGTCCAAGGTATTTCGTCAGTCTATGAATACTATTATTATACTGAATTGACCCAAATCTAACTCGTTCTAAATTTTGATAGCACAAAAGAAACCGGTGGTTTTAATTTGTTATATATCACCTGTGATCAGATATTATTTTGATATTCGAAATGAACAACGACTATACTGTATAGTATACAACATATCCGAAAAATAAAGATTTTTAATCATTTTATTTTTAATATTTTGACAAGTCACGACCCAACGTCCCAAGTGCTACATACCACATAGTTATTGTTAGTGTGATAACGGTTGCATGTTCTTTCAACATTTATTATTTAGAACCTGTATTACATAAGATAGTTTAAACATGAGGCTGATAATAAAGTGTTTGTGTGATACTGATAGAACATGGAATACTTCTAGTTCTACTATCAAAATCATATGTATATCATATTGCTTATAAGCATGTAACTTACTATGTAAGTAAGCACAATTTCAACACAAGCAAATACTGAAAAGAATTAAGATGTTACAAACTAAATGAGTTCTGATGAAAACTTTTTCTGAAGCAGCTGATAAATTCAGTAAATTAAATACTTTGAGCTGCAGAATTACAGTAAAAAAAATCAAAAAAAAAATCATAAGGAATTTGTAAATAAGATCATAAAAAAAAAGAGTTTATCATTTCCAATGGACATGAAAAATGCCCTAACCTCTGAATAATTTTATTTTTATATAATTCAAAATATCTTCAAATTATGGTGCTTGTTTAATCAACCACAAATTTCATCCTTATTATTTGTATCTCGGTTGTGTTTAGACATGTTTAATATATTGATGCTTTAATACATACAGTTCAATACTGTTTTGTACAAATTCTAGCTTGAAAATTCCAAAAATTGTAACTTGCTATTGTACCTTTTTACCATTAATACCATAATTAGATGACTTCCTCTTGTACACTGCAGTTTTATTTACAAGAAAACCCCCAACAAAGAACAACAAAAAAAAGGAAGAAGAAGAAAAAAGTTAATAAAAAATATAATAAATTAATGAATAAATGAATAAATAAAAATCCTCAACCTGTAAAAAAAACAACCCTGAAATAGTTGAAAGCTAAATTAATATTGTTTTTTTTTTTTTTTTTTTTGTCTTAAATATCAAATAATATTATGATTTAATGTTACCATAATATAAATTTATGAATTTGTTATTATTTACTTCTTTTTTGTGTTAATTCTCTTTTCATGTTTCTTTATATGCTTATTAAATAAATAAAACATCTTATCACCACAGATTCAAATTAGGTAAAGTGCATTATAATTAAATATAATTTTTTTTATTATTCCTTTTTTCATCATCTAACTGCCTAACTAACAGTGTGTCACTGTCAGTGTTTTAGATTTGATTCTTAACAAAAAACAAACAGTGATTGCTTAATAGCAAAGCCATTTTCTGCTTAGTAATTGCCAGAAATGTGTTACAGTAATGAATAAACCAGTTTAAATATAATGTACAATTTCTATATTTTTACTATGTCTTAACTCTTAATTTTGTAATTAATATATCAATTCTTCCATTTCCTTTTTCTAGAAGGTTTAATGTGTAATGTTTCCCTTCATAGAAATGTTGGAAGTTTTTTGTATGGCAAGCCATCTTTGCAATACAGAATTAGATGTTTTTAATTTATTCTAGGTTAATTAATTTTACTATACTATGCTGAAACAATCATATAAAAAAGATGGTCCATCCATAAATATTTTTAATGTGAAAATTAAATTTTTACATGAATGCTTAATATCTTAATCCAGATAATTTTATTATTTTGATAAAATATATAAAAAGATGTAAAAAAACCCAAACAAACCCCAAAACAACAACAACAACAAAACAGCAACATAAATCATAACACAATAATGCACATTTGTTTGTTTGTCTTTTTTTTTTTTTTTTTTACTTAATATTTAATATTTATATGTTCTTGTGCACCTATACCTCTAATGTTGTACTCTTGTGATACATCTACTTCAGTATCCCCTAATTCATTAAAATATTAGCAGGTACCAGTAGTAAGTGTCCATGCGGGTTTTTTTATGAATATATTTATAGATGTTTAATCATCAGTTTGCCACAATTCAATAATGACAGCTTGTCATAGGTACATTCTGAATGTGAAATTACTTTCATAAATAAAACATGAACATTTGTAGCAAGTTGATATTAAAGTTTAAACTCTATATTTTTTCAATTAAATATATTATGTAAAATTTAAATTAGTTAGTGTATACAATACATTTATATTTTCTTGTGATAATTTTCTTTTAGTAATTTTGTTGTCTTTTACCAGTTAATATTGTCCTTTTCATTATTCCTTTTATCATCATTATTATTATTTTTCTTTGCTTCTTTCATTGTTATTTTAAAAAAAATTAAAATTCTATGTAAAAAAACAAATCCATGATTCATTCATCAAGAGATATTTTTTATTTAAAACTAATTCTTTATAAAGTAAATACAAAATATATTACTTTCACGATACAACTGGTGGTACATAAAACATTTGTGCACATAATACATGTGTTCACAGTAAATAATGTGCAATTTCAGGAATGTATAAATTAAGTATGGCTGCCAATTTATGTAATACATATATTTTCATTTAGAAAAAAAAAATGGCTTGAATGTTTGGCTATTTACTGGAGTAGATTATAGTTCTTTGATGGAATGTTGGGTTGTGTTCATTGTTAGCAGAGCCTTATTTTTTTCCCCACTGAATTCATTGCTTCCCAAGTGGTTTCTGACCATTATTTTCTTCTTTTTCTAAATTTGTTTTATAATGTAAGAAAATTAAAGTTATCATCTTCATTAAAAAACAAAAAACATCACCCACCCCTATATTTTACATGATTGTTAATGTTAAATTTGTTAAGGTATTAAACAGAATTAATGTATTTATTTATTTTATAGCACTCTGGTTGTTGTTCACTTCTCGGCTCCATGGGCTCCACAGTGCCAGCAGATGAATGATGTCATGACAGAGCTGTCGAAGGATTCTCAGCTCAGTAATGTTAAATTTGTGGAGGTCTGTATATTTGTTAACTAAAGTTTAAATACATTTTGTATATTTACAAATATTCGCTTTGATTGTTTACTGTTCAACAGGTCCCAACAAACTGCTTAAAAATGTGTTGTATACTTTCAGATAATTGTTTTGTTACAGTTTACTTGAATACATGCAAATACATTTTCACAAATTAAAATAATCTCCTAAAGCTACAATGATATCTTTGTTTTAACAATTATCCTACTATTATTGGTAAAAAGGACAAACGTTTAACCTAATTATAAATATACTATTTTATGTTTAGATTGAAGCAGAAGGACTGGCTGAAATTTCTCAGAAATATCAGGTAGTTGCTGTACCGACATGCTTGTTTTTTAAGGTAATTAAATTATATATAATTATATTGGATTAATATTGGAATTCAATAGAAAATGTAGATGTTTTTGACATCTAAAGAGTAGCAAGCTTCATCACCATATTCAGATTAATTTTGTGATAACTATAAAATGAGTGTTTGAAAGAATATATGACTACATTTTAAATTATAATTTATTTTAGAATTTTTTTTTTTTTTTTTTTCTTACTTAATGATAAAAGTGCTATATTTGTGATTTTAATCTATGTGTTTTTTGTGTGTGTTTTTGTGTTAAGAACAAGAAAAAGATTGATCGTCTTGATGGTGCCAAAGTGGCTGAGTTGAGCAAGAAAGTAAAACAGCTTGCATCTGTGGGGAAGGATGCTGTGAGTCCACCCAAGTCTGTTGAAAAACCGGTGAGAATTATGCAGTTTACATAAAATACTGGTTCTTAATCAGGTAGTGTAATTCAGAATTATAATGTTTTCTTTAACCAGCTGCTACCTAGGAATATGTGCACACTCACACATGCAGATGCATACACACATTAGCACTGAAATGTGTGTGTGTGTGTGTTTTTTAATCTGTTTATGTTTATGTTTGTGTTTGTATGTGTATGTGTGTGTGTGTGTGTACACATAGAAGTTTTGAAAAAGAAAAAGAAAATGATAAATTTATTTTGTTTACATGAATTAATTATTTACTACTTGAATGGTTTCTTAAATCTGCTAGATTCATGCCCACGTTTAAACCATTTTCATAGTAAATAACATTTTACTAAATGACATTAATACTGTTGTAGGATCTGAACACACGACTGAAGACTCTGATCAATGTGGCTCCCATCATGATATTCATAAAAGGAACTCCTGAGGAACCTAAATGTGGTTTGTTGTTTACTGTTCATTGGCCTTTTCATAATAGCTATGCCCATAGTAACAGAGCAAATATTCACCTGCACGTTCCTATTTTGGATATGTTATTAGAATGCTTTCTTTTTGTTAACCACTGAAATGTAGTTATAAAATACAATTTTTAAAGGACATAGTCATGTAAATTGCTGACAGATTGAATTAAACCTTTTCAGTAATGTTAAATTTTTATTATTATTTTTTAAAATGTTCCTAACATATAAAATTGAAATTTATTAGATGTTAAAATTTGAAGATCTCTTGAACATGTGTTAAGTTGAAAAAATTATTACAACATTATTATTTTAAAAGGTTGTTGCATATTTGACAAATTCAGAGATGAAAATTATTTAGTTTAATGCTATACGCTTATAAACCATTGATTTCAGGATTCAGCCGTCAGCTGATACAGATTCTGAATGACAAGAATATTAAATACAGTTTTTTCAACATCTTGGCAGATGATGAAATCAGGCAAGGTGAGTTTTAAAAACTCTGCAGCATGTGGTAGTCATATAAATTCAAGTTTTATATAGTTTAATGATACATAATGAATCACAGATAAATCATCTCTATCCCCAGTGGACTGCTTTCCACCATTTCTGTAAGTGGCAGATATTATAAAAGGAATAAAATTGATTAAAAAAATATCATTTGCTGCTAATGATTAAGAATAACTTCAGGTTTCAGTGGGTTTCCTGATACTTGTTAAAGCAAAAATTACTTACTTAAAATATAAATGTACCTTGAATGATAATAAAACTGAAAATCAACTGAGTGTGTCTTGTATGATAACTGAGAATGTATCTTGTAGTTGATTATTTTAATTACAGGATTAAAGACCTTCTCAAACTGGCCCACCTACCCACAAGTATACTGTAAAGGAGAACTGGTCGGAGGGCTGGATATCATCAAGGAGCTTGTTGAGACAGGCCAACTTGAGTCTGAGCTTAAAGCCGGGGGAGACGGTGGCTTGGAAGAAAGGTAAGTTTTTAATGTTGATTTCAAAAATTATTTACCCCCAAAATACATTACACTATCTCTCTCACTGACGTAGAAGTCATATTATTGAATTTAACAGTATTTAATAGGAATGATGTTAAGACTAGCTCAGTGTTTGTGTTTGGTTTGAAATAGATATTAATAATATAAATCGTATGGTTGTGTAAGAAAATAATTATTGTTATTACACTGACTCAGCTTTTGAGTTGGGCTATAACCTGTTACTATTTAATGAACCAAATCAAGAATTAAATAAACAGTTTAAATATATTTACCACAATACTTTTAATAATAATGTTTCAAATAAGATTGTTTAAATGCTTTGGTGCTGTTCATAAAATATTTAAAAAAAAAAAAACCTGTTCAGTTATATATTTTTATTTCATTATGCACGAAAATGATGGAACACATAATTTTGTGTCATCTGCAGAAATTATAGGGAAAAAAAATTAAATGATTTTCTGTTGTTTATGTTTTTGTGTGGAAGATGTGATTTTTGTCAGAATTACAGAACAGGTTTTCTCAAAATATTTTATTAAAAATTCATTTAATATTGGGATTAGTTTTACTTTATTTACTATATACATGACACATTGACAGGTGGGTTATTAAAAATATTTTTAATATGATGGAATTTGTTGTTTATGTTTTGAAGCAGAAAATTAGATAGCATTTTTGGAAACAATCCAAACTAGAATTTCATTTAAAATCGCTCTCACCTAATTTATTTTCATCATTGTATTTTAATATTATAAGTTTTATTGATGTATATATTATAATGTTAGTAATATATAAAAAGGGTTGTCTAATTACTGAATATTTAATTGTTCTAAATTTTGTTTGTTATATATTCTGCAAGGATCATTGTACTGTTAATATGTTAATGTAAAAAATGAAGATGGTGAGGAAAGAGTTTTCTGACTTGCAGCAGTGTAAGATTTTAAATGTTTCTAGTATTTTGGATTGTTTCCTGTTTCAGGCATGGCATTGCGAATCAGGAGTCTGCGTTGACGATGCCTGACAGAAACCTAATTGTAATGCCTGATCTAAACTCCCTCGAATCCAGACAGCAGTGATGAGAAAGATATACCTCAAATAAAACACCTTAGAAAAACAAATGATTCGTGTCATATGACTAAAAATGAATCCAGTGATGGCGAAAGCCAGCATGAATGTTCTGAAACTGACCTAGCTAAGCAACAACAAGTTCCTGTTAAGATTCATGGACAAAACAAGACCAGCCGTGATAAAAGTGAAACTGTCAGACAGAATTTTCGGAAGAGAAAAAAATTGGAAGATTGTGTTAGTCAGCTTAAAGAGGATTGTATTAGTTCAGGACAAATAGCAAAATCTAGTGGGAATCTTGAGGATGATAGTTCAGCTTCTTTGGAGCTCTGTCTTCATCCTCAGACAGAAAGTAGTGATAATTCTTGTCAGTTTAGCCTAGATAAAGTAAAACAAGAACCAATAGACCACAGTGAATTACAATTTTGTTATGACCCAAATGTTATGGGCCAGACTTATCTGAGTGATTACAATGGTGATGTAAATAGTAATCAGGGTATTCATTCATATAATTCTAACAATTGTAACCTGACAAGCAGGAATAAGAGAAAAAGAAGTCTGAATAATGTATGGAAGGTAAATCTTAAAATGGAGTCAGAAAAAGATTACAATGAACTGTGTCAGTTTCGAATAAACCAGCGAAGAAGAGAGAAAAGACTGAAACTGCTTGAAAATGAAACCAGTGATCCCAAGATGCTTTCTGTTTTACAACAAAAAGGAAATATGTTTGAAAAAAGTTGTAGAAATTCACAAAAAAAATGTTCAAAATTACTTAACTATTCAAATCACTGTTTGGATACAGATTCAACCAATAATAAAATCCGTGAAAACATGAATGAATCTTTCATAGAAGGAGAATCATTGGTTGAAGTTAAACAGGAAATAGAAGACGCATTTTTTGACTCGCATTTCCAAGGAGATGACCTAAGTGACATGTGTATGCAGTCGTCAGATGATTCTCAGTTTGAACAGGAAGACATTGGAGAGGAGTGGCTTCCTAATTCAGATCAAAAAGAAAAATTCAGAAAACAGCAAATATCCTCAAAGTCACCTCGAAATTCAGGATATCGAAGGAGAAGGAAACGTCAAAACTCTCTCTCAGAGGAGATTAGGAGACAGAAAAATACAGAATATAGGAGAAGGCGACGTCAGCAGCTTCGATTATCAAATCCTGAAAAGCTTGAAGAAGAAAGAGAGAAAGACCGAACAAGAAAACAAATGTTGAGAAAACGTAATCAGTTGCTGTTGTCTCTTCCACCAGACCTTCTATCTGAAGCAGCTGGACTTGCAGCAAATACAGATATCCTGGATGATGAAGGTAATCCTGTTTCGATTCCTTTCCCTTTTAGTTCACAAGATAATATTGAAGATCTTAAACAGAAGGAGGAACAGAGGCGTGCTACAAATCGTGAACGAATGAGACTGAAGAGGTTGAACATGGATGGATTAACAAAGGAGAAAATTAAATTAATTAGTCGAGAAAAGATGAGACTAAGAAGACAACAACTTAGGGAAAATGATCCAGTAGCAGCAGCAATGGAAAGAGAAAAACAGAAGCTGAAAAAAAGAGAGGAGAGAAAGAGAAATGCTATTCTTCTTTCACTTCCAGATGAAACACTGAAAGAAGCTGCGAACAACACTGAAATTCTTCAGGCAGCAATAGCATCTTTGTCAGAAGGTACACCTGGAAACTGTCTGCTGAAACAGCTTCCTCTAGATTCAGAAACAGCAGCAAATCTGGCTAAATTGAGGGCTCATCTGGAAATGAAGAGAGCAGAGGCAGCTGAAAGAGTAAGAAGAAAACGAGCAGAACTTCGAGAGAAGGATCCAGAACAGGCAGCAGCTATACGAGAACGAGAGAAAATTCGCAAGAGAATCGAAAGGAGGAGGAATACTCTTTTGCTTTCCTTGCCTCCTGATGAACTGGTCAGAGTGACAATGGCCTCTATAACTGAAGGAGAAAATGTCCCTTTTCAGCTACCAAATCTTCTAGCTTTGTCATCAGGTCATCTTCCATCCACATCACTGAACAGTTGTGACCCATCACTAGCACCAGCAGTTCCACATTTAACTGAAGAATTGGTGAAGATGAGAGAGAAGCTTGAAAGGAAGAGAGCTCTAGATAGAGAAAGAATGAGACAAAGAAGAGCCAAGTTAAAAGAGAATCCTGAAGCTGCTGCAGCTTTCAAAGAAAAAGAAAGATTAAGGAAACAGATGGAAAGATGGAAGAAAAGTATGGGATTATTTGATTCAACAAAATCTATAGACTCTTCTCTAGATCCTTCACTCCTGGTAGCTGGTTTTTCTGGCAAAGAAGTATCAGATGCATCATTTGTGAGCAAATCATTACTTTCTATGTTTTCACTGGGAAGCCCTGACTTCAATAATAAAACATTTGACCATACTGAAAGAGGTCAGAAACCTTCCCAGGATCAATCATCTGCTTACCTTCATAATTCTGTTTTGTCCAATTCAAGTGTAAATATGTCAGGGTATTCCTCCAATGATTCCAGCTTCAGTCTGTCCAACTCTGCTGTTGTCAGTGAAGGGGAGCCAAACACTAAAAAATCTGTAACAGAACATCTACAAAATGGCAGCGACAATGCATGTGATACTAACAATGCAGTAAAGACTGAACTTTCCCCAGAGGAAATGGAAAGGCTACCTAAAGGTTTTGATTCAAATGAAGAACAGGATATTCAGATGGAAGTTGATAATAAGGAAGAGGAAAATTTGGAGATAAACTTTTCACAATCTGTTGCCCAGTTGGTGTCTCCCAGTGTTATGAGAATTGTTCCATCATTGTTTGAGGATGAACCATCTGCAGAGAATGCTGTAACTAATGTCCTAACCTCATCTTCCCAGTCAGTAGCTTCTAGTCACGATGATGCAGCATTGTGTGAAAATGGCAGTATTTCAAGGTAGGTAAATAGATCCTTTTGAATATCACCATTATGTCTTTTATATATATATATATATATATATATATATATATATATATATATATAATAATAATAAAAATAAATAAATAAAAAAATAAAAAAATAATATTAATAATAATTCACCAACAGGACACACTTTTCTAAATTCACTCATAATTACAGTTACACTAGACTTTTTCTGTGAACATTTAGCTTTTTGTTTTATTTGCATCTGATGGCCAGTCTTAAAATAATGAGTCTTAGCAGTTCAGTGAAATAATGAGTTGCATTAAGGCTTTAAAAATTTATTTTAAAAATCTGATTATTATAATAACAACATAAAATTCAAGATTGTATTGGAAAATATATAATTTTCAGGCAAATTGTAACTTACATCAGTTTTGGCCCTAAAATCTTCACATTGTTTGTGTAAGACTTATTTCTCCACCAGCTCAATTTCTTAATTTCAAATAATATGAAGAATGTCTTTTCTTTATTTATTTATTCAAGCTGATCAATTTTGATTTTCAGGCATTCTACACCTAGAAAAACAAACACAACACATGCAGTGTCAGCCTGTAGTGATCTAGAAACCACTGAAATAGATATCAGTAAATCATTTTTGCAAGATGAAGTCACCAGCACTGTATTACATGACCCTGGTACTGTGAAACGGGCTCAAGAATGGTTTATATATCATCTTTCAATACTTCAAAATAAAATGGGTGACCGATTTCTTCAGCTGGATCCCAACCCCAAACATCTTGATCCAGTCCCTGGAGGAATTGCTGCCCAGCTCACCCCAATGCAATTGCTTCTTGTTCAGCAGTTGATCGGCCCCATGCCGTTATTACCTGGTCAAACATCTCTCGATCCTCATGCTTTTGAGCTGAAGTTGACAGAGATGATGATGAAAGGGTATGAGTACCGAGAACAGAATAGAAATCGAGCTCGGAATTACAGGGACAGGTTGAAAAATGACCCTGATTATAAAGACAAATATGAACAGAAAAAACAGAGAGATCTGGAACGAAAACGACTTCATCGAGCAAGGGAGTCTGAACTACGCTGTCTTTATCCAGAGTATGATCAGGCAAGACGGCAGCAGCAAAGACGTCGCCATTCTCGGCCAAAATCAAAGAAAAAGAACCAAAATGTTGATTCAGATGATTCCCAGAGTGACATTGAAGGGCTTCATTTTGAAATGTCTCAGTCCATTGCAGATGGATCCAGCGATCCTATAGTGCAAGATTTAAATAAAGTAACCTCGGATATTCTCAGTGTTTATTCAAAACTGGATCGGGAGCCAAATGGATCAAAACTAACCAAAGACAAAAAGACTAGCGGGTATAATTTAAGAGATGTCTCCAGTGCTAAAAAACTGAAATTTGTGTATGATGAAAATTATGATGATTCTATGGACTCTGAACCATGTAAACCAGAAACTAATTCAAAGAAAAATAAAAAAGACAGCAGATTGCGGTTTCAGAATTTCAAAAATTCATCTGATTCTGATGATAATGAATCAGTTTCTGATGGCAATGAATCATCTGCTGTATTGGATGCTTCTCATTAAGGAATAATGGAGAGTTTGAGGAGGGGTGGGGGAAGACCTGTTCTGTTTTAATGTACTTTTTTTTTTTAAATCTTTTTTAACACCAAAGCCATATAAATATAAAGATCATCTAGTTCAAAATGTAAATCAGACAGACCATCAGCATTTTCCTTGTTAATTAACTACTATTTGTGCTAATTATGTTTTATAAAAAAATGAAATGAAGAAAGATGATGAAGTAATTATTTATAAAAATGTAATTTTTTATGGTACAATTATACTTCTTAGCTGGTAATTTATTATTATTATTTTTTTTTTTCACAAGCATTTATCATCTATTTATAATAAATATACTGGATTAAATTATGCAAACAGAACATAATATTTTTATGTATTCTTGGATTTGACTAAAAAATTAAGAACAGATGAATATTTTCTGTACCTCAGTGGACAGTATTTCAGCTGCAAAGATTGCCTTAAAAACATATGTTTCAAGTACTTTTTATCTGTAATCATAATGTCAGTTACATCTGCTACCCTTTCTCACAAAAGATGTATAAAATTTTAATAAATTTTTTCCAGTTTTCATGTATTCAGTAAGTCCAAAAACATAAAAATACATATTTGATGATATAACAGTTCCAAATGAAATTATTGCACATTAATCTTGACAGTGACAGTGCTATGTGAATATTTTTGACAATTTCCTAGTATTAAATCGTAACAATTATAAATCTTTTTCCCCCTGAATTGACCTTTTATAAGTGTAGAAAAACTATTATTGAAGAACAACATTAAAAAATGTTGTATAACAATTAAAAGTATCTATATTATAGTAATTAGCAAATCAGTGTACCATTCTGATAATGTTACTGAATTCAGTTTCAGTTGCAGATAAAAAAAGTAATAATAATAATAATAATAATAATAATAATAATAATAATAATAATAGTATTAATAAGTAAATAAATAAATAAAATAAATGTTTTAGTGCATTATTTTTTCAAGATGGTCGCACTTAAATTACTTAATAAAGTTAAAAAAGTGATTATTCTGTTAATTCTTGTATCCAGTATTCCTGAAATTATAATTAATCATGCATTTAATCTATCTTAATCCATTTTATTCCCTCACTGCAGTTTGAATTTTAATTATTATTATTTTTATCTGATATTAATTCTTATTAAATGTGGTATATAAACATATATATTAATATATCTTTCCAAAATTATATTCTGTCATTTGAATTTAGATGGCTTGCAGTTTTAATCTGGATTATGTAATTAATCACTGTTTTAAATCATAATTTATGTCTTAAATTGTATATAAATATAATCATAAATTCAACCATGGAGTAATTACCCTTAATAGATCTTGATAAATATAGGATTTTTAAATTACCAATTAAACATCTTCTAAAAATAATATTTACTATCATAAAATCTGATTGTGTAGTTAATCTCATACTGCTGTTTCTTAAAATTTTATTGTCTTTTCTTGGAAAAATTTTATAAAGTTTTAATCTTATATTATATCTTTTTTGAAATTATAAAATTGTTTTTTTGTATTTATTTTTTAAATAAGGTAATGGAGACACATTTGTCAGACTTTCTTAAAATATCCTTGCAGTTTTAGCATCCCACATTTAAGTATAATTTTTATATAAACTAGTCAAGATATTGATTCTAAGTGTGGTTCAATATTTTAATTATTACGTTGTACTGTATGAAATATAGACCTGCTGAAAATATTGGGGCATCCATAAAGTACATATGTCCAGAATCTGATATTTTTAACAACCAAAAGTTACATCCTCCACTTTGGTGTCTAATAGTTACATTCCTACATTCACAGATTATAGTCATAGATTACATACATCTTATTACTGATTTTTTTTTCCTCATATAATATAAATCAATTTAATGTCTTCAGCTAAGGTGACATTTGGTTGATCTTAAGAATCCTAATTTTACTGAATTTTCAGTTGCACAACATTATAATTTTTATTTTATTTTTTATTTTTATTTTTTTTATTTCCTACCTTACAGGGCACATGTACTTTATGGAATGTGCCTTACAATGTTTTGTTCTTTGTAGTCAAACATATTTTTATCCCATAGAAGTTCATGTTTAAATGTATTCATACAGTGTTGAAGTTTATACAATTTACATAGTTGAAGTATTTGTGCATTTTTAATAGTTTCTATTCATAAGTTATATAGTTGCATTACAATATTCAATTTGTTTATTTGTATTGTGCATTGGTTGTTTACTGCACATAAATAAATGCAGACAATTTCATTGTTCTCTTCTTTTTCATCTACTTATTAATTATTGTTATTAAATTCTGCAGAGTTCTTCAGCCAAAAACAATCCATTTCAAAAGCACAAAATAATTTACATCTATTATTTACAAATCAGTGATGGCATCTCAGGCTTTCCATTGTTTCTATGTAATAAATATAAAAAATAAAAAATAAAAATAGAAAGCACTTTTTTAAAATTTTATTTTATTTTGTTTTTTAATTTCATTTAATTTTAATTTTTAATTAACTAAAAATAGAAAGTTCCTGAATAAAATTTATTTTATTGTTATTAGTATTGTTTTTTAAATTATTATTTATTCATTTATTATTTTGTTTTATTTTTTACGTTTGAATTACAATTTATGATATAATTCAGTACCATTTTGTCAGATTTCAAAAGTATAGAAATATTCAAAACAAGAAAATGTCAAAATATTCTGTTATTGAATACAGTTAATAAAAAATATATAATGTTTTAAAATAATTTTAATATCTTTATCGGTGCTGGTTAATGCTTGTAATTTTGTAATGATTGTATTTGAGAGAGTCTCCCACAACCACTTCAAGGTAATAGCATATATTTAGAAGCTAAATATTTAATGTATGATATACCAGCAGAGAAACACTGAAAAAGAAAATATAAAGTGCTGTATACTGAGATGAACTGATAATGTAACTATTGCTCATGCTAAACATGAAATATTCAACTTTAAGGAACTGGAAACAATTTTCGACTTCACATTTACAAATACAAATAAAGTGTATTAGTAGCATTTGCATCAGGTTACATAAAATGTTTGTCTGTATCAGGATCACCTTTCAAAATACATATATATGTGTATTTACTTTTACACATCACATTTCACATCAAAAATGTATTTGTGTTCACACTGAATACTTAGCAGCCTGCAAACTGATTTACTTAAACTTGAATATAAAATTTGATATGTAAGAAACCCAAACCACCCTTCAAAAAAACATTTTTTTAACCAAGCTGTATTCCAGTACACAAAGTGTGTGACTGGCAAACACAGATGATAGTGAATTGTTTATGAGTCATTTCTCATTATGCATGCACACCTGTTTTATACGAGTCTTTGGGAATATTAAATAACAACATGCCATCCTTGACAATATTTATTTTTATTTTTTCCTACTGATATAAACTGAATTTTCTGTAATATGAATTTTTTTTAAAGATGGCCTGATCGTAAATGAATCTGTGAACTTGTAGAGGTCTCAAGAGCTATACATTGTCATCCTTGGATGTCTGTCTTCATATATATATATGTATATATATATAAAATATGAAGATAAATTAATATGACATTTTTTCCAGTATAAAACCTTGCAAGGAAATGATAATGGCAACACCCAATCCATAGAAGGTAAAATAAAATAAAAAGTCCCCAAAAATAAAACAGTTGTGATTAATAATATTAATTTTTATTTATTATTTATTTATTTTATAATAAGAATAATAATAAACCATAATAGTTTCAAGGCATATTGATTTTAATTTTTTCAGGGTATGTTGCAGGTTGCATTTTTAAAATCCTCTGATATATAAATACATATATATATATATTAATTATTTTATTACAGACTTAAAAAACTTATAAACAAATCCAAAGTGATGGTGTTTATGAAGGGTGAGCCAGATGCTCCTAGGTGTGGCTTCAGTAAAACTCTGGTTGGGATTCTCAAGGAAACTGGGTGTGTATTTAAAACTTCATTTCTTAAAACATCATTTGTGACATGGATAATCTAATTTGTTATGTTGAAACTGAAACTGTACTATACAGTAAGTGGTACAAACAAGTGGTCAAAGTATGATCATCAAACTGATTTATTTATAATGACATTAACTTTTAGTACTAATAAATTACAGCAATAAAATAATAAAACTTAGAAGTGTACAGGTTATTATTTTATCATTGTTTTTAAGATGTTGCTTCATTTATCAACATGAGTTCTTGTTGTGTTTTGTGTTTTAAACCTGATAATCATAGTACAGCTTTGCCAATAAAGTCTTTTCGTCTTCCAAAGTCTGTCATTTATTAATTTGTTATTACAGCATTCCATTCAGCACCTTTGATATTCTAACAGATGAGGAAATCCGACAGGGGTTGAAGAAGTTCTCCAACTGGCCCACCTATCCGCAGGTGTATGTCAAAGGCGAGCTGGTTGGTGGCTTGGACATCATAAAAGTGAGCATTTTACTGCATTCAGATTTCAGATAGTTTATTGTGTTAATCTTGAAATGCATTTTAATTTGTACAGTTCAAATGGCCTAAATACATCCATATTCCATTAATGGGTCGTTGTTTTTATTCTCTGCCTTCTTTTTTGTTGAATTTTAAATTTATGCTCGTGAGAGTCATAAATGGATTACCCAGGTGTTAAATTTTATGTAATGAATCAGGATTGATTCTGAAGTTTATTTTGGTTTTTGAAAGAAATGATCCTGAAGGTGCAGTATAGAGCAGTGGCTGATAGCTAACCTTAGAGTGATGGCTCACAGAATCTGTGCTCGTCAAAGTATTCTTGGGTCAGGTATATTTTATTGAAAACTGAATTTTAGCTCTTCATGGAAAGATGTAATTTAAATTTGATAATAATTTTAACTGCATGAAGCTGCTTCACAATTTAAACTAACACTTTTTTTTTTTTTTTTTGAAGGAACTGAAGGAAGGGGGAGAATTGGAGAGTACACTGAAGGGAGAAAACTAAGTAGAGCTTTTCATTGTGATCATAGTTACTGGACTTCAGTGTGGATCCAACCCCCAATTAATAATAAATCAACATTTTTATGTTAGTGAACATGTCTCTGTGCTGTAGTTCAAACCACAAATGGGAACAAAATACTAATAATAAAAAATTAGTAATTTTCAAATTTCTTTTGATAGAATTTTAACAATTTTCTTACATTTACTAATAAATTCTAAAATGATACTCACTTTTTTCCCTTTTGTTATTAAAAACCAACAACATAAATATTTTGATCTCATTTTGCTTGTGGACATAGTGATAAAGGAAATTTATAAGCATATGTTGGCTGCTTTATTAGGAAATAATAGAAACTTCTAAATATTTTAATAAAACACTTTGATACAGATGGGAACTAGAAAGGAAATTAAAGAAAATTTATTAGTGCTGCTCTATTATAGTTTTTGCATTTTTTGTTAAGTAATTTTGCATCCAGAATATCAATATTGTCAAATAAATAAATAGATAAATAAATTGTATGAAAAATAAATAAATAAATAAATAATAACTTAGAAAGTATGCATAACAATAAAACATTTAAAAAAAACATAATGGTAATTAAAAAAAAAATTCTGTAATTTCAAAGCATTAGTATTTGGATACTGAATATAGAACACTGTCAAATATTTATAAGTGTATTTAAACAAAATTTGTTTTAAAAATATTGCTCACTTTTCTTTCTTTTTTTTAAATACGTTTTAAATTGTAAAAATGAAAGGAGTAATTGCAAATCTTTTGTCTTTTATTGTAAGTGTTGAGAAGAATTTATTTCAGCACACAAACAATGAAACATACAAGTTATTAAAATTAACACTAATTGTGAAGAAATTAATTTTACAGATGAAAATTGTGCTTGTTATCAGTGCTATGAAACTTGCTTGTAGATGCATCAGATTTTTTTAATGTATATATTTGTTTCTAAACCACGTGCAAGAATATAATGTTAAGAATTTGAATTTTTATTTATTATTTTATTTTTCTTAAACTAAGTATTAAGAATGATCCATTATTTATCAACAAACATTGAAAAAGATGTTATAATATTACATTGTATACGTCAAAAATGGAATAAATGTGTTTCTGTCCTTCTAAAAATAAATTTTTAGAGAATCTGGTTGTTTTGGTTTTTTTTATTACAAACATTTATGTATTGTGAAAACTATTTATTTTAATAACATGGAAAGTGTAGATTTCTGTATTCTAGTCTATGTGAATGGAGTTCAGTACAGTATTTGTTTTGGATTTTATTAGAAAAAGTAATGGATGCTTGTATTATAAATAATTAATTTGTTTTAATGTACATAACAAGCATTTAAATGGAGTGAAGGGACCTCTACCTGCTGTCATACTATCCTGCGAACAAAACATTGTTAATCTGTTGTAAATGAAAATCACCATGTAATTCCACATCTTTGAAAATGATGCTAATTCAACCACTTTTAAAAGCTGGCCTAAAAGCAATGCATTCTCAGCTTCTACAATCATGAAGTGTATTAATAATATGCTAGAGCACTTAGCTAGTTTTTGATCTTTGTATTATTATGTAATTGATAAAAATGAACCAAATAGTGTGTATACCTTGGACAATGGGTATATCTGAGGTATATAATTTTAAAGTGTGTAACACTCTTTTTGCTGTCCATATTTTTGACGATATTAAAGATTGTCGTTGATTACCAGATGTGTATGAAATGCCAGTCACATTTAAGCTTTACTTTCTTTTCTTTTTTCTTCTTAATTCCTTTAGTTAGTTATACATCTTTTAAGATACCTTTAATGCATTAGTCGAATACTGAAATAAACAGTATAACATAACAGGTTCAAAAAAAGATTAAAAAACAAAAAGAAAGAAAAATGAGTAATACATGCCTGCGTCTACTAACATATAACCAGAAAGAAAAAACAATAAGAAGGAAGAAAGAAGACTGCACAATAAGAAGACAAACGAAAGAAATATAGAATGAAGAATATCTACATGAACACACACACATACATACAAACATATATATACACAAAGATACAAGAATAATGAAAGAAGACTGAAGAATAAGAAGAAAGATTAAAGAATAAGTGTTACAATCTAATCACACGCACTTAAATACAAACACATGCACACAGACATAAAAAGAAAAAGAATGAAAAATACAAGCATCCATACATTTACAAATATACATGCATACGTACATATCGAGTCCATTCATACATTCCGTGGACAGTGACAAATACATTTGTGTATACAAACACCCATGTTTACTTTTCATTGGGAACATTTCAATATATTTTTGTTTACATTTGCACTGTCAGAAACTAAATTGAAACCCTCTAGCCAGTGCGTAGGGCGCGAAGGGTCAGTTGCCCCGGGCATCCAATCAGAGAGAAGAATTTAATAAATCTGGTTGATTTATATCTAAAGCGAATAAAGCGTTTATTTTACGTTTCGTCCGTGTTTACGTATTCAGAATATCTTCCTTTCTCATAATATTTCTCAGTACTACGCCTTATACTTGAGTCTTTGAGGCATACGATAAAGGAGCTGGTTATTTTAAAATTTTGAATGTTACCGAATATGGAATGGAGAGCAATTTTTCCATCTATTTTTTAATTAAGATGTAATAGTTAACTATTTCCATAATGCACTCGAAATCTTGAATTAAAGGAACACATTTGAGTTGAATTGGCGTTGGAGGCCAACTAATTATTTTCCCTTAGCGCAGATTATCAAGAAGCACTTAAAAACAGCCATGAAAATTTCAATAATTGTTTTTAATTTTATTTTTAAAAAATGTCTAAAGATTCTTACATAGACCTAAAGATCACTTTTAAGGGAGGCAACTAAGTTGTATTTCCGTACTCAGTCAGCATGACTTCAATACGGTCTTTTTCTGGTTCTTCTTCTTTTAAATTAATAATTTTAATAAAATATTGGCAGATTGTTTTTCCATTGTCATAAAATAATTTATTTTAATACTAAGGCGAGCTAAAATATACATCGAAACTTGGAAAATAAAACTCAGTTGTGTAACTAAACAAACTGAATAAACTTTTGATTTTTTTCCCGCTAACCAGCTGAAGAAGAATTTGCTTTAATTAAATTAATAACCAATGCGAACAAAAATGCTGGAGATTAAAATAAACTAAGAGATAGTTAATCCAAGTCGATATGCTTCAACTTTACTTACTCACCGAAATGCTTTTTACTTACCTAATTCATCCCGGATACAGTAACAGAGCTGTTATATGTCCCAGTCAAAAATGGTTGAATGTTTTATTTTACACAATAATTATGTAAGTATATTTAATGGTTGGAATATATGTATTACTGCTTGGTACTTTTTGTGTTGTCATTTATAGTGTTATATATATATATTAATAAAAATAAAAAATAAAAATCTTTTCTGAATGATCAGTATCTCGAAATGAAATTATTTATTCGACAGAAAGAAAAAAAAAAAATAATAATAAACGAAAATTAATAAATAAATATCAATGATAAAAAAAAAAAAGGATATATAGTTTATAAATATAGTAATTATTTTTTTATCCACGCATATGGAATCAATAAAATAGTTCTTTTAAAGTTTTTGAAATCTATTTAAGAACTGGATGAATAAACCAATGAAGTGAAGAAGAATGTAAAAAAAAATAAAAAAATAAAAAAATAAAAAACCCATATATTTTGATTTTTAAATGCTGATTTATTGTGTATAAAATCATTCAAGGCAGTCATGACATTGGATATGTGAACATTTTGTGATTGGTTTTCTTTATTAATTAGTATGTATGTATGTGCGTGTCTTTAGCAGTAAAACATTTTATTTATTTTATTGTCTTTTACCAACAAAATCAACTGTTACCAATTGCGCATGGATAATTGGATCTAATTCTACAAAAATCAAACAGCCAGCAATTATGCGACATACGGAAAGACAACTCTTGATTAGAAAAAAAAAATCACTCACAAGCTTTGTCAGCTAATTTTCATTTTATTTTTCAGAAACCATTTCATTTGTTCGTTAAATATTGCACTATACTGGATTTTGTTGTGTTAACGTTTATTGACTGTGATAATGAAAGTTACTGAAGCTTCTGGTCGAAAAGGTATTCGCCCATATTGTAATCGGTCTTGAACTTTCTGAGTTGGGTAATGTAATCTGCGAACTCCTTAATTGATTCTATCTGTTCGTCCAGGAAAGCATGCTCCAGTACGTGTGTCAGCTGAAAAATAAAAAGAAAGATAAATTAATGATCATATTAAAATTTCAATGTGTGATAACTATATTATTTTTGTATTTAAATAAACTATGCCACGCCTGAAAAATATTCTGTAAGCAAAGGCAAGGAGGACACAAACTCTTTAGAATAAAAAAATACTTTTATTTTGTTGTGAAATTTATGCGGTGAAATTAAAAATTAGCTTATAGCAATTTATATAAATAATTAACAGAAGACGTCTGTTTCTTTGTGTATGAAGAGAGAGAGAGAGAGAGAGAGAGAGAGAGAGAGAGAGAGAGAGAGAGAGAGAGAGAGAGAGAGAGAGAGATACTGTACTTACGTGGGAGTCACCAAGTTGGGCTGCTTTCTTGTGTAGATTAAGGAGCTGTTCATTTACATATCTCTCAACGACCAAACTGTCCTCCATTGCCATCAGTCCTTTCTTCCAGTCTTCTTGTGTGCCCTGAAACAAAAAACGATTCTCTCTTTGTATAACATTAGTTTATCACGCATAAGAACATGCAAGAACATAAAAAAAATTTAATAATAAATAATAATAATAAATAATAATAATAATAATAATAATAATAATAATAATAATAATAATAATAATAATAATAATAATAACAAAATAAATATATAATTATCCCCTTTTAAAATTGCAAGATTAAAATAATAACTAGAAAAACAATAACAAATAAATAAAAGACGATGAACCTAAAGTTGTTCTATTTTGATTAATCAGTAACTCGACTGATATAAAAGAAAATTAAATCAGTTTACGTATAGTGAAATGGGAAAACACTATTCGTGTGAAAACTTGTATAACAGTCTCTGACTGTATTAAGGGCCTATGGTCTTTATACTGAACAAAAATTGCCTTGTCTTGTCTTGTCCTGTCCATTAACTTACCATTGAGCAAGCAGGATCTCTCTTCAGTTCATCTCGTTTCTGTGTCATGAAGTAACAGATCTAAATAAACAAAAATATATAGCTATATAAACACGTAGAACTGATCGAACAAAAACGAAATTATTAGGAAGAAAAAACCGAACATATTTTAATTCTTAATTAATTAATAAAATAAAAAGAAGAATAATAAAATGTTGAAATTAAATCAAACATATCTTATCATTCGCTTCATGCTTGTCTTATAGCTTAAATTAAAAAATAAATAAATAAAAATAAAACATTATTAGTAAACCACTCACACATGGGTACTCCCTGTCGTCTTGGGGTGCGAAACTGTCTCTGAGGTTTCCTTGCATTGTCAAACTGTTCTTCAGAGTCCTGATTTGTTCTCTGATTCTGTTGCAGACACCAGCAAGCTGAAAAAAAAAATTAATAATAATAATCGTTCAGCAAATAAAGAGGCATTTAATTTGAAATAATGATAAATATTATATATTTAATGTATTCATCTGTTTATTTCTGAATGACAAAATATGAAAATAATCGAATTAATAGAGTTTTGTTTTTGCTTATGTTAGAATCCATGCTCTGATTCATGTCGCATATATACCAATTTATCTCCGTATTTTGGGTCGATTTATATCTATATCTATATGATATCTATATCAATATCTCTATATAATATCTATATCAATATCTCTATATAATATCTATATATATTTAAAGTCAAAACTTTGGAATAACTTTACAAGGGATAAGCAAAATTTCGTTTTACAACCAATCAATTTAAGTAACTGACCAATAAAAATTTCTTTTGCAAAGAAAGTGACCAATGAAAATTATTTTTGCAAACGAGAATTGATAACTCAGAATTAGTTGTACAAAACCGAACTTGCCTCAATGTCATTGTACTGAACAGAGCCTCCTCTGGAATTGATGTACTCGATCAGTTTGTCAGCATGTTCATTCTCCTCTTTCGACATGTCAGTGAAAAACTTCCTGAAACCCTTCAGAGCTACATCAGCTCGGTCGAAATACGAGGCCTAAATAAGAATAAGAATATATGATTAAATGCAATTTTCGATATACAATTTGTCCAAGAAATATCAGGACGCCAACACCGTCTTGTTAAAATAAATAAATAAATAAATAAATAAATAAAATTCTTAAAATTAGTAACAGCAAAAATCCTGCGTAAGGGCATAATTTTTCAAAGCATTTAATTTTTTGTATATTAATTAGCAAGGAAGTTCACGTTAAAATCAGTTTAACAGCGCTAAAACAGTTATTCCGTCATTTTCTTGTATTATAAAACAAAATTTTAAAAACATAATCAAATAGTAACTTTCATGAAACATATTTTAAAATTATGTCTTTTATACAATACCCTACATTTAAATATTTCAGCTATTTGTTAAAAAAAAAAAAAAAAAAAATTTACATGACTAAATATAAATGTATTTATAACCTTTTGTTTGGTGATAATACACAGAGAGGGTCACGTGATAATCTCTCAACTGTCTTATTTCTGTTTCTGAACTGCGAACGTGCTCGTGTGACCCCTAAAGGTGACCCCTAAATACATTCATTTTTTTTTCTATCTCCCTACTATTAATATTTAATAATAATAATAATAATAATCATAATACACATTGCAAGAACTGATTCAGAGCATTTCATCTCTCTGAATGATTAGCTTGAATGAAATGATAATCCTTGAGAACATAATTGGATTGTCTTCAAATGCTAAACGTGATCAAATTCAAGGACAAGATCACACGAAATTTTCCTTTTCTAAACGTAAGAATCCATTGTATGTTAACCTTTTCAAGGTCAGTCCTTTGTTGTAAATAAATAAGTACATACAAACTGAAATAACTATAATAACTAAATTTCAAAAATATTAAAAAATAAATAAATAAAAGAAACATGTTATAATAATAGAAAGGAGAAGAAGGAACGACGGAAGCAAGTGATGAAGGCAGAAGTGTGGGAGAATATTTAATGATACTAAAACAGAAGAGAAATCTACTGCAGCTATTCTTTTAATCATTTTTACCGATTAGCAATAATTAATCTTTGACATGCATCTTCCAAGAGAATGAAACATATATATAACTTTTAATTCTTTACCTCTTGGGAACGAGTTAGGTTAATAATCAATACTGAAAAAACACGCAATAAAAAAAAAAAACAGAAAAAAACCCCTAAAACAGAAGCAACACGCCTGAAGAAAACTCTCTTCTGGACGATTCCAAAACATTAGAGATAACAATAATGATGATGATTATGACGACGACATGACCAGAGGAAGATTGAAAAAATTGAAGAATTAATATGGAAGGTGTTAGGTATAATGTTTCTGCTAGAATTTGAATGTGAGATTTTCAGTTTTAGCTGTTAAATATTGTTTATTTACAGGAATAAGATGGTGATGAAATTGAACAGAATGAGGTTGAGAATGAAAACAGGGAATTAGGTAAAAATGAAAAAAGGCGACGTATCATTCAGTATGTCGCTTACATAAGACTTGTATAAATAGCTGGCCTGAAGTTCGAGTGTTATCTGCTGGTTGATTTGGTTGTTAATTTTGGAGTTGTAGTTTTGTGTAACTCCTTTCACCATTCCTAGAAATTAAAATAATAATAATAATAATAATAATAATAATAATAATAATAATAAATAAATAAATAAATAAATAAATAAATAAATAAATAAATAAGTAAGCAAATAAATATACTGAAAATACACTCACAAATTAATAATAAAATAAATAAAATAAAATATTAATAAATAATAAAAATAAATTAAGATAAGTGTCGAACGCGAAACCCTAACCAAAGATGAATTATTGGATTATGTTTTGCTTCATATAGCAGTTGCCGCCTATGAGTTTCTGAAGAAAAACGCTACATTACTCAGTTAGTGATCAGTTGCAGTTCTCAAAGACATGATGCTGGTACGACTACTGAAAATCATTATTAGTAACTGATATTTTGATATTTACATGGAACTTATGTGATACGACAATGAAACAACAATCGCTGAGATTCGTGGAGCTAACATATTTTTCTTTTCTCTCATGAATTTATTTAGTACATAGAAAAGCTCGATCGAAGAACAAGATAATAATAACAATAATAATAATAATAACAACAAAAACAAAAACAACAACAGCAACAATAAAATCCATTTTGAAAGCATAAGAATGGAATATTTACATTCTTCAGTTAAAATGTAAATTAAAGAAACATTATAGTTTAAATTATTACAAATTGTTCTAAAAATATATATATGAAAGTATTTTTATAATTTAAAAAAAAATATATATATATATAGATATAGATATTTTAAATTGAATAAGTATTTAAACAAGACTTACCATCATATCCAGCTGTAAGTGTTAAACAAACAAAGAAAAATGCACAAAATACCAGCGAACGCATTTTCGGTTTGTGGTGATGCTAGATCGAGTCGCTACAATTGGGATATTCGGATGATCTGGTGCACTTAAATTTATATACTCCTCTGGAGTTACTTCCCTTGTTCTAACATAACTGTAGGGCACGTTTCGCAAAGACGTGCAGGTTTCGGATTTGTTATCAGATGAGAATTTGTACCTATTCAAATTTGATTATTATTGTTGTAAGTCGATGAAATGGCGTGATACGGGAATCAGACTTTTGTCTGAAACAGATTTCCTATCTAAAAGTACACTTGTACGTAATAAATTATGTAGTTTATCAATGCATTTCTTAATCTATTGCGCAAAAAAAGAAATGGGAAGAATTAAGTAAATAAATAAATTTATATAGCAATAAATAAATTAATTAATTAATCAGAAACTGGAAAATACAAATGATGACTACTACGACGACAATAAAAACCAAACCGACGATATATGGCAAATAAATTTATCAAATTATTTTATTAACAATATGAAAAAAAATATGGATCTTCGTGTCATGTTCTCTCTTTTTTTCTTTTCTTTTTTTTTTTTTTTGTTAACGGGAAAATACGTATAAAAGAATCCTTTCTCCAATCCTGAAAAAAATTAATGTCCATTAATGTGCGTCTGCATGTTTCTTCTATCGTATCATATTATAAAGGGGAATACATATATTGCATTCGTTATTTCAGTATCCGAGGTACTGTTAGTACAGACATCTAATGCAGGAAAAAATCCTGATCCAAAATAATTTTGACCAAAAATGCTTTGGTTTTTGGACTATAAGGATATAGTCCGAGAGTAGGATTTAAATTAAAATACGAATTATATTTATATTTCATATACAGCTAATACAAATAGTCTGCAGGACATATTTAATAATTTTGTCAAACAAATAAAGTTTGTGCATGTAAAACAATCTTAAAACTGTAAGATATCATTATTTATGCTTCTCTGATAAAGTTTCAGAAATTGGAGCTTTCGGGTTTCGATATATCGGATAAGGGATCCTCAGCCGGTAATAGTGGATATTGAAAACTATTCATCTATTCTCTCTAATCTTTAACCAAGACGACGAGATCTCTCTAAGTGGACAAGTGTTTAATATGCGTATGACATTATCAGTATTATGTTTACCCTTACAAAGTGCTCTTTCGCCACTTAACCTGACAAATGGAAATAACTGACTGCAGTTTAAAAAAAAAAAAAAAAAAAAAAAATGCGTTTATGCAGATTGTTAGATTATGTGTTTTTGTTATCTTTGTTTTGATAACCCCAATTTAGTCAAGATTTAATAAGTGCTGTAAAATTTATATTAATAATAATAAGAAGAAGAAGATAAGAAGAAAAACAAGAAAGACATTGCTTGATCGAATTCTGAATCCATTTACTGTCATAATTACTTCAAAATATATGTCTATGTGTTTGTTTATAATAACAAAAGAATTATAAAAAAATAAAAATAATAATGATAATAGTAATAATTAAATTGATGATAAAAATGAGGTGATGATGTTAACAAATAAATAAATTAAAAAGTAAATAAATATAAACATTAAAAATGGTTCACATTATATTTAATACTTAAGCAGCAAATATAATTATTTGAACTGAATTAAACTTTATTACATCTGATAACTTTAGTATATTTCCACACACAGAAGACGGACAAAGGTCAAAAGGTCACTGCAAGGATGGAAAAATAGAGTACAAAGTCTTCTAAGAATTGTTAACATTACATTTTATTTTTAATATATCTATTATAATAATTATGGACGCATAGTTCTTTATATATACATATATGTATATATATATACATACACACACAAATCACGCACAGCACATTATACATGTATATAATTTACGTCTTAAATACATGCATATCCTCAGATATAATTATATACAACGATGCCTGTACACTGTGTCGCAGTATCTGTTAAATATTACAGCCATAGAATGTGTAAACTACTGGTCATAAAGAAAATTCGTGCAGACTAAAACCCACAAATATATTAAAAATAAATTAAAATATAATTCGCAAGTTTAAGAGATTATTTGGATATTCAGTTTTTTTCCCGACGACATTTCATAAATACATTCATTCATATTCAGGCTAGTACGTAAGATAAGATACGACGGGTGCGTACGCACTCCGTATTGTCTGCCAAGGTTTGTCCGTGGATTTGAGAAAAACAACAACAACCAAAAAAAAAACTACCAATAATCTGACGACGTAAACTATATGAAGTTATCGCTGTTATGGCGGATACCATGTCGTGTAAACATTTCAAATTTACTTCAAAGAATACAGGAAAATGCATTTCCTTCATTCTAGACCTCCCTAGAGCCTTTGGGCCGTCGATTACGCAACCTTCCATATTAATTTCTGGGTACAGGCTTGTTCGCGGAGTGCATAGTGCCGCACAGTCATTAGGTGATTTTTATTAACTGAAAACACTGTGAAGACCTGAGAATCATTTAACCATTTACGATTCTTTTTTTTTTTCTTTTTTTTTTTAATTTCTCTCATATTTTATTGACCCAGTTAACTGGCAAAATGACCGATCTGTTTAAGGTTCAGTGACATGTGACCCTGACATCTTTATCAGAATGCTTTCAGCACGTTCGTCTGGTGCTACTGAACTTTAGTAACGATCGGCGTCCCTTTCTATCTCGTCCGTATCCTGAATACATGCTAGCTGCTTTTTTGGCTAATTCCCGACCCATATCTGCTATTGTCAGAGACTGGCACGTGATTCGCTGTCTGTGTGAAGGTGCTTATAAAAGATAACCCGCTGCTAAAGGATAAAGAGTAACCCATTACAAAGCGGTAACTGGCTTCATCTTTAGTAACCTGTATGTTTGTTAGTCATATCTATAATGAAAAGTAATAATAAATTTAAAATGTTTTGAGTGCTCAGAGAATAAAAGCTGAAGAGTTCTTCGAAATTAAGTTTTCCAAATAGTTAAGAGTATTCGGGGAGGGTGACTCCTTGTAATTTTTCACACATACCAAATAATCATTTTAAATTTACAATATAAAAATACAACTGTATGTGATATAAAAGAAATGCTTTTGTTTTATTTAATTTAATGCAAAACTAGGATACGTTATTAACATCCGATATCATACCATTATCATTATTATTATTATTATTATTATTATTATTCCGTATTTACCCTTGAGGTAGTGTTTCACAGTGTTGTAGAATATGCGCACTCCGGCTTGCAGTGATGTATATCAGTTCTCGTACCTTTCCGCGTTTCCATCCCTTTTCATTTATTATCCGTGCTCTGCTATTGAACATCCTTTTGTTTTTCTGACCAGTTCCGGACAGAATATGGTAATTAACAGTCGTTAATTAGAATATCGATCAGCAAGAAAGCGCATGCTCGCGAATTCGAAAATGCCTAAATTCCAGTAGCAAAAAAAAAAAAAAAAAAAAAAAAAAAAACTGTTGTCATCTGGAAAAAATATAAAATATATTAATATAAAAAAAAATATTTTCATTTTATTATTTTTTTCAATTGCCGATCTTGATGAGTGTCAATTTATAAACGTGAAAACAAATGCAGTGTCATTTCAGTTTTGGAGACATCGACTGAAGATTATGGGGATGTGGAAGTTGATGTGATAATTTGCATTTTTAATTTCCGCATTCTCTTCCTACATACATCGTTGTACATTTTTATTTTATTTTGTTTTATTTATGAATTATTATTTATTTTTTAAATTTGCAAAAAGAAAAAAATATATTTTTTGTTTTCAATACGAAATTGAACTGAAATATAAGTTAACTAAGTCAAAAGGTAAACTTTTCTGTTCCCATTGCAGGATGTGAAGGCCTAAGTGCTTGCGTGTAAGTTGTTAGATCAAGGCGAGGTTTATAAAAGTGAATGAATGTCATATTTCTGCATGTTTTTACTAAAACTGTGCAGCAATAAAGTGATGAAAATGGTGATAAAATCAAGGATATTGCAATACAAACACCGGTTACGATTAACAGAACAGGGGTGGTACCCAGAGCAGGTATAGTCGGAATTCGCGGCATAAGAAATTCTCTAAGGGGACAGTAACAAAAAAATCTCGTGTAATATTATAATGCAAGAGATGCAGTCGAAATGGGAGAGGGGGGGGGGAGAAAATAATAAAAAAATGATAATAACAAAAAAAAAAAATAATAAAAATTACCAGTATTATAATTAAAAAAAAAAAAAAAAAAAAAATCTCCTGTAATATTATAATGCAAGAGATGCAGTCGAAATGGGAAAAAATATTAAAACAATAATAATAATAAAAATTATCAGTACAAACAAACCAAACTTTTTTTTAAAATCAAACACAAAAACTCCATGGTTATTTTCCCGCCAAAATTATGAATGGGAAGAGTTATGTCCCTTCACGTCGCATGCGAAATTATAAAATAGTGAAAATAAAGAATTTAGAGTTTATTACCAATTAAGAGAACCATATATATATATTTATCTCATTTAAAAAATAAATTTTAAATGTTTTTCATATCTTTATCGAAATTTGTTTTGTTATAATTAACATAAGTGACCAATTTCTGATTTACCGCCATTTGTGGAATATAAGTTTTTTGTGATTTATCAACACTGTTTATCCTACAATTTGTAAAGAATGATGATATACAGAAATATTGAAAAGGAAAACTAAATTGCATTATCATAATGTTTATCAAGCAGGTAAAAATTGATCAATATTTAACAAATGATGATAAAATGTTAAGTAAAAATTTTTTTAACAAAACAATGAATCGGCCTTTTATATAATGTTAGTTTATAGTTATTTTAATGATGCTCATAGAATGATAGAGTGTTTTAATTAATTAATTGTGAAATTCTGATCTCGTTGCAAATTTAATTTTCTCATAGACATAGGAAGAAACTAAACATGCACGAAGTTTAATGTACAGTAATGAGTAATTTGCAAACACTAAAAAGTAAATGGAATAATTTCAGTAAATCAGTAATGTCTTGATTGGCAAAAATATAATTAAATGATAAAAGGCAAATGATTCTCGTACCTGTAGGAAACATACTCTTTCATCAACTAAAATGTGTACATTACTGATATATATTATAATATTTCTGAAATTGTTTTTGCACTTTCGTTTGATGAAATAGGTGATCATCCAGGGCTTCAGAAGTTACAGAGACCAGACTGTTGTGGATCCATTCAGTCCTAAACATAATGTTATTGGTAAATAAACTATTTCTTTTAACCTTTAAAAACAAATAGTATTAAGATAGTATATATTTGTAACTTTTTGGACAGAAAAGATTGTAATTACTCAAAAAATATTTATGTATGAAAGTACAAGAATTAATTTTTAAATATTTGTCATATGTTTTGCATTATATGAAATCAGCTGTTAATGATTAGAATTGCATAACTGTTGCACATCGCTTGGGCTTACTATCTTAATGACATACTTCATTAATACTAATAGTTGGTGTTCATCCTCTCCTAAAAACAAATGAACAAATAAAAAACCTGATCACTAAATAAAATTAAATAATATATAAAATGCATTTATACCACATTTTTGTGATCATAGAAATACTGTAATGATACCATACCTTATATTTCTACTTTACAAGAAAATAAGATAACTGTATCATTTAATTATTTTTTTCTTTGTAACATTCATTGTTTAACTAAGCATGTAATGGTATTCTGTTCAATTTTTAATACTGTTAGCCTCAGAGGAAATACTATGCTTTATATTTTTCAGTTGGAAGAAATGGATCAGGCAAAAGTAACTTCTTTTATGGTAAGATGTCACTGTTTACATATTATATAAATATGTTTACAAAGTTTGAAACCAACTTAGACTATAGTATAGTATAGTTACAACTGAAAATTATAATTACTCATTTTTAAATTTTCATTGTATAAAAAAACATCTTTATGTTAAAAAATATGGGTTTTTATTTTTTTTGTTATATCTCTATTTATAAACTAATTTTAATATACATATTTTTAACCTGATACCAGGAATTTTGAATTATAAAATTATAATTACAAGTATAAATTTAGTTTAGCTCTTTTTATTTCTAGATATTGAAATTATAGCTATAGCATCTATGAAAGTGCATGGATTTATTTTTCTGTTTGTTATTCAGCTATCCAGTTTGTACTGTCTGATGAATTCAGTCACATGAGGCCAGAGCAAAGACAAGCTTTACTTCATGAAGGAACTGGACCAAGGGTGATCACTGCCTTTGTTGAAATCATTTTTGATAATTCAGACAACAGAATACCAGTAAGATGTCTTTTATATGAATATTGTCTCATTGTTGAGGTCATTAGTTAGTTTAATAAAATAGAAACAATACTATTTTGTTTCAATGTTAAACATGAATTAAAATATTTAAAAAAAGAAAAAAAAAATCATCAATGACTGTCATTTAAATCACTGAACAATAACCCTAAATTATAAATAAGGTAATATCTTATTCAGTGTTATCTGAAAAATTTATTAAAAACATTTAGTTTATTCCTTCCTCATTTTCTTGTTTTTGAAAAGACAGTGACTGATATTTAAATGAAAGTACTTGGATACCTTTTGTAATTAGACAGTGATCTTTATATATATATATATATATTTACTTTAATATTTTCAACAATTTTAAAATTGTTTGCAGATTGAAAAAGATGAAGTTGTCCTTCGGAGAGTTATTGGTTCGAAGAAAGATCAGTATTTCTTGGACAAGAAAATGGTCACGTAAGTTATAAAAATGATGAATTTATTTCCCAAATATTAATACGTAGATTTTCATTTCATTTGTCACACTTTTAATAGATAATTGTTAACACTGCCATTACACATATTTCAAAAAACGTTTGAAAACAGCTTTTAATACTTTTAAAAAATAAATTGTTGTCCCAAAGTAAGGAGCAGAGTAACTTCTTTATGGTTAGTGTATCAGTAAATACAAAATGTATAATTTCACAATCTTTAAAAAAAAAAAAAAAAACTTATTCAAGTATTCTCTGTTTTACTCATACACCAACATTAAAAACACTGCAGTATAATTTTAGTAATATAATGAAGCTTGATCTTTAAATGGCAAGTGTGTGAATGTTTTCTTTTTCTAAATCCCTGACAGGAAGACAGATGTAATGAATCTTTTGGAAAGTGCTGGATTTTCAAGAAGTAATCCATACTATATTGTAAAACAAGGAAAAGTAAGTTCTCATGGTTCGGGTGACACTGTTTTTACAGTTATTTTTTTGCAGAGCTATATGGTTTATAGATATAAAGTGTTTAAAAACATGCTCAGAAATTTATTTATTTTAATTTGTTTTATTTCTTTAGTTTGAAATCTGACATGCAAATTTGTTTTAATGTGTTCTCCAAATTTTTATGATTGAACTCTTTAAGACAGAAAATAAACAGCAAGTGTGTGTGTATTTATGTATATTAGTGAAAGTTGAAGTGTAAGTGCATCCTTTCAGTATTCTCTAGTAAGATAAATGATAGGTGCAGATTCACTTAGTCTTTCTTAGATAATATGTTAGTTCATTAACTTTCTGTGAAAAAAATTATAATGAATTTTATTCCTACATCATCTGCATTTAGAAGTTCACATTCTAAGATCCCTTTGGAAACTAATATTTTTATCAGATATTTAAAAAACTGTGACAAAACAAAAATAAATATGAAGGAAATTTGTCTGTCTTAGATCAACCAGATGGCAACTGCTCCAGATTCACAGCGTCTGAAATTGCTGAGAGAAGTTGCTGGGACAAAAGTGTATGATGAGCGTAAAGAAGAGAGCAGAGTGATTCTAATTGAAACAGGTTAGTATAAAAAAAATTCTTTATTAACTTTAATGTAACGTTTAATGTATAAATCTTAATATAATACTGTTTTTGGTTGATGTTTTTTAAATATAAAAATGGTGACGTGTTTTCCATTTTTGTTAAGGCTTTCAAACATTTTTCAGTTCAATTCAGAAAACTAAAAATATACTTTAAATAGTCATTGAGTCAGAATAGTTTTTTGTAAAGTCGCTTTTAATCTGGGATCTAATTTTGTTTTCTCCGAAGGAATTTTAAACATTTTTCATTGTTTTTCTTAATGTTAAAAAATCAATTCAAAATTGATGTTAGCTTTATTTCAAGCATATTTTATTTATTTTGCTTGAGATAAAAAAAAAAATAGTTTTTAAATTTTTAAATAAATATCTTGCATATTTTGTTTTAGAGGGAAAACGAGAGAAGATCAATGATCTTTTGAAGTACATTGAAGAGCGACTTGACACTTTGGAAAGTGAAAAAGAAGAGTTAAAGGAATATCAGAAGTGGGACAAAATGAGAAGGTTAAAATTGTTGAAAATGTATTTCTGGTGATGGCAGCAGTCTAAATATATTTAAAAACATAAATGGGAATAAATAAGTGGGAGCAAGTTGTTTAAGAAATATCTTTTCTGGTGCTAAAAGACTTATTTTGAAAACAACATCATAACCATACCCACCAATTAGACAGTTCTCTATCTAATTACACAGTATAGATAAATAAAAAAAAATAAAAAAAATACTGAACACATTTTGAATTTATCACCAGGAAGATGTAGAAGACTTAAATGATCCATATTAGCAGCACATTTATTCTGTGAATAATTCTGTAATAGCTTCAGACTCAGTCTTGTAAATTAATTTGTTTTTACTTTTACATTATTTTGTTATCTATTGTAGATCTCTTGAATATACAATTCATGATCACGAGTTGCGAGACACCAGAAAGAAGCTTGATGATGTAGGTTTGAATCAAAATAATTTTCTTAAAATTTATATAATGTATTTTCTGTGGTATTAGAATTTATTTTTTTTTTTTTTAAAAAGAAGAAAAGATTAATGACAACACTATAAGAAAATGATTAATGTAAAGTTTCTAATTATAAAAAAAAAATATATATAATTGTTCAGCATATTGTATTGATTAACAATAAATTTATTAACATGCTGATTAGTTATTTAGGCTGACATTAAAGAATATGGACAATAAATTTATTATTTTTAAAACAATTTCAGCTGACTAGCAAAAGAGAAAATAGTGGTCAACAGGCACAGAAACTCAGGGATTGTCAACAAGAAGCAAATGACAAGGTCAAGGTAAGTGATTAACCAAGCAAGTACTAGAGTATGACATGGTTAGGTTTTATCATCAAATATAAAAGTCAACAAAAGCAGTAATGACAAAGTTATGAATAAAAACTTTTGAACAAGCCGAAACAAAAACATGTAGTGCCTATAATTTAAAAAATGTTTTGGTAATTAAGTTTACTTTTCAGAAAAATTTAAACCTTTAGAAAATAAAAATGGTATTTTTATTATTTAACTTATTTTATTTTTTATTTTTACGCCCCCCTGCAACAAAACCACGTAATTTATTAATTTGGTAAACAGATATTAATATTCAGTGATTTTCTTTCAGAGCACTAACAAAGATTTGAAGGAACTGAAAACTCGTCTGCATGCTATCCTAGAAGAGAAGGATCTACTGGGAGCTGAAAGCCAGGATCTGACAAAGAAGAAAGCCAAGTTAGAACTAAACATCAAAGACATCCAGGATGAAATGGAAGGAAATAACACTGCTAAGGTACCAGGGGTCTCAAAACCCCCAAGTTATACCAGAATTTTGTTTATCAAGATTAATAAAAATAACCTCTACAATACTGCTTTGGTATGCTTTAAAAAGTATTATATACCTTTTGCATACTGTAGATACACACTGGTATTCTGTACAGATATATTATATATGTAATTTATAGTTATATTCCATTAAAAAAAATTAAAAATTAAAATACTGTCAGTACTATGAAAATTATAATTATCTACTTTAAAATGATAAAATATAATTATGCTGAACTTGTTTGAATTTCAGAAAAAGTCTGAGAGTGAACTTCAGAAAGTGAATGATAAAATTGTAAAGACGCAAGAACAGCTTGAGGCAATCATTCCAATGTATGAGGGTCAGAGAGACAAGGAGGAGAGTGCATCACAACAGTAAGTTATTGTTTTTCTTCTTTATGTTCATGTTTTTAAGTCCAATAGCTTATGTGAGGCTCAGCTCAATACAGAGTATAGTTTACTTTATTTTCAATTTTAATATGATTCGCTTAAAAATTCCTTTAGTCTTAAATGTACAGTTCAAAATAAACCTGAAATAAATATAATTTTTACCTCTTCTGATGCTTGTTTCTGTTATTCTTACAACTAGCCTGGATTTCTCTGTTTCATTGTTTCAGTCTCTCATTTCATCTTGCCTTGTACAAGGGTTCTTGAAATATTTTCAATCTTCATTTGTTGTTTTCAATAAACAACAAATTACTCATTAATTATTATTGATAATTATTATGTAGTTTTCAGTTAATATACTTTTTATGGTGATATATATATATATATATATATATATATATATAAAATGTGTGTGTGAACACACACATACACGCATATACACACCATTCCCACGATCAGCAAATTAACATGTAAGTATATATATATTTTTTTTTTTTAACAGGCTTGGTTTAGCAGAACAGAGAAGAAAGGAACTGTATGCAAAACAAGGCCGAGGAAATCAGTTCACCTCAAGGGATGATCGAGACAACTGGATTAAGAAGGAATTAAAATCATTAAATAAAGCAATTAAAGACAAAGAAGAGCAGGTAATAAAATAAATGAAAAAAAACAGTTTTAAAATTTATTATATTTTAATAAAAAAAAAATGTATATAAATAAGACTGCTTCACAGATTTCTAATTTCATTATTTGGAGTCACTGCATATTTTTTCAAAATCATTAAATGCTGAAATTAAAAACAAGAAAGATCAAGTAATTAAAATAATGTTTCAGATTTTGGAAATTATTTCCAGATAAAATTTTGTTAAATTTTTGTGTTAAGTAATACAGTTAACTTAGTAAGGCCAAGTTTTTACCCTTTTTTATTTTTTTTATATATATATATATTTTTTTAATTTATACATTTATGGTATAAATATTTATTTTAGATAAAACGACTAAAAGAAGATTCAGGTCACGATGAACAGAAAGAAGGTCAGCTGATAGCTCAGATAGAGGTAAATATAGATCTGTGAACATTTTCACTTGAACATTTTACATGAAAATAATAAATATGTGAACTTACTTATTATTTGGTCATTGTACATTCTGATGCATGTGTAAAATATAAATAACTAATTTTGGTTTGTGTAATAATCTTTATTTACTTTCAAGCACAAGTAATTTTAGGTATGCTAATTCATTAATGCTTTTATATAAAAGGTAATTGGGAATATTTTTTTAGGATAAATGAAAATACTGTTTTACTGAAAATTGCTTGATAAAAATTGACTTTGGCAGTTATTTTGTTAAATTTGTTATGGAAAAAAGTACTAAAATACTTTTGATATAGTTCTTGGTAAAAAAAACTACTGCTATTGTCAAAGTATTTTTGTCAGTAGTGATGTGTTTATTGTACAAAATTGTTAAAATATTGAGCTGGATCTATGAATTTTTTTTTATTAATTTATTAATTTTTATTTTATTTTCAGGAAACAACGGCAAAAATTGACATGAACAAAGAAATCATTGAACAGAACAATAAAACATTTCAAGAAATGAAGAAACAGAAAGATGCTCTACAGAATGAGAGAAGGTAAAAAAAAAAATGATAAACTTATGTTAAATTTTTAACTGTGAAAATAAACTGAAGGGCTAGAAAGATAATGAGGAGAAATTTGAATGACCAAGATAAAGACAAGAGGTAATATGGAGAACAAAAATAGATATAGAAATACATTTTTTTTTTTTTTTTTTCAAATGTAAGTTTAAAAAAAAAATGATGGTACCAATATAAAGTAGACAGCTTAATTTTCTGGACAGTTAACTGATACTGTTAAGTGTGTTTTTCTAGTGCACTGTGGAGACAAGAAAACGCACTGCAACAAACTCTGGCCACCACCAGAGAAGAACTTGCTAAGAAAGAACAAGGGCTCCGATCTCTCACTGGAAAGGTATTTGTATTTTTACTCTTTCAAGTTTCTGGTTTAGCTGTTGTTTTCTTTTTGTCTCTGTTTTCAAGTCTAAGCAAATTATAGTATACATTTTTTATTTTTTTTCATTTTTCTTTGAAGGTGGCTAACATTAGAAATAGCTATTGATATAGAGACAAATGTTACATTTAGTTGTGAAAGGCTGATAGGTTCATTGTCTTATAGATAACATTGGATATCTATAAAATTATATTCATGATAATGGAATTTTTAATCATATGAATTTTAATTCATTATTTATTCAGATGTTTGTCTTAATTTGTTTTCAGGCTTTGCTCAATGGTATAGACAGTGTTCAGAAAGTTTTGCAGTCGTTCAGGGAACAGGGCAAATACATGGATGTTGTTAACGGTTACCATGGTATTCTTATTGAAAATATGGAAGTGGAGAAAACGTTCTTCACCTGTGTTGAAGTGACAGCAGGAAGCAGGTATGGTTATAAAATGTTTTTTTTTGTAATTTGGATTTTATTTTTATTATTGGTTATATTACTGTTACTTTTGTTGTTGTATGTCTGAAGTTTTTCTAAAATGTTTATGTAAATATTTCTTGTTTAGATTGTTTCATCATGTTGTTGACACAGACAAGACTGGGACTAAGATATTACAGGAGATGAACAAGATGAGACTGCCAGGGGAGGTAACCTTCATGCCCCTGAACCGACTGGACACTAGGGAGACGCACTACCCAGACTCAGCAGTAAGTTACATTGATTTAATTAATTAGGAATTACACGCTAAATTAATTAATTAAAAAAAACCTGTTCTTCTGTATTGCTTTATTCAAATCTTCTTATGGACCTTCAGTTATCTTATGTACATTAATTTAAAACAAACGAATAAATAAAATTAATGTCAGAAAGAAAATTAAGAAAAATCTGAGAACACACACACAAAATAAACAATAATATTTTTTTGGCTAAATTTTAACATGTCTATTCATCTATTTTATTTAAACCAAAATCTGTCAAAGCGTAATTTGTAATAGATTAAACTGTTGCTTGTTTGCATACATTTAATAAAAAATTGTTTACAGGATGCCATTCCCATGATCAGCAAGATAAAATTTGACAAGGCTTTTGATCCAGCAATAAAACATGTGTTTGGGAAAACTTTAATATGTAGAAGTATGGAAGTGGCCACGCAGTATGCTAGAACTCAGAATCTCGACTGTATTACACTGGACGGTAAGCAAAAATAAAATTATATTAATAATTTTACTACTGAATCATGTTTTAAACAATTAGAAGCGACAAAAAAAAAAGAGAAATGTTAAAGAAAATGAAAGAATAGAAATTTTAATCTGTAAAAGAGTAAAAAGTAAGTGATGTCTGACTGTAGAATGTTTGTTTTCTGTGTGCAGGTGATCAGGTGAGTAGACGAGGAGCTCTCACTGGTGGGTATTACGACACTCGGAGATCTAGACTGGACTTGCAGAAGAGTAAACTGGAGCTGCTGGCACAGTTGAAACAGCAGGAAGCAGAGTACGCTGAACATCGACACAAACTGGAGTTGATAGAAAGTCAGATTAACAACCTTGTGTCTGAGATGCAGAAAATGGAGACCAAAAACAGCAAGAATAAGTAAGAGGAAAAAGTTGGCTTAAACTGAAATAATACTTGATATCATTATTTTCCACATACAGGGTGGCCCAAAAGTAGGTTTACAGTTATTACATAGGCATTTTATTTAAAAATATAAGCATGTTTCAAGCATTAAAAGAAACTGTTTAATCTCTCAGGTGCTCAAAATGTCCTCCTTCAACATTGTATTTTATGTTAATTGTACTTAGCAAGTAACTTCAAGCATATAAACAATAGTTTAATACTTGTAAACCTGCTTTTGGGCCACCCTGTATAAGTATATAAATGGAGTGAAATAAGTTCTCAGCTACCCAGTGGAGAATGTTTTTTCACAAATTTATTCATAACCACTTGGAATAGCTATGCAGTGTTTTTATTTAAAACTGGACAAGTACATGCTCAACGCTTATTTAACACTATGTAGTACACCTGATTTCATTCATTGCATAGTTAAAACCATGAACTTACCTTTGTATACAAGCACATTCTTCTGAAAATAATGTAAAAAATATTTAAATTGGTAAGCAATACTGAATGTTGTATTGGTAGTATTATATGTACATGATTTGGTTTTTTTTTTGGGTTTTTTTAATGTTTTTGTTTTTTAATTGATTTGTGATAACAGAAAAGTTGAGCACTATCCAGCCAAGCAAACTTAAAGTTAAAGTGTAGATTTTATTGTAATTGAATATCATTAACTAATTGTGTTTGATTGTCTTCCAGAGATATCTTTGACAAAATGCAGGCTGATGTTAGATTAGCCAAGGAAGAATTAAAAGGTTTACAGAAAAACAGACCCTCAAAGGTAAACAGAAACACCACATATAATGATATATATTTTTATTCTGGGAGTTAAAGTTGTTTAATAAATATTTTCATTTAATCAGTATTGTAAATCATAGATTATTTATCATTTTTTCTTTTCTTTTTTCTTTGTGTATTCTTCTTTTTATTTTTTGAAAATGTAAATATGTATTGTGGGGTTTTATATATACTTTGTCTCTGTGTGTGTGTGACTCTGTATGCATTTATTTATTTATTTATCTGTGTTTATTTAATAACTTCGCAGGGTAAAAGTGTTAGCAGTTTACAGAGCAGTCTGGAAGCAATGCAGGCGACAGCTCACTCACTGAAGGAAGAACTGGGATCTGACCTCTTGTCTCAGTTGTGTATTGAGGACCAGAGAGAGGTCGATCACCTCAACGACATGATCAAACAGCTCACCCTTCAAAACAGGGAGGCATGGCAGGAGAGAATCAGGGTCAGTACAGGTTGAATATTAGTAAAGCAGTATTGTTTAATATTTGTGAAAAAAAATTTGTTCAATTAAGAACTGTTGCATGATAGATAATTTTTAAATGAAGTTAAAATTTCATTAGTTTTCTTGTAATTTTAATTATTATGCCCGAAAATATAATATAAGCAGGATACATTTGTTGACATTTTATTTATTCATATTTTCTTTTCTCAATTTTAACCATTATTTAACTTATTCTGCTTTTGAAACAAAAAACCCCCAAAAAATTATTTTTTTCTTTTCTAATAATAGCTTGAAGGTGAGAAAAATAAACTTGAAAATCTGCTGAGCAACAATCTGATAAAGAAGCGAGACCGGATACAGCAGGACTTACAGGAGGTGTCCATTGAAGAGAGAAACCAGAGACTGGAGAACCTCACAGCTGACCTTCAGACTGTCAACCAGAGAGTCAACGAGCTCAGAATACAAACGAAAGGTAATTTTTGTTTTGATCTGTGTTAAAACTTCATTTTGGGTATTTGGTATTTATTTTGAATTGAAATGTCTGAATTTACATTGATGGTTTTTATACTTCAATCAAATATTTTGTTACCCATTTAATGATTTTTCAAAAGGATATTAATTTTATTTTATATTATTTTTTTTATTTTGCAACCTGAATTATTATTGTGGTGGTAGAATAATTTTGAAAACTCTGTTAAATGAAATGGTGCAGCAAAGATCTCATTTTCTTACTAATGAGTGGTTTTAAATTTCATGACCTTTGAGATATTCATTTCTGGTTGTTTTTTCAGAACTTGATGAACAGTTAGAACGTTTGAACAAAGATCAGAAGGAATTACAAAATCAGCTGGAATATTGGAAAGTATGAAACTTCTTTATTTTGTGAACTATTTCACTGGTGCTGTAATCAGTCTAATTACATTTTGATTTTTTTTTAGCTGATCAAGTATTTTAGTTTGTTTCTGGCAATCAGTTTTTGCTTATAATAAAATATAACGAGTTCAAGTGTTTTCATTGTTGATTTTTGCTTGGAAAATAAACAGCTTTCCTTATCAGCCAGGAGTAATTGTCATTATACAATTTTATATTTTTCTTTAAGCATCTGACACAAATAAAAATAATTTTTATCATGTTTTTTTTTCTGTTGTTGTTTTTTGTCTGATTTAAAAATTCTTCTTATTAATATTTCAGTTTTATATTTTAAATTTTAATTATTAACGTTTTTTATTTTATTTTGTGTGAATTTCCAGGGACAAGAAAAAGAAATTCAAGATAAAATAGGAGATGATGCAAAAGAACTGGAAAAAATGTCAAACAAGCAGAGTCTGTTATTGAAAAAGGTGAGATTGAAAAGAAAACACGTTAGCCTGCATTATCCACTAACCTCTGCAATCATAACTGCTAAGATCATTCATTTTACTGTCATGCTTTCTGCTAAATGCAGTATCAACAAACATAATAATGATAATGTTTTGGAGATATTTTTGTTTAATTTTTAAAATTAAGAAATGTGGTATTTCTCATTGTTATGTTGTAGAAAGAAGAGTGCATGCGTAAGATTCGAGAACTTGGGTCTTTGCCTAGTGATGCATTTGAAAAATACCAAGATATGGGAAGCAAGCAGGTTGGTATTCTTTATAACCCTTTTATACCATTATGCACTTCATTTTAATGATTATATGCTTTTTCTTTTGATCTTCTAATAAATAAGTGCAAATTCCTTTTGTCATAAACATTTCTTTTGTTATAAAGCTAAATAACACCAAGTAAGATGTACACGAATTTAAGATAATTTCAGATGATTGATTGTATATTTGTATAATACTTGAAGATTCGCAGGTAGCAACTGTGTCCAGAGAGTTTACATTGCATTATTTTTTAAGAATTGTTGTTGTGGTGGTTATATGTTACACCTAGGAGGTAGGAACTTTTTAAACATTTCATTGGTTAGCATACCTTATTTGATATCACGTGAAATTAAAGGATATCAGTTAATCAGTTCAACTAAGGTGTTATAAGTGATTTTTTTTTGCTAATGACAGTTAATTTTTTTTATTTTTTCAGTTATTTAAGAAGTTAGAGCAGTGTAACCAGGAACTGAAGAAATACAGCCATGTCAACAAAAAAGCTCTTGACCAATTTGTGAATTTCACTGACCAGAAGGAGAAGCTGATCAAAAGAAAAGATGAAATTGACAGAGCTTACAAAGTAGGTTGCCGTATTCACACAGTTAATATTTGTTTGTTGATCAAAAAACTTCTCCTTGTTTTCTAATGATTGGAATTTATTCTATCTGGGTTATTCCATATTTAGTGCTCTCTCTTTCTCTCTCTCTCTCTGGCATCCATCCATCTCTGTCTGTCTGTCAGTATCTTAACCTGACTCTCACTCACTCACTCATTCGTTCTGTTTACTCCTCTTTGTGTCTCATAATAAGCACATTTAACATAATTAAAAAAATAATTTAAATGATTAATGTTCATCTTTTAAATATATTTTCAGTCCATCATAGATTTGATGAATGCTCTGGATCACAGAAAATATGAAGCAATTCAACTGACATTTAAACAGGTAACTACAGTGTTAATAATAAAAAAAAGGGTTAGTGCATTTAGTTAGAATGAGAACGGAAAATTTTACTTATTTAAAAATTATTTACTGGTTTGCTTTTGTTTTTTAAACATTTAAAATGCACATATCTGTCATTAAAAATACACTTTTGAAATAATAATGAAAATAACCTATTTCTGATTGTGTTTCAGGTATCAAAGTATTTTACGGAAATATTTAAAAAGTTAGTTCCATCTGGACATGGGGTACTGGTCATGAAGAAAGGAGAAAATGAACAGGAGGTAGGTAGAGTTTTTTAAAAATTCCCTTCATTAATTGTGTTGTTCTGCTATACCTGACGAAGTAATTTAATGAATCTCCTTTTTAAAAAGTATAAATTTGAGAATACTCATTCTTATTTTAAAATTCATTGATGATAAAGAGGTATTTATAGAGTAATAAAACTAAATCTGTAATTTTCATCTTCATCCTCTCCATTGTGTAGACCTTTTGTATTTGAGGATTAAACTCATCATGGAAGGATATACTTGTGGAATTATGTGCTGAAATGTCATATTTTACAGGGTGTCGAATCACAAACTCCATCACAAGACATACCTTTAGTAGAGCAGTTTACAGGTGTCAGAATAAAGGTACGTTTTATTAGTAATTAGAATGATAAGTAGAATAGCATTTGTTTGTACAGGAGTTAGTTTTGAATTAATATTTAATTTTCTCTCTCTCTCTGCAAATTCATAGCAACTTATCTTTCTCATTTGTTTATACAGGAGTTTGTTTTGAATTAATATATATTTTTTTTTCTCTCTCTGCAAATTTATAGCAACTTACCTTTCTCATTATTGAAAAAAAAAAAAAGATGGCATATTCTAATTATTTCCAGAGTGTAATATTTACTAAGCATCCAAAAGAGGTGATAAATTAAAGAATTAATATATTTAAATTTTTACTAAATATTTTTGTTTTTTTGTTCTAAGGTTTCTTTCACTGGAAACCGGGCTGAGATGCGTGACATGCAGCAGTTGTCTGGAGGTCAAAAGTCACTGGTAGCCTTGACCTTGATCTTTGCCATCCAGAAATGTGACCCCGCGCCATTCTACCTGTTTGATGAAATTGATCAGGCTCTGGATTCCTCTCACAGAAAAGCTGTTGCAGGTTTGATTCTTTTTTCCGCTACTAGTAAAATTAAACAGTGAAATGCTGCAAATCTGTTACCTTTGTTGTCAGCATCATTAGAACATTTTTAAACTTGGATTTTTAATTTTTTTCAAACAATTTTTCATCTCATTTTATTCTTGGAAATTCAAGTGAAAAAAAGCCATAAAGAAAAAAAAAAAGAAAAAGGTTTTGGCAAAAATTAAAAAAATTAAAATTAATAATAATTTAAATTAATTAATTAAAAAAAATTAAAAAGAAATTGAAAAAAAAGAAAATGTATATATATATATATTTAATAACAGATTTTTTTTTTTTTTTTTAACCTTTTTATATAACAAGTAACATGATAAAAGTTTAATATTATTGTATTTATTGTTAGAGATGATATTTCTTTAAAATTAAGTAATTGTTTGGAAAATGTAAAATATACTTAATTCTATTTCTATCACAAAAGGTACTGACTAAATCTTTATTACATTAGTGGAAAATAAAAATCCAAACAAACCCCAAAACTGATCATCCCTCACCTCTCCTAGAAGAATATAAATTACTGATATTAACTGTTCTATTTATTTTATTGTTTTCAGATATGATTCATGAGTTGTGCCAGGATGCTCAGTTCATTACAACAACATTCAGACCAGAACTACTGCAACATGCTGACAAATTTTATGGTGTTAAATTCAGAAATAAGGTAAATCGTGGTTTCGTTATCACGTGTATGTTTTTTTTCTCAGATGTCAAGTATAAATGTATAACCACATATCTATTTTGTTTTAGTATGTAACATGCTGTTTTGTATTTGGATGTCTGAGCTATTAGTGACTATTAGATTAGCAAAAAGGAGTCTGATGTTTGAAGCTTCCCACAGATGATACAGAATATACTGTTGACAAAGAACTCCATAAAATAATTTTGTTATAATTATTATTATTTTTTTTTTCTCAATCATTTTAAAGCTGTTTCACTTTCTTTAAAATATTCTGACGTAATTTTTCAGTTGTATTTCGTACAAGCTTTGACCTTTCATTGATACAATGACAGCTATAATAATTAATGTTATTTTGATCAGGTCAGTCACATAGAATGTGTAAGTCGAGAAGAAGCTGAAGATTTTGTTGAAGATGACACAACACATGGCTGAAGTATTGTCTTGAAATTCTGAACGACAATTCTTGCTGGAGGATTGATCTAGCTTTTGTTGGTAATAATGCAGGATATCTTTATGGACTGGGTTAAGAAATGCTCGTTTTAAAAATATTCATAACTCTAGGACCACAAAGAGAGACAACTGCTTGTTGCTGATTTATTTAAATAGCAAAGTCACTGCTGAATGAATCATCGACATTTGTTTCTGTTTATCTTGTGTTGTTTACAAAATTCACTAACAGTTCTAGCTAAATTGGTTTAATTTAAACAGTTAAATTGGTTCAATTTAAATAGCTAAATTGGTTTCATTTAAACAGTTAAATTTGGTTTCATTTAAATAGCTGAATTGCTTTGTTGACATGAATTAGTGTTGTTGTTTTGTTTTGTTTTTTAAATTAATTGATTAAAATTTGTTACTTAAACTTCTTTAAGATGCAAATTTAGTAGTAGTAAGTTAGCATTTTCTATCCCAATCAGTTTAAATCGGTTAACAGCAGTGAAAAATATCCCAAGATAAAATGGTATCCACAACATTTTATGGGTGAATAAAACATAATTAAAAACAATTTTGCATTAAAAACATCATCATTGTGGAGATCTGAGCAATTGTTAAGATTTTATTTGAAAATATTTTAACTTATTTAATAATTCTGAAGAACATACTGGAATGTAAATGGAATGGAATATGTGACTACTGACTGAAAGAATAGCAAATGTTACACTGTTAAAAACAGATACAATATTTAATTTCTTCATACCTATACTGCAGTCTTTGTGCTGAATGTTTTGTTACTATACATGCTTACATAATAATGTTCATTTCATTCTTAAATGTTTTAATATATTAAGTGTCTGCTTTTGTTTCTGTTTTGTTTCTCTATTTTTAAAATATTCATTCATAATCCAGTATATACAGAGTAAACCAATGTTGTAATTGGAACTAACAAAATATAATTTAGGATTAATGTGAAAGGGTATTAAGTGCATTTTTCAGGGTTTGGATATATGTAATCATGTTTAAAGGTTTAATCATGTAGTTTGGTAGTATTAATTCTTTACAATTTTTAACAACTATACATGAGACCAGAAACATCAAAAATTGAACCGAAAAGTAGTTTTGATAAATTTTGATAATTATATAAACAGATGAATAAATATTATATAAAAGGCTCCATCTGTGTGTGTCTGTAGGTTTGTCTGTGAGTGTGTGAGTCAAAGCAACAACATAATAGGTTACATCATATCATTTGAAATCATACATGACATCAAAGTATTGCTAAGTTGTCTCATTTTCATAAAAACATTAAACTGAAATTACTAATATTGTTATTTTTTCATAATTTTATATACAAAATCTTTTTACCTTTTTTCTTAAATTTTTTTTTTTTTTTTTTGTGTGGGTGAATCACATTAATGTTAATTATAATGGAATTATATTTTAATATCTGAATGTTGCCAATTTGGTAATCAGCTTTTTGATTTCATTTTTCTCTTGTTTTTTTCTTTTAATTCTTTCTTTCTTTCTTTATTTTTTTCTGTGCATCATGTCTCATTCTCTCTAATTATTGCATTATTCATAACTATAATTCTATAATCAATTATTTTAACTTTATAATTTTAGTGTTTTAATAACTCATTTTACTGTGAAAGTTTATATAACAACAAGTTTTCATTATTGATTTCTCTTAGAGTATCACCGTTTTCATAATCAGCTTTCATAATGTTTAACAAAGGATCATGTCTTTTTAAAAATTTGTATTAGCAGCAGGGTTTTTGGGTAGGAGTTATGTGTGGTCAGTGTCTTTTGATGTATTTTAATTGTTAGTTTTTAACATTACTCATGTTCAGTCATTAAAGTTAGAAGATTTTTGTCTTTTTCATTTTTAATTCCAATTATTTCATTTTGATGGGCATAAACTGTAACAAAACATTAATTTTAATTTTTGCATATGCAAGAAATATAAAATCATTTAAAACTCATTGTTAATGAAATAATAATAATCTGATTCATTGAAAACTTCACTAATCATATTCATTTTTTTCTTTGATGCTTACTTAATTTTCCATTATAAATAAATAGAAAAGTTAACATTTTTTGATTAAAGAATTGAAATTTCCGTATTTAACTTTGATTTAAAGTAATTGAGAAATTTGTAATTTTTTTGGTCTGTGTCAGGTATTTTAAAATATTTTTAGTTATTAACTTTTTAAAATAACATTTAAAAGGGGAAAAAAATAACAAACTATTAGGAGTATCTTTAAAATTACAAAATTATAACTCAGGGAAAGTTATTATTAAAAACAAACATCATGTCATATATAGAGTTGCAAAACATCAGCAATTATGCATCTAAATTTATTTCAAGACTTGTAATTATTCAGACTAACACTAAAAATCATTTCATAAGTAGAAGTTTCACTAGTAACACTTTACTTTTAAAATGAATATCCACATTATAAATATATTCATAACAATAGGAACTACAAAGGATATTTTCATTGTGTATTGTGACATTTGTTGTACATTTTATGTCGATAAAACCATCCTTATATATTGTGACATATTAATTCCATGTTGTTAACTTTTGTAAGAATCATCCAGCATTATTCTGGCAGACTTCAGGAATATTCAGGCCACATTTCAGAGTTTCTGTACATGTTCAGTATCATCACATGATGAACACATTATTTCTTAATTAATTTTTAGATCAGGTATAAAACTGGAATTATTAGCCAATTCACCTACTGAACTTATTTTGACAAATGTTATTTATATATTGTGTTACTGCCCATTTGTCACAAAGATATTTTACTGTTTTTGATAATCCTGTTTTCTTAATTAACATTTTATCTGATAGTTTGTTGTTTCTGTTGGATGTAATGGGACAGAGTCTGTCAGAAGAACACCTAATGTCTACTTCTGTGAAAGAAAAGATTTTTAAAATGATTTATCCTGTAATTTGAATATTTTAAAATTTGTTCTCTATTAAAACACCAGAAATGCATTTTTATTTAGCATATAAATCTCACGTGTGGCCTGAGCATTCCTTTCAGGCTGAGTTTAACTAGTAAACTAGTAATGTTTTCATTATCAGATTCTTCCAGAATCATCTTTACAGATCATTTCATAGGTAATCTTTTATTGTTTTAACAATTGCTTTTTCTCTGAAAGTTTGTAATTACAAAAACATTTTCTATTTATTTCATCTTTCACTAAGCAAAGAACAAACTGTACCCATATGAGTCCTATATGGATGCATAGAATTTAGCTTATTTTTTTGTTAATCAAACATCTCATAATTATATACAGTAAAATAGACTGTGCAGAAAAGTAAAATAATGTTTAGGAAATGTGAAGATGTTATTTATTATTATACATACACACAGTACGAGAAGATGTACTTAAGTCTGTATCACAGTGCTAGCATCATTTCTGTTTGATTTAAGTAGACTTTATTGAAAAGATAAAATAATTTCATGCATAAATAATATATGGAAATCATGAAGATGTAATTGTAAGCAAATCATGTTTGGATCCTTGAGGCAGCACCATTATTCATGTTTCTACATCTGTGTTCTGAATAAAGAAATTTAGTTCCACTTTCTGTGTTTTGCTCTTATTGTTTGCAAATTTTGTGGTGTATTGACGTCTGTTGTGTTTGTACTAGCAAACCCGGCCCATGCTCCAACATGAACGTTTTTTAAATTATTTAAACAAGTAACAACAAATGTAGATATCAAATATTTATTCTCGTTGAGGACAAAATATGTACACAAGGGAGGTGGCTCATACCACACCCCAGCAAACATGTTTTAATACTGACATTGTCACATGACTGCAGCATTAGTGAAAACAATGTGACAGACATGTGATTGTCACTACTTAAAGCTGGGACGTTTTGTATGTACAGTGGTTTAGTTCTGTCAAATATACAAAAAAAGAAAAATTAAATAGAATCAGTAAGTATTAAAACTTATCATGTACAGAGAAAATGGAGCTTATTTTTGTATCAATGATGATGATAATAATAATAAATAACAATAATTTAATACGCAAAACACATTTCAGAAAAAAAAAAAAGAGAAAAAAGTTCATTTGCCAATAATTTCAAATTCTAAATAAAATAAAAACATTGTAATATAAACAAAATTTAGAAATTAAAACAATTTGTGATGTTGATTTTCGATTTTGGAAACCTGAATGTGTTGTACATCAAATTTAAAAAAAAAAATAATTTGATAAGGTGAATATTTGTTAATTCTTTTTATTAAAAAAAAAGAAAGAAAAAGACACTGAATACATTTTTTCGTTTGTTCAGTTTTTGTCCAAGGGAGATAAGCCACAATGAGTTTGGCAAAAAAAAAATGTTTTACGTCATCATTTGCATTTATGGACATAAATATAAGTATTTGAAAAATGAAATGTTGATGATTTAGACATGACGATAAGGGGGAAATAATAATTGTTATCAAATAATCTTTACATCTGTGAAAAAAACCTGTGCATGAGCAAGATTTATAATAAATATTTTTGTACTGAAAATTATGATTATTTAAAAATTCTTTACCTATATTGGCCTGTGGTTATAAAAAAAGGCAACACGTGAATTGTTATTAGAAATGCCTTCTTGTATGTATTTTGTTGAAGAAGAAGAAAAAAAAAAAATAAAAATTAAAAGCAAAGTTATACAATTACATAAATTTAACATTCTTTATTAAGCTGAATGCCTAAAACTGAACCTACTTCAAGCATTGATTCGTTTATGTAAGTAATAAGTTTTATCTTTTGATATTCATTGATGAGGTAGATGAAATGTTTAAAAATCTCTGGAAAAAAAGCAACAAAAAAACCACCAAAAAACCCCCAAAAAACCCCTAAAACAATAATAAATAAAATAAAACAAGAAATATCCTACAAAACAAACATTTTACTTTTTAAAGCTTTTGATGCACTAAAAACAGTTCAATGAATAAACAATTTTTATATATCAGTCCACAAAATTAAAAAAATTAAAAAAGGGGCTAAACATTTAAAATGTTTATGGAATTGCAGACTGTTTTTAAACAAAGTGTTATGTTTAAGAATAAAAATTCACAACTAATTTATTTTCATAATTATATGCCCTACTTCAGGAATGTAAAAAGAAAATAATAATAATAATAATAAAAAAATACAAAATAACAATAAATAAAATAAAATAAATTAACATAATTTAATATCTACTTTATTGAAATGTATTAAAAGAAATACCATTTAAGAAAACTATTTTTAAAATATATAAAAAAAATAAAACTATTTTCTAAACAGTCAGTGTTAAAATTCATAATCCCAGTGCTGGTCTATTCTGACATTTCCTAAAGACATTTAAAATAAAATAATTTAAAAAAAACTTATTCAAGTTAAAGGCATCAAATATCAAATGGTAATAAAAAAATTCAGCAATATGAAGTAATTCTTTGTGAATGTCATCACAAACAACAATAACAAAACTTAAGGCAAGGTCACTAGATTGCCAAACTGTAACCAAAAATGTGTCAGTCAGATAAAACTGATATTAAGTAATATTAAGACTTCTAAAGTGGTTGTAATGAGGCAATGTGTATTAAAAATAATAAATAAATAAATTTAAAAAAATTAAAAATAAGTCTTCTCATATTGGTAGATTAATGCAGAAATATGTTATACTACATAAAACAGCATCTTGTTTCATAAAGATGAAAATTGTTTTACTAGAGTAAAAAAAAAACAAAAAAGACAATATAAAATGTAAATTTGTTCACAGTAAAACAAAATTTCACGTAGCTTCTTCCCACATTTAAACCCTCAATATTTTGTAAGCTTTGTATGATTCTTAGTTTTCAGTGTCTTTATAAAAGCTAAATGTCAAACAACAACAATAATAATATTAATAGTCTGTTTTTGCTGCCTAATGACTAAGAATATTTACCCAAGATTCACTTGATTTGCATTTTGTTCATTCTTCTTAAAATGTAAACAGATCATACTTTCAGTTTAGTTTAAAATAATAAATTATTTGAAAGTAATTCTTTGTTATTTTGTATTAATTATTTTAATGAACAGACAGCTTATTTCTCAAAATCAAAGTCATGAATATTAATTTAAAATAATTTTCTATTGAAAATGTCATGTTGCTTCTGGTAAAGTATAAATATAAAGACAATATAAAGTTTGTAAAATGAAAAAACTGTTTTATTGTTTTTTCCTATTAAGTTTTTATAAAATCACACAAATATCTTTAACAAAAATGTGATTTAAAAATCTTAAACAAAATGTTTTAATTAATGAATAATTTAAATAATAAAAATTTATATTTATTTCTTTAAATACAACTATAATAAAGCCTGATAATAAAATGTTTTAAAAGTTTTTAAAAAATCCAAAATAACTAAAACAAAAATATATCTAAAAAAGACAAAACAATGCAAAACACTTGAAGTAATAGTTTTGTAATGAAAAATATGTGACAGTGATGCATTTATATATATATATATATATATATTTATATAAATATTTTTTTTTAGTTCTATTTATAACACATAATATTTATATATGTTTAACCCAACACTTACAAATAAAGAAGAAAAAATTCTAACTTGTTACTTTTCATCCTATAAAATAGTGCAAAGAAATTTAAGTTTGACATGAATATTTTTATGCTTTAGAAAATTTTGTTTTTTTTCAAAATTTGTTCAGTGTTTTTAAAAAGAAAATCTTAGTGCTTTTCGATGGTTACGAAACTGTCTCAAAACAAAAGCTAAAACATAAAACAAAAAATCCTGACATTAATCATCTCTTTTTACATTACAACAATTCAAAATACAAAAAAAATCTGCAGTTTTACCCTGTTTCCATAGCGACATGCACTCTCTCATTCATCGAGACCCATACCTACACACACACACACACACACACACACACACACACACACACACACACAATCCTGATACAGTTCAGTCTTTACATACAACAACACTTATGTAACCACATCCGTTACAGATATACTAACTGTACAAACATGGCGGAAAATAAATTATACAGATTTTTCAAAAACAAATTTTGTTTATTTAAAATATTTACAATGAAAGCACTAAATGTGTGCTGAGCCAACTGCTGAGCTGTGGCGAGCACTGAATATAAAATGTCCGATCCACTCTGCGATCAAGGCCTCATTTTGAAGGCGACTCGTATAAAAAAAACATTTCGTAGAAAAGGCAAAATACGACTTTTACTAAAAGGCATGATATGTTTGGGCTTTTAAATGTTTTTCTGGTTGTTTGATTTTTTTTTTTTTGTGTGTGTGTGTGTTGTTGTTTTTTGCATAGACAGACTTAATTTGGTGGTTTTGGTAAAATGTTGGAAAGCATGATGAATTGATAATTTTATTTCAGAGAAATCGGTATATATTTGATTGAAATAATCCACTGTTATTTATTTCTACTTTTTTTTTTTTAATATAATAATAAAAAACATATATATATTTGAATAATGTCTTTTATAATTTTTAATATTCGAAATTTTTTTTTTTTTGGTGCAATACCACATTTTATCTAATTTTTAACTATTATCTGAGAAATGACAAAAATAATAAAATCTGCTATTAATATCAGTGGCCCTTTGCACTGGCATATTCAATATTTCTTCTCTCTTTCTAAAACTGACTAGCAATTCACGCTTATGTTTTCTACAGGAAATAATGAATGCACTTGAAACAAATGTCCATGCTGCCTTCTCAGAACTGGGCGCCACAAACAAAGTAAACAGAAGTACACTAGAGTCATCCTAAAATACCACAGAACTGACCATACTGCAGGTCAAACTGTAATGTCCGGTTCATTAAAATGACCAACAGTGACCAGAAGAATGTTCCACTTGCTTCTACATTCTTTTTGTTTTAAAAAAAAAAAAAAAAAAAAAAAAAATTGTCAAGTCTTGAATACACAATTATAAAGAAAAAAAAAAAAAAATGTCAGTGTTTTTCAATGAATAATAATATTAAAAAAAAAAAAAAAAAATCAAAAATGTACAAAATCAAAATCATAAAATGTAGGAAAACACAGCAAGACTTTTATAAACTGAGTCCTCTGTCACTCATCAGAAATCTGGAGTCCAGTCTGAGTGCAAATTGTTTCCAGTTGAGTGGATCATATCACAACACTGACACAAGCATCGCAGTTGCCACAAACACACACACAGACACACAGACAAACACACAGACAGACATACACACAATCAAAAGTGTGTACCATACACTGTATCTCATTGGCGTATATATATATACATATATTTACATATATAAAGCCAATGCTGATATGTTGTGTCTGTTACGAAGTCTCAGTAGCTGTACATGTGCTGGTGACTGTGTTGCTGACTGCGTGACACGGATGAGATATTGTCTGAGTAAAAATCTAAACTCTGGGTGGACATCTTTGGAATTTTCTCTCTGCTGGTCTGCAGAATGTTGGAGTTGTGGTAGTTTGTGTAAAAGTCTTTGTCGTGCGTGGGCACAGCTATCCGCTGCACCTTGAGGCCACGCGCCGTGGCGTTGCACCGTCGCCGACGTTGCAGTATAACAATGGCAATGATGACTACGATGAGGACGATGACGCCTGGCACGCCTATGAAAAGAGGTAGGTTGGATTGGGCGCCGTCTGACGAGCTTCCTCCAGTGTTGGAGTAGGGCACTCCCATGTGACCTGTGTAAAACACACAACAAAATTATTTTTTAGTTTAGTTATTAGAAATTCGGTTGAAGAATGTTCTTGTTATTTTATTAAATTTACAATACAAGATAAGCCAAAAATATACACATTCAGTATACATATATATGTGTGTGTGTATATATATATAGAGAGAGAGGGAGAGAGAGAGAGAGAGAGAGAGAGAGAACAACAAAAAATTATTATCTTGATATATATTTATATATATATGAAGATAATAATTTTTAATTCTCCACCTATTCTCATAAATATATTATCATACACAAGAATAGACCTTCTACATGAATAGAGTATGTTTTTTTAAAAAAAACCCAGGAAGTTTAATACTTATACACAAGCATAAACATTGTACATGAATACAGAATGTTTTTTAAAAAAAAAAAACGAAGGAAGTTTAACACATTAAACTAAATTTGAAACATACTTGGTTGTTTTATTGTGAGATAAGCGCTGCGGAAGTTGTACCCGCGACTGTTGGCCCCCAGACAAATGTACATCCCAGAATGCCTCTCTGTGACTCGCTGAATGACCAGTTTGTTGAGGTAGGACCCGTCAGGGCGAGTCCACACCTCACCTGTCTTCAGAACCACAAACTTCTGTCCCTTCACCTCTATCGTCGTGTTCACGTTGTGCACAGAATCAGCATCTTCCACCCTCTTCAGCCACTGGAAGTCAGAGGTGTTAAATTTTATGTTTTAATAGTTGTAATAACACACAGTTTTGTTATAAATATTTATTGAGTAAAACATGTGCTATTTTCAGTATTTAGTGTTATGCATTAATTTTACAGCATGTGCACAAGTTCAATGTATAGTTAAGATACATTAATATTATAATATGGTTTTAATAATGTAACGCTATTATTACAAATATTAATTTTCATAACATACGTACTAGATTTAATATATTATGTTATTATAAATATTAATTTAATATCACATTTACTAGTTTTCTATATATGTTTATATGTTATATTTAATATTTAATGTTGTACATTAATTTTATAACATGCACTAATCAGTTTTAATATATAGGTTATATTAATGGAATTTTAGAATTAAAAAAATAAAAATAAAATAAAAAAAGAAATAAAAACCGAGTATTAATTTATACCAAAAACAAATGCAATCCATAATTATTATATCCATACATATATCAATTTAAGGTAGAAAATCTATTTATATAATTATTTTATAAACAACAGATTTTAATATACTGATAATAATATTAATGGTTAAGATGATTTTTTGTTTTTAACAACCAAACATATTAGATGTAATCTCTATCACATATTGCTTTGGCTTTTCTAATTTATTATTGTAAGAGCACTGACAGGAATGGGATATATTGACAAAATGCATGTGACAAAATACCTGAATGTGAGGCTGGACAACACTCTTTACATGGCACTGGAAGGAAGCTGTCTGCCCATACTCTATGCTGGTGTTTTTGGGGTATGGAGGAATCAACACTGGTTTGCTCTGGATTCGCTCTAAAATGTGTTTTATAAATTAATAGTGTGAACAAAATAACCACAGATCATGATGGAGACATTTTTCCAGTGCTCTGGTCACAACAGCTAGAAGAAGGATTAATGGTGTGAGTGTATTTAAAAAAAATTTAAATGATCTGAAATAGACTTAATGATTACATTTATTTTAATTAAAGCAGTTGACAGAAAATGAATAGAGGATAAGAAATAAAATCTTAAACTTTAACCTCTTCTTTAAGATAACATGCAGTTCAATAATTATTTGAAAAAAATTGTGAAAAACCTCCTTCCCTGATAAACCAAACAAAAAACCCCACCTCTAATAAAAAAAAAATAATAAAAAAGTAACATTTCCTTCAAACCAACATGAACCACAATACAAATAATCTATAACTGGTAAATAGAAAAAAAAAAATATATATATATATACACTGTAACCATGGATTCCTGCTTACCAACGACTTCCAGGGAGTAGGTATGGTTGATTGAACCCAGTCTGTTACTGACGTGGCATGTGTAGTCACCCGTGTCTGCTTCCTGCAGATTGTGCAGCTTGAGAATCCAGTGTGGTCGCAGCGCATCAGCGATGTTCTCCAGCAGCATGTCGTCCTTGAACCAGACGATGTGGGGTCGAGGGTTGCCTGTGGCTCGGCACTTGAGTCTGACCGAGCTGCCCACGGGCCTCATGATCTCATTCTTCTTCATCTTCTCATAGTCAGTGAACTCTGGCGGAGCTGTGGGGAAAATAAAACTTATTAATAAATTATTATGTGGCTGATGATTTTTGCTTTCTTCCAGCAGATAAATTATCCCCCAAGTATGCCTGTCATAAGGATGAGAGAGAATTTTAGGGAAAATTCTGTTTTTGAATGTATGTGTAGTCCTAAATGTATGTCTGTAGGGTATCTGGTGTATGTGTGTGTGTGGGAGTGCATCCGTTTTCAAGTCAAAGAGACACTTTCTCTCTGTATAGATCTAGCTCTCTGTGTGTCTATTTGTTTATCAGTCAAGTGAACTCAGATTTAGATGCAGATGGATAAATATGTAATATTTAAATCTTTCTGGTACCTTCACGTTAGCAGTCTCTCTGTGTGTGCATGCATGTGTATGTGTGTGAGTTTGAGTGTATCTGCCTGTCTCTACTTTTTATAACCATTACTTGATTTTAATAAAGGAATCCATGAACAAATCAACTGAATAGGTTAATAAAACCAAAAAAATAAAAAATAAAAAATAATAAAAAGCAAAAAGTTAAATTTAAAAAATTAAAAAAATGACTTACCTCCTTCTTTTCGGAGATCCTCTTCAGGAGTTTTAGGATAAAGATTATTATCTTCTTTTACAATACCATTTTTGTCATCTGAAAAATACAACCATTTAAAAATAAGTTATTTATAAAAAAAATATCTTGTATTCAGTCAAATCAGCTGCAATGTCCATTAAAAATTCTGAAATGATAAATCATTTCATTAAATTTCATTTTAAACTATCAAATCTCATGTAAAGCTAACAATAATACTGAAAAAGGAAAAAAAGTTATATGAATATTTTTCCATCAATCAGTTTGTCATGAATTATTGCTTCTAAGTTGAACAAATGAAACCTTAATTCCTACAGTCTTGGGCAGAGGTTAGAAGAAGACAAAAGATTTAATTTTAATTGAAAGGAATCCACATAACAGTCCAATTACAGATGAGTCTTTGAAGCTGATCAGTGCAGTGAACACTTCTGTTGACACAACATTACAAAGACCAGACCGGCTGTGATATCTGAAGCCAAAAGATTTGTTCCAGAATGAGACTGGAACAGGATTCAGATCCGAATGAAAACCGAAAAAATTAAACAGTGAATCACTGTAAATGCAATTCCCATTCCGACTGGTTAAAAAGGTGACAATTTCGCTGTGTAAATTACATTCATCTCAAGCACACACAAAATCCGATTGGGTCGACAAATTTCATCTTGCCATTTTTGTACGACACAGGCAAATTTCACAAAATGTTATTTCTACAACTGGCCGTCTCTCAGTGTGCAAAACTCCCGTTTAACAATCGTGTAATGGAAAGATTATTGGTAACATTATACCAAATTGAAATGAACTCTCGGTGCTGTACACAATGGCAAAGTGCCACAATGGAATGGAAAACGTGACAATGTGAAATGGCCAAGCTCAGCTGAAGATGGAAATGCAATAGGCTGAAGAGCAATGAAAACAGCCACTGCCGTTGCAAAAATATTTGATCAGAGCAGACACAGGCCTGACGTCGTCTTGAACAAAGACGTCTGCAACTCAGACATTTTCGACCTGTTTCTTTGTCAAACACCAAAAAGGACGATGAAGTGATGCATCAGTGTCTCCAAGAGAAGTTTAATTATAATTATTTCTCTGTTAATTTTGTATTTCAGTCTGCGTTCACAGACTCTTGATGTTCTTTGTCTTACAATAAATAGTGTTGTTTGTTATTTTTTATTTTATTTTTTTAAAACAGAAAGATGTAAAAGTAAAACAGATATGCACTTGAGGATATGTTCAAAGAGAACAGTTAAAATGGCATCAAAATATCTTGATTAGAAACAAACTGAACAGGAAGCACTGCACTACAAGACCTTTTCTAATGTAATAATGTTCTAAAATTAATTTTATCAAAGGCTTCTAATACCAGGAAACAAAATAATAATGAAGTAAAAATGCAAGATTAATCATGAAGAATGAAACTGATAGTTTCATATAAAAAGGGGCAATAATAATGATAATAATGATAATAATAATAATAATAATAATAATAATAATAATAATAATAATAACAACAACAATAATAACAACAATCAAAATAATAATAAGTAAATAAATAATTATGAATAAAAACTATTGATTTGTAAAACAATAATTTACATCCTAAAACAATAATTTCTAAATACTAACATCTTCTATGGCAAATGTTGTAAATTTAGTCCAGATTATGTGGAGGAGAAAAACGCAAGAAGACAAGAAACAAATTTGAAACAACGTTTAACCGATTTAAAATATTAACCACATTGCCACTGTCATGGAAGCCATTATTAAGAAATGTGTAAGCGTCAGGATGAAACAATGGAAGCTGGGCGAGAGAGGTTTCATTAAATATTGAACAGAGCAATCACAACTTGGTATGCTTATTTTCACGTCAGTTACTGCCATTCTGAAACTGCACCAAGTGAAACATGTGATTTTCAGAAACGAGTTAATGGTTCCATACACAACTGATGAATGGTGATGGAATGGATGTGTGTGTGTGTGTGTGTGTGTGTGTGTGTGTGTGTGTGTGTGTGTACAGGTACTTGTGAACATGGATACACACACAATTTAAATCAGTGACAAGAAAAGATACATGTGTCTGTATACAGATATGTGATATGAACATTAACACACACAGTTAATAAAAGATGAAATTTCAGTGTTTAAGTACAAAATAGATAAATAAATAAACAAATATATTTTATTTTACACTTTTCATAAAAAAAAAAAGGGTTACTATTACAGTAACTAAATCAAATTTTAAAATAAAAAAAATAAAAAAAATCTAAAAGAAACACAAAAATTATCGCAGAGAGAATATTTTTTTTCACTCGATAAAAAGAAGAGCGTGCAACATTTATAACCCAGATTTATGGCGGTCGCGATGTGTGGTAAAACAGTAAAAAATGAACAAGTCCCATTTTTTTATTTTATTATTTTTTTTTTTAAATATTTAAAGCTACTTGAGGAATGTTTTAAAAGAACATCAGACAGATCGAGCCACTGATATGTGCGTCACAGCCCGAGACTGAGCACAGACTCTGTCCATAAAAACACAAGCCCTCGGCAGGAAGAGCTGATCAGTTGCTGCACACACACAAAGTAGGGAAGGTTCACTCACACACAAATGTCAGAGTGAGAAGCTGAAGAAAGCAGCAGTGTCAGGTTTTAAATGTCACATTGGCTTTTCTTTTCTTTTAAAAGATATGGAAGATATGTTTTATTAACTTTGCACTAAATGCCTATATATATATATATATCTTTATATATATATATATATATACATACAGTTTATCTACAGTTATCTACAGTTATAAGACATCAGAACTGATGGATAAGGAACAGTTCATTTATTATGAGAAGGGACACCAAATAATATTGTGCCAAAGGTTATTTGTGTTTGATTAGCAACAAAAGGATCTTTTATATGTTACTTCACAAAGAATAGCATAACGTGTTCTGTGATTTTTCATAAACCTGTCATAAGGTAATGGCTGGAGTGGGAATTGATCCTGTTATGTTTCTGTCTTGTTCTCTAACCTCTGAACCAGCACAGAATCATCATAAACGTTAAAACTTGCATGTTCTTACTTTACTTTGACCTGTTTGTTCCCTGAATCTGTTTGTATGTAAAATTTTAAAAAAATAAAGGAAACAAAAATCTTAAAAGAAAGTTATTTTAGTATCAGAAAGAAAAATTTTAAGAAGAGAGAGAGAGAGAGAGGGGGACTGAGAAGAATTAAAGTAGAAAGAAATACAGACATCACAACTAGTCATTTTTAAGAAGGCAATTAAGGATTTGCCAATTTTACCAGCACACTGTTAAATACATGCATAACAGTTATTATCTATCAACTTTAAAAAAAATAAAAAGGAATCACAACGTTCTTTTCAATGGTAAAAAAACAAACCCCTCAGCCTCACCAAAACGACAAAGCCTGTCAAGTTAAATAAGAAGAATAATGATGCAATGAAGGCTGAGCTGCGATATACTGTAAGAGCTGGTGAAAGGCCTGCGGGAGGCCTTTGATCTGCAGCCTATCATGATTGCACAGCAGGATTTTGATTTGTTCACACCACGACCCATTCACCGACACAATGAGGCTTAGCGAGACCTGATGGAGCGACCATACAGCAGGATTCCTACCCACCATCCACCGCTAGCTACTCCTCTATACTAATTCACCCGTGCTACAATCGCAGAATGGCCACAGATTCAGCAGATTACAAGCGTTGCTGTATGCAGCGTGCCACATCGGTGACTCCTTTGTGAGCCCATCAAAAGTTCCAGCGTGACCAAACAATTACAGAGTGTATGTTTTCCATTCAAATCCTGTCACTTGGGCTTGTTAGCTTCTCTCATATCAAGCATGGTTGTCAGTGAAATCTTTTTGTGTACAAAGAAAAATGATGTGTGAATATGTCTATGTATGTGGATGTGTGTTTATTTGTGTGTGTTTATATATGGGTGAATGATGGGTGAATATGACTATGTATGTGTGAATATGTCTGTGAATGTGTTTGTGTGTGTTTATTTGTGTGTGTGTATGTATATGGGTGAATGATGTGTGGGTATGTCTATGTATGTGTATATGTGTGTGTGTTTGTGTATGAATATATGTATGTGAATGAAGACAGTAACACAGTGTAATTATGATGTATAAAAGTTTAGGTGATCAAATCCATCTACTGGATACAGCAAAGAAAAAAAAAAAAAAGAATAATAAATAACTAACTAAATAAAATGAAACAAAGAAATGAAAATAATAAAATAAAATAAATTAAATAAATCAACCAAATATATATATATATATATATATATATATAAGAATCATCAGTAATTTTTGGTTTTAAAAGATATTAACTAACAATTATGATTATTTTTGTCTGGATGCATATAACAGTACAGAAGATAAGAAACCTGCTCAAGTTACTTCATAAGCTTTTACACAAATGTCTAAAATTGTCTTTTGCACTTTAGCGTGGCAATGGATTCAAAGCCAGCCACTAATTGCTTGTATCACTTTACTGTAATTTCAGTCTCCTTTTTATTATTACTACTTCTTTTTTTTTAATAGAAAAAGAAAAATATTTTCTGATAAAAAAAAAAGAAAAAAAAAAAAAGCTTATTCTCTCCTCCCTTTTCTATATTTGCCCATGGGTTGGTATCAATAAACAAGTTTTATTAACTACCTTCATTATCAGTTATGTTTGGAAACCTGAGGATTTTCCTCAGTTCCTAACAACAAATAATAAATGATAAAATCACATCAATCAGCTGTGATGGGAACCTTACTGTGTGGTTCACATGTCTCCCATATCACCACCTGAACAACATAGGCAGCAACAGCTGTAGTTTCAACAAACAATTCAAAAAAAAAAAAAAAAAAAAAAAAAAAAATAAAATGTGTCATTAGTTACAATAAAAATTTTAAATTCATTTTTGATGAATGCAATGGATAATAATAATAATAATAATAATAATAATAATAATAATAATAATAATAATAATAATATATATATGCAAAGCACTCTAAAATCAGTTGTGAAAGAAATCTAACTTCATTTTTGACAACTTTTGTAATTACCACATTGGCTTCATGTTCCAAGAACAAAAATAATATAAAAATAAAACTGCACTGGGAACCTTTCAGCTTATTTTTGGTGACAATTAATTACCACTTTGGCTGTAAGTTCCAACAAAAACATTAATAAAAAAACAAAACTTTTAGTCCAATTTAATTTGTTTTGGGAACTTGACTTTATTTTGGATAACTCTAAATTTTACCACTCTGGCTGCATGTTACGACAACAAACAACAAACAAAAAAAGTTTTAAATCAGTTGTGATAAGGAGTCTACGAACACTGGCTGCACTTCAGTGTAAATCACAGCTTGTTTGTCAGTGTTCCGCTGAACAGAAGGAAACAACATTTGGCAGATCAGGTTTCCAGTACACTACCCTTAAATGCACTAACAGTTTGTTTAGGCAGAAAAAAGTCAATTGCTCTAGCAGATATTATTAGTGTGTGCATCTTAAAACAGGTAACCATTCCTCAATGGAGGGAAAAGGATTTGATTTCTCAATGGCTTTCACAGTTTACTTTTCTCCACTCACTATCAGACCTCAAGAGTTTACCAAGTACACCTTTTTTTTGGTTCTTTCTAGTTTTACTCTTTTTTTTTTTTTTTTTTTGTCAAACACATGTGGTGTGAACAAAGTTTGGATAATTTCTTCCAAGTGGAGTACATGATTTCACCGTAAGTAAGATTTGCTGTCAGCATTCTAAGCTTTGTGTCCCGCGATTTCGCACATTTTCCAGCTTTAACCAGCTTTAACGGGAGTCTTGTGTTTTGGCTTGTGCAGTTTATCTTCTGACACAGGTCTAAAGCTGGCGGCAGAAAGGACATAAAAAGTTTTCTGATATAATATGATGCGACAGAGTATCGTCAAGCAGGACTTGATGCCACAAGAACAAAAGAACATCAAGCTGTTGGTAATCAATGCCGACAGATGATTAACATTTCAGTGATTAGAACTGACAGTGTCGCTCTCATTTCCCTGCATTTTCAGTGAATCTTCACGGAGCAGAACAAAGCTATGCATTTGAGGAATAAAATACATTCATCTGACAACAGTGAAGTATCTCATTTCACAAAAACCTTTAATTTTGTGGATTATCTTCCCTGAAGCTTTTCTTTACATGTGTCATTCTGCACTTCCCTTCAGCACCCCCAACAAGTATCAACCCACCTCGAAGAAAAACAAATAATTCAGGTCTGCCTGGGCATTGTCATTTTAGTAGCCATTTTATTATTCACCCCCTCTTGAAACACAACCACTTCAACCCCCCCTCCTGCACCAAGAGAAAGGAATATTCATGTCTCCCTTGCTGTTGTCATTTGTAGCCACTCCCGTCTTGTTGTGAATCATTCTCTAATGAATCACTGCAAAAACAACCCAACAGCCACAAATATTGGCTAATTCCAATGTGTGTCCACGGATCACTGTAAAAAGCATTGGAAAAATTGGGAATTATTATGTCTTAATGTATTACAGCCAGAGGATTTAACAAAGTTTTGTACCACAGAAAGTTTAACTGGACTGCACTTTAATTTCTGTGAGTGATTAATGAATGTGGACGGCTTTATCTGAGCACTTGAACAAACTTGACAGTATTAACCAGCCTCTTAATAATGTGCTGATGTAAAACATGAAACAATTGAAAGCATTTCTTTCCAAGAAAGTCAGACAAATAATTATATTTGTGCATATTTGACAAAAGGAATACAACTGTAAGATTCAAATAAATATATAAAAAAATATATTAATGCAAATAAATTATTTAAAATTTTGGTATTGTTTTTATGGAATAAAAGATAAAATGACTTTTCTCTTTTAAATAAAACATTCTTTCTTATAACAAATAAAATTAATATTTAAAAAAATACAAACTTATTTTGGGAAAATAAAAATAACATAAACTGAAATATCCCAATAAACTGAAAAAAGAGAAGAAAAATATTACTCAAAATTAAATAAACATTAATTAACAAAATTAATCTTTTATATACATACAATAATTTCTTTAAAAAAATGTTTAAAAAATCAGAATTTATCTCCCTTTCTGTTTGCCAACATGGCAGATCAAACAACCACCACTCTTCTTTCTCAAGTTAACCAGAGAAAATCAGTTGTGTTCCTCTGCTCAGGTCTCTGTTCTGAAAAGGACTGGTGGTGAACACACTGACAGATAATTGCTTTTTCATAGAGCAAGTCCTGCACTGCATCTCTGTTTGCCATTGTTGGGATATGGGGGTAACACAGAAGATTGGTTACTTGATCACACAATATCCAAACACTAGACAACCAGGAGAGGCAAGGGGGTAACCATTCAAAGGCTCACAATGGACTCTGGGTTACCAGATGTGGGAACTTGTCACAAAAAAGGCAACGAGAATTTCATAGACTGCGCTGGGTCAGAAAAAGACTTGAGTTGAAGAGTGTGGAAACTGTTGTGTGCGCATTGTTGAAAAAGTAGCAACTTGCGGGTTTGTTAACTGCAGTGTTTGCACTGGTGGTGGTGGGGGGGGGAATGTGTGCACACATTAATCATTTGTGAGTGGGAGAGAGAGAGAGTTGAAGACTTGCATATGTTAAACATTTGGGGGTGGTGTGAGGGTAGGACTGAAAGTCTGAACAGTCATTTAATATCTCAAGACTGCATGGATAAGGAAGAGGAAAGTGTTTATGTATGTATTTCTGTGTGCCTGTGTGCCTGTGTGTGTGTGTGTGTGTTTGTGTGTATGTGTGTGTGTGTGTCTCTGTGTGTATGTATGTGTGTATGTACATGAATGTGACTGCATGTGTGCTTGTCTGGCTCTCAACATATCAGAAAGCTAGGTGGTGAAAATCATTTAGTTATGTAAGCGTGGGAGTGAGTGTTGATGAAAAAGGTATTAAAAAAGAAAATATTAACATGCTCTGCTTGTTTTGTGCAAAAACACATCATCAGTACACTAGAAAACAAGAAAAAAAAATTTACACATTTTTTACATTAACACTGACATGGCAGCACAGTTCACCAAGTACTTGTGTGTTATGGAAACAGATTTATGACTTTTGAACTTCTGTTCTGCCATTTTCTTTTCCTTTTCTTCTTGTTTAAATTGAATGAATATACACTGACGTGCACAAAATAATAAAAACAGTCCTAGTTAAAAAATAAAAACAAATATAATACATTTCCATTTCAACTTCTAATTTAACAACAGTAGAAGATACAATATCAACAACATCAATAAAGCAATAATAAAAGTAATAATAATAATAATAATAATAATAATAATAATAATAAAACCAAAATAATAACAACAATAATGATGATGATGATGATGATGATGATGATAATAATGATAAAAACAATAGTACCAAAATAATAATAATAATAATAATAATAATAATAATAATAATAATAATTATTATTATTATTATTGTTTTTTATTAATGTGTTTAAAAGCTATTTGTCTTGCCCTATCTAGGTTATCAGTAAAACTGACTGATTCCCACACTTATCATATCAAAGATTAGTTGTTTGGACAGTATTATCACTCAGACATATTGTTTTTAAGATCTACATCTATCTGGGTTATAGCTAATCTTATCTTGAACAAATGCATTTTACATGACAACAGTTGTATTTAATAAAGTAAACAAATGCATCTGAATCATAATCTGTTATTATTAAAAAAATGTATTAAAAAACAGTTTTAAACTCCTTTTTAAAGTCCTATTGATAGAAGTATTTATGCAAAAAATAATTTTGTATTTATTGTGATAAAATGGACTTAGAAAAACAAAAGTCTGCATAATTTTTGTGTTCATCTAAAACAACAAGGCATTGCATATCTTGGTTGACATTTTTAAATACTGATACATATCCAAGTGGTCTGAGTCAACCCTGTAAAAATCAAAAATAAAATCACAGCTATGTTTCTGATGATGCTAAACAAACCACTAGCTGAAACATTACTTCACAATGATGTACCAGAATTTTCCCATCACCTTACTGAGCATTTGAACTTTCTTATCTCCCCCATGGGCGCCATCTTGATTTTTTGTGTTATCAGCAAGTACCTACTCAGACAATAAACTTTTGTTTACAAAAGTAACTAGTAGTGGGAAAAAAAAAAGGACAGAAAGAAAGGTGTCTTGTTATCAGCATATAATGAAACTCACCTGTAATGAATAATGCCAAATGTCACACAATCACAAACAGATTACCTTTTCTGACATCAACAGCTTTACACATAGGTCAAACAAATATGAGTAAAACAATAAAAAATACACTTTGTTGAAGAGCTCTTTTGTATATTATTATGTATGAAAAGCACTGTATTCAGAGGTTAGCAAAGCATTTTTATAAATTTCACCCTAGATTTATTATTCAACAACCACAACAACAACAAAAAAGCCCCCCCCAACACATAAAAACTTGAAAGATCACACTCCAAAAAGAAAAAAAAAAAAAAAAAAAAAAAAAATATATATATATATATATATATATATACACACACATATATGTATATATAAACAAAATTTAATAAAAAAGAAAATAAACACTAATAAGAATAAAAAGTAAAAAAAAAAAAGAAGAAAAAGAAAAAGAAAAAGTGAAAGAACAGATATAAATCAGCAAATGTTTGACACTTCTGATATCTTAAAGCTGATTTTATGTTCTGACACCTGCCAATCATATGTCAAACACAAGCAGGACACACCCACCCAAGACAATAATATGGCATCTATTGTTCTTTTTGAAGCCACCAGTTTGACCTTTTTCTATGAGTATGTTAGCACTGTCATGATAAAAATGATTTTCAAGATCCTGTTATCAGTTTAACATTTATTTTAAAACAAATGTCTTCACACATTTCAGCTGATCATAATCATTTGGTCAATAAATACAGATATCCTTTGTAGTATTAGTAACTTACTGCTTTTTGGAACTTAATAAATAAATAAATAAATAAATAAATAAATATATATATATATTTTATTTATTTATAAAAATAAAAATAAAAAAATCTTTGAAACGTGTGAGTTTTATGTTTTGTCAGTGAAGTGTCATACTCTATGAAAGAGTTTGAATAAAATTTATATTTTAATTCTGTAAACCCAACTTTTACAATATATGTGTAGTTCCATGTATTTTTATGTCAGTGAACTCTGAATTGTTGCATTCTGGCATGTCTGGTTTGTCTCGCTTTTATACAAAAATATTTGAAATAAATGTGGCAACATCTTTGTTGCTTCAGTTGTTATGCTGAAGAATGTCTAACTTATTTTTTCAATATGAAGAGCCATTATTTTTGTAGCCATTTTTAGATCTTAAAGTTTAGAAAAGCCAGTTGTAAAATGCCCATGTCCCAGGTAACACAAATTTCATGTTTTCTCAACAAGCACCAGAGCTCTTTCAACCAGTCTCCAGTTTTCACAAAAGATTCCACTCCAACCCTTCTGCACCTGTTGTTACAACCATGTCTACTATAACTGCTCTACCCTGTCATGTATCTGCCTTCACTTCACTTCATAAATCTTCAATCTCACCCCATTCCTTCTGTACCCAGGGTATACCATTTTGCTTCAGCATCTCTAAGACTTTTTCATTTCTCAAGCACTTACACCCCACACCTTCTCTACCCATATCCCAGCCTTCTGTTGGTGCAAAAACCCTTCAGATACCAATACGTTTATCTATATTACCCGTATTCATTATTTTCCCCATTTCTCTGTTTATTCAAAATCCTTTACGTCCACCCCCTCTTTATGTCACCTTATCACCCACTCCAGCCTTCTGTTGCTTTCAAACAACCCACTATAACTGGTATAGTATCTGACCCTGTTATCCTCACCAGCCTTCTGTTGAAACTTAAACAACTCCTCTCACCCCCCCCCCCCACCACTCATCTTGTATTTGTTGTGCATCTGACACTTTCCCATCACCCTCCTCCCCAGTGTTCTGTTGATACACGGATACAAGCTCATTAGACGCCAGCACTAGAAAACTGAGCTAATTATGCCAGCCCTAATTCCTCACATATTTAATTTTATGAGAGTATGTAACTTCCTACACCAGGCCAGTGATTAGGTTACAAACAAATCAAAGACACACCACCGTAAGACATAAGCTTGTTAGCTGCAGGCTTGAACTTTTTCTAACCCATCTGCAGGAGAAGGAGGAGAAGGAGGGGCAGGAGGAGCAGATCTGCTCACTGCTAACACTAATTGGCACCTGTAACATGTATGCTTTTTGGAAAGAGAGAAAAAAAAAAAAATATTCAACAAACATTATAAATAATATAAGTAAGTTATAATAATAATAATCAAAGAATCTTACATAACATGTTTGTTTTAAAAAAATAAATTTAATAATAATAATAATAATAATAATAAATATAAAAATAATAATAATAATAACAAAAATAAAATAAATTAATGTAAAATGTTTAATGGCCTTAAATTTAATGTGGAATATAGTAAAAGCAATTAGATTATATCAGACAACAGACTGCACTCAATGCAACTCATAAACATAAATAAACTAATTTATTTCAGTTTTGTATTTTACAGTTATTTCTGACTGAATAAAAGGATGTTCGAAAACAGCAGCAAAATCTTAAAACCATTTTAAACAGCTGAATTATAATATTATAATTTATTCCTCATCTTTCTGTTACCTGCATTTTATTCTAATTTTTGTCTATTTTCATTCATCAGTTTGTTTTTAAACATCCTTATTATGGTATTTTAAACACTGTTGGGGGAAAATTCCTTTTCTAATTTATCATTTAAGCAGTTTTCCAGCCTGAAATAACAATGATGTAAAATTGTTGTACAGGACTTTCACATCTGTTTTCAGTTGGTGGAGGCTTGCATAACACCAAATTAAAGAGAAGAGTGGAGCCGTGCTAGGCTAATGGCCAGGTTTGTTAAGAAAATCAAACTTAACCAACAACAAGAGTCTCAAGGGGAGAGCAATCATCATATCAATTAACCCCGACAGTTTCAAACAATGTACTACTTCACGGTTGTAATGGAAAGAAAATAAAACCCAACTTTCAAACAAAATGTCGCCAGCCATTAAATGAACTCATCCAATCAGTAGTGAAGTGGTCAGCTGTCTAGCCAGTCAAAAATGGAAAAAGACCACCTATCTGACCAATCAGAACAACTTTCAAACAGTTTTTAACCAATCGAATTTAAGCAGCTGTCAGGGCCTGAAAGGATTGTTGAATGATATGTGTCCATAGGGACCTCACTAACATGGGGAGGTATGTTTACAAAAAGGAGGGAGTTGTTTACATAAAAGGTCCTCCATAGGTCAGAGATGCCACAGTACTGTGTGGGTGACCAATATTAATTTCCATTTAGATTCAAACTTTATCAAGGTCAAATGAAGCTAGCTAGGGCATTTGTTTTATTTCAGAAACAGAATATAGTGAGAAAAAAAAAAATTAAAATTTTTTTTATAACAAGCATAATAAAATTATCCAAAATACTGTTTGTTTTAAAAACAAAAATCAATAAATTCTAACATCAGCATTTTACAAGTTAAAGCAAACCATTTTTCAATTATTATTTTCTTTTTTTTTTCCTCTTTCTTTTTTAAATTCCTGATGATATGAATGAGAGAAAATCAAAACAAAGCAGCAAATTACTTTGTGAATCTCTGAGCGGGAATGAGATGAATGACTTGCTCAGCTGTTGGGCTGCTGTAGCTGCTATCAGATGCACTGAGTTCAAGTCACGGTGTCAGTGTGTGTGTGTGTGTGTGTGTGTGTGTGGCAACCTCACATGCTGACTCAACACAGACAGGTCAATCTACCGGTCAGATGACAAACAGGGGCAGCTGAGATCAAAGCTATTTAGCTGATAACCAAACTTTTACCACAGTTTCCCAGCCTTGCTGGCACAGCTGAGCAAGGCCTAATACTGGGGGTACTTGGATCCAATCCTGGTACAGGCTGTTTAGCAGAGACAGAGGGGATTAGACTGCAAGGAAGGAAGGAATTTTTCTGACTCAACATGTATCTACATTTGTAACTTTTATTGTGTCAGTCACATGGTTAAGTGAGGAAAACTGCTTCCATGATGCATTATGCTGTTATTTTTTTAAAGCAGCTAGGCATCTTTTAAACATGCCTTCCAACAGATAGGAGTAATATGCTTACAATGACTGCTGACAAACCATGGATGTATATTTGTTTTTTTTTTTCTTCATTTTCCTATTTTTTAAATTTAAAAAAAATAAAAAATCTATACCCATATTATGGTCATTACATGAATGTCATACGTTTGTAAATCACAATATTCTGGGCTTGTGGGTCCGCTACTGGTGAGAGACAGACAGAGAGAAAAATGTACAAACATTTCTTTTCCACAAAACCTATCAAACAAGTTGTGTCTTTGTTTGAAAAATAGCACATCCATGTGGTAAAGGTGTTTAATTCAGAGTAACACTATTACCTACTGGCAGACTAAAGATAACAAAGAAGAACAGGTGTATTTTATAATGTCAGTTATTGTTCACTGTCATCTTCTATTACAGCAGCCAGCTTTCATGTTGCTTTTGAAAAAGGACAAATTAAAAAGAATAGACTGTAATAAACCACGTTATCTGCATGTTGTAATATTGAGTTACCTAACCTATAAAGTTATAGACATTTTAAAAATCTTCTTGATCTTCTTGTACTGCTTTTTAATAACTTTGTCTACGTGTGTCTTTCTTTATGTCTGTATGTATATGTGTGCCTGTGTATGTGTGTGTGTGTGTGTATACATTCATTACTTTTAAATATTACAGGAACTGCAAACACAAAATTAATGGCTATACTGGTTATAAACTTCTTACATGTCTGAAAATACATGTGGTTCTTATTTTGTCATTTAAATTTGATAAACAAGAAAACCATGAACCATAAAAATTGTGAAATCTTGCTAAGTTCTACATGACACCAAATACCCACCAACTTAATCTCCCCAAAAACTTTGAAAACCAGCAACAAAACTTAAACATGCAAACAAATTCTTTGAACTTCAAAACACCAAACAGGCCATGTGTAGTCACCACTGTAGACATTGTATAAATTATTTTCATAAAATAAAACAAACATAAGATTGTTCACAATCCAAAAATGAGCCACCATTGTGTTAACTGTCCTTTTAACTTCAAATCAGCAAACTTTTCACTACATGTGTTTTAAAACACTCTGAAAGGTAATTTACGAATTTTTAAATCAAATTTGAAACTGTTCACACAGTGATTATTTTTTGATACGGAATTAAAACCATTACTAATATTTTTTATTTTTCAACATTAAAAATACAATAAATATGCAAATTAAGATCAGTTAAATATAAAACAGTTAAGACAGAGGATTGGTTATATTTGAATAAATACTAAGTAAATAAAACAGGAGATGAGTTTTTGGATGAATTATTAAAATTTATAGATCTGGAAAGTAAAAACAAGAACTCGCCAGTGTAATTAGAGATCTATAACATTAATATGATAAACTTAATGAGATTTCATGAATATAAATGAATATAGACCCAAAGACCCATTAAGCTGAACATTATCATGATGAATATAAAAAAAAATGAAACATTAAAAAACCCAGAATTTAAACATAAAGACATAGAAAGTGAATTATTAAAAAGACACGGAAATCTGTCATGTTATGATCACAGAGCATGCAAGAAGTTCACCACTGTGTGAATTATAATTTTGTGAACTTTGTGTAAGTTACCTATACCACAACAGATTAGTTTTTGTTATATATATATTACACAGAAATATAAACATACACACAAACTCTCTCTCTAAATATTATCTTGCACTGCATACATTTACAAAGTTAGGACATGATATTAATAAACACCACACGCATATTTACACTGCCATATCCATTTCACTGCTAATTCAAAAATTCTGCGAGAGGTGTATATTAAACTGTCACCCAGCCTTTAGCTGTTTCCACACTGAATTTTCAATTACAGGCAGCCTGAAAACCAATCTGAAACTGTAACTGGAGCCAGTGTCTATCTGCTTTATTCCTTCATTATCAGTGCACAACAGGATTAAAGCAGGATAAAGTGACTTGTGTGTTGAAATGTGCTGTGAGTGATCAGTGGTCTCAGGTTTAGATTATTTCTAACACTACACAGTACATTACCTCATTCTTTGTATGTGACATGGCTTGTGTTAAGTGTGTGTGTGTGTGTTGAAATGTGCTGTGAGTGATCAGTGGTCTCAGGTTTAGATTATTTCTAACACTACACAGTACATTACCTCATTCTTTGTATGTGACATGGCTTGTGTTAAGTGTGTGTGTATGTGTGTGTGTGTGTGTGTTGAAATGTGCTGTGAGTGATCAGTGGTCTCAGGTTTAGATTATTTCTAACACTACACAGTACATTACCTCATTCTTTGTATGTGACATGTGTGTGTGTGTGTGTGTGTGTGTGTGTGTGTGTGTTGTATCTCAGTACTTGTGTATGTTGTATCTCAGTACTTGTGTATATCAATATGTGTAAATGTGTCTACATGCATGCATGTATGTGAGTCAGTTTGAGTGTATATCAATATGCATCTGTGGTATTTTATTGATGTGTTTAAGTATGTAGGCCTTGCCTGCTAATCAGTTAAATAAAGGATTATTATATAACAATCGTGGATGTTTCTTTCTTGAATCTGAAGTAATTAACAACAAAGGATTAAATATTCTTAACATTGCTTGGTAGCTTTATGTTGGCAATTAATCAGTGCAGGTAACCAAGTCAGCAATTGAATATGTTTTGTGAGTTTTCAGTTAACTCAGTCTAGCTATTTCACAACAGAATACATGGGAATTACTAAGTAAACATCTCTTTTCTCCCTTCTCTGCTATGAGGACAGATTCTGTAGTGTGTGGGCCATGAAGAAATGTTGTAATACTTTTCAATCATACAACTATAAGACAACAATAACACAGGTAATGCAAACCTCACAGAAATTCCTGTTAAACATGATGAATGGCTTTTCTTTTATTTTTTAAATATTTTTTTTTTATGCCTTTGATAATTTTTTATTTTTTTCCTTTTTGAAATCTTAGTTTTCACCAGACTCAAGCGCAGATAAGATAAGGTCATCTCATACCCAGCACAAAAACAGGTAAATACATGTAAACAAGTGTACAGCAGCTTATCGAAACCTTTATCTTTGTGTCAAAAGCATAAAGATTTCAAAACAAAATGTAAAAAGAAGTCATTGATTATATATCATGTTGTTAAACTGACAGAAATGTTTCGTACAAATGTGTTTTTAAATGATTTCAGGTTTTTTTTCACTTCATTTCCATAATTACATTTTTTTTTTTTTTTTTTTTGAAGTAAAAATGATTCATTTAAAAAAATAAAAATAAAAGTATTATCACTGATCAGCAGTTTAAACAAGACAGAAAATGAAAACAAAGTGTTTGCAGTAGCTGATGTAACCCATGAACAGCAGTTTATTATATTATTGTTTTCTTATTAGTCATATTTGAACAGTAGAATTAATTGGTAAATAAACTTTTTCAGAAAAACCATTTAAGGATAATAATATATAAGATTAAATTGATAATTTTTTTTTTTGCTTTTACTTAATTCTATCATTTTAATTTATTTTTTAATAATGTTATGCATGTGTGAGTGTATATATACCTTTTTTTGTTTGTTTTCTGTTTTAATCAATTGTAGGATTTTTATTTTATTTTTAAAACTAAAAACACTTTACATAATATGATATACAAAGAGTTTTTCTATACATAAATACTAAATAGATAAATAAATATCCCCTAGTATGTGTTGTCATTAGAATTGTCTGAAAATGAGTTGTAAACTCTAAATTATGCATGTTGTTTTTAATATGGAGATTTACAGAGATTAATGTAGATTTCTCTAATTATCTGTAATAAAAGTAACAAGATAAGCTGGCATGTATGAGAAGAAAACGAAAAAATCCTCAGGGAATGTTGCAAGCAAGAAACAGCTTCAGGCCAGGCAGTGATATAACATTACAAATCATATAATACAGTATGCACAGTGTCACAGCTGTAACCCCTGACAACTTTATCTCTGACCCCCAGGCCTCAGGTGTCACCAGGTGAGGTAACCAAGCCAACAATAATCAGTCAACTGATCATGATCTGTGGTTGCCTGAGGACACAGGTTCCAGTGTGTGCCTAACATCTACATCACCAGGTATTGGTGTGTTTGACAGGCGTGTCATGTTGTGCGGTTAGATATGCATCAAACTTGTGGATTTCCTGTGTACACACCAGGAAGGCTTTAATCAAGACTGGGAACAAATCTGAAATGAATCAGTTTCCACAAACAAAAACAGAAATTTAAAAAAAAAAAAAATAAAAAATAAAAAAATAAATAATAATAAAATAATAAAGAATTATGGGATAAAAATAAATGAATATGTAACGACACATCATTTTATTGTTAATGGTTTTTAACGTTCAGATGGTTTGTATTTTTTGTTTTGAATATAATATCTTGTGTGAAAAGTGAGTAAATAAATAAGTCAGTTTCTTGTAGAGATGTAATTTTAAACACAGTCTCTGCTAACTTTCCAAGACTGCTCATATCAATTAAGTGATGACAAACTTTTATATGCAAAGAAAGGACAGCACATACCAAGGTCTTTGATCATTCAACGGGTAATGCCTGGATGGGGAAATAACCCAAAGGGTCACTGTGGAGAACTGAACCTGGGATTTACCACACTCTAAAATAAATACTGATCTGGATTTCATTCCCTGATAAATCATCACATTTCAAAGATTTAATTTTAATCATGACTGCCCAACTGCAACAGAAACAAAAACCAATCCAAACAAGGGAAATGTGTAGCTTCCTAATTCTATTAAATTCGTTAATGTGTTGAACAAATAAATGAAAACAATATTTAATTATATTTTTAATTAAATAAAGATAATGTCTATAAAAATTTTAAAAAAAATAAAATAAAATAAAATCTCCATTTAAAATAATTTTTGTTCACCTTTTCAACATGTTAGTAGATATAATATAGGTTTTGTTTTTATTTGCAACCTATTATTATTATTATTACTCATCAGGTATTATGAATTCTTCTTTTTTGGTTCCATTCTGATAAACACATTATTACTAGGGATCAGTTTTCACAGAGCCAGCTGAATCACGGACTAATCTGATAAACCTAATGACTGTCATTATCTCTAACAATGGTAAAACCCATATCTGTGACTGGCAAATTTCATAATGATTTCTGTCAGTCAAAAAACTTTTATCTGTAAAATACCAAATTTTGTGTGTGTGAGAGAGAGTGTGTTTTGTGTATGTATTTATATGTGAATTCATTACAATTCTTGGTTATCAGTGGAAAATCTGAAATCTGCATGACTGGCAAATCCCTCTGATATGTGATTTTGTAAATGATAAATCCTTTGAATCCCATATTTCTTCAAATTTGTCAGTGGCAAATTCCTTATCTATATCCATGGCAAATCCTTCATCTGTAACAATGGAAAATCCCATATCTGTGTAAATAGCAACTCCCTTATCTGATTCAATGATAAATCCCTTATTATTGTATGCATCAAATCCCTTATTAGTATATGTATCAAATCCCTTATTACTATATGTATCAAATCCTTTATATGAATAAACTACAAATCCATTTTATATGTCATGACAAATTCTTTATGAATAATAACAAATGTGTTATTTTCACGAGTGTCAAATCTGTTATCTGTATCACTGTCAAATCTTGTATCAGTAAGAATTCTAAATTTGTTATCTGCATAAATAAAAATGGTGATATGTGAATAAGAAATCTTTTATCTGTATGAGAAGTAAACACATTTGTATGAATAGCAAGGCTTTAAACCCCACATCTGTGTAAATCGTGAATCCCATGCCAGTGTGAAAGTCAGTTCCTTTAAATCCCAGTATCTGTGCAAAATGAGTCAGTCACAAATTGTGAGTCTGGGGTCTCTGCGAGGTCTGCTGATAGATGAGGTGATGAGAAAGTCTATAACAATTTGCCTGATAAGTGATCGTGAATGGCAAAGACCCAATTAATGTATTGATCTACCAATGCGATGTGCAGGTCACATGTCAGGGGAATTGCCAGGCCAGGTAATTTAATAAATGTCAATACAAAATTCATTCCAAAGTAACAGCATTGAACATTGTGTGCCAAAAGCCATGGAAGGAACTAGTATATTACCAACAATGAGAAGATAAAAAGAAATTCCAGAAAAAACATTTGAGCAATATAATACAAAGATTGAATCAGTACAGAACACACACAAACACATACAATAAAAAAAAAATAAGAGAAAACTTTTATTTCATTTTTGTTTTGTTTTAAATAATCAAATTAAACTTTAAATTTCAACTTCTGTGCATCTTATGTTCATGACTTTGTTCTTTTCTTTTGTCTTTAAAATAAGAACTGCAGGAAAAAAAGGGCTGGGACTATAATACAAAGATTTAATCATCAGTACAGTATACCGGTTTTGTTTTATACACACATGCACAACACAGCGAGAGAGAAAAAGAAAAGGGCATCTTTAATATTGCTACAGAATACAAATAAAAAAAACTTACCAACAACAATCAGAGTGTAGTTGATGTTGATGTGGCCAAACCCGTTGGTGGCTTTGCACAAGTAGGTGCCAGCATCGTCCATCTCAACCTCTTTAATCCGTAGTTGACCATCTTGCGACACTTTGAATCGAGTCCAGCCACTGTGGATGGTTCGGCCATCTTTCTTCCACTGCATCATGGGAAGGGGATCGGCGACCACAGGACACAGCAGTTTGGTGTTTTTGCCAACATAAGCTATGTGGCGCGAGTGCACTTTACCAGATATTTTAGGTGGTCCTGAAAGACAAATTCAAAACTTGATTATAAAACAGAAAATGTATATCAGATACAATCATATATACACAAAAATTTAAAATCTTAGCATGACAGTACATGCCTGCACGTTAGAATCAACAAAACAGAAAAGACTTTTGTTTTGGAATAATTCTGATGATGAATAAGAAGATGATAAATATTTTAAATGAGAAAAAGCAGGAATATTATAGTACACATATTAATATGAAAATAAACTATAAAAAAAAAAAAATGTAAAAAAATGAAACAATATGTGAAACTGGAGATTCTGCAGGGACAAAATAAAATTACAAAGTTACAAACATATTAAATATTTATAGAATATATTAGATCTGCTTCAGCATGAAATGGTATACCGACCATTATATTAATGTGAAAACGATCTATGGAAGAAATGATGCAGATGTAAGTGAACTGAAGATGTTGCAGGGATAAAATAAATAAAAATGATACAAAATATTTAAATGTTTATGGCATTTATATTAGATCCATGTCAGCATGTAACAGTGCACAGACCATTACAGTAATATGAAAACAAGCTACAGAAGAAATGAAACAGAAGGTGATGGCAATGAAGAACTGGAGATACTGCAGAAGACAGATGAACTGGAGATATTGCAGGGACAAGACTAGATAACCTGGTACGGCTGGCTCACTGTGTGTTTATCAGCTGCTGCATTATTTATGCAGTTTCGGGTCTTTGTTTTATCAGAAAAACATTTATTAGAAGACATTATCAGTGTCCTGTTTATACACAGAGTGGCGTCTGACCAGCCAGAACAATGCACAGATGTAGAAACAGACAGAAAGTTAAACAATCCCTGATAAAACACAACAGTAAATCTCCTACAATACCACTGGACATACAGCTCTTGTAACAACCCCTTTTCACTGCAAAGCATCTCCAAACAAGCATTTAGCTCAGCTGCTGAAGCTTCTGTTTCAGAGACAGACCCAGAGGTCACTGGTTCAAACTTCCTCAGGGCTATTTGTATTATTTGTTTTGTTTTTAATTATTAATTTATTTATTGCTTTGTTAATTTCTATTAGGCCATTGCTCTAGCATTCAAAGTTCAGTGGAGGTGTTTTGTAATTTTCTGGCTGTATGGACAAAGAAGTAAAAGTCTGGTAAACAACTGAAAATGTTTTAATATTTTTTATAAAGAAACACACAAAAGTAAAAAAAAAGCCCCCACAATCCCAATGAAAAACAAACAAATGTTGCTTAAGTGAAAACAATATAAAGCTTGTTTCCAAACAAACAAATACAAATTTAAATAAATAAAAGGAAAGGAGTGCTGCTTGACTGAAGAGAATTGTAAATTCAGAAGCAATCTAGTTTTTGGATGAATGCTAAATTGACTGACAAATGAATAAATACACTAATATCTGTTTTTGAATGAATGATGTTTTTGGGTTTTTTTAAGCATATATTTGTATGAATTTGAAAAAAGAAAAAAAAAAAGAAGACAAAGTTTAAATCAGTGATGCAAACCAGAGAAAAGTAATGTTATCAAACAAAGATAAGAAAAAGAATTTAAACTTTACGACACTTTAAAAATGAGTTTCAAAGTTCTTCAAGATCCAGTAGGAATCAAGATTTATTGCTGTTTTCCTCCAGCTCATTTATTAATAAAACCATCCTTATAATTTCAAAAATAGACACACTAAAACTCAGTGCGAAATTCAGATCCCCTAAAATACAATTTTATGAATGTAATTAAAGTGCCAGGGGTATTTAATCATTTACTTTGTATTATCAGCTTTCATTTTAATGTTGTGGGAGCTTTTTTTTGTGTGTTTTTTTCTCTTCTTCTTTTTTTATTATTATATATAAATTGTACTTTCTATTATTATTATTATTTAAAAAAAAAATATTTTTTATTCTTGTAGCTTTTAATTTTAAAAATTTACAAACAATAAAAAAAAATTAAAAATTAAAAAAATAAAAAATATGCAAGAAAAGTTCTCAAAATTCTTAATAAATTCAAGTAGAAGTAACGAGGTAGGAAATGCTTTACCCGGCATGGGGCAATCCACGAGACTTGCTAACTTCAGTCTGCTTCGTTTATTACTTATGGGCCATGACTCGCATTTTATTGCCCATCCATTACCTTGAACAAGCACAGCACAGCTTATAGCTCTTGTGTTTATCATATTTTTATCAGTCTTTATGGAGGAAATGGCTGTTTTCCAGTGCTGTTTCTGTTATCAGGATTTATTGAGTGTCGCTTTGCTTGTTCTCAGTGTTCATGTTATGTCTCCATTTTGAGAGAGGCAAGTATATTATTCCCTAACTGGCGAGATGGTTAGAGACACAGGAATGTGCTCACAACTCTAGAAATCAGTCTGGGAAAAAAGGTTTGTATGAAAGGAATAAGATGTATGAGGTAGTAATGGTTCCTGCTTATATAATACTCTTGTAATGTGTATGATCTCATCAATACTGTTGTACTGTCACTTGTCTGAATTATAAGGACTTATATGCATGCACACTCACAGACACAGATATATACTTACATACATATACTTACGTACAAACATAAAATGCACTTATTGACATATACTAACAGATACACAGACACTGGTGGATTACACAGGTATAATATACAGGTATATGCAGGGAAAAAATAAGTATTTTAGTACATCACATACAAATGTACATTTTAAATAAATGACAGTTTATAGAACTATTCAAATATTGATATAAAAATAAAGAAGTACTTGTTCTTGCCAAAAACATAAAGTTCAAATTAACATGTTTAATACACCTTTTCTGAAGCACTGGATAAAAGAATAACCAGGGATGATAAAGAGGATTAATCCTGCAAGGTATCAACCCTCAGGTCTAGGACCTCTCTACCATTGAGCTATCAGCCTCTTCTTCTCAGCATTCAGAAATAATGGATGAAGACAGAAGAAAGGAAACTCTAGACAAGTGGATGAGGTTCTACTAAAACAACAATTTACAAAGCCAAGAGGCAAACAAACTGATTAATGTTTGAAGATCAGGAAAAGTTCACAAAACATTTTTGAATTTCTGATGCTATTCAGGAATGCCTGGGCTTCATCTGATGGATCTTTTAAACTGACATTTTCCAACCAAAGTGGCTGTCTGTCAAACAGTCATGCAGAAAATAGCACTTGATAAAACCAAATGATATTCTCTTAACCACACCTAACAAAAAAAAAAAGAAAAAAAAAAGGGGGAAGAAATGCCAGGAAACAACAGTATCTGGACATACTCAGTGAAAAAGAACAGCTTGTCAGGCAGTGAAACTACAATGGTTTACTATTACATTATGGATAGCAGCTGTAGAAACTTGCTGCTGGTCTCTGGAAGGGGTGGCTGACAGGGCTGAGGGGGAACACAAGCACATGTTTCTTCTTTAAAGAGTGAGCTTTGCAAACAAAGCACCAGTGAGGCAACAAACTGCCATCTTGTTGGAATCAACAGAAGAGGTCTGACATTAGAACAAACCCCCAGGTGACTGGCAGTGAAAAATCTTTCTCATGCTGCTTAGTTGAAGACTTGATTCCCCATTAGTTAAAATCCACGCGTGTTTGACTTGAACAGGAGAGATGTTCCTATCCAGGTGGAGTCTATCGTTTGCTCGTCAATCTGTTAATGTTTATAGAAGTGATGGGAGACTGAAGGGGAGAAAACAATAACATCCCATTAGATCTAACTGAAAGGCATTTTTAACTTTTTTTTTTTTTTCTTTCTTTCTTGCTGGCAATGAAAGTATCAGATATATTATTAATAGATGTTTAGTGCCACTGTGTACTTGATAGTTCTGAAGAAATGTGTAAAAATATTCATATGTAATGATAAATAAAAATATTAAACAATTCATTAAAGTAATATCAATCAAAAATAATCTGTTTCTTCCTTGTTTTGGTGTAATACATTTCTGTTCACACATTCTCATATTTCTAAAATTCCTGTCCAATTCAAGAACAAAGCAGACAGTTTTGTTTTCCCTTTTCTTTCACCAGGTTTTTGAACAGTGTTTGAAGAAATATACAAAAAAAAAAAAAAAAAAAAAAATGCAAGACTAAATTTATAATGTAGATTTTTTTTTTTTTTATCACCTGCATTTTGTTTCTTCATTTTCAAACTTATCCTTCAAATGATTTGTTTTTCTTTCTCCTTCATCAGGATTTTTTTTTTTTTTTTTTAATTTTTTTTAAACTGTATCTTGCATCTTTTAAAAAAAAAAATTATACATACCCAATTTGATTTTTTAAACTGTGATTTGTCTTTTCCAATCCCCCTCACCAACTTTCTAACAAAACCTTTCTGGTTTTACTTTCTTACATTATTTTCATATCTTTTCCTCCATTTTCCCACATTAAAAACAATAATCTGTTACTGTCCTATTTTTCTTACTCTTCCCTCCTTGTTAGCACAAACCACCACATTAAAAAAAAAAAAAAAAAAAATTCTGTTTCTTAACTACTTCACTCTCCTGCACAATTTACTTCATTTTTATCATCATCCTTGCACATTAATAACCTCCATCATTTCATCTCAGTTTCCTCACACCAAGTCTAACCTCCCTCTATTTTAGAAACTTCAGAACACGAACAAGGTTCAGAAGTACACCCAGACCATTAATTTAATGCATTTAGACTGCAGCAAGGATTTAAAAAAAGAAAAAGAAAAAATTTGAAAAAATATATAAAAAAAACACACACACAGAGAGAAGGAAAAAAAAAAAAAAAAACCTGAAGTGTATATCAACTTACAATACAATGTTTGGAAAACACGCTTTATCAGTGAGTCATAGAAGATGGCAAATAATGCGAAATAAATGCAAGATGTGAGGAAAGGATAGAATAAGTGCAAGACTGGGTTGTTGACTGGGTGTGCGATGATTTCTCCACCTCCTCCGTGAACACAAAGAACACAACCGCAGCCTCGTAGATGTGATTGTTGGCTGATTGGCTTAATGCTGGCAAAAGTAAATAAGTAAGTGGCTTGTTAACTGTGGCTCTGTCAGCACTGCACTTGTAATGATTAGCGACTGAGTGATGGATATCCTCAAACAACTCAGAAACACACAGCACGCCTCAAGAGTGGCAGAAAAACACAAGTTGAAAAGAAGATCTCAAAAAGATTGTACACACAACTGCTGGTTAAGAGGAATGTAAAAAAAAACACACACACACACACACAAAAAGAACTTCACAACAGAAACAATCACAAGAAGAAACAATGGACAAAAGTAGTAATAAAATGAGTCTTATTTCCCAGTATGTATATAATAATAATAATAATAATAATAATAATAATAATAATAATAATAATAATAATAATAATGATGATAATAAATATAATAATAATAATAATAAAAATAATAATAATAATAAAAATAATAATAATAAAATAATAATAATAATAATAAAAATAATAATAATAAAAATAATAATAATAATAATAATAAAATAATATATATAATAATAATAAAAATAATGATAATAATAATAAAATAATAATAATAATAATAATAATAATAATAATAATAATAATAATAATAATAATAATAATACAAGTCTCACTCTAGTTTTTTTCTGTGTGTATATAGCAGAAGCGTGTTCCTGTGGCCCCCACTGTCACACAGAAGCAGTCACAGGGGACTGTGACTCTGTGTGTGAGATTTTCTACATGAAACTCAAACAACAACAGACAGCCTAACAGACAGGCAGACAAAGAGAAAGAGACAGAAAACACATGAAGTGTGGGCACTGACAACTTAGCACCAAGCTGTGAACATGCCGCTAACTGTAAAGAAAAAATGTCATTTAGAATTACATTCCAACGTACAATGGTTGTGGCAGTAATCTTGAAGAAGAAGAAGAAGAAGAAGAAAAATCCCATGTTGAAGATCATGTACAATTATGTAAAAAAAAAAAAAAAAAAAGAGAGAGAAAGAGAAAGCCAGTTTTTGTTGAAAACATCTCAACGCACAAAAAAAAAGAAAAAAGAAAAAAAGTTAAAAATAATAGCAAATAAATTTCAGTAAGTTTTGTTGAAAACAAGGAAAGAACTGTTATGTTTAAAATCACAAATATTAATCATGACAGAACATGTTGTAATTCATGTAAAGTGACTGCTGAAAGTCATGAAAAACAATGTTAGATGTTGCATTTGTTTGTACAAATTAGAGATATCAGCATTCTTTTAAGTGTTCAAAGTTTGAAATTGACATTACATACATTATTTATATTTGTATAAATTAAACACGCAAACACATGAAGTGTGGGCACTGACAACTTAGCAGTTTAGAGATTTAAAATAATAGATGAAGTAGACTGTAACTATTGTTAACAAGAATTCAAAATGAAATTAATTCTGTTTTCATTTATTTCACTATCCTGGTGATTCACAGCTTGCAAGATAAACACAGTTTGTAACTTAATCTTCTTTCTCCGTAACAACCCATAAATAAATTAATTTTAAAAAATAATAATATTGTGAAAGTAACGCATGGATAAGTTTACAGATATTGTTAGTGATTTTAATTTTTAAATAATTTTGTTTTCATTAAATTCATAGTAGAATCATACTCATTCATAGCATATGAGACAGACAAATTTTTTTTTTTTTTTTTTTTTAAATGGGATTTTGTCTGCCCAGACAGAAAACATTTATTGTTGTAGTATATAGACTGAAATACTTGTCTAGCAGGAGGAATGTCTAGTAAGTAATAATACTCAACCAACAATTTATCACTGCTACTGCTCGGGAAGAAATAATACCCTTTCCACGGGAGTGTAGCATACAGCTGGTATTCACCAGCAAATGAGTCCAGAAATCCCACATTTTCACAGGACTGCTTCGAAGTCTTGCCATGCAATGTTTTGTCCAGAAGTCCAACAAGCCCGCGGGACTTAAAGCATAATTCTGACTTCAACAGATCTCACCGTTATTTGGAATTATGACCATAATGTTAATATATACCATGGGATTGCTGTGACCCAGACTAGTAGAATCCCACAAATCAATGAATGGTATTGCATCACAACAGTGCAGTAAAGCAGTGAAGGCAGGCATGAATAAGTGACAAATCCAAAAAATGATGACTGGGACCAGAAATCACCCAATTCAGTGGGGGTATTGTTGCTACAGTGCTTGTAAGCAAGCTTCGTGAGCAAAGCAACAAAAATCCAAGGGTTGCTGCTGCTGTAAGTGAAATGAATGACAGAAGAAATTTCTTTTGGCAGAGCTCTGGCCTCATCAGCACGTTGCACATGTTGGCAAATTTCTGAGTGACAGGCCGAGCTGTTGGAAATGTTGACTGTTTGCGGAGGGCTACAACAATTGGCCACGACTTAAACCAGATCATCGTATGTGATTTCACTGTCACTATTTCAAAGTCGTTCACGTCTTATCAGGCCAGTTGATCTCACTTTGCTTTTTTCACCCGACATTTCGAACACGGATTCCACACATAGTTTCTCATCAAAACCTGAAGAGTTCTCCTTCTCCAGCTGTTTACTTTCAGTTTGTGGAGTTTTTCTCTGCTTTAAAACAATTAGCAACCATGTTGTTGGGATAACAGCAAAACAAACTTTTTTTTTTTTTCCCCTCTCTGTGCCAAGTTTCTCAATTGATTGTAATTATGCTTTGATTTATTGTGGAATGCCTCTTAGAATAATCTTCATTAATGAAATTGGTATGTCATTTAATGTAAGTGGAAATATATAATAATATGTTGTTGCTAAGAATATTAATTCATATATGAAGTGGAATATTTACTATTCTGTGTTACTGACTAACAAGCCTGGATTTCATACATGATTTTGAATATTTACTGTTGAACATATTTTGTAGCTTAAATATTTAAAATTCTTAATATGAAAATATCTTTTTAAAATTCTTGAACATCAGAAACGTCTTTCTTAACAACAAAATTTTCACAAAAACAAGAGAAAATAAATTTTCAACAAGTCAATAAATTGTGAAGCAAACAATTTTTATTATCCTCATCAGTATCTTGTTTTCCTTCCAGAAGCATTAATCTCAATTCTGATTCTGTCTCGTGCAAGAATTTTCTCTGCCAACACGGTAAAATGTGATCACCAGTAAAAGCAAGTGCCAACATTCCTGCAAAGTCTTGCAATGTCTGAGTATTTATAATGTGAACATGGTCGACCATTTGAAGCATGTTTCGTGAGTAAAACAATGGCAATTTAGTATGTGTTATCTGCTCTTGACAAGACATGATAACCAAGGCTTAGATAGCAGTACAGTCTTCAAAGCAGTCTTTAAATAGAGGTCCACATTTTGGAATCCAATAGTGAAACGAGAGATATAATTAGAAAGCATTATTACCAAACAAGCTGAGTATATGAGTCTTGTTTACAAAATTTATGTACGACTTCTCAGTTTGGTAAAACAAAAAAAAATGCTTACAGTGTAATAAGAAAGAATAAAAAACTGTTCTGAGTTTGTAAAACTTTTCCAAGATGCCAATGTTTACGCATTATAAATCATATAAACAGATCAAAATCTTTTTATGTGGCTTAAAAATTTACTGTTTATACTGGTTACAATAACAATGAACAAAATATGTTTTACATACATAAATAAATAAATAAATAAATAAATAAATAAATAAAAAAATAAAAATAAAAATAGTAATAGTAAGCCTATATTAAAAAAGAAAAGAAAAACAAAAAGATAAATTTACAAAATTAAAAAACAAAATCCTTAACTACATGTAATAAATTAAAGATGTTTAAAACTTTTTAACGCTCTAAACAGAGAGATGTAGTATATATGGAGATTACATTTCCTGAATTTTAATGTGGATAACCTATCCAAGTGTTATTGCTTAAACAGGAATTATCGCATTTTCTCAGTGAAAAATTTGGTGCAGATAAAACTATCAATGAAATGTAATGTAATGCAAGGAAAAATATTTCTTACGATGAAAGCCACTGCAGGCCATGATGAAATGTAAAACAAACAATACGTGACAGGGGCAGATAATTCTGCTGCAAAACTGATGAAAGATACGTCTATCAAATTTTTATGAAACTCAGCACATATTTAAATAAAAATAAATTCTTTGTTGTAAGTTTGAGGTGACTGAAACACAAGACCCAACAAGATGTGACATGCAAAGATAATGTTGTTTTTTTTGCTTTGTGAAATACAGATTTAAATTGAATTTTGAAGTTAAACAAAATGTGTTCTTACAAGAAATAGGAAGGGAGACAAAACAATTTAAATTAAAAACAAAAATATTTTGTGGAGAGAGAGAGAGATGGAGGGAGGGAGAGAGAGACAGAGAAGGAGAGAATGAAAGAGTGGGTGTGTGTAAGTGTCTATATTTACTACTGAAATGCTGAATATTTTCAAAATGTTTTGAAAAAGAAAAAAAGAAAAAAATAGTGGCCCTTTTAAAAGTTTTAAAATACCACTTTCTTAAAACCTGTCTTTTAAATTGCTAAGAAACCAAATATCAGACCTGTTTGTTTTTTCCTCTAAAGAATTTAAAAAAAAAAAAAAAAAATTTCAATTTTATTTTCTTTACTGTAAACAAGAACAAAAATGAAAGAAAAAAAATACAAGATTTTTTTTTTTTTTGAAACAAGAAAGAAAAAAAAAAAGAAGATATAATTAAAAAGAAAAAAATTCAAATAAACTCATGTTACCAAAAGAAAATATTGACCCCCCCTCCTGTACCACCTTTGCTTCTCGACGCTAAAATGCTTCTGCAAATTGCTTTGTATTTATGTCAGGAATAATTGAAAAGCAATTATTTTTAAATCTCTCTAATACCGCACTAAATCCAATGTACTGCCAATGTGTCTAGTTTATGCAAGCCAGCTGCACAGTTAACTTTCACATTGTGAAAATACTGCAAATGTTGCCGTGGTAGCCCAGAACATGGCGAGAAACAATTAGACTTGTAATCAGGCCTTGTTTCTGAATGAGAAACTAATTAAATGCTCAGTGGGGAATTAAAGCTCGTTTGTCCAGGGCCAGAAGAATACTGAGAGTCCCATTACAGGATGTGTGTTTGGCAGTGATGGACGACCTTCCGAACAGACAACAGAATGGTTCTGTGGAGATCCTGCAGTGTTTGTCAATTGAATTACAAATTGTCATTCTGAAATCGGAATTGTACGACAGATCTGTTTATTAATGTAGTTGGAAACAGATTAACAACTTTTGACCTTATTCTGGAAAAAAAAAAAAAAAAATGGCTATGTGTATAGATACTGAACTTATATCAACATTCATATACATATATTCATGCACACCTAAACATACATATGAATGCATACTTACATACATACACATATACATACAAACTCATCCACATACATATCAAATACAGCTGTATAGTACAAGCCCTTCGCATATACCTTTCTGAATGAATGAAACGTGCATGCATATAGTATATTCCTACACACCAGTCCAAAGATACACTGACAAGCTGATACAGACAATAATTGTACCAAACATACAGCATGCAGATACATTCTTTCAGAAACTTCCGACGAGTTATTTCAGCACAAGCATACAATTGCATGTCTTACATTTTCAAAAATCTTTGCTTTGAAACAAAAGAATATTTATAACACTCACAAACAAAACATGGTTGGAAGACAAGAGAAAACATTTCAGAAACTGTTTATTTTTCAGGGGGGGAACTGAATCCAAAAATAACCTTTAGCAACAAAACACTATAACGATTACAAATAACATATACAATATAACGTTCCACGTCTGTAAAGAAAATAAAAAAAAGAAAGGAAGAAAAAGAGAAAGAAGCCCTTAGACTTTTCAATAATTTCTATTTTTGTCAAGCAATGGACTGTTAAACCATCAGCAAAGCATTTTGAAGAAAGTCAATATCTTGTACATCTATTATTTATCAGACGACAGTAATTGTGTCCCATCAGTTCAGAGATTACAGCCTTGCTTCTGTCAGATGATTAGAAAACATCACGTAAAGGTCACTACTGATATACTGTTAAGAAAACACCCATCTTAAGTGACTGCCATAGTGCACTATAGTAAATATTCTTAAAGTCAGTGAGTTATGTTGTTCTAATAAATAGCATCTTAAGCAATTGCTATAGTGCGCTGTAGTAAATATTCTTAAAGTCAGTGAGTTAAGATATTCTAGTAAAAAGCATGCTTAGGGATTGTCGGAGTTTAATGTTGTAAATATACTAAAATTTGTATAATCTTTTCAAGAAACTGTAATTTTTTTAGTTGAGTATAGTAAATAAAGTCAAATTTATTCTGTTTGATCTTGTAGTCACTGTGTCAGTTTGGTATAATACATATGCAAATATTATCAGAGTTTTATTTATTCTTAACAGTTTTAGGTTTTTAGCAGTAAACAGCATTGAAAGTAACCAGTATTGTCACTGTCAAGATGATCTGTTACAATCAAAATATATTCTTAAAAAAAAAAGAAAAAAAAGAAAAGCATTCTATATAAAATATTATTTTTGTAAAGTTCTGTGAAACCTCATGCAGCTCATTTACAAACATCATCAAAATGACAGCGAGAATAAAATGAGTACATTCGAACTTATGACCCATATTTTAAATATTAAAATTTAAAATAATAATAAAAAAAGTTAAAAAAAAAAAAAATTAAAAAAAAAAGCCTTCCCAGAAGCCTCCTGTACGTTTGAATTGTGTGTGTTGCTATCAGAACTGTACTGAGAAGCCCCTGGCTAAACCGATCACGTTACAACATAAAGACTTTTATTTCGTGTACAAATCTAACAGCATGGTGTGTCATTGATTGATCTGCTCGTCCAAGATGGTTTGTGTTGTGTATTTCACCCTATTAATCACAGGCACATGTATGCAGACACACACATTATGAGCTGGTACATAAATAGATAGATGTATACATACTTTGAGCATATACATATTTCACACTGTTGTTAAGATACATAGTGAAAAGTATTAACATAGCACCGTATCATTATTTCACCCTATTAATTAAAGTCACAAAAAAATGTTAAGTATATTGATATATTTTAAGAAAAATTCAAAACCTCATGAACAGAGAGCTAAAAATATAATTACAACAGAAATGTAAGTATGTAGGAATATGAAATAGCAGACATATAAATACACCGAAGTTCACAAATGCCAAGTTTTCCCAAGCCACAGTCCATCAACATCTTACTGAGAATAACATTTGTATCTCTGAATCTGGCAGAGTCCTTCCTTGCATAAAACTGCTTGATATTTGTCATCAGGACAGACTGTGAATATTAACTAGTAGTTTGAAGGAGACCATCCATTCATACTGGTTCATGGCATAAAAAAAAAAGTTCTCTGAATTTTTTTTTTTTTGTTGCCAAGAAGAGCCTGTTGAGAATTCTGACTAGAATTTTTCGAGTATTCATTTGTACCAACATGCAGAACTGGCATTTGCTTGCTTTTCAGAAGCTGAGACAAACTGTTAGCTGGCATCATTTCCTGCTGGACGTATCTTGTCACGGCAGACAGTGAATCCTGACAGGACAATTCTTCCATGTTCGTTTAGCTAATCCCCAGCATGTCAGAGCAGACAAATTATTAACTGGTATGTCTAGCATACACACTTCTGCAGAAAATCAAAAACATGACAAGATCAATAATCTTCAGGATGTTCATTTCATTACATTCCCACTCTAGACAGGGTGTTGAGAGAGGTTTTTTTTTTTTTTTTTTTTTTTTTAAATGGTTATGGTATGTACTGAAGTGTTTTATTTTATTTTTTTTTTTAAATAAAAAATTGTGGCAATTGGAAACAGGTAAAATGAATCATGTAAAATAAGATAACTCGGATGTGAAGAGATTTTGGGTCAAACTGAAAAATGCAGTTGAGTCTATACTGCTTCAATGAAACCAATGTATCAAATTTTGGATGACTTCCTCAACATATTAGAGCATGAAACATTTTATGATAGATATGAAAACAATGAAAATAAAATTGATAATAGTATGCAGTAATAGTAGTTTGCTATGTTAATGGGATTATATTTAATTTTTATAAAACAGCAGCAGTAACAACAACAACAACAACAACAAACTATAAATATTAAAAAGTTATTATTTTAGGAATCCTAAATGTAGACAGATATAAAATAAAATATTTATTATACCTGCAAATACCTGACAACAACATGGTAGACAATTATATAAATGAGATGAGAAACATTGTTTTAAAATATCCATACAAGTGCAGTTCAACATTTAATTCCATCTCTCTGCCCAACTTCACAATCACCTATTTGACTTGAAACGGTTGGTAAGAAAAAAAAACAAAAAGAAAAACGTTGACATGCTTGGCTGAGGTATCTTTAATTCCTGGACTCCCACTTAACAAACATTCCACAAAAGTGAAAACAATGAAAACAGTGAGGTGGCCAGGTTTTTGAACTGAAATATCTGTGCCACTAGAAAAACATTCACAGCTTTTATTCAGGACTGATGACCACAGGAAGATGAAACGAAAAGCACACTGACCAGAAAGAATTGTTAGAAAATTCACATTCATGAAGTAAAATTTCTAGTACTTTGTTGTTGCGCTTGTTGTTGTTGAAACATGTCCGAGATATTAACAGGTTAAATAAATATTTGAATGAAAAACACTAGAAATGAACTGAAAAAAACTGAAATTTCAATACAGAGAAAATAATTTAAAAATTCAAATATTGTACATTTTGTAATAAACATTTAAAAAAAAAAAAAGAAGCATTTTCTGGAATTAAATTGGTAAGAATTTATTTTATATATATAAATAAAATAAAAAAAATATAAATATATGTATATAATATATGATATTTAAAGAATCATACTTTCATAAAGCATTTTATTTACATATGAAAGCAGCCTAATGGTTTATTTATGTACTACATTCTTTACAACCACTTGTAATGTGTTTGATGGACACTGCACCTAATGAACTATCAAAAGTGTGTGGGCATTTTTTTTCTTCAACATGACTAACGTGATTGGTTTAATTTTCTGAATAAAGGAGCTGAAGAATGGAAGCAGATTGCAGTTTGGAACCCCTGCCTGATGTCACTTTATTATTATTCTCAACCCAGTGACAGGGTTTTCCACGGAACTGTTTCACCATGACCGTCTCAAAGACATCCCACAGAGACAAGGAGAATAAAACCACTGAGACAAAATGGATATCCTCCAGGTGAAATTTAAACTGTCCTTTCATCTGTAAGTCTGTACTCTATCACAATCTGTCAGCCTGCACACTAACCGTAGCAGAGAAATGCAACTTTTCAGCAACAACAAAAAATAAAAGAAAAACCAGAAAAGAAATTAATAATAAAAGAAAAAAGAAAAGAAAAAGACATAGAGGAAAAAAAATGGAAAAGAAAGAAAGAAAGAAAGAAATCACCAAAATATTGTTCATTGTTTTTCAAAACTACCTATATTCAATGTGAGTACACTGCTTTACAGATTATCGGTAAGAAATACTAAAACTAAGCATCTAAATTTCTCTTCTCTTTTTTTAAATTTTTATATGCGAAGTGTTCTTCCTACCTAATTTGTTTGCAAATGTCCTGAAAACTACACTGAATTTTTTATTATTATTATTACTTTGACTCCTTGTCTGTAAGCTCAATTTACTAACAATATCCCGAGGATCCAGGTTAGAATTTTCAAAAAAACTTTATTGAATTTTTTTTTGTTCTTCCATATCTTATTTTCTTGAAGTGACAATGTCCTGGGGATTCAATTTTTGAAATGTATTTTTTAAATTTTTTTTTTTTTTTTTCAAAACCATTACTCACAGAAACATGAAATGAAATTCTGCAATCTGTCATAATTCCATACTCTGGAAAGCCATTATTTATTTCAAAACTGTCTGTATTTCAATTACAGCACGTCTCTAACTTGTCTGTAGATAACAGCACAGTTTTATATCAATCACATGAAGATTTAACAACAAAGGAAACCTTCTTTTGTCACAAATTGCTTTCTATCGCTAGGTCCTCACATCGTGGAATTAACATACGAGAGTTTAACAACAACTCATCAGAATATTGCATCAGCTGTTGAGTGCACAGTATTGCGCAGATTGAGGAAAAAATATTTTAAAAAGTCTGTTGACCATAATGAATATGTTAACAAGTCTATTTACAATTTAAATAAAAACAATGTATATGGTTATGCAAATACAAAATCTTATGGAATAAAAAAGTTAGTGTACGACACAGTTCTGGAGTAACTAACTGAAACAGGAAATAACTCAAAAATGAAAGAATCTTTTTTTATGACTTGTTCATATTTGCAGGAAGGAATTTATCAGAAACTGGAACTGGATCATTGGCAATTTATAATTAAACTTTTTTTTTTGAAATGTCATCAGTTTTATTATGTGTCATCCTTGTCAAGTTAAAGGTCCAGTATCAAAAACTCTGGTGTTTTACTTCCATGTTAGAAGATGCCTACAAAATATGAATGCTTGGAAATTTATTAAGAAAGGTAATTTGATGCTGTTAATGTTTGCTTTAGATTTTATCAGGGATATGATCTGTCTTGAATACCAAGTGTAACAAATGCTGTACTTATGAAGTTTGTAAGAAAGTACAAATAAAATATCCTCGCAACCAAAACTGGTGAGAGTAATACTAGACAAGGTGGCCATAATTATCGTTATTCAAAAATCGTGTTTGACACATAATAACCATTAACATTAAAACATGTCAGTGTGTTGTTAAACCAAACACTCATTGATTCCACGAGGAACAGGAAGGCAAAGTATCGAGCATGAAACCTGCTTTTTCCGCGACCTGCTGAAACACTGTGTGTATTCTATAGCACCGTTCCATCAGATAAGGCTGACAGTTATTTACTTATTGATTTTCAAACTAACACACTGATATACGATACACGATGAAAACATTCTGCAAGTCTTCCAGGAATGAAGCCGGCCAGCTGGAAACATCTGTGTAACAATAGCTCATCCTGTTCAGTGGCCTGTTTGTTTACTGCTCCGCTTCTCTCCAGCCAATTCTGTCACCAAGAGCAACAATTAATGGCTACTAAAAGCTACTTTCCTCACAACAGCTTACTCTACACACAACATAAACATTCACCTTCCCTCTGCCTTTAAGATGATTGGCTGCTAAACGATACTTTATTTACAACTATTTCTTTTATATATATATAGAATAAACAAACATTTCTCAACCTTTAAGCTGATTAAGTACTGCATGCTACTTTCTGTGCATTTTCTTTCACATATAAAATAAACATTTTTCTTTCTCTAGCTTCAAGAGGATGATTGGCTGCTAAATGATACTTCTGTCAACATTTTCTATTACATGTGTAAGAAATGTTTGTCTTTTCTCTATCTTGTTTACTAAATACTGCTTTCTTTGCAATTCTGTTTTACATATAAAACAAACATTTGTTTTTTGGCTAACCTCATGAAAAATGGCTACAAAAGATTATTCTGTATTTGAAATAAATTTTTACCTTTCCTCTACCTTCAGAATGACTGGACACTAAATGCTACTTTCTTTTACATATTAATGTTTTTTAATTTTTTTTTTTTTTTATTTAACACTGGCTACAAAAATAAAACTTTTTCTACAGGTTTGTATAACAGAAACTGTTTTTTTTTCCCCTTTTTTAAAATTGCTGACTATCTTCTTTTCACAAGTTTCTTTCACGTACAACATAAATAACATTTACCTTTCTTCTTTGTTGAAGGTTATTGGCTACTAAATGTTAAACAGATTCTATTTTAGTTACTATTTTTATAGCAGGTTTTACTATACACTTTAAAAATTCCTTTAATACCCTTTTATATATATATATATATATATATATATTTTTTTTTTTTTTTTCTTTTTCTTTGAAAAAATATGCTAATAAATCATTGTAAATGCTATTTTCCTGAATCAATGGACAAGGTTTCTTTTTGATGTAGATATTTAAAATGAGTTTAAAACAATAATTTGCTATAAAGTAAATGTTATTGAGAACAACACAAAGTAGTTATTCTTTCTTATAACCGCATTACAAACCACATTTACTGCAGTAACCTTTGAAAAGATGAAAGTATTGACTTCTATCTGACGTAATTCATCTCATAAAATTTATATAAAACTAAGTAAAAAAAAATAGAAAACACACAAATAAACCCTCCCCAAAATCCACTGTTAACAAAATTAAGTTCATCTGAAATTTATATTTTACATTTGTGTTTGAAATAAAATAGTTCAAAATTAACTAAAAATTCCTTAGTGAATGTATGTGATCCCTTAATCAAAATAATCTCAATGTGTTTTATACAAAACTGTTGAGAGAACAGAATGTAATCATGTTAATCTAAATATTTTGTAAGCAAGTTCACTGTAGATTATTCTAAACAGATGTTTTTGTCAGCTTAAAGTGAAAACATGTTTGACTTTCTTTAGAGGTTTATTTTTGTTTAATAATTAATAAATAAACTTAAATGTCATTAAAATTCTGTTAGTAACTTTCATTTCAAAACAACTTACAGAAAAAAACTTGATCATTTGATTTAAAGTAATAATAATCATTGTGCATTTACAGAACTTAGGAAGCAGTTAGCCCAAGTATATGCAAAAATTAAGACTATATTACATACTCAAAATATTATATAAATGAATTAAAATAGCTGTATGTAATATGCTGTCTTTATACTTATTTTAACACATTTTACAACATATATTAAATCGTGTGAATAAAAATGTAATACTTTAATCTGTATTTTAAAACCATATGTAATACTTATCTGTATGTGACACAGTCTAATACACTGCAAATTTTTAATGTTTATAAGTATGTGCTATTACACAGGTGCTAATTATCATCTGACTGAAAACACACAGTATGTTGATCACAAACATTATAAAAAATAACAACATCATAAAAATCCAACACATGCAAATTACCAGGGTATATCTATGATCATTATAATCACAAATAAATCAGCACGAAAAAAGAAAAAAAAAATTAACCAATAGGTAAACTTCAATACAATGTGACGAAATTCAGGCCTTCTCAACAAAAGATTTAAATAAAAATAATCGTTACTAATATTAATATATACCCAAAGACTTAAAAAAGATTTTTAAATTTATGAAGATATTACAATCTTTAAATGGGATTTAATTTTACACAAGTCATACTAATAATATTTATGATTTATAACTTTTTTATAATTTAAAATATGAAATAAATTATAATCATAATTGTTATTTTATATAAATAATTTATGAATTTTACTTCAGGATATTCTTGTTTTATATTTTTTTATATGGTTCCTAACAAATGGATTTTGTTCTTTCCTGTTTTGAATACTGGTTTTCAACCCTATTATATTAACCGGAATGACTAAAGGCTTTTTTTCACCTTTTTTTGTTCTCTTTTTTTTTCTGATTTGTTTTCATTATTGTTTTTTCATACATTAACTTCTTGACTCTGTTAACCTTTATATCTGCAGTCTGCACTCTATTTTTGTAAACTACAATGTAACAAAAGCATTAAAAAAAAACTTTAAAAACTTTAAACCTTTTTTTTTTTTCAAACTTTAAGAATTAAAATCTAAATAAAAGTTGAGAACAGGCCTGAAAGAAAACATAAACCAAACCAAAAACGTGAAAATTACTTTTCACAAACAAACAAAGGAAAAACGAGAAAGAGAGAAAAAATAAGGTGTCAAGTTTACCATATCTATAGCTGTCAGCTAGAAGATAAAAAGAAAGGCAAGATTAATGTGTAATATAATACAGTAAATAAAAACAGCAAAACAGTGGCGCATACAATAAAATCATTGTTGACACTAAGACTTGGTCAAGGAGAAGAAATCTATCTGTGGAGATTAATTTCTTAGTTTCTTATTTAGTCTGTAACTGGATACAAAGTCTGGGTAATTTCAACAAGGTGGGCTTTAAAACCAAGCAGATGTTTATGTCTGACCCACTTGAAGCATATGCAGATTAAAATACAGGTACTGTATCAGTGTATCCACACATACAATGTGTTTATTTACTAGTATGTATAGGATATCTCTAATTGTATACATGTATAATGCACTAGTAATATTATAGTTTTATTACAGTGTCTGCATGTACTTGTTCTTTAAGTGGGTATAATACTGATATTTATTAGCCACTAAGACCTAAGAGTACATGATAGTGTTGGATGGTTTGAACAATACTAGTCTTATTAAATTCTGTGTAAGATTTACACTACAGACATACATACATACATAAACACACAGTTGTAAAAGTTATAACTATGTTTTGTATGATACTGAGACTAATTATTATGCATACAAGAGCTGTTATTATTTTTATATAATTAAAACCACGCTATTAAATAATTTTAATTTCATAAACAACAATTTAATTTGTTCTTTCCAGTTAATCACAGTCATCTAATGTACACATGTATGTATATACATGTATATATACATATATAAAACTAAAAAAAAACCCAGCAACCAAATGATTATATGATACTTAAATAGATGTTAAAAATATTGTGAAATATTGCTATTGGTTTATACTAGCTATTTTCAATTAACATATTTAACACCACTTTTAGATAATTTATTACTGATCCATCCTCAAATTGTGTTGATAATCACATATAATATATTAATATATTGTTTCTAATTATTTATTTATATTTATATATAATTAAAAATATTTTTCTGGCACATAATGGCCTTTTTCAAAACCTCAGTACAATAATTGTAACTTATTTGTGTATGAAAAGCTGAAAATGTGTCAAGTTGTTCATGTACTTGCGTAACCCTGAACACACTTCCCGTTTTCACTTGCCCGACATCCATGCACACACCCCAGTCATTTCCTCATCCCTACTCCACTGTAAGTAGTGCGACACACAGAAAACTCAAAAGTAGTGCAACACACATAAAAGTTTGTGTAGTACACATCACACACAAAAACTGGTGTAGTATACAACACATATGTAAACTCATGTAGAACACATAACACACAAAAACTGGTGTAGTATACAACACACATGTAAACTCATGTAATACACAACATATGAAAACTTGGGGGTATTATACAACACACATGAAAACTCATGTAATACACAGCACACGAAAACTTGTGTAGTACACAACACACATGAAAACTCATATAATACACAGCACACAAGAAAACTTGTGTAGTACACAACACACATGAAAACTCATGTAATATACAACACACATGAAAATTCATGCAATATACAACACACGAAAACTCATAGAGTTACACGTAACACATGAAAACTCATGTAGCAGACACAGTACACAAGAAAACTCATGTAGCAGACACAGTACACAAGAAAATGACATGTCTTCCATGCAGCAGCAGGCCACGTAACTCAACAGACATCTACAAAACTGCATTCTTCTTCATCACCGCAGGCAGTAAATGAGGTGGAAGTTATGGCCCCATTACGAGGCAAAACATTCAGCCACATTGTTAGAGTGAACTCACCAGCTTTGCGAAGGAGGGCTAAATCGTCAAATGATGGACTTACAAGTTGCGTTGATGACTGTTTGATCGCAGTTGATGGATGGGTGAAGATTATTAATAAAGTAGCAACTCATAAAATTAGCTGTCTCAGTGTGTTGTCATCAGGCTGAGTTAACTACCCTCTTCGCTTGTCTAATACCAATATTGCCGTTTTACGTAAAGAAAAGAAAGTTGTTTCTCCACAATTTAAAACTGATTCAAGGATATCGTTTTTGTTTTTTTTTTTTTTTCTCACTTTATAAAATGTCAAGCTTATTTTATTTAAAAGATTACAAATATTAGAAAAATTTTAAATATATATCTGTATGTTTTAAAAATGAAATAAATATATTGGAAGGCATTATCTGAATTGACATATAACACAGAACAGGTTGGGTTTCAGTAAACTGTTATGGTTCAGTTTATGCCAGAAGTTTTTTTCACCCTTGTTTGATAATATTGTATAATCTATATTAGATTAAATTCATTTAAAAGACTATACTTCTTTTCTATATCCCACTACTATGTTAAACAAAATTCTTAAAATAGAAAAAATTATTTTTAAAATGAAAGGAAAAAAACATATTTTTATGTTGATAATGGGGTTTTTAAAATGAGAGGTTGTTCAAAAATACCCCCCCCCCAAAAAAAGTTAAAATAAAATAAAATAAAATAAAGCAACTTAATGAAATGTAACATAACATAACAAAACATAAAAAATAACATAATAAATAAATAAATAATAAAAGAAAATAATGATAAAAAAAGTAAATAAAGAAGAAAAAAAAGTAAATAAAGAAAAAGAAAAAGACAAAATTCAAAGAGAAACAGAAAAAAAAATCAAACAAAGAATACTTATGAAGTCTCTAAACAAAGCATACATTAAACAGTTATGAGATAAACAGATACACACAGACAGACAGACAGACAGCTTATTAAGAAGGAAGGAAGATAGATGCTGATAAACAAAAAGGCAGTTAACAGAAGAAGCAAGGAGAATTTAAAAAAAAACAAAAAAACACAAAAAGTATGTAATGAAACTTCTTTCTTTTATCTGCTTTTCCCACCTTGTTTTCCCTCTCCCCACTCCAGAACAATGTTGGTCAAGGCAAGAATATTTAAATATAATAAACACAATCGTTTTGAATGCATACACACAGGTTGAAAGTCCTGTACAAATATTGAATATTTTCAGCTCATTTCAGCTCAGAAAACAGTAGTGCTGTTGACAAGTTGAAAATAAAATATTTTCTCAACGCCAGTGAATTTTGACACAGCCATCAGACAAAGGGACAACTCAGAGAAACGCATACAGGGCAACGTTTACAACTACATGCATGGCATTTTTACTCTGTTGACGAGAGCAGAGCGTAAACATCAGGTACCAGCACGACAGCATCGCCACGAAGACAGGTCAATGAACACCCTGTTATTGAACTCGATAAAAACATCATGGTTTTGTTTATCCCAAACATCCAGTGATTTTTTTTTTTTTTTTTAAAAGCATAAATATATCTTAACTATTTGCTTATTCGTCTTTCTTATTTGAACATCAACTGTCAAACAGGTTAGCAGTGGTTATGATCCTATAATCGTATATTTTGGTGGACTTTTTAATTGAATTTTTTTGTTTGTTTTTTTTTTGTTTCAGTTTAAAGCATTAATTACCATTAATGTATTTCTCAGTATTAACCTAGTTCTGTCAGTTTTTCTTTCTGTCTTCTTTCTCTTTCATAGTCACCTAAATTATTTTAATTTATAAACTACATATTAATAACAGTATCATTGTCACAAATGGCAAATAATATTAATATATAAACTATTAATCATGTCTGTTTTGTATGAAAAAAACTATTTTTATTTTTTTTTCTTCTATTAAAATATTAATCAGCAGTCTCATTGTTTTCTTCAAAAAGGAATCCATTTTAACCTTCTTTTAAAAAGCTTTATAAAAACTATCAAATATATTCTCTAAAAAAATAACAGACAAAAAAGAAAAAAAAAAATCAAGAAGAAAATAGATAAATAAGAATGTTAATAATAAAAAAAAAAAAATTTATAAAGAGTTAATGTACCTGATGTTATCGGAAAAAAAAATGTCATAGCTATATCATATCAGATGACTCTGGCTTCTGCTTACTGACACTGTAAAGTTGAGCTGTTGTTGAGTTTTGAATGGAAGTCATATTCCTCATTACAATATTATAATAGCCGGTATCACTCACTGACAAATGTCTTCATAACAATATTACAATTAATGCCAAACAACGTGATGCAGACATGCGATAAGCTCGCCTAAATTATGAGTACAAATTGCTTATAAGTAATGTCTATATTAATTTTTAAACAGACTGGTCCAACTTACTAAAAACACCAAAACAGGCTGATACAGATACAGAATTATTACTGAATGTGTCTGCCAACATTTTAACAGAGATTGCTTATAAATATGTCTAAATTATAATAATATTAAGCAGACTGATACAGATATACTGTATGTATACAACAACAATGACTAGGTCTATAACATCATAACAGAGATGTCATCATAATAATGTTATTATGTTAGTATTAATAATTAACAGACTAATATAGATATGTGGTAAGCATCTCAAGATTTGAAATTATTCATTTAGTAGCAGACATGCCTAATGAAAGGTGACTACAAAATGTTAATAGTATTAAATATTTAATATGTTGTTGAAGATCTATTCATGGTAATTATGTTTGAATTAAAATGAAGACTAGCATTAAATGCTCATAATAATTTAATAAATGATTTGTTGTAATGATACTACAATAATACTGAACAGGCTAGTAATAGACTGCTACCAACAGAAACAGAAATAGTGATAACAGAAATATTGATCGTCATACAAAGTAATTTAACAATGTAAATAAAACATTCTGAATCAATATTTAAAATTACATGTTGTATACGTAATTATGGCTGACCATCATGATGACAATACACTTGGTACAATACAATGGGCTATTATTTCAATAAGCAACAAGTGATGTTAGACGTGCACCTTCCCAGAGAAGGAGAAGACCATACCACTGATAAACCAGATAAAGGGCACAGGTTTGGGTATGGAAAAAGGTTAATAGGAATGTAAAGGAAAACTGATCCTGTGACCAATCATGCTTCAATTACTCGACAACAATGAGCTGTAGATTGATCTTGATAAACTGAACACAGCACTTAATAAACTCGTTTAAACACCTGATACCTGTGGAATGGATGGATCTTCATGGTGGTCCTGTCACCTACTGACCAAGGTGATACCTGGGTAATTAACTTAAATTAAACCACTGCTTGCTACTTTTCCTGTAGCAAATGCTTCATTGCAGATAATGTAATAACAAGTCCAAGCTATTATATTTAACTACAGCTTTTGCCAGTAGTGATAAATCATATTTCCTAAGGTGAATTTAAATAATGTTTTATTAAATGCATTACTCAACAGAGAGAGAGAGAGAGAGAGAGAGAGAGAGAGAGAGAGAGAGAGAGAGAGAAACTATAGAGAGAGAGAGAGAGAATAAACTATAAATAATAATAATAATAATAATAGTAGTAGTAATGGTAGAGACAACTTCAGAGAAATAGAGAGAACACACACAACTGCAAAATAACAGTGCATAGGTGTTTCAATTTTCATACAACCACAGTAAATTTTAGTGCTTGCATTATATATTCCATTACACAAACAAGTCATCAAAGTAACTTAACCTAAATTAAATATGAGGTGTGCAGGTAATGGCAGAAAAAGATCAAAGTCTTGAACCTCACCTGAGAAATGAAACTCATTAAATTAGGGGTGGATTTAATTACACAGGACCACCGAGGGGCTTAACCCCTGGAGATTACCCTGTACTTAGCAAGTACTTTCTACCAGGCTAGTGTTGACTTTACACCTGAACAACAACCTGCCCATTTGTTCTCACCTGGGTGTTTTACCTGCTGCAAAAAAGGGTAATGACCTCTTAATTGTAATGCCAAAGGATGACTGTAGAAAAGAAAAATGGTCTCTAGGGTTTATCTTAAAAACAGTTCAAAACTGCTTTTTTTGTTTGTTTCTAATTTAATTACTAACTGTGTTAGATGAAATACAGATTTTTATATTTATGTTATTGCATAAAACATGAGTAGCACCAACATAAATAAGATGACCTTTCTTTCTCCCATCGTTACCTTTATTAATTTTGAATATACTCCCATCCTTACCTTTATTAATTTTTAAATATTCAGAGTTAAAATATCACCAAGTGGCAAAGCCTTTATGCTATTGTGTGACATACAATCTGTATATCACTGTGTGAAATTAAAACTGGTTAATGATCAGAATGCAGTGATACAGGGACAATATTAACAGTGCCTAATCATGTAGGTATAATATTAACACTGACCAATGTCCAGTCATATAGGTGCAATATTGACACTGACCAATGTCCAGTCATATAGGTGCAATATTAACACTGACCAATGTCCAGTCATATAGGTGCAATACTAACACTGACCAGTGTCTATATATACAGCTATTATACTAACAATGACCATCATTTAGCGACACAAACAGTGTCTAGTCACACTGGTAAAATATTAACACTGACCAGTGGCCAGTCACACTGCTATAATACCCAGTCAGTATCAACATTAAACTGGACATTATTGAAAAGAACAATACAATCAATTTCAGCAGGAAATTTCTTTCCAGGTGTGCTTTGTCCAGGTAATCTGTAAATGGAAAGTTGGCCACAATGGCAATGACAATGCTAAAGAGAAACACAATGAATTAATTGATTGACTTTTCCTCACTTAAAACTACCTGCTGGGAACTCCATGGTGCATCTGGAGATATTTTTATTCTTAAAAATGCATGTGTTGGTGTGTACATGTTGTTTTTTGAGCATGTGTGTGTGTGTGTGTGAGTGTTGCATTAATTTTAATTTTTGAAATGCTATTGTTGCTGCTACTACTATCACCAGTAATTATTATTAATTATCATTTATACAAAAAACTGAAATTGATATGTTTTAATATTCGTAAAATTCATAACAACTTTTAGATCTTGAAAATAAAAAAATAAAAAATGTAATTAATACCCCAAACAATAGTTTCATTCCAATTTTATCTTTTTAATATCAGCTGTCAACGAATTTTCATAAAAGAATAATAAAAAAAATTGTAAAATAAACAAACTGTAGTGCTCTCCTAACACTGAAAATACAGAAAGAGGGAGAAAAACACAAAAAGAAAATAAATAAAAGCATCACACACACTCTCGCTCGGCATTACACCAAAAACTGAAGGCAACACAGCGAGTATGAATAAGCGAGCGAAAAGCTTTCTACAGGCGATGAATGACAGTGAAATGCTGTCAATACACCCCCAGAATAAAGGCTTTTCATACAAACACGGGATTCATGAAGTGAAAAGGTTCTCCGAGCTAATCAAAGTCATATTTCAATAAGCATGCATGAAAGAAAACACAACAAAGTCGGACATTATTATTTTTCAATTTTGTGTCCCCATGGTCACTGGCAACCTTTAGCTGAGTGCTATAAGAAGTGCATTGCACACAGGTGCAGCTATGAAAGGCTCTTTCATGTGATTACAAACATCGGATTAAATTCTGCTTTCCTTTTGTGTGTGTGTGTGTGAATGAAAGAATCGGCAGGCAAAATAGGAAAAAAAGAAAAAGAATTAGGTCTATTCTGTATGATATGAATAGTTGTAACAGTGAAAACGAAAAATGAAAAAAGTCTGAAAAGATGTGAACAAGTAATTATATCTATATTAAAAAAGGGTGATGAAAAGATATGCTTGTTCTACAAGAATTTTAATAAAGAAAGAAGAAGGAAAAAAAAAAAAAAATCATCCGGATTTAGTTAAGCTTCTGGATATACAATATTTGACATGTATACATATAATATATATATATATGTTGTTATTTCTCTGTATTGCCTTTTGGCTGTGATATATTTGTATTATAGCACACAATATATATGTTTGTATTGTTCAGTGAGAAGATCAAAGTGAAGCAACAGTAAGGAATATTTAATTACAAGTGCTGCTGAATGTTATTAATAAGATATGTAAATGTATATTTTTCCCATTCCTAACTGATTTTATTTTTTAATATTATTTTTAATTTAACATACTGAACATATCTAATAAAATTTATTTTGCAATATTGGCTTAAATAAAAATAAAAATAAAAATAAAAATAAAAATAAAAATAAAAATAAAAATAAAAATAAAAATAAATATAAATATAAATATAAATATAAATATAAAAATAAAAACAAAAATAAAAATAAATTATACTAATTAAAAAAACACAATAACAATGATGATAGTTAACAGTAATAACTGGAACTGTAATAATAATAATAGCTGTACAAGTAATAATAATAATAATAATAATAAGATAATGAAAATATTTTAAAGAAAACATGACTCCCTCCCACCCCACCTGCTGCCAAATTACGAACAATTAAAACAATTAAAACAATGTCTCCAAGTATGAATAACACAGCCAGGACTCTACAGCGACAATAAAAACAGAGGATCACGGGAATATCTGTCAAGACACTTATCACCTTATGAGCTTTTCACCACTTCCATTACATAAGAGCTCATAAAATATGCCAATCTGCAGGCCATAACTTACAGCCACACTTTCCCTGTTACCAGTGTCACGGTGTGGTATCACCACTTGACGATGCCCTACTTCACGGCAGGGCATTCCATGGTACCCAGGCTACTGACGTAAAAAGTTCAAATACAGCTCGTGGTAGACAAACAGCAAAGCATTCTTGGCAAGCAAACTTTCGGCACAAACAATAATCAACAATGAGGCTGGACCACAGAACATTTATAAATCTACAGCATGTACTTTTAGCTCTTATCACACAGTTTGTGTGGTGTAGTTTTGTAATGTTCACTTAAGAATATGCAGTGTAGTATGTGTTTATATGGTATGAATTATAATATACTAAATGTAAGTTTAATATATATATATATTAACATGTAAGTTTTATTTCTTTGAGAGTGTGTGTGTGTGTGTGTGTGTGTGTGTGTGTGTGGATGTGTGTGTATATGTGTGTGTGAGTAACATTGGTAACTACTCTTACTAATAGATTATAGTCTGTACATATATACAAAACATCACACACACATAACTAACTACATGCATGTATGTACCCACACAAATATATAATATAAATAATCACAGTGTTTTTTCTTTTTGCTTTTTAACAAGATATTATTACTATATTTGTGTTAAATTAATCTACTGCATCATTTTAAAAATTGTCTTCCCAAAAAAAAAAAATATAATATATATCTGGAGATACTTAAATTTTTATTTTTAATTTAAAATATTTATTTATTTTATTTTATTTTATTTTATTTTATTTTATTTTATTTTATTTTATTTTATTTTATTTTATTTTGTTATATTATTAATTTTTTTTAATGTGAAAATTTAATGCAAAAAATAAATAAATGAAAATTATATTCTGCAGTAAATGAAAACTTAAAAGAATGTCATTATTCTACTTGTGACATACACCTCATACTTCATATTTACACGTGTAATAACTGGTGTATACATATCACTCTTTGTGAGCCAGCCAGGAAAACAGAGGAGAAGTGAACACAAACCCCTGTGACAGGTCTACTATCCACCGCTAATCAGAAATCACTCATGCATGACAGTTAACAATGTCTGAATCTTGCCAATTCAGACTTCTTTTTTTTCTCTCTTTATTTTTTTTTCTCTCCCTTCCTTTTTCAGAAAGATTATGTTACTATACTAACTCAAGATTTAGGGGTGTAAAGCAGGCATCCATGATATTACTGTCTGTCACGGAATACAATGAATGATAACGCTGGTCTTTGTTGGAGATCGCTTACTGCAAGATGAAATTTTATAACAGGAAACAAGACTCACCACTAGCTGAGGAAACTGTCGTAGTTAGTAAGACCAGCAGTACAATCCACCAGCAGGCCATCGCGACTTTATCTGAAGAAGAAAAAAAAAAAAAATAAACAAAAAATTAACATTGAGTATGTTAAAGAATTGTTAATTTATGTAATACAAAAGTTCAGAATCCGATATGCTGGGAATCCATATGATATACTCAACATAAACATGAAACAGCTGGTATGAAACACAAAACACAAATTACAATGAAATGACATGGTGATGCTGCACCTTTATACTGTTGTTTTGAGTTGTTTTTTGTTTTTTTGCAATGGCACCTATCTGTACTGACAAATATATTTTGATGCAAATTAACAATAGGGTTTAGAAATGTTGAACAGCCCCCCCCCACACATACAAACTCAAATAAAATGGAAAATTTATTTTTTAAAACCCAATAATAACCCGAAAAGTGCACTAATAATAAAATACATATTCTGAAATCAACAAGCAATCAAGTAATATAGCATAACAAAACAAAATCTAAAGTTTCAGTTATTATGATATAAATTTACAATTCATAAAATGTGGTGCAAAAAATGTAATTATTTAAGTATGATAGCTAAAAGTATGATATATATCTAAAACGATAAAATAATCAAAAAGAACAAACTACATCAAGTGATTATTAAATGTTTTTATTTTTAATTTATAAATAATATTAAAATATACAAGTATATATTTTTAATTTTATTATTTTTTTAATTTTATTCTTTAAAAATCCAAGAAAAAGAAAATGCCCAAAAGAAAGAAAACAATAACAAATTAAAACATTCATTTTTAACTGAGAAAAAACTTCTTAAAAGCTGAATTATTAATAGCATTACATTTCAGCAGTTAAGGTGAGGAATAACAAAACTGAAAAATGTGTATTATGATGTAAATTTACTTTGTCTTGATGACCATTTTACTAAAGAGCTTTTGTTATGATTACATAACACTGTTAGCTGTTTAGACTAAGAAGGTGATTATAATTGAGAGTAACACCTCATACTTAAATGATATAAATAATTGTTAATAATATAAAGCAGATTAATTAACACACTGAAGTAGGTATTATAATTAAAATTATAAAATTTAAGACCATTTTCGAATTTTTAAATATGGAGAAAAATAAAGGATTCTTAAAATATCCTGCGAACAATAATGAAACAAAATATCCATTGTTTGATGTATGAAGTAAAAATAAAAGAAAACTGTCCCAAAATAAACAGAAAATCCAAATATCCTCAAATATTTAAAATACAAATAATAATACAAATAATAATAATAATTAAAAATTAAAAAAAAAAAATTAGTCACAAAATCATCTTTCCAAAATGGCTATTTTAAATCGCAACAGCGCATTTACTTAAGAAACGTGGTAAAAATGTTCGTTCGGTTGAATAGTCGCGTTTGACGAAAGTATACGACATACAAATGTAACCAGTATTTTAATAACAATAGTAACGATAATGGCAATTTGAATTAGCTTATGTATAAAATATATTACAATGTGTCTAAACTAAACGTGTCACTGAAAACGTTTCCTTGGAGACCTAAAATGACAGTAATAATAATATAAAATGTAACCATAGATACCTGCAAATGTAATACTGGTTCCGATTCTATTGGAACAAAGTAACACATTTCTGACACATACAAAATACACTCCAAGTCCTCGCTGCACACAAAGTTAGCCCCTGACACACTTCAACCCGCATTTCAGGAGTTTTAACACAAAATGTCCACGCATCGCGCTACAACGGTCTTTCGACGTACACAGTCAGTACATAACTAGTGAAAAACCCAGCATGCTGCTTGTTGTCACAGCTTAGACGAACCATCCATTTGACCCTGACCACGTGACGTCAGACGTAGTAGATCAGCCAATCAGAGAGTAAAGGGGACCCGCTCGCTCTCTCTTTTTCCTATCATTCAACCATTCCGAACTTGGCGACATGTATCTTTCTTCATTTGTTAACTGCAGGGGTCGAAATTGGTTGTGTATCGCAGGCTTCAAAATTCATATTTTTTTACAAATTGTTTCCACACCGTGTTAAAAGAAGCCTGAAGTACTCTTGTCTCGGCTGATTTGCGAATTGAAACGTTAGACGTTAACCAAAACGATTATTCTCGCCGAAACTAGGAAACCGCTCAGTCTTCTTCTTCTTCTTCGTTGCCTCATTTTTCTGCCGCTTTTCACTGTTTCCTGGACAAACCAGAGAACTAAACCTATGTACCTGAACTTTCAAAAACTGGTCGAATTATTTTCCTCACTGGAGATATTTTGAGAGTAAACGCGAGACAGCTCGCTCCTACGTTTGAGTGACAGACGAAAATGCACGTGCCATTCGCAGAAAGCGGTAAAAAAAAAATATATATATATATATATAATAAAAAACATGGAAGATAAAATTTCTGGGATATATATATATAAATTTAGTTTTCTTCTTTATGAATGCTGAACTTGTTTTGTAATTATTTGAAACCACCTGTCTAAGTGGTTTTCTGTGACATGGGGTTGGGGTAATGAATGGTATTTGAGTAAGAGCATTGAATTAAGTAATTATATGAATTACAGTTGCAGCGGAAAAATGAATGAATGAATGAATGAATAAATAAATAAAAAGTAAATAAAAACAATAAACGAGATAAATTACTGGTATAGACTGCGGGTTGTTCACTACAGTAGATGCAATGTTAGAATATTCTGTGATGGAACCGTTCACAAATTACCCGCTTGATAACTAACTGTCAAAATTTTATAAAATAATGTTACACAGTCTGAACAATTTGATGAAATTAAATATAAGCGCCCTTCCATGAATTTTTTTTTTTTTAAATAAATTAATGTGTATAATTTGTAAATCTGAATAATAAAGAGTAATGATGCCTCTTCCCCCAAACGAAAATAAAAAAATATTAAAATAATAATAATAATAACAATAACAAAAACAATAATAATAATAATATAAATAAATAACAAAAACAACAACAATAATAATAATAAATTCTGTTAAATCTTAATCTGTAAACGTATTTTTAAATTATCATTTTATTAGCATAATCAGAAACGTAGCTGTTGTCCAATAATGTGATTTCGTTTAATTTGTTTTTTTTTTTTTTTTTTTTTTTAAAACAATAAATAAAAATATATGTAATTTTTACGCATCTATTATTTTATCGGTACTGTGGAGACATATAATTAAATCAGCCTAGCTTCTGTTTCTGTCTCTCTCCCCTGCCTCCAGATATAACAATTAATTAACTGTTCAATTTTTAATGAAGTGTCGAGTGGTCGTAGTCGGGAACGTCTCAACATGCTCGTATATTATTAACAAACGCCCAAACAGCATCACGGCTGGTAAAAACTATGGATATGGTCGGCCGTTCGGGTCATAACTCACACACTTACTAACTGAATTATACATGCATATTTTAATTGTACACTCACGGAATGCGAATAAAACTCACCACATAATTTCCCATCAGCTACATATGTGTTTATCGTTGTTTTTATTTATGCGTGAACAATAATTATCGCGTTGTGCAAGTGTTTTACGTTTCTGAATCATGACCCGAATGGTCTGCCATCGCGAACCAGACTGCAATCTTGCATACCTTTGATAAATGGGAGGGCTTCGGTTTCATCAGATTGAGGGGTTGTGTATATTTGTCGGCAAACATCAAAGGGACACGTTAAACGTGTTTACTAACACTGACCTCCTGTTTCTCTGGGAAATGAAAGACTGCACCCGTTCATCACGGGCGCGAATCCACGGAATGCAACCGACGTCCGTCCCTGTAATTATTTTTTTGGACGTCCGATATAAAATAAATAAATAACTAAAAATCCATCCTCTAACTAACAAAACTAACACACGAGGTTAGCAGTAGTAATAGCAGTGATCGTAAAACACACTATTAGTAATGTTATCGCACACATAAGTACAACAATGACACCTTTTTCGGAAACTTTGGATCCGCCCTACAGATCATTTTCTAAGTTTACAGTGGTACACTGCGTGAGAAAAAAGTTCCGCCACACGCTATTGTTAACCGATGAAAACCCGTGTGGCTGTAGTCAGGGGTAAAAAAAAAAAAAAGTAAAACAACCACAACAACAACAACCACAACAACCGGTCTGTGGTAACACCAGCCACGTCGCAGAGAGAGGTTTTGAAGGGTGGGGTGTGATGGGCAACGAATAAATCATAATGATTGATGTTCAAATTCTACGAAGTCCTGCGGGATATTGCTGTACAGCAACATACCCTTGGGTCACATTCTAAACTGTGTGTGTCGTGCATAATTTAAAACGATCTGTTTCCAGGCTTTTGGATATTTAAACATGTATACATAATAATAATATAAAATAAAAATAGAAATAAAAATAACGGAATTTTTTTTTATCATAAAATAATAAATCAAACAAAATAATAAGTACAAAAAATATAAATAAATAAGACAATGCAAAATATCTATTTATTTTTTTCTTTATTTCTTTATTTTTGTTTATTAATATATATATATTATTAAATATCAGTATTTAAATTATTTTTGACAAATTTAAATAGGTAAAGAGCTGGATTAAACGTTTGTTGTTATTACCATCATTTTTTAAAAAGGATCTTGGCCTGGTTTAGTTGTATAAAACAGACCCCTATATATTATCAGGGTTCTTTTTTGAATGTCTAATGGGAAACCAGACGAGGATGAACGAGATAAAAAACGTAGAGAGAGAGAGAGAGAGAGAGAGAGAGAGAGAGAGAGAGAGAGAGAGAGAGAGAGAGAGAGAGAGAGAGAGAGAGAGAGAGAATTTAAAGGCAATGCTTAATTTCTATTCACTATTTTAAATACTGAACAATTTTGTTTTTCTTTGCTTATTTTAATTCCCATATGATAACCACACTGAGCGTTTAGTTAAACATACAAATTATGTTTTTGTTCAACATCTTCACTTCGCTAAACACATCATATAATTTATTCTGCTTTAACTGTTGCGATTTATGCGAATGTTCCACAAAGCTGAACTTAACAAATGGAAAATTAAATTTTTACTGCAGAAACGAATGTTTGTTTACACTGTCTTGGTTTTATTTAAAGCTAAAATGACACGGTGGAAAAAAGAAGACAAAAACGACAGGAAATGGAAAGGTGAAAAGGAAAAAACCGTGCAGAAAGAAAAAACAAAACAAAAAAACCCCAATAATTTTGATAAAAATAATAAATAAAGAATGTCTTTATGAATAAAATAAAATACATCAAGTATGTAGTCTGGGTTACTGTTAAAATTTCAGTATGAAACACTGACATTATTCAAATTAGGAATAATTTAACATACCTGCAGAACTGTTGAATGTTTCTTGTTTGGCTAAACCCTTGTTTGATACTAGAATTCAAAAGTGGATCCAGCGAGTAAGGCACAAAATAATAAATGGACCTAATTAGCAACCTAAGTCGACTTCATCTACGTGAACAATACCAACACCTCGGCAGTTTTCCTGCCACCTCTAAATACTTACTTATCTCACCTCTGCTTCTGTGGTCGTCTTTGAAAACACCCTCCCCCAAACCCCTCTTTTGTATTATCTCTAACAACAACAAAACTGATAAGAAAAAAGCTGGAAATGTAACAACAAAATATTAAAAAGATGTCAACTGCAATCAGATGATTGCTACTTGAAGAGTTTCAGTCTATTAGCGACTTTGTAAGCAGAACACAATTAAATTCCATCATATGAAAGAGAGCATTCAGGTGCAAAGAACTCGGCTGTTTCGGAACAATACATTGTCAAGGGGATTTGTGCTATTTTGTAATGGATTAATTAGACCAATATGATGCTATTAAGCTCGAAGTCGGGGGTAATTTATCGACACGATAAGTATATTATTAAACGTAGTATAATTATTATTAAATGTAGTATAATTATTATTAAACGTAGTATACTTATTATTACTATTAGTAATAACGGTTATAACGATAACCATATAATTCTTTTTTGTTGTTGAAATACGACAGAATGTAATACTAAATTATAATATACTATACTGTACTGTACATATAAACAAATAAACACACATATACATACACAGAGATATAATTGTATCAGCCTTAATGATGACAACCGTAGTAGTAACATCCTTTAATTTAATAATATAATCAGCATAGCTTTAAAACACTGATAGTAAAATTCTTCAAAATATACACAAACTGACATGGTATTTTAAGTAAAACAGACAAATGAAAACTTTTATAGTATTTTACCTTACACAGTGAACAACATGAAGAAGAAGAAGAAGAAGAAGAAGAAGAAGAAGAAGAAGAAGAAGAAGAAGAAAATTGAGGAAGAAATATATTCGTAAAATAAGATGGTTAGAATTCAAAGTGGCCTCGGCGAACTATCGCAGCAAGTAACAAAGTGGAGTTAATTACAGGTGTAAACAGACTTCCGACCGAACAATGGCAACACCCTCAATATTTATCTTGCCACCTCTAAATACGTAGTTATCTCACCTCTGCTTCTATGTTCGTCTTTGTTTTTAAATTTATAATACTTTCTTAAAACATTTCAAGCTAATGATGAAGTCTATAATTACTACTGAAAAATTCATGGACCAAGGGAAATATAATTATATTCAAAATTTTGATGAAAACCATTTTTTTTACTCTTTTCTTGCTATTTCAAATGATTTGCTGAATAAATGGCGGAACAACTATAGGAATAGTAATAAGACAGTTGAACAGAAAAAAGGGGGGGAAAGAAAGAAAGAAAGAAAGAACGGACTGAAAAATATACGAAAGGATGGAAGAAAAGACATCATTTCTTTCTCGGTGTGATAAGGTGGAGGGAGCTCTTCTAAACAAAAGAGCTTAACAATTCATAAATTAATTATCTCCTTAAGGAGTTTAGCCTGCCCTGGTCAGAACGTTCACGAAAACTCACAGTCTCAGTCCACGAAACACATGCTTGAACAGTTCTCTGATGGAAGCATGCCAAAGCGATTATCGCCCACACCCATCCTAACTGGCACGAACGTCGTCCGCTGTTTACGTTGTCCGCGTGTCACACGACGTCCCCCCCCCAACCCAATTATCGTATTATCATGTCACGGTGAAATGCGAGCGATGTATACAGCGTTTATTTCATGTTTGAATGAACTGAAGTTTTACTATTCACACCGGCTTAATTAAGTCAACATTTGTAAATTACTGTAATGCACCTTTACATAAGTACCGGAATAAATCTATTAGCGTTTTTTTTTTTTTTTTTTTTTGGCCCCGCTGTGACAGATTAGGTCAATCGTACACAACAATTGCTACTGACGCGTTTACATGTATAAACTGAAACTGGTAAACCGACAGGGAACTGAGTTAATAAATCATAAAAATGATAGGCGTGAACATAGCCACTGAACCGTAGGGATTTTTTTTTTAACTTCCATATCACCTTCTTCTCCTTCCCCCGCTCCATAAGTCCTTGTCAAGAGGTAAAAAAGATACAAAGGATATATACAGATTAATAGTGGAAGCTTTTCGTACCTCCTGCTAAAATGTAGCTTAATATTAGTGGGTTTTTTTTTTTTTGATATATTTGGTTAAATCTATAATAACTACAACAATTAAAAAAAAAAAAAAAAAAAAATAAATAAAACAATTAATAATAAAAAATAATAATAATAATAATAATAATAATAATAATAATAATAATAATAATAAAAGATAAGTAAATTAAAAAATTAAAATTATGAATTTAAATAAATAAAAATGAATCACTCTTCAAAGCAATAACGATTTCTTTATGTTTAATAAAAAAAAAAAAAAAAACCCTAATATTTTCCTATAACCATTAGAAAGAAAAAAAAAAAAAAAAAAATTTCTTTTAGTAATGTTTTTATAATCATGCTACTGTACTACACCATCACTTAACTACACAACCTTATTAATTAATTAAATTAATTATTTAGTTACAATTTGTCGGGAATTTGTTTTCTATTAATTCACTGGGCAACAACATTACAATTTAAACAGTTTATAACAGTATTTACATTATGAGAACAATACCGCTTTACCCAGCTGATTTAAAACAATCATTTCAAATGTCTATACCATCCCGTTCCCTTGCCAGTGCAGGCAGAACAACGTTAATAGACGATGATTGATTAAAAACGTCCCGATGCATTGGTCTTTGTTACTCATGTTATTACAGAAACCTGTACGGCTTCTGCGAAACGTGCCCGGTCTGTTTTGTCACAGAGGGAGCGGGATCAATAATGGCGAATTATGAGGTCCTAAACTGTGGGGAATAACAGGCGAAGAGAGTTTAATACTTTTATGTACTCTACATAAGCAAATAACACTCGAGTCGGGTCGTAAATAACGCGCGCACTGCCGCAGAGCGCACGGCGTACGGCCATTTAACGACTCCGCACTTCATTAAAATACATGTTAGTGCTCCGTGTTTTCCCGGCAGATAATTCATAAAGCATAAAGACAATTACATGGACATTAGCGCGTACAACCGTTTCGCGTGTGTGGCGGCACAGAGAAAAAAAAAAAAAGAAAAAATAAAAAAAAAAAAAAAAAAAAAAGAAAGGGAAAGAATCGTGTTGTCATTGAAAGATTCATGTGTTTTGGCTAAATTCGTCCAATGAGGATCCGCAAAAAAGCCCTGCTATTAAACCGACTCGTCATTACTGCAAAATAACACTCAAGCTTGTAACGCCCAATTGGCCAACAGGGAAAGGGATGCATTGAGCTTGTTGTACAGTTTTCATCAGTCACTTATTCGTTTTTTCATCCGAGACATGATTTTTATTTTATTTTAACGTTTTTCTAAAAAAGGTTGTATATTACTTTCCAACTATGCAACATGTGTGCTGAAGTCGTCGTAAACATTTCTTTTCTAGCGAACCAGAACAACAACCAAAACAAACTTAATAAATAATTTTAACAAGATTTGAAAAAAAAAAAAAAAAAAACAAAGAAAAGAAGAAAGAAAAAACCTAAAGAAGGAAAGAATAAGAAAGAAAAAAAAAGGATTTATATATATATAAAAGGTAAAAAAATTAATTAAAATAATAAATAAATAAATAAATAAATAAATAAATAATAATAATTTTTTAAAAATTGAAAAAAAAAAAAGAAACGAAAAATATATTATTATTATTATTATTATTATTATTATTATTATTATTATTATTATTATTATTATTATTTTTTTTTTTTTTTTTTTTTTTTTTTAAATCTAGCTTCACTCGTGGCAGTTACCAGGACGCAACCAAAATCACTCGAAGAGAAAGAACATTTTATATTCCGGTAATAAAGCATGTTATGTTTATGTTTCTAAATCGCGAACATCAATGACATGAAAATATAAACAATCACAGGATTACGGGAACTGACGGTGATTCGCTCGCCATGCACGATAACGTATCTTTCCACCATCAGAAACAAACCCATTGCACCCAATTACTTAACTCATCCGTTTCCTTATCTCTAATTAACTATGAAATTGTGTACACATTTACAGATATTAATCTATCGCTTATCTTAAATAATTCTTACAAACTGGCCTAGCTTAAAATTATTAGTCTTCACGATAGCGATATTTGGTTACTCGAAAACAACGGTTACGCAACTAAATAATTCGCTAATGGAAAATGATGCCGTTGTTTTGATCGTGACTCAGAGTGTTAACAATAACGATGACCGCTGGTCAGTGAGGCAGGTCTTTGGTGGATGGAATCGCTGGACACTAAGATATTGACCTATAGTGTTAGACCGCTGCTTTAGACATGACGTATGGAAGTTGTTCCAACATCTTAATAATATACATGGTCGTTTATTCTAGTTCTTTGTCCTGCTGTAACTACGTATATGTACTTAGAAATCTCCAAATGTACGCATCATACACACGTACACACACACACACACACACATTTATTTGTACATACATACACATACTTAAATACACAAATACGTACGTACACACATATCAACATCATATGTACAAGTACATAAATTCATCATTTCAGCTTGTTTTATTTCATGCTGTTATTATTTTTAGAATTATTTTTTTCTTTCTTTCTTTTATAAATTAAATTTGTTTCAGTTTAGTAGCAGCTTAAATTATTTATCATCAGCTATTTTTTGTTTTCTAATTTTAATGAGATTGCCTCGTAGAAATGCCGAGAAAGAGAAAGAGCCAAAAAAAAGCTTTTAACGCCTTGTCAGTTGCCGTGTGCTTACAATGTGTAAAAATGTCGTCTGCTTTTGACATGTCCACTGCGATCGAAGCGCCCCCTATTACGCTGACTCATTGCGTGATGCGATTTCACCTTCTTCGGTTATCGTTCTGCTCGTAACAAATAATGAATGAATATTTATTTAACGACACCGCAACACATTTTTAAATTAATGTCAGTCACGTGAATGATTATGACAGTTCATTGCTATATCGATTGGTAGTAGTAAAGGATTTTGAATTTTAAATTTTATTTTTGTTATAATTATTTGTTTTATTTTATTTTTTGATTTTTGTACGCACCTAACCACGATAATTATAACGAGATGTTGTTTTATCTGTATAATTTATGAGCACATGTTCACACAGACATGTCACTTCCCATCCCAGTAATACACAGACGCACGCATTTATGCAAACAGGTATATATACATATATATGAATATATGTGTGTATGTATGTGTGTGTGTGTGTGTGTGTATATATATATATAGATATGTATGTATGGGTTTGTATAGGTGTATAATGTATGTGTCTGTGTTATATCTGTACGAGTACAGCAGTTCTTGAAACGTATCACGCCTCGCACTGGGGTTCTAACAATCCTTACTTCCTGAGTTGCGTGATGTCACTTGGCGTGCACTGGTTATCGTTTCTTTCGCAGCAGGCTCGGTTTTCGCCATGTCGCTAATCAACACTCGATTACAAACTACGAAACAGCAATAGATTAGGTTTCGCAGACCTCTTTTGTCATATCTTTTTTCTCATTCTTTTTTTTGGTGTTACTCTCACTGCTGGATGTAACGTGCAGTAGGCTCGTTGTCAGGTCTTATTAAAATACTGTACACCTCTCTTGTGTCTTACAGCACACTGATCCCGATCATAGCTGAACCGAATTCTGCACGAAATCTGCTGGCAGTGTAATAAATAAATAAATAGATAAATAGAAAAGAAGTAATTTTATAATAATAATAATAATAATAATAATAATAATAATAATAAATAAATAAATAAATAAATAAATAAAAAAAGTAAATAAATAAATAAATAAATAAAAAGGAGAAAATAATTAAGTGAGATTTTTTTTTTTCTTTTGTTTGTGCTGAACCAGGATCAGATACAGAATTATTTTGTATGATGTTGTATCTGCCTGATCTGGTTTATTATTATTATTATTATTATTATTATTATTATTATTATTATTATTATTATTATTATTATTATTATTATTATTATTATTATTATTATTATTATTATTATTATTATTATTATTATTATTATTATTATTATTGTTATTACTATTATTATTACAGTTTGTGAAGGGCTGTTTGTGTTATAACATTTTCTTTTTTTAGAGATTAGCAATGCTGTAAGAAATATTTCTCTGACATTTGGCGATATTTAACGAAATCGTTCGAAGATCAAAGTTGCACAGCGCCCCCTAGTGGACGACGTTTGTAGACTGGTATTCGATATTTACTTAGTTTGAGGCAGGAATGGGGACAAACGGAAGCCGTAACAAGGAGGATGCATTGTGGAAATAATAAACACTGGTTACACGAAGCAAAACAGAGATCTCAAATGTACAAAGGAAAATAGAAAACCAATAGCTAAAAATATATCATGATATTTTGTCATGACCAAGAGAACGATAATAAAAATATGAAGATGAAATACAAATGGTCTTACTACTCTATGATGTGAAGAAAATTAAGAATGGTTTAAAAATTACAAAACAAAATAATAAGTTACAAAAATAAATAAATAAATAATAATAATAATAATAATAATAATAATAATAATAATAATAATAATTAATTAATAAATAAATATATAAATAAATAAATAGTAGTAGTAATAATAATAATAATAATAATAATAATAATAATAATAATAATAATTTAAGAAAGCTATCACAAACGTTCAATGACTTTGATATAAATTCATTTCGGAACTGTATGAAATGAAAACTAGCTGAAACTTCAAAAACAGAACGATCGGTCCGTGTAAGTGAAGATGAGGTGACATGTTCAATTTACTCCTTGCTGGATTCGCATAAATAGACTGAGAAAAAAAAAAACACACACAAAAAAACCAGTTTTCTGTTTGCGGCTCAGTTTTTCATCCCGATTTCACAACACTTTTCAATGGGTAACAAATTGATCGGCCTATCTTGAAACTAGCCGCGTATACCTCCTTATAACTCTGTAAACGATACGGCTTTTACAGACCAGGGACGAGGTCAGCTCTTCCATTTACCGCGAGGAAAACCCTCAAAACCCTTTTTCCACGTCTTCTCGTATGATAGAGCTTATGAAGTTTCGATTGGTTTGGCCTTTCGGGCACGATGCGTGCGGTGTGCCGAACAATGCCGAGGTTTGCCGGTAATCCTTTTAGCGTGCACCGAATCACGCCCGAACCCGTGTCCGCTGGTAGAAACAACTTGCCTTCTTAGTGGCGGCTTTGATGTGCCGCTCCAAATCAAACCGGGAACAAAAAAACGAGGCGATGTAATTTGAATGATAAGTTAACTATAGGGCTTGTTGATGGACGGAGAATAACGCCTTTGCTATCTGCTTTACGTTATCACTAACACAAGAGTCAACGCGTTTATATTTATAAAGCTGAGAGACTCATCACTTGTAATGATGTGCCATTATAAAGCCAATATAACATATATAGCCGGTATATATATGTACACACACACACACACACACACACACACACACACACACACACACAACACACACACATTAAAACATTTCTGTATTAACTTGCTAAACATTATTATATAGTACTAAAGAAAACGACAATGCAAAACTAAACTGATAATTTAAAAATGACATTTTAATGGATAACTAAACATTGTTGGTAAAAATTAGGTAACAGTTACGCAGCACTTTAGCATTATATTAATCAGCTAAATTCTATTTACTGTGTGCAGTATCATACTTATGTAGCATTAATCAGTTGTAATCCTTTCACCATGAACAGACTCGCATTTAATAACGAAGGGTAACTCTAATTTAGTCGTTAAGTACAAACACAGCTGCTATTTGTATTAAACAAAGTCTCTCTCTCTCTCTCTCTCTCTCTCTCTCTCTCTCTCTCTCTCTCTCTCTCTCTCTCTCTCTCTCTCTCTCTCTCTCTGTGTCTCAGTCTAAATCTCTCTCTCTGTCTCTTTTGCTGACTTTAAACGTTATTTTTTTTAAATTATTATTTTTTATTTTTGCACATTCAGTCATAATTTAATACAGTCCATCATGTTTCATTATTTATTCAAATAAATACACTCAGGGTCTGAAATTAATACACAAACATTCATATACATACACATACACTTTACACACGCACATAAACATACATGTACTCACACCGTGCACGTACATTAACATCTATTAAACACACACCCAAACACACACACACACACACACACACGCAACACGCACATACTCTTTCTCGCATTTTCTCACATTCACGTACACGCAGTATTATAACGCAGTAACTAATGGAAACAATAGATCATGTAAGATATTTATCTACGTTGTATGCTTTACTAACCCATCATAATCAAATAAAGATGTAGACGCGTGTTTTAGTTCCTGCCACCCTGCGTTAAGAAAGAAACCTCTGATTTATGTCAGATCTGATTTGATAGACAAATATATGAGCTGTTCTGCCTCGATTAATAGCAGAGTTCACTCTAATACGATCATCCTCTGACAGCCAGTGCAAGTTTTAATTTAGTCTTCTCGCTAAGATGGGGAAAAGTATGAAGATTTCACACAGAATGGTCAATATATTAGCTCTCTGAAGATAAGAAGAAAAAGAAAAACAAACAAACAAAAAAACCCTTACATAAACAGTAAAATATTTCTTGACACAGCAGTTTCAATTCGCAGTTCATTTATACCAAATTACTTAACTATGTTTATATCTAGCGGTAATAATTTTCAGGCGCCGATCAAAATAAAGAGGGGATGGCCGATGACTGGGGTGTTTGTTTTAAACGCATATGAATACATGAAGTATTGTTATCATCATCATACTCATGATCATGCTCGTCCTCATTACTTTATCATTATTATATTATGTTATGTTATAAAATATTTTTCGTATTCATTTATATTTGAGGTTTATTGTAAAACAAGTTTTATACATCCAGTGTTAACATTCTCACTGATGTTGGACAGTAAAAATAAATAAAATAAATTAAAATGAATTATTCTGGAAATAAAATTAAAAGTTAAAAGTCTCAACTTACCGCTAGTTCTGAAATCCGTGAAGGAAAAAACTCAATCCATTACAGAATTAGTGAACTTTTCCTTTACGTTAATTTTATTTTTTTAACAAAGTCTTGTTTCCTAGTCACGGTTTATGGAACAACTATTTGCCGAAACAGCTCTTCCAGTCAAACTTATATGAAGTTTATTTGTTACGAATTTGAATTTTGAAAATACGCATTCAAATTAATATCCGAAACACAGCATTTAAGTTCTGTAATTATTCTTTTGATTTTTCAGCATAAACTGTACGTTACGGTTACCTTTGCAACACTCTCCTTTAACTGTTACCGTCTCGAATTTACCACACAAACAGAACGTTCATTTGTTCTCCGAAATACCCTCCTTCTTCTAAGTTTACTTGTTATCGAATTGAATTTACCGCACGAATTGTGCGTAAAGTTATACTTCGAAAACACCGTCATTTAATTGTTACAGTCTGAAATATATTGTACCACATACACCGTACGTACAAACCGTGTTCCCATATCAAACCCAGTCTGCGTTCCGCTGTTAGCAAATTAAATTTACCATTACCAATGTAAGCTGTACGTATAAGTTTACTACCCCCTTTGAGACACGTCGACCGGTAGCTGCAGTAGGACGGAAAATAATAGTGAAACTACTCGCTTGAAAACCTCTGGCGAGCTTGTAAGCGAGTGTGTTTTTCTTGTGAAAACACCTGCAGTGATATATCCGTCGACGAAATCCCCTGCAGCCCAGCAGGTAAAGGAACCCTTCATTCACTAAGAACGTCACGTCACTAGGAGCCTGTTTAAACCTCACCCAATCACCTCGTCGTTGTCGTCGTTTCGCTAAAACAAACGTGTTTATCTTCAGCGCCGGAGAAAAGAGAGAGAGGTCCGCCGGTCACAGTAAAACTCAGTCAACTCGCAGTAAAATTAGTTGTGTATGATTGTGTGTGTGCTTTCTCTCTCTCTCTCTCTCTCTCTCTCTCTCTCTCTCTCTCTCTCTCTCTCTCTCTCTCTCTCTCTCTCTCTCTCTCTCTCTCTCTCATAACTATTAGTTATATGTGGAAGTATGTCTCTCTTTGATTTTCCACTCTTTTCTTTAGGAAATTGTTTTTTTTTTTTCAGTTTTAACCTTCCCCACGTCTGTGTAGCCGTCAACACACGATCTGACACAACGTAACGTTAGTCCGCTATAGCGCCACTTTACTCGGGAAAAACACTTGCTTGTCAACCTTTCGGCGAACAAATATCTGATTAATTAAAGCGACAGAGTGCAAGCAGGTTCATTTCTCCTTGCTCAAATCTCCCGCACCTTGCGGGGAAAGTTGGTCAAACCCAAGAAAGAGAAAAGCAAATATGAGCTTTAAACACGGTGACAAGTTTTGTTCAAGGCTTTAGTTCAAGCTTTGCTCCGACTTCGCAGACCGTTAAATAAAAGCGCAAGGTTGACCTCGTCGTGAAATTAAACCAAACCATAAACGAGCGTGAAAATAAATAATTTTTCTGTTATCAACTTGTTGAATGTGAAACAGTAAAAGTCTTTTCTTCAGCTGTAGGGTTTTTGTTAATGTTACTGTATCTATCATACTGAAAACTAATTTCTGTTGTCGCCTAATGGTTATCGAACTCACTGAAATATCAGATGGGTAGAAAATAATTTTTGATTTCCATTGTAAAATAATGATAATGACAATGATGACGATGACTATGATGATGATAATAATAATAATAATAATCAAAATAATGATAATGATGATAAAGATGATGTTATTAATGATGATAAAAATGATGGGAGTATTAAGATTAATATGATATTAAGACCAATCTTATAACTGCATCAAGTGGCGGGCATGTATTATTCTTCCATTGACAAATGCTCCTTCTCGGTATTTATAATTACTTTGGACTTTACTGATTTATGCACATTAAAAACAGGATTTTTTTTTTTTTTTTACAAATATATATAAAAACTGTATTATAATTTATGGATTTCTCGAAATTACCAGTGTAAGAGAAGCCGTGACTGCGACAACAGCAACGGGGTTGTGTTTCAAGAATGTTAATCAAGAGATATGCACGTGGTCCCTCAGAATCGTAATCTGTCTATCAAACTGTAAACTTTTCTTCGTTATAAATTAGAGAACAGTTAATCCATAATGCAGGTTTTTCTGCGTCCTACTCACAAAAAGTGGAGAAGAATTCATTGAAAGCACGCTTGGATTAACCAACAAGCAGAACAGAGTCAAAGTGTGTATATGTGTGTTTTTTTGTGTCTGTGTGTGTATGTGTGTATGTTTTTGTGTTTTTGTGTAAGTTGGCAATAGTATGGAGGGTAAGTGACGGGACTAGTAAAAGTTTGGCTATTTTCAGTTCTAGCTAGTAAAGTTATAAGATATGGCTGTATTATTTAATACCAGTTATACTCACTGACAAAATTTGCTCCTAAAATTGTAGAAACTGCTTACAGTGACTAATAAAATTAGGGGAACTGGCTAAACTTGCTAGTAAAAGTATTGAAACTGCCTGTACTGGAGAGCAAAATTATGGGAACTGGCACTACTGGCAATTCTGGCAAGCAGAATTAGCAAAATTAGTTTCAGTGGCTAGTGCAAGTATGGGTTTTGTTCGTGGCTATGATTAAGAGTGAGTACAAAGCATGCCCCACTGTATACCATTCTTAAAGCTGATGACATAACCACAGGTTCATCAGTCATTTGAATTCTCCATTCACTTGCATTGTCAATCTCGCCTTCAATATTCTTCCTCCAGAAACTTTGTTAGATTGATAAATGACCTCTGACCCTATCACCTAGTTCACACTGGCTAAGTCTCGTGCACTTGTTGTGATAAATGATCTCAATATCCAGAGTATCAGACGTCGCCACACCTCCGCCATTCCAACTACCAAAAACACGAAATCGATTTCAACGTCTGCGCACCCGTCTTTTTGTAGGAAAAACTGATGAGCATTTTATAACAGTTCGATCTTTCCTTCCTTTTGTCTGTCTGTCTGTTTTTCAATTCATCTTCAATCATTTTTAAATATCTTCTACGTCTGTCTATTTGTTGTTCTTTTTTATCTTTTTTTTTACTTTTTTTTTTTTAAAATATTTTCATTAAACAACCAAAGGAAAAAATCATTTTTTTTCTTCTTTTATAAAGTCCAAAGGAAGGTAATGATTTATTGATTTCTTATCAGACAAATTCTTTGGTTTTCGAACTGTATTACTTCATTCACAAAAGAAAACATTATAACCTAGAAAATCGAACCCAAATTAAACTGAGAAAGTTTAGTTTCACAACTTTTAATATACAAGAAAAAAAAATAATACAAAAAATAATTATTCTTTATTAATTAAAAGCGATGTCTTGTACTTAAGTGTCAACGTGGAGCCGGTATGCCATTAAGCAAATAATTAAATCAGTTTTCGTTTTTTTTTTTTTTCAATCTGCTGTATTAATTTCACTTTTCCCCTTAACCTTTCAGACCCCGATACGGATTATTACAGAAAATATCTGACACGGCGCCTTCAATAGACAGGAGCATATATTAACAAAATGCCTTTAGTCTATTACGTTCGCACCAATACAGGTAAAAATTTAACACATGCATCAGTTTAAAAAAAAAAAAAAAAAAACTCTTAAATATGGATTTAGAGTAAAATTATATACACGTGTTAATAATATATAAATTCAGGCTATACGTTCACATGCCAACACAGAAAGCTCTGTGGATGTTTAAGGTAGAACTGTATAAAATTAATTAGATAATTCGATTAGTGACGAAGATGCGTCTTGATCTATGTAATCAGATAAAGGTGTGGTGAAGAATTAAAAATGAATGTTTTCTTCCCAGTGTCTGATATCAGCACTCGCAAATTAACTTTCAGAAAATTGTAATGTAAAGAAATAAATAGAACAGACTGTCTATACCGACGTGTGCATGTGAGTGTGTCTGTGTGTGTGTGTCTCTGTGTGTGTGTGTGTGTGTGTGTGTCAACTGTTATATTTGCAATTACATCTATGTATCTGTGTAAGTGTGTGTGTGTGTGTGTATCACTGTTATATTTGTAATTACATCTATGTATGTGTGTATGTGTGTGTGTGTGTGTATCAACTTTTATATTTATAATTACATCTATGTATGTGTGTGTGTGTGTGTGTATGTCTGGATACCTTTATTAATCAGAATTACAACACATATGCAAAAATGACGCATGTAATTGTACATGTACACACACACACACAAACAGACACACACACACACACACACACACATACACACACACACAGACACACACACACACATACACACACAAACACAAACACACATACATACACACACACATTAACACTCACAAAAACACACACACATACAGACACACACAAATACACACACACCAACACACACACTGTGTGTAAACATACATTTACCAAAAATATTAATAATAATTCTCGCTCTTTTTTCTCTCCACAAACACAAATATACATACTCACGCACAGCCTACATAAACACATTTTTTTTCAAAAAAAAAAAAATCCCTACCCCACCCCCAACCCTGCCAGCCGAACACACATGAAGCAAAACGTAGTTAAAAAACAAACAAAACGAAACGAGCCTGTGTTACGTGGTGTGAAAAGAACTCTTCTGCTCGAGTGCAGGCTGGCTGGGTGCAAGCGGCGAGAAAAGAAAATGTCAGAGAGCGAAACTGGGAACACGCTCGTTCTGGGCGATGTTATTATATTGGTGGAGGATTAAGAAGACGTTTGATTAATACTCTCAACGAGAAATTGATCGGCCAGTCTTCCATTATTCAAAAAGCACGACTTTTGTTTATCTTCTGCAGCAATCATTCGTACCATTATTGATCTCCGTCAGACCTTTGACCACCATCATACACAGCACTACAAACACACAGAGAGAGAGAGACCTGGTCGTCAGAGGTTTTGATATATTCATCTACACATACATATATACACATACAGAAACGTGTGTATGTGTATACATACATATATACACACACATACATACATACATACATATATACACGTACATACATACATATACATCATTTAGGAAAATAATCTGTATTTTCAACTTAAATAATTAATGGCAAAAAGTGATTGGTTTATGCAAACACAATAAACAAAACAATAAATAATAATAATAATAATAATAATAATAATAATAATAATAATAATAATAATTAAATAAATAAATAAATAAATAATAATCAATATAAAATTAATAACAATAAAAAATTAAGAAAAAAAGATTCTCGCTCGTTTTCCTTTGCTTATCTCGCACGCGGGTGCTAGCATTCGATCCCTGGTACCTGGCATGCACAAACTCCGTGCATTAACCACTGAGGACGGTCGACTATTATCTCTCGAGTTATCAAGATGTTCTTCGCCCACAAGAGTATCTAATAGCGCTCCACGGGAGACCAAAATCCGCCACACCCGCGAGATCCCCAGCTCCCAATTAAAAACTCCCGTCTCAAATTTAACTCAAATGTTTTTTCTTTGCGGGCATGCCAAGATCTTGTTCAGGCGAGAACCTATTAATTCAATGGTAGGTAGTCTGCAGTGTGCGCGTCGAGTCCTTATTAAATCTATTAATTCAATTCTCCACGATGTCTGGAAGCCGGGAGCAACACGGGTCGGTCATCATTCGGGTGGCATGGAGTCCGTTTTCTTTGTTGTCTTCGCAAAGAGAGTTTTTTTTTTTTTTTTTTTTAAAAACGAGAGCGCTCAGTGTTTGCCCCCGGGTTACGTTTCGTCGCGAAGGAGAGAAATCTAAACACGGCGTGTATCTTTAGTATTAAAACTCGCTGAAAAGGCTTAGAGAATTGTGTGATGGCAAATTCAAGCCGACCCATCGCGTTAGAAAGAAGCGAGAAAGGACGGATAGTTCGTGTTATGTGGTGTTTTATTTTTTTTTTTTTTTTTCTGTCTACTGTAAATCTGATAAAATCAATCCAATATGGCCTTTGAACCTCCCACCAAGAGTTATTTCCCTTCGCTTAACAATGTTGGAGCTCTTCTAGCTGAAGTATTGACTTTAATACAAATGTGTAAAATAAATAAATAAATGGACAGAGGAGAAATAATATGTTTTTGATTCATTATTTAACAATTTCAAGCCAGTATTAAAATAAACAACATTTATTAGAATATAATTGTTCTTATGACTGTCTATAATATGCCGATAAAAGCAGAGCTGTTCAAATTTAAAGATTAATACAAAACAACGTACACTGAGCAATTTTAAATGTATTATTCTGTGCCTTCAAGGACAACCACGCGTGCCTTTAACTACGTTAAATTATAATCTAGATAATTACTTCGCTACTGACAGACAAGAGATTACAGGGGCCTTACTTTCCTTAACTGCCACTTTTCTTTTCACAATTTACTTCACACCAATTTCCAAACCAGAAAGAGAGACGTTCGGAACCCATCACGCCAAACACGTCTGTTTATTTTCAGTACGCATGCTCGGAGACTGTTGTTGTTTTGGCAGCCATATTTCGCGATATACTTCATTTGACAAGAATGACATTTAGTTGAGAAACTCATTACCCAGAACGCAAACAAGATACACCTAGCGGCAGACTACTCTCTCTCTCTCTCGCGGTTTTTAAGACCTTGACTCAATCGCGCGAGCTTGCCTAGCACTGGCTTCCGGTGCTGCGAGCTGTAATTGGCCTGTCACACGTAACGGACGTCACTGTCGTCGTCATAGCTGTCACTGGGCAGTCAATACGCAACAAAGAAACCACGTGTATGTGTGTGTGTGTGTTTGCGTGTTTGTGTGTGTTTGTGTATGTTTGCGTTTGTGTGTGTTAATGAGTGCGGGAGCGATAGAGAATGTGTATATATTGAATGTATCGGAGTGGTTTGTTGATTGTTCGAGTACAAATGTTGTACGTGAACGACTGTTGTCTGTGAGTGTGCGTATTTTGTGCTTGTTTACTAGTTTCTTTACTCTTGGTGTGTGACAGTAGCAGCTCATCTAGGGCAGAGTAAGAAAATTTAATTACAACTGAAATCATATATTATTTATTTAAACTGTATGTCCGAAAATGTGTTTGTGCGTATTTACATATACGTTTGTTCTTGTTAATTAAACGACAGAAATAATAATAATAATAATAATAATACTAATAATAATAATAATAATAATAATAATAATAATAATAAATAAATAAATAAATAAATAAATAAAAAATTTAGTATTTCATGTACAATTATTTTTCTTTAAAATATAAATAATATTTTAATTCACATTTTATTAAACGTTTAAATATTTTATGTGATCGGCATTAAGCTGATATTATAAAAAATTAAAACATTCGCCCTTTTTCTTTAAGGTCTTTTTCTTCACAAAGGTTTAAAAGTAGACTACAGATGTTGAATATTTTGTTAACATCGCATTCCGTACAAAACCAATTATTAGTGTATCATGTTTTAGCCAAACACAATGGCGTATTTCGACGAAGCTTCCTGAAACCGCCATTGCTGATTGTTCAGCTGTAAATAAATAATTCATCGGCTAAATGCCCAAGGCAACGTATGAGCTCATTTAGAAAATATATTCATTAAAACTGGGGGCAAAATAAATACAAACGCTCGACAAAAACATAGAGTGTGTTTAGTTTTCTCATCAGACGTCTTTCAACACGAGGTCAGAGCAATTGTGAAATAATTGAAACTTAGCGTAGCTGTTCGCCCGCAGGCCTTGCGAGAGAGAGAGAGAGAAAAAAAATAGAGATGAAAAGACGTCTCCCCGTCTTGCAATACAATCCCTAATTACTTGGCCCTTCTAGTAACGAAATCGGTAACAACAGCGAAACGAGCGAGCGCCTTACGTAGACTGACGTCCTTTTCTGATTGGCTCTTGCAAAATGAAGTTACTGATTACGATCTACACATGCGGAGAGCCAGAAGCAAGATGAAATCCGATTTATTTATTGCCCATTGGCGTGCCAAATAAGCCAAATCCTTTTTAATTCGCGTCTCCTTTACCATATACCACCGACACTTACCGGCTACAGTTGGGAGCCATAATAATAGAACAGTTACGAAGATGGCTATTGTAGAATGCGGTGAACTATTTTTTACCGCAGGACACTATTTAGATGGGAAAAGATTGTACCAGTCGAAGTGTAATAGTTTATGTTTTTCATATGACTTCGACCGTGACGTTTTTGCTTAAGGCATAACTGTCGCAGTGCAGTTTATTAGTCTTAGTGATTTCACAGCAGTCACAAAGCCGGATTAATTTTCATCTTCATGAACATCATCGGTTTTGGGGATTTTGTAACGTTGCAGTTAATTCTTCAAAAGCGTAAACGATTACATGTAAAATATAATTATCGTAAACTGATAAGAGAATATAATGATCAGTGTGCTTGCATGTGTGTGTTGGTACGTACGTATACAGAAATAGACTGGAAAGGGTAACTAACTTAGCAGCATAACAAAGGAAAAAAAAAAAAAAAAAAAAAGGGATACTACGACTACTACTACTACTAGTACTACTGCTACTGCTGTTTTGGTTGAACTATCACTATACGTAGATAATTATGAACTTACATACATTTCTTTATTTTCGGTAAAATGTCAAAAGAATGCACGTTACTAGACAACTGTCACGAATGTTTGAAATCGTACTCATTTATTAATCTTGTGTTGAATCCGGTCTCTGCGCCAGACGAACGTCGTAACGTTCTCGTTTAGCGACGCTTTGTGCGTTCTTCCGTTTCCCAACGTTTACGTTCGTGTCGCGCTAAGTGAAACAGTGTTAAGAAACAGGACGGATTGGGTTCGAGTCTCCGTTGATTGATCAGTGACCGTGTGACGCCAGTTACATGTGTGATCATGAATGTATCGGATCATTGCCTCGTATCGATTTCCAGTTATCCCCAGCACGATACAGGGTCACATGATTTCGATCAGAATTCTTTTTTATTTACTTTTTTTTTTTTTTTTTTTTTTTTTGTCACTGAATTAGTTGTGTTCGCTCTGCGTTAACCTCTTCAGTGAATTAATTTTCTTTTTTTTCTTAAATTTATGGATTTTTTCCTTTCTGGATTTTTAAATTTAATTTTAAAAGATTTTTATATATTTTTATATTTATTAAGTTAATTTTATAAGCAGAATAATAATTTTTTAATGACGTCCAATGTAATTGTTGTTGTCATTATTATTATTATTATTATTATTTAATTTATTTATTTATTTATTTATTTTATTTTATTTTATTTTTCTAAAAAAAATCCTATTCAGCATGTGTGCAGATAAAACAAATGTCTGACGTGATGTTTACCCAAGTTAAGTAATTTTGTGATAAAATCATTTTCAAACGAAATACATTTTTTTTTTGTTTGTCTGACAAATGACTAAGCGTTGCTTGAGGATACAGATTTTTTTTTTTTTTTTTTTTACTGATTTAAAAAAAATATAAAAATAAATAAACTTGGCAGCATAAAAAAAAAAATAATAATTACTCGTTAAAAAACCGAAAACCATTAGTTAAAACTGTCAATTAAGAGTGAGAATATATGCGTTACACCTGGTTTCGAATTATATAAATCTGGATTAAAGAATGAAGGAGGAGACATAAAAAAAAAATAATAATAAAAAAAAAAAAAAAGAATAAAAAAAAAGAAAGAGAATAAAATAAATCATGTCGTATGATATATTTCAGTATTGAACGTGTACGTTTATCTCTGTCTGGGATGTTTACGTTTATTTCAGTATCAGACGTATACATATGCTATAGTATCACACGTGTACGTATATTTCAGTATCATACATGTCTGCATATTTTTATATCAGACATGTACGTGTATTTCTGTATCAGACATGTACGTATATTTCTGTAACATATGTGTCTGCATATTTCTATATCAGACATGTACGTATATTTCAGTATCTTGTGGCATGTACGTATATTTCTACATCAGACATGTACGTATATTTCTATATCAGACATGCACGTATATTTCTATATCAGACATGTACGTATATTTCTGTATCAGGCATGTACGTATATTTCTGTATCAGACATGTACGTATATTTCTACATCAGGCATGTACGTATATTTCTATATCAGACATGTACGTATATTTCTGTATCAGGCATGTACGTATATTTCTGTATCAGACATGTACGTATATTTCTATATCAGACATGTACGTATATTTCTGTATCAGGCTTATACGTATATTTCTATATCAGACATGTACGTATATTTCTGTATCAGACATGTACGTATATTTCTATATCAGACATGTACGTATATTTCTACATCAGACATGTACGTATATTTCTATATCAGGCTTATACGTATATTTCTACATCAGGCATTGTCGTATATTTCTATATCAGACACGTAACTTTCAGCTAACTCTCACTGTACTGCAAGGTGTCAGTTTTTCGCGCACGTGCACTGACTAGTATTCTTTTCCATTATTATTCCTCAACTTCAGGGCAGGACATCTTGTACAAGTCATAATGGAAAAATCTCTCCGCACAAGCCGCTCGTTTTAACCCGCGGTTTCGTATTTCGCTTTATATTGGTATTGCGTGCACGAAAAACTCCAAAACGGTATTAAACATGCAAATTTGATATTGAACAAACAAATTTTCAAACACGCGTCGATAGCTGGACGCTGCTTTATTTTTTTTTAAAAAAAAGTCGATATCGTCGACTTATTTGAACTATTCCAGTGAATGATTTAGATAACTAGAAATGATCAAGAGGCATTTGGTGCAGAATAATTGTAATTTGGATTGGGTTGTTGGGCGGGACATACTGAACTCTGACTCTGAATTTTTAGAAACAACAACTACAAAAACAGCAACAACAACAACAAAAATTAATAATAATAATAAAAATTAAATTAAATTAAAATTAAAAAAAAGAAAATTAATGTGTGTTTATATCATAATAATAATAATAATAATAATAATAATAATAATAATAATAATAATAATAATAATAATAAATGTATCTTTTATGTATTTCATACCTACATATTCGTTTATCCTAATAGAATTAAAGGCAAATGTTCGTGCAAAGAAAAGATATTAACAACAGCTTTAATTTGTTGAAAAGAAAAGTATTTGAAAACGTTTTAAAATATATTACTATGTGCTGTTTGTGTCAGCTTCAGTTTACAACTATTATTGTTACTACAACTAATACTAATGCTACTGCTACCACTATTACTACTTCTGCAACCTCTGCTGCCACTGCTACAACAACAATAATAACAACTAACCACCCAACAAATTCCTACAGACATCCAATTAGAGAAGAAAAAAAATAAAGAGAAGATTAATTCCAGAAATGATTACATGCAACTCTTTTTTTGCTCCGCACATTTCTTTTTTTTTTTCTTCTTTTCCATTCGTACAATTTTCGTGTCAAACTCGTGAAAAACAAGAAGTCCGCTAGCTTCGCAATAAAGACATCTTTGACTTCCGGCTGTTAATTACAAGCTGAAGAGTTCTGCAAGGGGAGTTTATGCTCGTAACAAGCTGCAGCATTCAGTGGAATTATGAAGATCAGGACAAAAAAAAAATTTTTAAAAATTGAAAAATATAAAAATAAAAATAAAAACAAAACAATAAAAAATATAAATTGAAAAACGAGAGAAATATGCGATAAACAAAAACATAGGGCAAAAGTTAGTGGAAATGTTAAAATAAGAAAGAAAAATAACGAGATTAGAAATGAAAATAAATGGAATGAAGGAAACAAGGTGAAACCAAAAAACAAAAACAATTAATAAATAAAAAAAGAATGTAAGTAATAACTGAAAGACGGGAGGTAGAGAAAAAGAGAGATAGAGAAATAGATTATAATTATACACTGAATCGAAAACTAGGAAAATGAGATAAAAAGTAAACACATGTATCATAAACAATTTTACATTTTCTTCACATTGTATTTTTCAGGAAGCAGCTGTAGTCAGACACGTGTTGTATGCTTTAAACCACAGCCTTAAATTTATGTGTTGTTCGCTCACGCCGCGATTTTAGTCATACACAAAAACGTGATAATTAACCTCAGATTGTCTCAGTGGCACAATATGTCTTATTATTATTATTTTTATTGTTGTTGTTGTTGTTGCTGCTGCTGCTGTTGCTATTAATGTTGTTGCTGTTGTTGGTTATGATGGTGGTGATGTTTATTAATTTATATATATATATATATATATATATATATATATATATATATAATGCAGGGTGGTCCAAAAATAAGTGGACAGTATGTGGGTTAGGGTTAGGGTTACATTATTACAATAGTGTTCATTATAACTATGGTATTTGTGCTATATTTTTAAAAAATTTATACTTACAATTATTTAACTTTAATCTGTTTTCTTTTCATATAATCCAGAGATAATCAAAAATAAAAATGTTATCATTTACTGTCCACGTTTATATATATTTTTTTTGAACCACCCTGTATATGTATGTATATACGTGCGTGAGCATGGATGTATATATATATATATATATATCTAGACTTCTATATTTCACTCTGTTAAAAACATTTTTTTTTAAAATTATTCCAATGTAAAATGTTAAGAGAGTATCATACAAACATTATAGTTGTCATAGCGACAGCTGGACATCGTCACACGATTTCTTCTCAACGTGGAAACGTGACCTGTGACGTAAGATAAGCCGCGACCCAGTCAAGGGTTTTGTTTGCGATTAAATTCCGCCATAACAGCAAAAGATCCTAGCTTTGGTTGGGAACAGCTCACTGTAATCTGTTGACAGAAGGGCTTTGTGAACCCAGAGTCCATTAAAACCAATACACCACTGCCAGGTGGCCAAAGTTTGACCAGTAAATGGCGAATTTGTGCCAGGCGGCGTGTCACTTTCTGAAAAGCGTTGACCAATCAGGGGGCACAAGGTTAAAGTGTCTAACACACGGTATGAGTCAGACTAGAATGGGGAGTGAATTAAATAAACTGTTTATCCAATTTGTTTTCAGTTTGTGAAACCAGCTGCATACAGAACGATTTTTTTTACTGATAAATGGAATGGAAGTTTGATTGCATTTTTTTCGTAAAACTCATTCAAGTGTTTGAAATTTGGTTTAGTAAATCAACAGTGATCTAAGAAGTTAAAATTTTAAGATAGTTTGAAAAAAAGAAAAGGAAAACATTAAATAATCAAAAAAAAAAATAATAACAATTTTTAAAAATGGAAAAATAGAAGGAAAGAAACAAAAAAGGATGGGAGAAAAAACCCAAATAACCTCCTTCACACACCCACGCGCTTTCTAACTCTATCTTCTTATTATCCTTCTCTTTCTGTATACTTCAATATGAACAACTTTTAAAAAAAGATATTATTTTTTTCGATAGTTTTTAAAATGTCACACACTATCTCTGCATCTGTCAGTCGACACAGGTAACGTACACACCTTCACAAACATACGGCTTTAAAATAGTAACGAAGAAAAAAATATACGCCTAAAACAAAAATTACAGGAAAAATACACCGCAAAGAAGCCAACGCAGAGAGAACAAAGCAACATCGAGTTGAAACTACAACACACACACACACACACACACACACACACACACACACACACACACACACACACACACACACACACACACAGCTTTGTTTCTTGTTTTCACTTATCAGCAGCAGCTGGTCATTTTAATTAAGTGTGTTTCTAACGGTGTATATACCACAGTGATGACGGACACTGTTAATACACCAGAGTCAAACAGCTGAAAGTCTACACAAGTTCTCTGAAAGACTACAAACAGTTAAAACTGACAAGAGAATATTCTAAATATTTACACGTTTAACGAAAATATTCTCTCTTAGTCCAGCAGAAACACACATACATAAAAAAAAAAAAAAAAAATGTACTCACATTCACACATACATACATAAAAAACACACATACACACACACACACACTTATTCACACACATACACACATACATACACACACACACACACACACACACACACACACACACACACACACACGTTTATGTATATAAGCAGCCACATCGAAAAGGTTTAATCGAGTACTGTTTAAACTTAAAGAGACCTCAGCACCTATGATATCAAGTAGAACAATTCACGGGGGCGTTGTATACAAAACTGTTAAACAAAATGTTTCAAATTCACAGTGTCAAATTTCTGTTTACTTGAAATAGTCGAGTGAGCAGTTTTAATACGAGAGGTAGTTAGTTCCTATCATCTGACTAAATCTTAACTTTGACTTATGGGAAGATGCGAAAATATGGCACTGATTTTTCTGTTATTGTTATCATTATACAAGCAACAACAATAACAACAACCATACTAACAACAACAACAACAACAACAACACTAACAATAACAACAACAACAAAAATAAATAAATAAATAACATAAAATAAAATAAAACCTTACTGACATATATAAACCACTATTATTAATTAACATGCTGCAATATCAAAACCACTAGCGAAGATTAACCTTAACTGAGATTATTTTGAAGTAACAATTATTCAACATTTCATTTTATTCCCCCCGCCCCCTCTCTTGTTATCAATTCAAAAACTTTATCTACAAAATTTTACTTTCATTTTTACATGCTACGTGTTTGGATTCGTGTTTCAACCTTGACAATAATTTGCTCTTCTTTGCCGCTGCAGTCAACACAGTGTTTTCCAGTGTTAGAAAGATTTATTGAAAAGATTATGTCAACTTGTTTGGCATTTCCTCTCTCGAAATCTGGTATTAATCCAGTTTTTAAAAAGTTCGAAGTTGTTAATAAGAGTTTATCACAAAGTCAGAAAAAGGTCGTGTGTTTGCTAACTAAATATGACGCGAATATTAACAGTTTTATCAAGTGATTAAAAAATTCCTGTTGAAGTATTTCGTTGATATGCAAACAAGTGGTGTAGATAATGTCAGAGATAGGCAAGGTTAAAATAATAATAATAATAATAATAATAAAATAAAATGAAATAAATAACAATAAAAAATAATAATAAATAATAATAAATAAATAAAAAAAAAAAAAAAAATAAATAAAATAATAATAATAATAAAATAAATAAAATAAATAAAATAAAATAATGAATGAACAGTTTATAAGTGCTAAAATACTATGAGAACTAATGAATGAATAAATAAATCAATCAGGAAAGGAATGAATGAGATGAATCAAACAGTCAGTGAATAATAATAATAATAATAAAATCAATTAGTAGAGGAAATAACGAATAAAGCAAAGAATTAATAAGGAACAAAGGAAATTATGATTAAATTATATTTAGTTAGCAACACGAATAATAATTTTGTAAGGATAAATGGAAATTCAGAGCTATCGATTATTTTAATTTCTTTTCGAATAGCGGTAAAAAAAATACATTTATAATTTTATTATTGTGTATACAATATAATTATTTGTTGGTTTATATGTGTGTGTGTGTGTGTGTGTATGTGAGTGTGTGTAACAAATACTTTTATTTCACAAAAGTGACTACAACAAGAACGAACTGGCAATATGCCCAAATGAAAGGCTTATTTTGAAACTGACGAAGAGATAAATCACGTGATGTTCTGTCTAAATCTGATTAATTTCAGCACGCGGTCATTTCATTTCTTCTCGACAGCACGTGCCACGGTCGCCAAATGGCGCTAATTCGCGAAACCGTAAACTTTAAATAACAAAAGGATTAACCTTCGAACTGGGTCACGTGGTAACCTGAACCCTGTAACAGTTTCTTTCTTCCGTTTAAATTTATTAAAATAACCATAAACATCAGAAAAATAAACCAGCAGTGCTATTAAATAACAACAACAACAACAACAACAACAAATTTTGTCATGACGTAAAGAGCAAAATATTTTAAATGTTATCAAAAAAAAAAAAAAAAAAAAAAAAAAAACCCCCCCCCAAAAAAAAAAAAAAAAAAAATAATAATAATAATAAATAAATAAATAACAAGAATAACATAAAAGCAAACAATGTCTAAAACTTTTAATACAAAGTAACTTTTAATCGAAGACTGCAAGCTATGGTCCACTTAAGTTAAATTTAAAATTAACTTTTAAATTTACAATGGCTGAGATCTAAGAGACTACTTTCCGTAAAACATCAAATAATTATTTCTCTTTTAACTTGTTAAATTCGGTAAACAAACTAACGTCTGGAAATTTACAATTATTGACTGTACGCAGAAAACTAACGTTGACAAAATACAGTGAACCCTGAATTAACCGACTAATGCTAAACGACTGGCAGAATTATCCATTAACAGCGTTCATGGTCTTTGTTTCTGGCTGATGTTTTAGCGATAGCAGTAAAAACACAACGCGTATAGAGTTTACAGAAGATATCCGAAAATATAAACACTGAAAATAAGATGCTAAAAATTTCATTAATTAAAATAATATATAAATGAAGATATAAAACTGTTACGTCGAAAGCGCATGGTAGAGCTCAGAACTCCTTTTACATCAAGTAAGAGAAAAGTGCTTTTTTATTATTATTAAGTATTATTATTATTATTGTTATTATTATTATTATTATTATTATTATTATTCCATTCTGGCCAATGCTCCAGTCCAAATTATCAATGGCAGTGATATTATAATGTGATTATGTGTCTACGGGAAAATGGATAAAACATTAAAAAAAAAAAACATCTTATCCATCTTTTATAAGTAAAATGTTTCGTTAGCAATCCAAGAAGAGCGTTTTCCCTCTCTTCTGGCTTTTAGAATACACAGTGAACTGGTTATGGGAAGGTTTGACTGTAACGACAAGAAAATTTACAATTGTTTCTTAGCGCTACAAAGAGACTGCAGTTGACAAGAATATATTACAGTCATCAGAATATGTTGAAATTTCTCGTGAGAGTAAACTGTACATCAAACCAATGATACGAGTAAAACCAGTTTTACAAATGAAAATATAATGTTATCTGCTCGTAAAATAATTTATTTACATGCGATGAGACAAAATAAATTATTTACAACTGACTAGTCGGAAAAAGACAAAAAAAATATATGAAAGGAAGAAAAAAGAAACTACCGTCATATTTCAAGCTCAAGACACAAACTGGTTTAATAAACAAAATCTGTGGCTTTTTATCACGAGAATTTTGTTTTAAGTTGTTTGTTTGGGTTGTTTTTTTTAAAATTATATTTCCGTAGCTAGTCAGGGTTTCGGCAACACGACCCGTGGCTTTGTAAATTGCAAACACTGGAACAGTAAATTACAATCAAAATCTGTGTTTGAAGAACGTTTAATGATGGGAGATTAGAGTGAAATAAAATCTCTGTCTCCATTAAATACACTGTCTGTATTCCACAGCGACTGACAGAATGAAGAAAGAGAAACAGAAAAAAAAAAAAAAAAAAAAAAAAATAAAATAAATAAATGAAGTCGTAGATTAATCAGGGTAGTAAATAACTGAAGCGTTATCCAGCTAAACGAGAAGTATACATCAGACTTCTGGCTTGCTAGAACATCATTTATTTATTTATTTATTTGTTTGTTTGTTTGTTTGTTTATTATTAATGGCTTTTTTTTATATATATATAAATAAATCGCGGAATCATTGTAATATATTCACTGGGCTATTTTCCGGTTTCAACCCGTTTTGTTAAAATAATATTTCTCCCTCCTCCCCCAAAACCAAAAGGCCTAGTTTATAAATAAAAAAATAACATATGATATAATTTTGTTAACTTTTTATAAATGTAAAAGCTAGAAAACAACAACAAACAAACATTTAATAAATATAATAAAATTAAAACCCTACAAACAACAAAAAAGAACAAAACAACAACAACAAAAATCCCTTTGGTTCTCATAACTCCTAACAGTTCCGATATTCATATGACAAATTATTTTATAAAATATCATTTAAGAACATGTATTTAAAAAAAAAAAAAAAAAAAAAAAAAAATACATTACACAAAGCATGTGGATTATTCTAACATCTTGTAGATTATTGTTATTACAAAATTGCCATCATAAATGTCACGCAGGACGGCAGTATATTTGCTAGGCGAGAGAATAACAAACACGACAAGAGACTGACACAACTTTCACGTTGAAGTATCATCCACGTCAACAGCTTGTCGCAGTACAGTTCCCTGGTCAGAACGCGGCGAATGATAGACTGCAGGATCATCCCTCCTCTTCTGCACATTAGCTTGTAAAGAAATTAAACCAATATCCCCCTCTCTCTCTCTCTCTCTCTCTCTCTCTCTCTCTCTCTCTCTCTCTCTCTCTCTCTCTCTCTATATATATATATATATATATGTATGTTGTGTGTGTTTCTATCTAACTATTTATATCTATATACACACATACACACGCACACATACACAGAGAAACAGACAGACAACAGATAATGACTTACCCAAATTTACAACTTAGGATAACTTGCAGATTACAGTTATTACAAAATTGCTGTCATAAATGTCACAGAGGATGGCAGTATATTTGCTAGACAAGGGACTACTAAACACGACAACTCACTGACATAATTTTCATGCTGAAGAATCATCGACGTCAACGCTGACACGAAATAGTGTCCTTCGCGAAAACACGTAACAGTGAATTGGTCCTCGTGCGGTTATGATGGACATGGACATGGCAGACGATATCATGATTTATTTATCATTTTATAATCAGTTATCTCGCTGTTGACTTCACTCGAATCTTTGGTTATTACAAATAGACCGGATTTTAAATAAATTTAAATTCTTATTCTCACGACATTAACAAAACAGGACTAAACAGCAGACCAACGAATACGTTTATGTCGTGATTACAAACAGCAGAAGAGTTTTGTGCGTGTCGTGAGCAGAATAGCAGTACTAAGCTACAAGCTAAACAAATATTTTATGAGCTGCAAAGGAAGTTGGCCATTGAGTCACTCAAATAAAATATCAGTACAAATCATAAAATACATTTAAGCACTGAGAATATAATTATTTTACTGCGTCACTGACTGCATTACTGAAGCAAAGGTTTACAGATATCTGATACAGAATACTATAAATAGTGGTTCGAATCTCCGGAATTGGATTCAAGCAACTCATTGAGATGTAAAATTCATAAAGACAGTTTCTAAAATCACCAAAATCAGTTATATTCTTTGATTTGAAAAGTTATCGGGATAAACATTAATGTTCTTCCCCAGTAAGTTTGTCGTCACATATTTGCCTTCCTTGTTGGACGCAAAATAATACAACACGTTATTTATTATTCTTATTCTTATTTTCAGTTTACCGCTGGCGATATATACGGGTTTATAAGTATGCACACAATATGTTTTGACCTCTCAAAATGTCAACTCCCAACCTGCAGCTTTATTATTATATCTCATTTATATCTATATTAGAATATATATTTTCAGTCCAGTATGGGTTATATAGTAATTAGTAATATCATTGCTTTGGACCACACCTACGTTGTACTACTGCAATAATTCCATTTTTCACTGGATCACAAACACAAAACGTTATAAATGTATATGTTATAATTTAATGTATTAAAATACATTTTTCTCAGCGATACTGGTTTTCATATCCGCTTCGTACAGACATATTGCCTGTCTAAAACAAACGGAAACCACTCTATTTTTTTACTGCTCTGTAGCCAGCCGTAGGCGGACTGTATCACACAGGTGTTAAAATCCAGTCTACACCGCCCTATTTCTCATGCCAGTGTCACCTTTAATTTGGTAAATTAGCCAAGCAGAAAGTATATTACACTTTCTTTCTCTAACCATTTGTTGTTGTTTTTTCTCTCTTTTCTTCTTCTTTGCTATTTTTTTTTTTTTTTTTTTTTTTTTTTTTTTTTCACATCTGAAAAGCTGCGAATTCATTTCATTAAAAAATTAATTAATGTAAAAAGAAAAAGTAATCTTCACTTCTTTAGCAGGTTGCTTTACAAAATAAAGTTGTAACGTAAAGGCTGTTTTCTTTCTTTCTTCTTCTTTTAAAAAATAATAAAAAAATAAAAATAAAAAAAAAAAAAATGTCGATGTTAATAAATTATCCTAACAAGATTCGTTAGTTTCCATTCTTTTTAACTGGGGGAAAAAAAAGGAAAGAAAAAGAAAGAAAGAGTAAAAAAGAGAAGAAAAAAGGTGGTCTCTTAATCAAAGTTAAACGAACTTGATGGTTTTATAATTTAATATTCCTTTTCACTTCTAATACTTCGATAATTTGTCTAGACGTATTTTAAAAATACCTAATTTTAAAAACATTAATCTTAATTCAGTAGTAAAATCTCTATATTAATAATAATGATGATGATGATGATGATGATGAGTAGGATTATAAAAATAAAATAGAAAAACTAATTATCTTATTCATAACAAACTTTTCCTTAATAATAATGCACACCCTAAACACGAAAATTTCAAATAAAAAAAATAAAAAAAAAAAAAAAATCTTTTTCTAGTCGTTAGTAAATCAAGTATTAATTTTCATAGACAAACATGAACATAAAATACGTGCTTATTAATTAATTAAGATATACCCATTTAACCCACTACTGATGCTAACAATAACGCACAGGCAAATAATAAAAAAAAAAAAAAAAGCAAGAGATTAGAGCTGCTGTGAAAAGGGGCCATAACAGGGCGTGTCTTGGTCATTGCGGACTCACTGTGGACACACAGTGGAAGTGACGGTGTAGTCGGACACAGCATTTAGAAAAACACATCCCCACCCATGTAAAACAAACAGATTTTAAATTAAGTCTTTGGCGTGACTACAATGCGTTCATTTCAGGGGCGGAACTAGGGCACCGCTTTTTCAAAAAGTGAGTACGTCAGATAATGGTTATCATGGAATATTAAACAGGATAAAAAAAAAATATATATATATATATATATTAATCGTAACGATGGGAATAAAAACAAAGGCGCTACTGATCCTGGTTTTGAATACACACATATATCATTTAAAAAATAACATATTTTTTATTTATTTATTTATTTTATATTTATTATTATTATTATTATTATTATTATTATTATTATTATTATTTTATTTATTTATTTTTTTTTTTTATTTTGGCCGTATTATTTGTCATTAAAATTTTTTAAATTAAAAATTAAGCTCAATAATCGGGAGCAAGGACAAACCCAAACATCTTCTCTCACCCTCCCCTTGGAACCGCGCCTACTTTCATCCATGTTTTCTAGCTTATTTTCACAGATGGTTACAAGCTGAACCCCCCAGAATTGCAGGATTACACTACTTCCGCCTGTGTCAGAACAGTGTAGAAAATATTTCAGTTTGTCTCCTGCTGTGACGTTTATTTTGTTTTCCAGCGATTTGCTTGTGTTTCTTGGAAGAATGGCTTCACGAAATTATCATTTTCTTGCATTTGCAAGAACAATATGTTAATTCAGAAAGCTCAGTCTTTTTAAAATGATCTGATTTGAGTTTAAATATTTCTTTTGTTTTCTGAGTAATAACCCCCTCTCTAAATTCTCTTTAAAATACAAATTTACGTATATGACATTTAAAAAGGAAAAATATTAGTCGTAAAAATAAAATTATAGAAATTATTGCTTTGCTCTGTTTTTACCGTCGAAACTCTCGCGTTCATCGAGATTACACGAGAACTGGCCGTCTCCATCGTTACCGGTTTTGTAATGGATGCAGCGGAATGGCGACAGATGTTTCACAACAGTTTGTTTGGTATAAAATTCTTTGAAAAAAAAAAAAAAAAAAAAAACAATTCCAAGTATCAGTTTCGTGACAGAACAATTTGCACGTGAGAAGAATATTCAAACTTTTGTTAGTTGTCATTGGGTTTAAATGTCCGGATGTCAGGGGTTTTGGTATCAAATGTGACCGATGAAATGAATAATCGCAGTACCAGTTATCTGTAACTAACCTGTTAATATCTTAATTTCGCAGTGGCTTAGTCAGTCAGTCTGATTTTAGATGAATAGAAGATTCCATTTCTGAATATATTTCATAATACATTTTAAATATTGCCCACTTTTCTGCCTTTCTCTTAATTCTGAGGTGTTTTTTTTTCTGTTCGCCATCTGTTCAGCTTAGGATGGAAGAAGCGAACCGGAAACAAAATAACCGAATTGTACGATTCGGAAAAAGCCGGGCGAGAAAAAGGAAAAGATGTCGAGAAAACAAACATAGATCACGAAAATTCTGACCGACATTTTGGAAAAATCGTTTTTTTTCTAGAAATAAAATAAACGAGATGATGAAGCAAACCTGAGACGATAGTCAGCAGGATCAGTCCTCCTGAGAGGACCACTTAAACACCTTTTCTCTGACAGTCACTGAATCAAGTAAACGTTGTGTACCCGATTAATTCCTGCATTTATCACGCATTGTTTGAATGCTCCATCAACAGAGCTAGAACCATCTCAGCAGAAATTTAAAAAAAAAAAAAAAAAAAAAAAAAGAAAGAAAGAGAGAGTTAGTCGCTTTTCCAAAGATAACTTTGATTTTCAAGTTTCCATCTCAGACAATCTCATGGTCGAGGTATGTGCAATGCCAGCTTCAGGAAGGTGCACATAAAAGGTGCTTGGGTGCTGCTAATCGGAAACAATAAAATTGTCTATGGTGTGACATGATCCTTTCATATCATTATCTTTGTAGTTCTTACCTGCATGTACCAGGTATGTAGTCACAGATTAAAAAGGTGTCGAATGCGTCATTAAATAAAATTCTTTATTTCTAAGAAGAATTTAACAACTGGTTCACGTCTCCGCACGAACCACACGAGAAGTGAGAGATTTGAAAGATAGAGCGTGTTTCTGGACGTGTGAATATTTGAATTCCTGTAGGAAACCTGCTAGAATTAGATCCATCAGTTTAATATCATTCTGCTGCTTTCCATCTGATTACAGAGACCGTTATAAACATTCGTCTGTCAGAATCAGTTTGAAGGCAGGTAAAACTGATAGAAAGAAAATAAAGTGATATAACCTTGATCTGTAATTAAAATGAGCTGTTGGGATTCATGTTCTTCTGAAAGGAAAGAGCTGTATATATGGGATAGAAAGAGAGAGACTATAGCGGACTAACGTTACGTTGTGTCAGACCGTGTCTTGACGGCTACAGAACCACGACACACAGATGTGGGGAAGGTTAAAACTGAAAAAAAAGTTTCCTAAAGAAAAAAGAAAAGAGGGGAATATCAAAGAGAGACGTACTAATAGTTTTGAGAGAGAGAGAGAGAGAGAGAGAGAGAGAGAGAGAGAGAGAGAGAGTAAATTATTAGTTTTAATGCGTTTTTGCCGTGTTGTTTACCGTAAATGTACGTCTTTCAGATGTTCCTGTAAGTGGCATATATATATAACATAAGCCACTAATTTAACATTTCACTTTTGACAGCGTCCCATTAAATATCATGATACGTCCCACCTGCCTATCTACTACCCATTGTTACGTAAATCAAACGTTACTCTTTCCCACTTAATAAAATTTCATTACGACTCTCTGGCAGTGCTCTCAGACGGTCTGGTTTTTGCAAGCGACTCTGGTTGCAAATGTCAAAGTGGGAATTTCGTGGCGAAGCTGCGTGTGTCGTGGCCGACGTGAACATCAAAGGTCAGTGCTATCTGTATGACATTACTACACATAGCTAGCGAATTCCTGGCGTTATCTCGGGGCCCGGCTGCATACACGCTGGGCCTGTTCTGTGGAACTTGAGAGCACGATTCACAGTTGTTCATAAACAAAATGTTTTCCAGAATGGCCGCGTCTAACCGTGTGCCGTGGGTTTGATTTCGAGCCTTGTCAGATCAGAGAACGGAAGAATGGTCAAGAGTCTAGACGAAATAAATGTGTAGAAAAACCCCACGAAAAAAACACAGAAAAAAAAACCCACGAAAAGATGAGGACGGTGATGGTAAATACGAAAACATAAGGGAAGAAAAAGGAAAATAATTAAAAGAGGAGAGGGTTTGGATCATAAATAATAAAGAGAGGGAAAGACTCGAAAATGTGAATGAGAGAAAGAGAGAAAAGGGGATAGAGCAATGGGTACAAAAAAGGTACCGTGATACAGAGAGAGAGAGAGAGAGAGAGAGAGAGAGAGAGAGAGAGAGAGAGAGAGAGAGAGAGAGAGAGAGAGAGAGAGAGAGAGAGAGAGAGAGATAGAGATAGAGAGAGAGAGAGAGAGAGAGAGAGAGAGAGAGAGAGAGAGAGAGAGAGAGAGAGAGAGAGAGAGAGAGAGATAGAGAGAGAGAGAGAGCACAAATAAACAGCGATATTCCACTGTTATTTTATCTTTTATACGTCCTCGAGTCCTTATACAAAAATAAATTTCAAAGTCGTAATAATATTAATTAAAAAAATAAACAAAATAAAAAAAAACCCAAACAAAACAAACATAGCATAAAGAATTTAATTATAATGTTTCGACACCCATGAATGTAATATATTAAACCTTTTTCTTTTTTTTTGTATTGCAGTTGTCAGCACAAACTTTCATCATTTAATAACGCTGTCAGCAGTTCGGAGTTTAGGCGTTTGACAGGGTTACATAAACAGTCATTTCTCAAACGCTAATTTATTAAATTTTTTCATAAACTGACAAATAGAGATCAAAAGGAGAAAAGATTTCGCGCGCTCTGCAAGGGCTGTGTGGCCTTGCACAATACAGCAATTTATCAAACAAGCACGACCGAAAATACTAGAGAGCTCAGGTTTAGCGAAAAAAGGTTTCTCTCGAGTGATGCTCTTTTTTGAAAAATAAATAAATTCCCGTTCCGTCATGTTCAGCTGTGAGGTATTTCCAAAACGACCCCCTGGGGCAGACGACAGTGTACTCTCAATGAGAAAACGTATCGCGTGTCCAGTCTTTTCATTTTAAATAAATTAGTCTGTTTAGTGCTTCTTTGTTTTGCTTTGAAAACGAGCCTTATCTTGTTCGCAAACCAAAAAATAGAAATAAGCGTACAATTGAAATGTCAGGGTAAAAAGTCCAGTTGATATTTTAATGCGATCTGCCTGGATTATCGAGATGTTTTATCCATCGTCCTGGACGTGTAATCCAGATTGTGATAGACCAGGGATCGTTTCGACGGGTGACAAGTAAAGCACTGGGTGTTAAGTTACTCGAGGTGTACAATTCAAACGAACGCCAGTTTTTTTTTAGTTTTTTTTTTGAAAGTCAGAGATGGGAAACTGGAGTATACGTTTTCCTCGAGTGTGAAATATCCAAGTGTCATTCGAGTGTTTTTAGAGATCCATGATCCGGAAGATAATCCATCAGGATTATATCCTTTCCTGACACAAAACATCTGATAATAGGGAATATATTTCTCTTTATGCTTTTTGAAAGTTTATCTGCTGGCTAGGGGAATGACCGACGTTTTAGAGATATATGTATAACAGTTTGAAGGAAAAGCATCCATTGCTAACTCTCTCTCTCTCTCTCTCTCTCTCTCTCTCTCTCTCTCTCTCTCTCTCTCTCTCTCTCTCTCTCTCTCCCATCTCTCTAACGATCCAGCTATCGCTCTCCCAGCCGTAAATACATATTTAGAAATCCATGCTGCCGAATAACCACGACAGGCGTGCATTACAGCTTCCTCCAGAGCAAAATAATAATAACTATCAGAGATTTATAGTTACTCAAGCGTGGTACGAAGCGGCAATAACCAGTGTGTTTATCGACGCTAAATAAATAACTGTTACAATAAGTTATGACAATATAACATGCCACTGAACAGCGGGAGACAGTATCACACATAACAGTTATTCTCTTGTACAGAGTTTATTATCATTTTATGTCCGTTTTTACTGCATGTTATGACCAACTTACGCTTTTCTGATGAGCCGGCTATCTCAATTGCGTTCCGTTTAAATACTGATTAATGTTTTTGTACAAATCCGAAGGCGGCGAAATTGCCGATAAATCCGGATTGATGTTTGAAGATTGACTTAAAGCAGATCTAAACGGACAAGAATTACGTCATTGTGATGAACAAATTTCTAGCAAACACCAAATACAAATGACTTTTATTTTCTAGCCGACTCTTTTTTCTTTTCTTCTTTTACGTTTGTAATTTTGCTTTATTATTATTATTATTATTATTATTATTATTATTATTATTATTATTATTATTATTATTGCTTCTTTTTTTTCATCTCGAGAAAAATAACTGTGTGTTGCTAGAAACTAATTCCAAGACAAGTATTTACCAAATCGATGTATTAGGATAAAGAAATTTACAGAGTGATCTAGCAGCTAAGGGACGATTGCACATTAAAATAATAATAATAATCATAATAATGATAATAATAATAATGATGATGATGATGATGATGATGATGATGATGATGATAAATATAAATATAAACCAATAAAAGAAGAACGAACATGTTAACCAACACACTACAGAGCTTTCGGAATTATTCTCAAAAGATATTTTTTACGATTATCCAGAAATGTAAACAAGGAGGAAGAGTCACAATCTCAGAAGTACTCAAAAATAAAATATATGAAGAAAATTTGATGCACACTACCTCCCTCACACGCACAAACGTACACACACACACACACACACACACACACACACACACACACACACACACACACACACACAGAAACATACTCAAACCCAGAACAAAAAAAAAAATTATATATATAACGCGTATTAATTTTAAAAATTAACAATATCCTGCTCTGTTTTGGTTATCTTGTGACCGGAGGGGTGAGACAAACACCCTCTCATCCCTTCAGTGAGATGATCGCTTTGAAAGACCCAGCTGGTACGTAAAAAATAACGATCGACTGTTTTCCTCAGAATCTTCTTCGCGCGTTCTGGAACGTTTGCTGTGAACGCAGATTAATCTGAGACTCTGGAAACTGTGGCAGAATGCAGCCAATTGAAGATATGTTCAGTATATAGATCAAACAACAACAAAAAGTCTCTTTTATAGAACTGTTTGCGACATCAAACGAAGCCAGTCCAAATCGATTTCTTTGATTTCGTAATTGGTAATTGGCCCTAGAATGTAATGTATGCTAACGATGGCATTTAAGAAAGGAATCAGAAAATAGAAAGTACCATGTGCCATCGCTGTATTCCTTAGATCATATATTTATATAATATTATGTAGAAAAGTTTTTGATTAATATCATTTTTTTTTTTTTTTTTTTCTAATTTACTTGTATGAAAGTATTTATTATTATTATTATTATACAAAAAATAAGGTGGTAGTCTTAGTCTAAATGAATGATGATGATGATGATGATAAATTAAGTAATCAGTTTCAAACTAGGTATTATTTGCATATTTCATTACACTACAAAAGTATTACAAAACACAATATCACTGCTTCGCATTATCCTGTATACCGTGCATGCTGATGAACACAGCTGAGATGAAATGGTTTCACACATTCATTCGCCGATTTCTTTACCAAGACAACTAAAATAACAACCCACAACACTCTGACACAATTACGCCGATACCTTATTAACACAGTCACAATCGAGGCAAGCGAGGTTCAAGCACGCCTGTTGTGGGCACAACAGTCTCAAGCAACAATCTCAAACAGAAAGAAATAAAGACGTGAGCTGATCATAGACATTTAATTATCGTTTTTTTTTTTCTTTTCTTTTCTTTTTTCTTCTCTCTGTCAGTGTTGGTCGAGGTGATGTGTTGTATGTTTGTTTAGCGAGCAGGTGACAAGCCGACGTGCAGGGTGCACCTCCTATAACTAAACCGTCTTCTAAAAATAACCGACTTAGAGAGCAGACGACAAAACACGAAACGTGAAGCAGAGTAAAGAGATCCTGTGTGACAAGAAGCCATATTGCGGAGAGCGAGCGTGCCTGGCTCGTCTCTGCGAGTCGCGCGCGCCTCAAACACCTAGCTTGGTTTTTAATTAGATGCTGCGCTCAGCCGGATTAATTTTAGACTGGTCATTGTAAAAGATTAATTCACAGGAATGTTCATTATTTGTATAGGATGCTCTCTCTCTCTCTCAAATCCAAGTACGTTTGGGCATTCCATCCGAATTAAAACAAAAACAGATACATTACGAAAGATACTATCCATTATCAAAGCTAAAACTACTATTAGTCCCTTGCCATAATCCAAATTTTCAGTCTGTGATTTAAATCTATGTGTGTGTGTATATATATATATATTTTTATATTATTACTCTCACTGCAGACAACATAGTTTATTGCAGTTGATTGTGGAGATGTAGTTTTTAAAAACCCTAAGATAACTGGAAATACATAATCTACGTGAAACATATATATATATACATACACGAATATAACACATACATGCGTATATACATACACACACACACACACACACACACACACACACACACACCTGTATTTGTGTCTGTTATTACTTCCTTAGCGTGTTAACGTGTCAGTGGTGTGACTTGGAGCGGATCTAGTAGTTATGTGAAATTCCTTACGTCAGAAGTGAATAAGTTTATATTTATTAAAATACGCCTCAGGTATTCTCAGGTATTATTCAGAGTTAAATAATATGAAAATAGATTAGAATAAATAAAAAAATGTATTATGTCATTCTATACATTATTATTATTATTATTGCTATTGTTGTTGTTGTTGTTGTTGTTGTTGTTGTTGTTGTTGTTGTTGTTGTTGTTGTTGTTATCATTACTGCTATTCCAAATTTATAAACTGATTTTTCTAACGGTAAATATTTTAAAGTAAAGTTTGAGAAAATTCAATAATAATAATAATAATAATAATAATAATAATAATAATAATAATAATAATAAAATAAAATATAGAATGAAACAAAAAAGAAAATGTATACTTTTTCCCGGGACCACATAAGAAAGTTATTAGAAATAAATTACAGATTATTAATAAAAAATACAGGAAAGACAAAATTTTGTCTTCTTTACTGACATCATTATTAATACAGACATTAAACGATTGAAATTCTGATATATTTTTATACACTAAAATCATTGTAATTGCTATATCATCATCATCAGCATCATCATCATCATCATCACATTATATAACATTACATAATAAATTATTATTATTGTCGTTGTTGCAGAAAAAATGTTTTTATAAATCAATAATACTTTTAACAATAAATAAAATAAAATATTAAAAAAACAAAACAAAAACATCAACAAACAAACAAAAGAACCCACCCCTAATTATAATGTAAAAAGTAAATACGTTTGTCAAAAATAAAATCTTGAGTGATTTTAAAGTGAGGTTTTGTCAATAATTCTAAAATTTAAGGCTATCCCCTCAGAGATCATAAAAATAATATCATTTAGAAAGATTAACAGCTTCCACAGACAATGGTAACGTAATCAAATAATATTTTTACAGTCTCAGTTAATATAAATAATTGAAATTTAAATCTAAACAAATTTAATATTAAAAATATTGAAAAACTAATCCTGGAATCAATGGCCAGATGATGAGTTACGTGTCTGATAGGATAATAATAATAATAATAATAATAATAATAATAATAATAATAATAATAATAATAATAATAATAATAATAATCATAGTCATAATCATAATCATAACAATAATACTAATAATAATAAATACTACTACTAATAATAATACTAAATACTACTACTACTACTACTAATAAATAATAATAATAATAAATAATAATAATAATAATAATAATAATAACAGCAGCAGCAGCAACAATAACAATAACAATAAGAAAGTAATACAAAATAATAAGAAAAAAACCAACAGCCCCATCGATAATGACAAGAACATTACTAACACTAACAGTGATGATGATGATGATGATGATGATGATAACAACAACAATAATTCCTATAGTGACACACATTTTCATCTGCATCGATGTCACATTTCATTATCACCAACATATCAGATAAAATTTAAATCTAAGTGATATAATCTCAAAAAGTCAAAAAGCTTTTTCTCACCTGTTTCAGACACGACTGTCCTCCTTTTCAAACAACGAATATCTGTAAATATTGCGGCAGCTTCAAAGGATGAAAGGTGTATCTATCCAACAAAGTCAGATAGGTAGCTAGGTAGGCAGGTAGGTAGGTAGGTATTCCAGGTAAAATGAAAAATGTTTCCTTTTTATTATTATTATTATTATTATTATTATTATTATTATTTTTTGAATTTAAATCCACGCAGTTAATTAATATTGGAGCTCAAGTTGAAAAAAAAAAATATATATATATATAAGAGAAAGTTCAGTCAGTTTATTGAAAATTATGAATTTCGAATTTTTTTCCAATGTTAAAAACAAAAACAGTTAATCTCTTAACTGAAGTATGTCGTTAAAACTGTAATGTTGGTTTCGAATTTGTAAACGAGTGAAAATCCAAACTATTCGAAATTTTGCAGTTAAAACTGGAATATTCGTTCAGGTTTCTGCAAGAGAAAATATCCACTTGGGGTTAACTGAAGTCTATCATTAAAACTCAAAAACTCTGTGACAGAAAATCCGAACTGAAATTTGCCATTAAAAGGTGGAACTGTGTAAAAGAACGTCCACCACTACTCAGTTAACTGATGTTTGTCGTCAGACTTGGAGCAGAGACTCGACTCAACGCACGTGGAAGCAGTGAGTTAATGAGAACCAGGACAGTTCGTGTGTATTCTTCACCCGTCTCAAACGACTACGCACGTTCTGTAAGTAAAAGATAAAACTCGTTTGTTTAAAAAGGCCAGCCCTTTCACAAGTGCTTCGTGATAACAGTTCATTACGATTGGTCCACTGGGGGAAAAAACTTTTTACTTTGAACAAAAAAAAAAAAAATCAAAAAAAAAAAAATTCCACCTCACATGAACAAACAGGGATCAAATTCATATTAACAACCATTACATTTTTACTACGGTGGCGGCGGTTTCCAGTCGATGAATAGAGAGGTGTGTTTATGCGGAGATTTCATTGGCCGAGACAAACGTGACATTATCTGTCTCAGCGGCGCTCATTGGTCGTACGGGCAGAGGGGGTATTCTCTGAGCGCGCGCGGAGAGAGAAAGTCGCTCGCGAGTTCTCGACCGAGTTACACTGGGGTTTCCCACTCCGCGGTGTGCGGAACGAGAGGTGAATGAAATTTCGCGTTTTTTGTTTGTTGCGTGTGTGGATTTGTGATTGCGCGCTTTCTGTGTACCTGTGTGATACATATAAGTATCTAAGTAGAAGGTGCGAGGTATGCTTGTTTATTTGTATATGTAAATATATAAACGAAATGGACAGATGCGTACATGTACTCACTAACACACACACACACACACACACACACACACACACACACACACACACACAAACATATACATCCAGCATGGAGGAAAACAAAATAAAAATATAGTCATAAATAGCACATGAACGTATCAAGTGTCTTATCAAAATTTGTGATCAGTAAAAATTATTTATTATTATTATTATTATTATTATTATTATTATTATTATTATTATTTTCTAAATTCAATTTCTGCTAGCCGTTGAAAAGAAAATAATGATCACGTGACCGCTGTAAGAGGACGCACTGTTTTCAGGTGCAGAGTTAATAAAATAAATCAGTTCTATGGAAAAGTTAATACAGATCATTAATTAATCATATTGTTTAGATTAAAACTGACTGGATATAATTAGAACTCTACTGAAATAAATTTAACCTCAGGGCGTTGAAGATTTGAGAAAAAGTGGTAGCAATCATCAAAGCGCAAAAAAAAAAAAAAAAATAAAATAAAATAAAAAAATATATATATATATATATATATATATATATATATATATATAATTGATGAGAAGTGCTTGTTTGCTTCTGAATTCGTGCGTGATTCTTGCTGTAAGTACCTGCGTACAATAACGTCACAATAACGATCGCGCACTAGTTTGTGTCTGTAAGTATAAAACCTGCCTCACTCTCATACATTAATAAACTGCCTGGATCTCCAGCACACGCGATCTGTCTTAAGCATTTCGTTTGAATTTGTATACAAATAGAACTGCTTAATCCTTAGCGTTCAAATTAAAATGATTTATTTATCACTTGCAAGATTCGACAAAGACGTTAGAATATCCCTTTGAATCAGTTTTCAAAAATGGATACGTTTTCAAGTGCTGTAGAGGTGTGTGTGTTTTTTTTCACTGGGTGTCTTGTGTTTGTAAGAAAAATGTGAGAATCCAGGGTTAGGTTTTGTAATGATAGCAACCGTACGATTCACGTTCAAAGTGTTGAGTCTTGTTTTCTTTGTTTAAAATTCTCAGTTGATTTTTTTTTTCTTCTAATCTACCCATCAGTATATACGTACATCACACAAACATACGTATATCTGTGTGTGTGTGTGTGTGTTTTATGTAGATACAGAATCAGTTTCTGATATGCATTCAGAATTTAATTTATCAGTCATTTGTGCATTTTAAGATAATACAATATATTCACAGCATCAGATATTTCTATAAACAGTATTACAAAATGATACCACTTCATGTGTTCTATATTTTATCGTAGAGACCTTTGTGTTACAGAATGTATTCACAGTATAAACTCTACTGATAAGACCAACACTTCAAAAGAACATTAGAAATATTCTCTCATTACTGAAAGACACATAATCCAAGCAGTAAACTTTGTTTTTCTAAAACTGTTATAGACCGAACACGTATGTTAGATATATTATTTTATTTACAAAACCGTGTTTTATTTCTTGTACAATATGTGTGAGATATTTATTGATTTTCTCTTACCAATATCTCTCACAGAAAATACAACGATGTTTATCTTGTTAATAGATAGTTACTTGCTTTTGGCGGTCGCAGATTTTAAGATATCATACTAAATACTTTTTCATATAATGTATATTAGTATATGATTTATGCTTGATGCAAATATGAAAGAGTGAAAGAGAGAGAACGTTATACATATACATATATATATGTGTATATAATATATATAAAACAGTCAAGTAACAGCTATTTGAAAGAAATGTGAAAGAAACATTATTTTTTTTTAATGAAATTTATCTTCTTATTGTTATTTTTTAAATTATTCTTATTCTTATTTGTTTTCTTTTTTTATACATTTTTTCGTTTATTTTTTTTTTTTAATTATTATTTCTTTTTGGACTTTTTAAATAAATAAAATAAAAATTTTTTTATTTCAAAGCGACCTACATAAACTTTTGAAGCATTAAAATCTTTCCATCAAAACCATTTGTTTGTTCGTTCAGTTCTTTTGATAAAACAAAACAGAGAAGAACTTCAAAGCGTGTAATTAGTTCACGTACGTTACGAGTGTCACACATCAACTATCTATACTAGACAAGATACCAGCTGACAGCACCTGCTGGACTGCAGGATCAATCCTTGTCAACGTTCAGCTTTGACTAATTTCCATTCCAAACAGTTGTGAAAATTGTCTTACGTATTTTAGAAAGACGTATGTAAAATATGCTTAGCTTTGGGTTGAAAATGTTAAGACGCTGGTGTTAAAGGAATTCCTCTCTTTATTTCATTTTTGTTATTTGTTAATTTTTGTTTCTTAAATGGTTTTAAATATGATTTAAAAGAAACAATATTGCTCCTCTGTGTTTTACCGCAGCGTGAACATTTTTCAGAAAAAGGGAAATCGTCAAAATCTAAAATATAACTTTAAAGATGAAATTAAACTAATTATGAAGAAGAAGAAGAAGATGAAGAAAAAGAGAAGACATTTCAAGGCTAAAAAATGGGAATCGTTTCCAGCTGAGGATGCTACCAAGTCATGAATCCGGTTTTTTTTAATTTAAAAAAAAAAAAAAAAAAATAATAATAATAACAATAATAATAATAATAATACCATTATTTGTAATATCACATTTTTTTTTTCCAGCTGGCTTTTTAATTCAGTTTTGTTTCTTTAAAAACATATTTTAAATAAACAAAAAGGTTTTTAATACAAAAAAGTAAGATAATTTAATGGTTTAAAAGTTAAAAAATAGCAATAATAAATCATTAAGAAATCATTACAAAAATTTTCTGACTAAAATAAATAAATAAATAAATAAATGACGATAAATAAATAAATAATGATAATAAATAAATAATGATAATAAATAAATAAATAAATAAATGAAGATAAATAAATAAATAATATAAATAAATAAACAAATAAAGGTAAACCACATATACTGCTGTCTCCCGTGTTTAGATTTTACCCATCTCGAATCACGTGACACAAGGTACTGATATTTCAGCGTGTTTGAAGTAACACAGACATTTCAATGTATTTGTTTTTATAACAGTTCTCAAAAACCCGACTACGATAAAAATCCATCTAGAACAAACAGCCACACCTGGTACACACCCATCAATGATAAAATGTAACCCTCACAAGTGTAACTGCCAAAATAAACACTAACTGAATGAATTCAAATGGAGTAATAATTTAACATATTTAGATAATTATCTACGTATTTTCTAAATAATAATAATAATGATTACGATGTGATAGTAATGACGATGATTAGATGATGTTCATGATTATTATTATTGTTGTCGTCGTTGTTGATATTTTTAATAGAATGCAATTCTGGTTTTTTACTATTCATTTTAATTTCAAGAAACAAAAAAGAAAACAGCTTCTTTATTTTACAGGTTAAAAAAAAAAAAAAAAAAAAAAAAAAAAAAACATGAATGAGCTGTTTGTAATGCAAAAAGAAGTAACATAAAAGGAGTTTATAACGTAATAACATTCAGTTTGTGACGTGCTCGATTTGTAACACGTAAACAAGATGGAAAAGCGATATTAATTATGTTATGTGTATGTCACACACATACACACCCCACACATACCATTTATTATTTTGGTCGTAAATTTATATATATTTATGATAAATAAATAAATAAATAAGTAAATAAATAAATAAAGCGAAAAAGAAATTAAATTTTTCATTGTTCTTTCTATCTTACAGTCACACTCAGTTCTATTTTCAGTACAAAGAAAAAAAAATTTTTTCTTTCTATCGGACCTTCAAGTACGGCGCCATGGGCAAAATTCATCTGCTTGGATTGCGTTTGGCACTGACAGTTTATTATTAGGTTAATTACGGGTAAAGAAAGGACGATGCAGTGACCTTACAATTTACCTATCAACCATGGACAGGAGCCAGTAGCCAGATGAAATACTTTTGACCCCGGCTTGTATGGTGACCACGGAGGAACACGAGAACCACCAATTACGATGACATGTGATACGAATGACAGCGGGAAGATCCGAGATAGGAATCACGGCCATTAAACGTTAATAATGGTAAACAAAACCCGATCGGATATATCTTCCCAATTTACTCGTTTGCCGTCAGGAAAATGCACGAGGATTTTACCCTAATTTGTCACAAATCTTCAATTACAAAGACCATCAGGCCGTGTGGAATTCATTTACAATAAAAGCACAGATTTCTTTTCTTTATTTCTGCTCTTTCTCTCGGCCCGGCCGTTTCGACGTGTCTCGATAAGCGCAGAGGGATGTTTACTTTGACTCGTTCTCACGAGGAAGCTCGAAACATTGCGAATCTACACGATGCATATCGGAGATCTGGATTCCTCGAAAATTAATTGCGAAAATGCTCGAGAAGAGATAAAATGCCTGTAAAAGACATAAAACTGTTTCTCCGCGCAATATCACGATAAACTGCGAAAATACACGAAACAAATCGAGGAGATAACAGCAAACTGATATATACATTAAAACTAAATCTTACTGGATGAAAGATGTCTTCGACAGTTTATGGTAATAATAATAGTCTGACTTATACTAAGCATTTTTTTTTTTTTTTTTTTTTTTTTTTATTACTATTAAAGACATTAACAGCAATATAAACACTTAGACGTTTAAGAGGGTACCGATTTAATAAGTTCTCGTAAAATCCTAGAAAGATAATCGGCTACTTGAAGTCTTGCTGGTCACCTGTTTATGTTAAAAATTAGCTCAAAGTAATGACCAGGGATTTAAAAAATATAAGCCGGTACTAGGGAGAGATCCTAGAAGCTGCATTATATCACACTGACCTGAGGCCAATACACCACTGTAGTCTTAGGTTTTATTCATCCCAGTATGAGTTTATAAACTTGTACAGTGTTTGTAATACTGACCTATGACTGTCGACATTAGCGATGAAAATGTAATATAAATATTTATTTGGTTTATTTTATACACTAAGGAGAAGGAATCTTGCTACCAAACAATCTTACCCACCCTCTCTCTCTCTCTCTCTCTCTCTCTCTCTCTCTCTCTCTCTCTCTCTCTCTCTGTCTGACTGTCTGTCTGTCTCTCTCTTTCTGACTCTGTCTCTCTCTGTCTGACTCTCTTCGACTGACTGTCTGTCTCTCTGTCTGACTGTCTGTCTCTGTCTGACTGACTGTCTGTCTCTCTCTGTCTCTCTCTCTGTCTGACTGTCTGTCTCTTTCTGACTCTGTCTCTCTCTGTCTGACTCTCTCCGACTGACTGTCTGTCTCTCTGTCTCTCTCTCAGACTGTCTGTCTCTCTTTGTCTGACTGTCTGTTTATCTGTCTCTCTCTGTCTGACTGTCTGTCTGTCTTTCTGTCTGACTGTCTCTCTCTCTGACTGACTGTCTCTCTCTGTCTGTCTGTCTCTCTCTCTCTCTCTCTCTCTCTCTCTCTCTCTCTCTCTCTCTCTCTCTCTCTCTCTGTGTCTGTTTTTGTGGCTGTTTTTGTGCAATGATGAAGTTTATAACGAGGTTTTCACGTCACGTCACAAGTAACGTTTATGTATATTTCGGTCATCATTACGCTTGACTAACTCTAGACCAATATGACAGCTGACACCTGACGCCAGTCTAAAGTATCCCGCCATTCCAATTACGTTAATGTTACAGTGCGAACGTAAGAAAGTAAGGTTACATGCAGTATTATGTAGACTTGGATTTCCTTTGAAAAAAATCATACTGAATCTTAGTCCTGCCTTTTAAAATTAGATGGATATTTCTTTCCGTTTTTTTCTTGTTGTTTTTTTTCGGTTTCGTTTTACCAGTTCAAAATAAAGGACATGGTGTTATGTTCAATGTAAAGATATATGTTTTAATGTTATATCAGAAACAAAGTGTAAATAATATTCCTGGGTAGTTTATTATTTTCTACGATTTTAGTAACACAAACAATCACAGTAGCTTAAGAATAAGTATCACTGAGAAACTGTTATAAGTCTTTTTTTAAAAAAGGTGACTCGAATACGAGGACCGACTTCATTTGTATTCAACGTTAACTGATAAATTTGAAAGATTTGAATGAATAATAACGGTCAGGTTCATGTAATTGCTTTAAATAAATTTAACATTTGACTTGCATTTTTCATTTGCTCAACACTGAATACTGTTATCAGCAAACCTCTTTGTAAGTAACGGTGAATAGGCTACTCCTCTTGGCAAGAACCATTTACATTTATTATTTATGATGGTAATAGCAGGAATGTCCCATGGAGTGTTTTTTTCAGCAGGATTTATTTCAAACAAAGGTATCAGTACAAATTACATATATATTACATAATTATTATTTATCTGAGTATATCCTGAAACGTCACTATAGGAATTTTCGTTGATTACAAAAAAAGAAAAAAGAAAAGTAACTGTAATTATTACGTATGACGCAACAAATGAGTCACTCTGTTTGTTTCTTCCTCGTTTTCTTGCGATGCTGCAGGTACTTTAATGCATGTTCATAAACAAAATAAACATGTTTTATCCGAAAGACATCGAACAAGGCAAATATATTAGTTTTTCGTCTTCTCTTGCATGACCTAATTAATGAGTCATGCAGAATAACGAAACAGACGTCAAAACTGATTTTCCCGCCATTATTTCGTTTGAATTTATCACTTCGATTAGAGAAAAATGTCGCTAGGCGAGTTTGTCTTGGGTTCAGGATTTACGAGTCGCAGTTAATTATGCATATAAATGTATTAGACAGAAATGTAATAAAATAAACATTTCGTATTCAAACGATCTGCAATAACACGAAACTGATATCATTTTTCTTTTCCTCTAATTAACTTGCTAACCAGAAAGAGACCAGAACTAATTTTCCCGCCGATATTAATAGCTGATATTTTCACTTAGTCTTCTGTGTCAAGCTAAAATCACGACATACGAGATGCGACGGGTCTGGTGTAAGATGATGTTTAGATAGAAAACAAGTTTTTTTTTTTTTTTTTCTCCACTTTCTTTATCTGTCTGACTGGCGTATCTCACTCTGTAGCATCAAATGACGTGTATTTTCTTCTTCTTCTTCTTCTGCTATCAACTTGAATAATTCAAATACAGTCAGGTGTAGAATCAATATTTCACATTTTACTTTAACTTTTACATCAATAGTGTGTTTAATACACGGTATTGTATGTTTTTTTGTTAGTACATTAATTGTCAGAAACGTTCGAGCCAGTAGATACAACTGGTAATACACGGTATCATATGCTTTTGTTAGTACATTAACTTTCAGTCACATTTGAGCTGGTAGATACAACTAGGATTTACACGGTGTTATATATTTTTTGTTAGTACATTAACTGTCAGTCACGTTCGAGCTGGTAGAAATAACTGGCGACTTCATCAAGGCACGTTTAAATTTCCCTCAGAAAACGAGGTTGTAATCTCCAGCGCGTTTAAAGGATTTCTCGCTGGTAGCGAATAAGAACGAACTAAGATACGATTGCAGCGGCTTTGTCCCCTCGCATTTGTAGTATTTATTCATACAAACCACATTCATGACATATAATAATAAGTTAATTTGTGAAGCTTACACTCACTCAGTCATTTTAACGACATTGTCGGTACATTACACTCTCTTGACGTCTGATTGGCCGGTACAGAGTTCGATTCTAAGAGCCAGAAATGTATCTTCAGTCGTCTGTTCACACGTTCGTCCGTTACGCTCTCTGTCGTCTGTCGTAATTAATTAGACGTGATTATACAAGACACATAGTATCCCGGAAAGAGGGAGTTATAGTTGATTAATAACGATCGAAAAACGACTTTTAACTCGCTTTCTAAAGGGAGAATTTATTGATTAGTTTTTTGATACTTTTCTAATCACTGAAATGAACGAGTTTGGTTATTATAATAATATTAATCATCTTTTTCAAATCCCCTTTTTCCGTATCTGATTATATTTTTCAGGTTAATTATAAAACTTTACTGTCAAAAATTACTCTTTTTTTTCTTCTTCTTCTCATTTTTTTTTTTTGTTGATATTTTATATTTATAGAGGTAAAAGCATATTTTCATTAATTTTTATTATTATTATTATTATTATTATTATTATTATTATTGTTATTATTATTATTATTGATATTATTATTTTACACCATTTGTTTCATGACAAATGCATTATTTATTACCAAACGGTAAGGGTCGTAGATCAATCCGTAGGTTAAAGCCTACAATTACTACCATTTTTCATAACGTCACTTTCTGGTAATAACACGACAAGCCAAATTAGATTTATGTACCTGCATTAAAAGTACCTGCAGCATCGCAACAAAAGGAGGAAGAAACAAATACGCGTGACTCATTTGTTGCGTCATACGTACAGCAGGAGTAGCATCTAATGGCGTGGCAATCGACATGTGCGGTCACGTGGCTAACAAAAGTGCAAATGGAAAACGTTAAAGTTTGATATCGTGTTACGTGTTAACAACACACGTAGAAAACACGTGAGATTTGTTTTTCTCTGATTTTAAGCAGAGATCAATAAGAGGAAAGCCACAGTTACAGGTGCTAATACGATTCACTGAAAATGTTCAGTTTAGCAAGAGTAACAGAACCTTATTTTCATGTAATTCATCAAAATATGAACAGTTAACTAATGAATTTGTAAGTATATCGATTCTGTACATACAAACATATATACATACATACATACATACATACATACATACATACATACATACATACATACATACATACATACATACATACACACACATATATATGTGTATGTTTCTGTGTACACACACACGTGGATATTAATTACCTTCAGCGTTATTCGTGAATTATAATTTTCTAATGGTTTAAAAAACATTAGGAGGACTGCCACATTTACAAACGGGAAACTGATTTACCTAGTGTTGCAAGGTGAAACATTTAAAAAGTCTTCAGCAACGACATTTTATCCACACTTCAGAAAATCAGTAACAAAGACAACCACAATAATACATCGGATTATTGAAATATAAATTTCGCCTGTTTAAAAAATCTGACATATGAAATGTAACAATAACATTTCCAACATTAAAAATTATATTACAAAAGATGGTATCAGAGATCAGCAGACAGGTCTGCTTCAATAACACGCTTTTAATTCTCAATTGTATTTATTTATTTATATGAAGCGTGAAATTGTTTCCGCCACTTCGGAATCTTTGTGAAGTATTTTGTAGAAATAAAGAGGTTCTATTTAATACAAGATTAACCAAGCAGTAACGTATTTGTATTTCCCGAAATAAAAACAAAGACGACTACCCACCATTAAATGTCGCCTGGCAATACATTGATTTTTTTCGCTGATGCTTCGATTAGTACGTTGAAACAAAAATGGATGAAAAGAGCACTGCCGCAGAGAATATAGTAATCTAAACATTTGTGTTTGATTTTCTTTTACCTTTTTTTTTCTTTTTTGAATTTGAGAGAGAGAGAGAGAGAGAGAGAGAGAGAGAGAGAGAGAGAGAGAGAGAGAGAGAGAGAGAGAGAGAGAGATTGATTTAGATTGTTTGGTAGCAATATTCATTCTCCTTAGTGTACAACATCAGAAGCCTTAAGATTTATTAAGTAAAGGTCACACAATATGTGCTTCTGTGTCTGGTTATAGGAGAATCCTATTTTATAACATCACTGTACAAGAACTAGCACGATTAAATGTTAAAACAAACACAAATTCATTCGGTTGTTGATCTTCGATACTTATGAGAGATGTAAATTGTAACAAGAGCTTGTAGACTAGTGTGAATAATAAAATATTGTAAAGGACCTTGGCCTTTTTTTTTTTTACTCTTTGTGGAAGAGAATATGAAACACACACACACACACACACACACACACACACACATAATAATGGAAATAGAAAAGTAAGAAATGTTGCTGTTATTTTATGTTTGTGTCATGTTGCTGCCAAGGCAATGATAAAAGTAGTAGTAGTAGTAGTAGTTGTTGTGTTGATAATAGTAGCAACAGCAGCAGCAATAGTGGTGGTAGTGTCGTAAAAGTACTGAGAAAATGAAAGAGAAGCACGACGACATCAACAACGACAACAGTATCTGCAACAAATTCAACATCATCAACAGTGATAAATATTTTATGTCTGAACTATTTCCTAAAGCGATACAAAAAAAAAAAAAAAAAAAATAATAATAATAATAAAAAAAAACCTAAAAACATACGTGACAAAAAAAAAAAAAAAAGTAGTTCTGTAACACGGCACTATTTTAATTTGACCTTTACGTCTCTGCACGTGGAAGCGATCCCGGCAGTGCTCGCCGACATGATGTAATTTGTCAGACAATTTGAACACTCATTACAGCGAGTTAAAAACAAGAAAAAAAAATTCCAGGCTAGTTTTTCAAAGACTCGAAGACGAAACCGAAATTTTAATTGGGAACTCCTGGCCTGCCGTCCGTCGTGTGATGGACAGGTGGAGACACGACGTCATTCAGAGGCAACGACGGGGATTAAATGACTACAAATTAGCACAATTTAGACTCAGCAGGAAGTTCAGTCGGTAGACGTTTTCATTCCTTTAACAAATTTAAATTTGGGAAAACAAAAACAACAACAACAACAAAAAAAAAGAAAAAAAAAGAAAAAACGGTTCGGGTTATAGGAGATAGATATAAGGAAGATTGAATTGGCTGATGCAGTTTAAACATAAAACAAAATTTTTAAAAAAAGAAGAAAAGAAAAAGAACATTTAATTTTATAGGCTAGGTTATACAAGAAAGACGTATTTTAAAATGACTGTAAATTGTAAGTACTGACTGAAACGAGAAACAGCAAGAACAACAAGAACAACAAGACCACCAACGATAATAATAATAATAATAATAATAATAATAATAATAATAATAAATAAATAAATAAATAAATAAATAAATAAATAAAATAAAAAAAGTAAAATTAAAACATTCCGCTTAAAAGGACTGGTCCTTGAAACCTGCGCATTCTTGTCTTGAAACCAGCGAAAATGATCGACACAGAAAACGTAACAGTGTATCGTGGATCAGATGTCTTTGTCGTAACTCTATTATAGACGACTACCCCCTCACAGAATGACATGTTTATTTTGTCACTTAGCTCATGGGGTCGTCGGGGTCATTTTAATTAAAAGTAAAACCTCTCAGACGTTGTCCGCGTCGTCGTGAGTTCCAGTCAATGCAGCTTCAAGGGGGTACACCTGAGTAAACGTCTTTGTGATGTGCCAGAGGACTGCCACAACATGGCGGTCTGCTCTTACAATAGCCACCCCCCACGGCCACAGATATTCTGAGGATGTGTCCAGATGAAAGCTGTCCGACGCAGTGGTCAAGAGGACACACGTGTTTTATTCGTGGACTGTTTTCTTTTATTTTTAAGTTTAAACTCTGTCTTGTACAGACAGGCCACCGCGACTTCAGCTGAAACAGCTCCAAGTTATTCTTTGTATTTAGTGGTCTATATAATGTGAATAGGTGTGTATGTACATGTGTAAGTACGTACGTATGTATGTGTATATGTATCGATGTGTGTGTGTATGTGTGTGTGCATATCTGTATGTATATCTCTCTTGTATGTATGTGTGTATTTATATACGTATGTATAATAAATTATATTGACTAAATAATCTAAACTGAAATGTATTTTATGTAATTACTACAGATATATATATATATATATATTTTGTAACAATACAAATTGATCTAATTAACACACACACACAGACACACACATACACACACACACACACACACACACACACCAACACAATTACTTAAGCCAATAAATAAATAAATAGAGAGACAGACGGACAGACAAACGGACAGACAGACAGATAGATTAATTAGTTAATTAATTAATTAAATGCTTTCCTGTGAAACCAGTAAATGATACTCTAACCAGAAACCAAGCATTTAGTAAGACATGCATGACCTTACTTTAAAATGTTGAATCAAAACTTATAACTCAATCACAGTACCATACTTTTATTAGTTTATTTCATTAAATAGGGTAATTCGTACCAAAATATTTGATAATCAAGAACTACAACAACCCTTACTACCACTCACACTTCTATTACTACTATTACTGTTACAGCTACTGTTACTACTACCAGGACCATCACTACTACTGCTGCTACTAAACTTTACATTTTGTATAATTAATTTCGTTTCGAATGTGTAATAACAATATTAATCTAAAAATTACTTAACACGCTTTATCCTACCCTAGAGACATTTGCAAAGTAATTAAAAATCTCAGACATCTCTGGAAAAGCACGTAATTACAGAATATCCATATTATGTAAGTTGTGTAGAAAATATGATTACCTGAACGCCTGCGGTTCTTTGTGGTTCTTTACGAGCGTCGTCAGACCCTTGTCTTGACGAAACGGCGAAATAAATCTCTGGACCTTGAAAGGTTTAATAAGATATTTCGGCACTTTTTGACCTGCCAGGCGCTTTTGTGTTGAAAACACGCCGATTTAGTGTCAAAGAATGATAAATGTGCATTAATACGATGTCGACAGTTCATTTCGTTTTTTCACCAACCACAAAACCAACTCGCCTGAAATCTCAATCGTCGTGTTTTTGTTTGGCTAACCTATTTATTCAGTAAGGAGTGAAAGAAAATCAAAAAACAAAAAAAATCCTCCCATAACAAGTTTAATTTCAGTTTTTTTTAAATATTTGCAGGTGGAAAATAATTAGCCTTCAGCATCAAAGATCAAACGTGTAAAAAAAATATTAAAAAAATGAAAAAATAAAACGGCCATTTGCACAAAATACCTATTTTTCATACGGAATCCTTACAAACTGCCCTACTCACATCAGATGTGTTACCATTTTTTTTTTTTCTTCTTCTTTTCTTTTCTTTTTAATTTTGTTCTCAGTGTTTACTTGAAGTTAGTCCGGCCAGAAAAAAAAAAAAAAAAAAAAAAAAAAAGTTCCTGCCTGTCTGAAATTGTTGTTCGTTTTGTAATTTATATATTTCACAGACAGAAATGAATAATATAAGAGGCAAGATAAGCGAACGCCTTTTCAGTCTGTTATTGTCAGGCATTGTTACAAGTGTAGTTAATGAGAAGGTGTCACTAGTTCCGATCATTTGTAACGACAAACTGCGACATATTCAAAACAAAAATTAAAACAATTTATTTAAACTTCAAAGAACGGCTGGGTAATGGATGTTAAAAGGGGAAATTAAAAAGAATGATTTATTATTATTATTATTATTATTATTATTATTATTATTATTATTATTATTATTAGTTGTTGTTGTTGTTGCTGCAGTTGTTGCTGCTGCTGCTGCTGCTTTTTTATTGTCGTTATTGTTGCTCTTGCCGTTCCTGCTGCAGCTGTTGTCGTCATCGTTATCTTTGTCGTTATTATTAATGGCATTATAAAATTTAATAACATCAGCACTTACGTTACAAAATATCAGGTAAGTTTTCTAAAAAATCAATAATATGTGTAACTGTAGAACAATTTTAAATTAACTCTGAAAGAGAAAACAGAGTCATCATAACCTGCGAACGTCATCATCATCGAATTAGGAAGTGATCAGTGAACCGATCTTAGAGATGATTTGTTTTAATATTAAACACATTCACACACACAGACACAAACACACACACACACACACACACACACACACACACACACACACACACACACTGCTGCTACTACTATACAAATACTGCTACTGCTGCTGTCACTACTACTACTACTACTACTACTACTACTACTATTACTTCCGCTACACCTACTATCACTACTAGTACTAATATTGCTGCTGTTGCTACTGATTCTGTTATTACTACTACTTTTATAGCAACTATACACTGACGATACTGTTATTGCTGTTGCTACAGCACCTGCTACGTCTAAATCCATTACAACAAAAACAGCTATCATTACTTCTGTTCTTACTACTATCATTACACCACCACCACTACTACTACTACTACTACTACTACTACTACTGGAACTATTGTTACTATCACTAAACGTACAACTACAACTACTCTGATAATTAAAAAAACAACAACAACTACAACATGACAGTAATAACAAGGACAAACAAATTTTCAAATCTGTCTCTACGATGGTCCTCAACGAGAATCTCAATCATAAGAAATCCCATTTGGTTATTTCTACACCGTCGTGTCATTTGTCGTAGTATAAACATTTGTGTCCACTAAGCAAACACAAAAAGTGACAAGGATCGTCTCTCGCCTTGTTTTCATTACTTGGCGGCCTCATCATTTAGCGTCTTAAGCCGAATCAGAAATCTCGATCTTCGTAAGCGGACACTTTTCAAATATTTGAACAATATCATATACGACTTCAGAAGCACAGAGGAACTGGAATCTGTGATCGATAATCCTGTGGGTTATGTTAATTTCGTGCCCTTGTAAAGAAAATCTAGCTGCCCTTCCCACGGTTTTTGTGAACTAAATCACTTTTAATGAAGTTATCATCGTAACAGGGTTAAAATTATTATATCAAATATCTTGTTGACTTTTTCTCTGCACTTTAAAATAAAAAAAAAAAAAAAAAAAAATGCTTTCAAATATAATATTTCAAGACTGGATATGCGCTTTCCTGTTCTGTGGAAAACAAAATGTGATTATAAAAAAAATCTCGCTATAAATCTTACGTGAATAATGTATATATATATAAAAAGAAGTAACTAGTTTCCTCTGTCGTGGCTTCCTTTGGCAATCAGATCGTTGATAAGTTACGACTGTTAATGCAAGTCGTTAAAAATTCAAAACGTAAAATTCACTATCAGGAAATTTGAAAAAGAAGTGTGGGTTAAAAAGAAAGTTAAATATGAATTCATGCACCACCGAACAGTGATAAGATCACAGCTTTGTGCTGTTCACACCTGCAACATATAAATTTAAGATATCAGAACGAATCTCGTATTTTTCTTTTTAATGATAATAAGAAGAATGATGTCAGTAAGTTTGTTTTTCGTTGTTGTCTTTTTTTCCAGAAGGAGATAAAAATTTTAATAAAATTAAAAAATAATAATAATAATAATAATAATAATAATAATAATAATAATGACAGGATGACACTTCAAAAACAAACCTGTCACTGAGATTAGTAGCGTTAGCGTTGCGAAGCGTAAAGTCAACAAAAACAAGTTTATGTACAGAGTTCTGTCACACTAAATACACACAGCAGTAATTAACATGTCCAGCTGCTCGCTGATACCCTGGGTACTCTAGACCACCCATATGAAGAAAAGGAAGAGAAAGAGAGTATTTAGATGGGTTAGCAAGAGAGGGCCTGGTTGTTCACACACACACACATGCATGCATACGTATAGACATACATACACACATATATACATACACACACACATAAATACATCCTATGCACATTCATATACACATTCATACATACATAAAAACATAAACACACATATTCAAAAACATAGAGAGGCCAATGAATAGACATATAAGTAACTGAGTCGAACGAGCACAGAGAAAGACAGGCAATCAGACAGAGGGAAAGAAAACCATAAACAAACAGATATGTAAAGAAAGTAAGAGAAACTGAAGATAACATGCAGACAGAGAGACAGACTGTAATAAACAATATCCAAGAAAAGAAACTCACAGGAAGATTTAAAGCTGTTTAAACGCTCGTGTAACTGTCAGCTAACTGCATATTTCTTTCTTCACCGAGTTACCATAAAACCAGCTCGTCTTTTACATATAAAACAAAACTGCTGTTTCTCTTAGCAGTGAAATTTTAAAGAGTTAATGTAAAAGTGTTTAGCTTTTTACATACTCGTAAGTTTCAGTTTTCAAAGAGAAAACGTTTTGGGAATTATTGAAACGAACTATTAAAATATTATGATTGGTGTATAAATAAGTAAGCTAAATGTATTTTGAATGCTTCCAGTAAATTCTTCTTCTTAAACATCTTTTATGTAAACGGAAATAAATAACAATCTAAAAAGCCTCCGAAAACAAACCAAGCATATACGATATTTCTTTCCACAGCAATACGATCTAAAAAGGAATTACAAAAAGAAAACCCCAAAACATCAACAATAACAACACCACACTCACTTGACTGAACACGAAAACTGAAACCATCTTTGGTGTGTACTGGTGCCAAAATCTACATGGTAGTCTGTTTATTTTCGTCTTTTAATTACGTGTAGGTAAACACAGAGATATTATCTCAGCAATCAAGTAAAAACGAAATCTTCTTGAAGACGGGACACCGTGGCTAACAGGGTGTAAACCGCCGTGATCAGATGGAAAATTGCTACTCAGTAGTTTTACGTTACTTTATCTAAAAATCACAAAACACGGAATTAACAACTGTTTTAACTGCAGAGTTTTCTGTGCTTGAAAAAAAAAAAAAAAAAAAAAATCGGTGGGCCCGCAGAGAGTAATTTATTGCTTTGAAATTAAGGTAATTTAATAGCGAGGCTTGTCAAACAAAATAAGACGTTTTTGCCTGAGAATTTGTTGTTTGTCGAATAGAAAGTAGTTTATCCGAAGAAAAAAAAACAACAAACATTATCGGACATTTTTAGGGTTTTCGGGTATTTTCGGAATATCTCGTGGCAAAATATTGGAATTTATCGATAACTGTTAAGTGTTCAAAATATCTCGGGAATATTCATAATAACAAATAGCGTAAGTTGTCGTGTATCTGAAAATACAGTATTCTGTTATAAACTGGACAGTTCGGATTTCTTCCAGTAACTGCGAATAAAGATCGGAAAATTCCGGAAAACGATTTTTAAAGCATTTCGATAGCATAAAATACAGAATTTATATTGCATTAAATATGTTTGGATTTCATCCTGATTTCACATGTTGTTGTTGTTGTTGTTGGTACTACTACTACTGCTACCACTATTATTATTATTATTATTATTTTCCGAATGGTTAATTTTCATTTATTCATTAGTCTAAATTGCAGAGTTTGTGTCGTAGATATGTATGGGAGAGAGCGAGAGCGAGAGAGTGTAAGAGACGGAAAGAGAGAACGAAAGAGACAGACAGAGAGAGATAGATATGTGAGAAAGATTTAAAAGAATGAAAAGAAATACAACAAGCTGGTTGTAAAGACTGGCAGAAACAGATAGACTGACAGATAGACTGACAGATAAAACTTGAAAAAGAAAGAAACGAAACCAAAAGAGATTAGGGATTAAACTTAACTGATTAGAGTAATAAATAAATTTTTAAAAGATTAAGAAAAGATAAAAGCAGGAGAAAAAAAAAAAAACCCACCAAAAAAGAAACATAGTAAATATAAAAAATTCATTTTTAAAAATTATAAACAGATAAAGGGAAAAATAAGGAAAAAAATGTAAAGATTTTGCAATTTGATATTATTTGTACAATAATATTTAAACATTGTGATAAAGCTTGTTTAAACACTTTCAGCAACATTTTCTTTCTTTTTTTTTTTTTTTTTTTTTTTAGTTTGTTTCTTATGTTTAGCCTCTCTGATGTTAGAGATATTTCATTTCACTTAAACACAGCAGGGAATTGCAGACAAACATACTGCATTACCTCACGTTTGAAACTCTTACCAAACAATTTTCGTAAACACAAAACCAACAGAGAGTTAATTTCATCAGTTTTTTTCTCTCTCGCTCTCGTTAAAACAAAAACACTGGCGTTTTGTGACGTATAACAAGACAGTCTACTCTATATTCAAATGTATCGAGTTTACACACAGACGAATACAGCTTCGTAATGTATGTTATGTTGTACTTTAGTACAGACGTTCGTATAATTACTACCTGTAGTTTCAACACAGTTACATATTAATTACATGGTTTATATATAGCCCAGAGTGGACGGATTCGAGTAGATAAATGGATATTATTGTCATAGATTAATTATTTGATTATACGCAGCCATATATTAATCATTTTGTTCATCGACACACACACACATATATTAATTAGATTTTCAGTGAAATACATAGTGTATGATGCCATGAAATGAATGAATGTTTAACAGCACAGCGTTACTCCAGCTATTACTTGTCAAACAATGGTAACAGAAATACAAGTTAACCACGTTGATGAAATTTTCTAATAACATTTTATTGGAGATAAATAAACTGACGGAAAAATGTTTTAAGTATCAAAATGAGTATTCGACCATTCACAAAGTGACCATGGTAAGAATGACATGCCAGATCTGAATTTTCTAAGCACAAATGGGACATGATGACGTTTGTTATAAAATGCAAGACACTAATCGCCGACATAAGACATGGTCATGGTAGTTATAATGATACCAACTACTTCTCAGGATATCCTTGGTGTCAAAATGGCGTTTACGTACGGACAAGATTAACCATTGTAGTATTTAGACATGATATTGATGTTTGAGATTTCGTGACTTAAACATAACTTGGTCAGTACAGCAATGGTCGTGAATTGCTCAAAATCATTCAGCTGCATACAAATTAGTCCCAGTGATAAAGATACTAAATAACAAAAGTTAAAAAAAAAAAAAAAAATACAAAAAAATACAAATAATCAAACAACAGGGGCTATAACGAGACAATGACTTTAATATATCAGAAACTGCTTAACACACGACATGTTTGTTACGGCAGACTTTTGCCACCAAGACGAACTGCAGCGATAATTCTCGAGTTATGCAGTAAGTGCTTTCCAAGTGAATGCCGCTGTCCTTATGTTCCATGTAAACTGGTAACACGACATTCCTTCCTTACGTGTTCGCTTTCCCTATCAAGTCGAATTACGCATGTTATTTGCACATAATGCAACGTGCGCATTGCAAGGATTCGACAATCACGTGCGTTTATTTAAAGAATCTCTCGTAAGCTGAGCTTTTAGTTATCATGGAATGCTTCATTTCACTTTTTGCTCAATTTCGTAACCCTTGTCTCTAAATTATTGGTCTGCTCTGACTTCGTTTGAAACGGTTTCATCCCCAGTCTTGTTACAGATGTATAATTTTTGCGGTTTGGATCGCGCCATATGTTTTCGAAGAAATCTGAGTTGGGATACTTGAACTTGAATCAGTAATATCATTTATCTTTTTTATATTACTAGGATTAAGTTCACATGTTTAACGTCTTTAAAAGCATTATGGGGAGACCTCCTAGGCTACAAAATGAAACATGTTTCATTACTAATTTGTTCGTTTTTTTTTTGTTTTTTTCTTTCATTCTTTGTTTCTTTGTTTGTTTCTTTATGTATTTATTTGTTCATTTATTTGTTTGTTTATTTGTTTATTTATTTGTTCATTTATTTATTTATTTATTTATTTATTTATTTATTTATTTATTTATTTATTTATTTATTTATTTATTTATTAAACAATTCGGTATTATGTCACAAGAAAATACAATCGTCAGTGTGCTACTAAAAGACTATTTACTGATAATAGAAAACTCTTATGGATTTCAGTTTCTACTCAACATTTTTGTGAATAATATACCATACTTTTTTTGCCATAAAAAATGTCCCTACATTTTTTATTTCTTTTACAAAGAAGCTACATATGTAGACCTAGTTGTAGGGTATGTCGACGAGAGGCCTAAAAAGGAACAGGTTTTAAACAATCAGTCAACCATTTCAGTATCCAAGAGCATACATCTGATACACAACTCTGGAACCTGATATTTTACTATCTTAGTATACTGAAAGTTTAGTTAAACCGAAGAGTAATACAGAAATCTGTATGCCCAGAAGTTCATAGTATGTTCGGTAATTATATAGAAGAGATAATGTAGTTATTTTTCATTTTCCCAGTTTTGAGTTGAAGACTGAAAGGAGATGCGATCCTATTACCTAACAGCGAAGAGAACCATGACCTAAGTCTTGCAAAAAAACAGAAAGCTTGGTTGTAAGTAGCTGATCCGTGAAGCTGCACAAACCTCAGAGATTAAGGAAATATTTTACTTCTTAGAAGGGTATAAAACTTGAAAATAAATCTTATAGCTTTGAAATAACTAGCCAAGAACATATCATTGTGTCTCTTTTATAAAAATGCTTCCCTTTCAACCAAGATCGAATGTCTTTGTGTGTAGAGGAGTTAGGGTATCGAATGGTAGCAAAGAGCCTAAACGAGAGTGCCATTAAAAAAGTATAAGATCCCGTCCCGAGCTTGCTCTTTGCATGTCTTTATAACAGTTAGTCAGAACTAATCCTCAGAAGTAGACGATGAAAGACCACATCTGCGTGCGCGATAAAAGGCTTTATCGGTTACTTATTTTTTGTCTTTCAAACCCATTTACAACACGACATAAATTGGTTTTCTGGGAATGTTTTCTTGGCTTTAGCAAATACTTATAGCGAGTTTAGGATTCCAGTGTTTTTTTTTGTTTTTTTTTTTCGTGCACACGAATCTTCTCGGTTTCGACTTACGAGAAACAATGCGAGAACTAGCAATGCGTCAACAAAACTCCTTTACCAAGTTGACGGAAGCTCTTGGCAAATGGTGCGCTTCCAGCGAAGGTGGGATTCCAGACAAAGATAACTCGCGTCTAAGGTAACGACTGTATACGAAGCGCACAAACTCGGCCCGACAGCTTTTTGATTGGAATAGTTTGGGGAATAAAATCTTATCAGTCATCGTGTCTCCAACAATTTCTCCTCGGTTTGAATCATTGCATGTTTGACATCTCAATCGTGAAAATCTATTCTATTTTTATCAGCTCGCTTTAATATCGACGGGAAGCACCGAGGGCGAGAAGAAACAATGATTTCTTATTAAATGCAGTTCGTTTTGCTTCTGGCGTTAAAAAGAATCAGATTTCCTCATTTAACTGCGGAAATGATTTCAGTTATTGTTGTTATTATTATTATTTTTTATTTTTTTTCCCCTCTTTTCGTTTCATTCCTTTTATTTTTTTAAAAACTTTTCTTTCTTTTTAATTATCTTAATTTATTATTTTATAATTATTATAATTCGTCTTTTGATTATTCCTTCGTTTTTTTCTTCGTTATGTGTCCTTTTTGGCGGTTGTTATTTTTTCACTTAATTTTAAGTCACTTATAAAATTATTGCAATTTCTCTTTTATTTATTATTACTGTAGATGACTTAATGAACGTTCATTCTTCACAGATTTGAGAATTTAAAGATCATAAAGATGTATACTACAAAAACGTTAAATTTGTTTTAATTTAATTAAGATATGGTTGCCTCATTTTGAACAACGAATATATATATAATATAAAATGTCTCTTGTAATCTGAATTATTGATAAAGTACCTAGTGAAATGAAGAAAGTCTTCGTTATAAAGAAATGCTAAAGTATACAGCAGAATAACCTTTTAATGAAATTTAGATTTGTCATGAAACGTTTCCATATGAAGCTTAAATATTTCGGAAAATAATCAGAACGTCAGTGTCTCATTAATAATTACTAGAATGTTAGTCAATCAGTTATAAAGAAGAGAGAGTGTGTAATGTTTTCAATTTGTTTTGGATAGGAATTCAGACAGTAGTTTAATATTCATAGAAGGTGATATAATCAAGCACGTCTAACTCATTTTAGACATATTTTGTGTAAGCAAGTTTTCAAAAAAAGAAAAAAAAAAAAAAAAAAAAAAGAAGTTTGAGCTATTTTGAATGGACAAAACCAAACAAGGACTATCTACCCTGCGATGCAAGCTTTCAGTAACAATAAAAACTTCTCGGTTATTCGAGTGGAAAGCCAAATAACCCTGCGGCTAAGTGATCCACCCGAACGAACAGCTTCCTATTACGTACTGCTTTGATGTCAACGAATGGATCCGTGGAACGATGCAGTGCATAAAAGCGTCATTGTTCACTGTGCGAAATACTTTTATTTCTGTTTTTTAATTCAGTGTATCCATTCGAACCATTGAAGATGTTGTTTATGAATAAATACAAGATTTTCTCTCTCTCTTTTTTTTTTTGCAATTATTTTTCAAGTAGTTTGCAATCCGAGAACGCAGGTGTGACATGAAAAAAAAAAAAAAAAAAAAAAAGAAAGAAATATATGAAGTATTATGATTTTTTTAATATCAAATATATCATTATATGTATCTGACGATGACGCAAACTTATTTTGTTTCAAGTACGTCGTCCTTTTCTGTGGTTTCCTGTTTAAAATATTCGTTCCTTTCTCTGGCTCCCATCTTCACATCGGATGAAGAGTCTCTCACAAACATGACCTGACAAATTAAATCTCGGCGAAAACTTTTCATGCATTCATAGGCAACAAACCGAACGCTGCGATAATAACACAGTAACAACCACGGAGTGTCTCGGCTAAAAAGAAGCCCGTCTGGAAACTCGAGAAATCATAACAATAAGGAATTATGCGAGACTATCCCTACTCTCCCCCTCCGGGCATCTGTCACCCTCCAAAGCTTCCCAGAAAAACAGGCAAAGACAGGTTCAAAAACAGAAAATGCAGACGTCGCTTTTGTCCTTCCATATCTGCTATTGTCTTGCTATTAGCCTCGAACTGAGTGACAAATTGAAGTGGAAGGGCAATTTACTTGTACAGAAAGATGACGCATGCTCGTAAATCGCGATAGGTCTTTTCTTTTGTGGGAACATAAGACGGTAAACACCGTCCGAGGCAGCCATTGTTACATGGAATAAACGTGCGTCAAGATGTTTACTTTTCGTCTTATGCTCAACACGTCACTTCCATTATTACTAATATAATTCTATGGTAACCGGAGCCTCGTGTTTAGTCTGAATACAAATTAAGGCCACCAACGAGTAGAGCGAAATAATTAGTATCAGCGTGAGTAATACTTTAGAATAAAAATAATAAAAAAAATTAGTGAAAAAAGAAAGTAAACAACGTATCAGTTACAAAGAAGGAAAAAAAAAAAAAAAAAAAAAAAAAAAAAAAAAAAAAAAAAAAAAAAAAAAAAAATGCAACCTTAAAATAATAAGGACTAAAAAACAATTACTGATCCTAAAATAATAATAATAATAATAATAATAATAATAATAATAATAATAATAATAATAATGAACAACTAAATAAATGAAGCTGCCACTAAAAGATTAAAACAAACAAACAAAAAATTATGTAGAGGGTCATTTCTCTTATTTTTTTATTTATTTGTTGTGGCCGAGAAACTGTTATAACTTTTTAATTCGATATTTTACCTCAGTGAGAAGCTGATTTTATTTTCCATTAGCAGTTTGTTACACAGTCATCTTCACATCACTTGAATAACCAATAAAACAGAATCGAATTCTCTCTCTCTCTCTCTCTCTCTCTCTCTCTCTCTCTCTCTCTCTCTCTCTCTCTCTCTCTCTCTGTCAAATTCTCACGTTCTGAGTCACTGAGTTTCTCTCGAAGGAAAAAGCCAAGAAAATTAAACGTAAAAATGATTTTCCCCTAGGCACCGATAAACGCGTATGTATCCATGATAAACACTGATACTGAACTGACCAGTTCCGTGGAAATACAGAATCTGCAGGAAGAAAGCGAAATCCAAATCACAAATTCATTATCTTATAACCCCACTTCGTACAGAAATACATGAACATGACATTTATTCTATCTTCAAAGAAGTATTAATAAATGTATTTATCTGGTAATTCTTTTTTTTTTTTTTTCTTCTTATAATGCTTGGGGTTAAATATGGATAACAGGGTTGCTGCTGTTTCCGCTGTTGTATGTACGTCAGTGCTGGCGTAGTTTCTTACGTTCAAGGTCATATTAACCAGCTGATAAATTAAAAATATTTTAGTATTAATGTTATTGTGAATGTTGATCTCTCTCTCTCTCTCTCTCTCTCTCTCTCTCTCTCTCTCTCTCTCTCTCTCTCTCTCTCTCTCTCTCTCTCTCTCTCTCTCTCTCTCTCTCTCTCTCTCTTTCTGTTATTTTTAATTTGTTCAGGGGAAATATATTTAAAATATTCGCTAAATACGTGCACACACACACACTGATTTTATATATTATACTAAATATTATCAGTGCATTAATTATTCAGACCATTTAGTAGACATACTATTTTATTTTATTTTATTTTATTTTATTTGTTTGTTTGTTTGTTTTATTACATTACATAATCGCACTTATTCTGACAGATTTAAGATTCCACTCTTGAAGTAATGGTTGGTCAGAGTCATGAGTAAAGTGAACATCAAATTTAATTAAAGCTCATTTTTCAAAATGTTTTTCCTTCTTAAAATGAATTTTTTGCAGTTTTTTTTTTAAAGCCAACTGCGAGCACGCAGTAATGAGTTGTCGCATCTTTTTATAAAAATGTATCTTTGTTCAATGGAAAAGATTTGATTTTCACGTAATAATTAGATTTATTTTCAATAAAAGAACAAGCAAGTTAAGAAATATTTGAATTATTAATCAACTTCACACAACATAATAGTGCTGATTTTATTAATTTAACATTTTTTTTTTTTTTTTTTTCTTCATTTTCTTTTCTCCTTTCACTTCTTTTTATTTCTTTTTTTTTTTTTTTTTTTTTTTTATTATTATTATTATTATTATTATTATTATTATTTTTTCAATCTTTTTTTTTTTTTTTTTTTTTATTATTTTTTTTTTTTTTTTTACTAAATATGAAAATATGTTCTATTGTTCTTTAAAATTCTTTCCATTTTTTTTTTTTTATTTTTTTTTTTTTAAATATCAAATGATTCTTCAGTATAGGACGCGAAAAAGAAAAAAATATTTTTTGAAAATTTAGAAAGATGGAATACCGGTATAATATTAATCTATATTACTTTTCATTCTTACCATTTTAATAATAATAATAATAACATACAGATAGTGGTTATTGAAAAACAAGATAAGACGAAATCAATTCTGTGTCAAATCTAAACCAGAGTTGTTTTTCTGTGATTTAAAAATAATAATCTTTATTTCTATTCTATCAGTAATACAAATAAGAAGAAAAGAAAGAAAGAAAAAAAAAAATATATATAAAACCAGAGAGAGAGAGAGAGAGAATCAGCTAGATGGTTGAATGAATATAGAGATTAACAGAGAAAGTCAGAGAGCTACTCATATATATATATATATACCTATATATATTTTTAACCAGACAGAGAGAAAGACAGAGAGAGAGACAGAGAGAGAGAGAGAGAGAGAGAGAGAGAGAGAGAGAGAGAGAGAGAGAGAGAGAGAGAGAGAGAGAGAGAGAGAGAGAGAGAGAGAGAGAGAGAGAGAGAGAATTGCTATACAAGTAATGAAACATAATAAACACTGCACAGTTCAGCAATTAATCTCGAAGTCAGTGTGGTATGACCCAACCACCAGAGTGCTGCTGCTTCTTGTTCAAATAGCGTGCAAATCGGCGGCAGTTTTGCTAATTGGAAATTAAAAATTTACTACGCTGGTAATTCTCTTGCTTGATTACACAATGCTGAGTACGCGAGTATGTGCTTCATGCTGACTTAGTGGCTTTGAATTATCAACACGCGTCTATTCAGATGTAATCATAATTTACTGCTTGGGAAAAAACCTGCTGCAGCAACAGAAAAATGTTAACAGAGAACTGACGATTCAAAGAAGCTTAGTGGGAAAATACGTATTTGTAAAATTAATTATTTTTGTTTATTGAATTCAAAAACATACTGCCACTTTAACGCGCACACATACTTACATACAACTGTATATTAGAATATATATAATACAAACGAAGGTGCATACATACATATATAAACACATGCAGGTACAAATCTATACAGATTCTGATATTAATAAAGAGAGTATACATGACTGGTGGGATTACTTAAGGCTCAAAACGTTTACATTATTTCGCTAAACATGATTTCGTTTTTACATTTTTATTTTATTTGTGTAATATAACTCCCTACAACAAAACGAATGGGTTACTGAAGGTTGCACACCACTTTCTTAAACCAGCACGTATAATGCCGAATACTTTAGTGAAACCAGCTGCTGTTGCCACGATTAAACTGCAGTAAGTTGTTTAGAAACCATTGTCAGAAAGATGACAGCGAACAGACAAGACGATTATCGTTATACGCAACCTGACACAAGCCAAACATAAATGAATCATCGCGTGTCGCCGTTCGCAGGGCTCCGTCGTGATTACGATGATAGTTTTATTTCTTTTCTAATACGTAACAAACAGTTTTAGTGCGTGTACGTGGAGAGTCAACATTGTTTTATGTCATAAACGAGCACAAAGCCTTCCATCATTTACAAAGTGGCATGGCTGTGTTTTTAAACTTGTCATGGCTGACAGGAAGTTATTGTATGCTATCTTCTACTCCGCTATAACGATTGAGCGATCTGTTGTTCTTAAACTGAATTCTTTAGAAAGAATCGGATCCAAAGGAAAAGTCCGTGAGGGGAGGGGGATCCAGAAGGAGAACCTCTTAGTATGCTTCTCTCACTATTCTTTTTGCTTTTATTTATTTATTCATTCATTCCTTTTCATTTCTTTTTGTTGCTGTTACTGTTGTTGTTGTTGAAAGATATGTCCTTAGCTGCGATCGCGCATCTTCTGTTTCTGAAAACTTGGATCCCACCCTGAACACGCGTGGTTCTTGAAACTTAAACAAATACCACTCGAAGAAGCATCGACCCTGAAATAAATATTTAAATCATTAAAAAGAGTTTAAAACGACTAAGACTGGAACTGTTTTCTGAACACGGCTCAAGGTGGAACTAATAAAACGTTTGAAAGAGGAAGCTAGTCAAGTGGGTTTTATTTCACCCATTTTATTATTATTATTATTATTATTATTTTTTTTTTTTTTTTTTTTTTGCCCTTTTAGATCCTGAATTAAGATTTCCTTCTTGGAGGTTTAATTTAATTCTATTAAATTTAATTCAGTTAAATTTAAATGTAATGACGTGATTGATGGTTCACTCATGTTGCCAAGTTCTTAGATTACATTTAACTATTTTTGGAGCGGTTAGTTAAACTTTATTCCTGTTAAAATTGTCTTGTTTTATTTGTTTTATATCGATATTTCACTATCTTAGTATATGATAAAGCCTTAAAGTACATCGTGTTGTCTCCAAATCCACATTTATTTATTTATTTATTTATCTTAGCATATTTTCAATTCTCAAAACTGATAAAGAGCATATCTATCAATTTTCACACACACACACACACACACACACACACACACACACCACACACACACCAAGAACCACCAAACGTCATAACCCTTAAATGATTAAATCATTAATAATTAAGGAAATCTTAGCGCAGTTTAATAGTATTAGTTCTGGTGTCAGTCGTACTTTTCTTGTGACGAAATCGTGACAGTGTGGGACAGAAAACCCACGAGCGTCTCATCTTATCAATAAGCAGTCAGACATCCCACACATGTATCTTCTCATACAGGAGACAGAAAAGCAGTCATCATTTCTTTGACGAGACTGTGTGAGTGTGTGTGGGGAAGTCTGAAAGATTTATCCGTGCACGCTAAGTCGACTCAAGTCTTGCAGTCACCGAGTCACCCAGACACATGATGCAAATTAACATAATGATCAAAACGCGCAACCACCTTCTCCTCTTGCGAAATCATCTGACCACGCCTGAGTAATTACACAACTAATAGAGGACGACTGAAGAAGGAAAATGTCTATCGGGTTACCGTATCCTTAAGCCTTGTAAAAGTATCATAATTCCGCGCAATTAGTCTCATCTCTGCATCTTTCACTGGCGAACAATGGAACACGGAAAACCTGTCATCAAATTTGGCGCCAAATCTCGTGATCAAGCGACAGTGTCGTCTGCCGGCGAGATAACGGTTTCTGCTCGGGCGCGAGCAACTCACGTGCAACATTCCCGCCACTCAACTGACGCGGAAACGTGTTGGGTAATTGGAGAGAAAAATGCCGCTCGTTTCAGACGTTTTAGCAGACGCGAGGTTTTCTTTCAGCGCCAACAGCCGATCAAAAAATAATCTTTGTTTCAAAGGCGACAACGAGCCAAATCAAATCTCATTAGTGACTAAATACATCTAGATGTACTCACTACAGTAGTATTCCTGTCATGTTAAAAAAAGAGAGAAAAAAAAAAGAAGAGAAAAAACTAAAGCACCATTTAACCTCGTGAAAAAGATCTAAGCTCTATTACGTTCCAGACAATTTAATTAAGTTAGTTGTCGATATTAGCACCTTGTGAATAATAATAATAATAATAATAATAATAATAATAATAAAAAATAATAATAATAATAAATAATAATAAATAAATAAATAAATAAATAAATAAATAAATAAATAAACAACAAAATTATAAAGTGGTTTTGACATGGGAGAAAAAACACCTGATAATAATATTAATAAAATAATAATAATAAAAGAAGGAAAACATACAGCAATATGTTTGATAAATACGTATTTATGTATGTATGTATATAGGTATGTTTTTAACGATATATGTATTTATCTGTTGTGATGACACTGTTGTTATTATTATTATTGTAAATGTTAGTAATGTGGTAATTGTTGGCATTTACTGGTAAATACTAGCTTGTAAGTATTCACTCACAAACGTTGTTTTTACTGTTGTTGTTGTTCTTCTTCTTATTATTACTATTCTTAGTACTATTATTATTTACTATTATTATTATTTTAATTATTGTTGTTGTTGTCGTTCTTATTGGTACCATTCACTCGTCTGATCGCCAATACACAATTCAGACAAAGACGAGTTATTACAGTTATATCGCTTGTCTATTAAATTTAGAACAGACAGACACACACACAGACAGACAGACAACAGTTTCGTGACGCCGAGGCGTTCCCCGGTTTCTTTCGTTTGCATGTTTTTTAGCGAAAAGAAAAATGGAAGAATCGTTAGAGTTCATAATTTATAATAATTATTTTGTCATGAAATTTTATTTGCTGTGTTGATGTATTTTTAAAATTTTAAACCGCGAGGTCTTTTTTTTTTTTTTTTTTTTGTTATTATTAGTTGGCGTTTCTTTTTTGATCGTTGTTATTTGTTTATTTATTTATTTATTTATTTATTTATTTATTTATTTATTTACTATTATTATTATTATTATTATTATTATTATTATTACTATTTTATATATTTATTATTATTATTATATTTATTATTATTATTACTATTTTATATTTTTTTATGATTCAGATGATTTATTAATTAACTGGTTGATTAAATCTTTCAGTTGCTGCATCTCTCTTTCCTTCCTTCCTTATGTCTTCCTTTCTTCATTTTATTTCGATCGGTTTGTTCATTCACGGATAATATCTACATTACACAGCCATCGACCACAGGAACAAAAAAAATAAGTCTTAATTACATTTGTGTTCAGTCCAGCAAATTCCCTCAATGTGTGTTATTAAAGAAAACGAGAGAAGAGAAAAAGTCCAGTACTTTCTTAGTACCGCTGTCACACAAAGAAAGTCAGGGGCGGATCCATAATTACGGATGTAGGGGCCAGCGCCATTGCAAAGTGTAATAACTTTCATGATGAAACGAGATTAATTATAAAGAAAAGAAAATCAGTCGTAAAAAACGATATAGGAATAATTCGTCAGATGCGTAGATTTCTCTGAATTCGGACGTGATTCAAATCCATAGAGAGTAAAATAACTTTTAATGACTGAAATGAGTTGAATTATAAGAAATCTAAAATAATGGTGAAAAAACTATTTTTTTAAATTTTTTTTTTTTTTTTTAGAAATTATATGGAAGATTTCTTCTGGGTTCATACGTATTGTCCCACCCCTCTGAATCCGCCCGTGGTTGCTGATTCAGTTCCTCGGGACTTAATTAACTGATGGAAGAAGACTCGAGAGTTGATGAGATCTCTTCAGATTTGTCTTCAAGGTTGTATAAGGTAATCACCGGCTAATGGCCGCTTGTAAAGGGCTCTTTACGTCCATCTTAGCCGCTCTAACATCGTGTACCAGCTTTTTATCCCAAGTTAATACTTTCACAGAATATTACCAGGGCTTATTTGCTCACAATGATTAAAAAACCAGTAATCGATTCTATTCTTTGAGTTTACAGACATTTTTTACAAAGAGATATCTTTTTTAACTCTCTCTCTCTTATTTTTTCTACATTTTTTTTTTTTCTTTATGCAAGGCTAAGTGACGTGTGATATATTTGCTCGATGATGATTAATTCTACATCGCGCTGACTAAGATAATCTGCGCTGATAATTTGGGTGACTACAAGTTACTGAATAGCGAGTGATTATTGAAACAGCTGAACTCTGTCTTTGTACAAGAGCTGTTGAAGTCTGTGTGAATTATTTAATATTCTACGAGATAAAACCACTTTATCTTTTCTTTTTTTCCTTCTTCTTCTTCTTTATTTTTTATTCTCTCTCTCTCTGTCTCTGTAATATTATGTCTTTATCTCTGGGGTTTTTCTCTGTCTCTCGCTCTTTCGTTTAATAATGTATTTATTTATTCCCTCGTTCATTTTTCTTTCTTTTTCATCCATTTACTTATTAATTTTTTTATTCGACATTTTCTTTAATTTTCTAAGTTTATTTATTTATTTAAAATATTGTTTAAGAAAGCCGTCTTGATAATTTTTTTAGTAAAAGATGATATGTTTGAATTTTACAAAATCAAAAATTGTTCAGTTTCAGACTCTCTTCAGAATACAGTATTTTAAACTAGTGGTATTTAATTATCATCACAGAACATTATGACATAACTGAAAACAACACAACATATGAACAGCCAACATATCACAACATAAAACAACATAAAGGAATATATAAGTAAGTAAAAGAATATATAAACACAGTAATAATAAGAAGAAGAAGGAGGAAGAAGAAGAAGAAGAAGAAAAAGTGAACCAGAATTATAATATAAATAAATAAATAAATAATTTTAAAAATAGTCTAATTTTTGGTACTCTAATTCGCAGACACTTTCCACCGAAATAACTCCTAGCATGGAGGAAACAAAACTGACGTTATTAAAACAGATCTTTTTAAGATACATTTTCAGATAAATAATTATAGTCGGTGGAGGTCAAATGGATGATACTTGAAAGCCATCAAAGTCGATGAAACAAATTTCTGAAGTGTTTTATAAACATTTATTTTACTGCTGCTTCTCTGGATCTTGGCTAAGATAAATTACTTTGATGATCAAAAACGGTTTCTACGTCTTAAGTAAATGAACGTGATGACGTTTATTTTGCGATTTCTTTTAACCTAAGGTTGCGGTTGATCTCTGCTTTATTTTATTCAAATGATATGATGTGTTCGATGACCACTGAGTTAACTGTAGTATTATTATTTTATTACGATAAAAAGCGCGTCTGAATGGTTTTCTCCAGAACTGGTGTTACCGAAGTTGTAGAAGTAATAATGTAGTAGCAGTAGTAGTAAATTCTCTCTCGCCGAATTCTGCTCTTTCTTTTACTTTCTACTTCCCCGATTTCGACAAGTTTTATATCCACTTTTTATTTAAAAAAAAGAGAAAACTTAGCCACACACAAAATTTTCTAATTTAGAATTTTTTTTTGTGTGTGTGTGTTTTGTGTTTTTTGTTTCTGTTGTTGTTCTTTTTCGATTTTTTTTTTTTTTTTTTTTGTTTTTCTTAAAGGAAAATAAATGATCAACCATCGATTTTATTCTGTTAAACTTCTTTTTTTTTTCCCCTTCTTCTTCTTCTTGTTTTTTGTGTTGTTTTTTTTGTATTTTATTTTTTTGTTTTGAAGATGATGATATTTTTTCATTTCCTATATTTTAGAGTTATTAACGAGGGAATATAACAGATTCTGAAACACCCCTAAGACACGTGTCAGACCAGCGCAGATGTAACACAGTGCAGAGATGAACTGTCAATAGTGTTACAGCCATCAGTCAGTCATCTCCGGTATCGGACAAATAGCGGCCGCGGGAGACGTCACTTTTACTTACGTCAAATCCAGTAACGAGCTCAGAAGGCTTTTTTTTTTTTTTTTTACTTACTTACTTACTTATTATTATTATTATTAGTAGTAGTAGTAGTAGTAGTATTTTTCGTTTTATGATTTGATTTAGAAACTTCTTTCTTTCGTAATTTTTTTATTGGTTGCCCACATTCCGTTTTTTGTTGTTGTACTTTTTTTCGTTCATTTGGTTGGTTTTGTTTTGGGTTTTTTGTTGTGTTTTTTTTTTTGGTTCTTTTATTCCTGGTGAAAATGATGGCCATGAATAATAAAGAGATTAGTTGGCTCTGTTTTAGATTTTGTTCAACTGGGGATTTTTTGGTGGGAGGGATTGTTACTCTTGTTTGTTTGTTGTTGGTTTTTTTTTTTTTTTTTACATTTTTCTTCTCCATGGTGATATTAATCTTCAAATCTTATTATCTTCTTTCATTCGATTACCATCATCATTATTCTTTCCTTTCGTTTTCTTTACAGTCATCACCACCACCATCATTTTCAATTTTACTATCTCAAATATAACATAATCATTTATCACAATCAACTTTATTTTCTAATTATATATATATATATAATATTATGTTTATGATTTTGATGTAAAAATTCCCGGCATTTCCTGACGTTTGAAATGTGTCATTTATTACACCGTTACAGAAAGAAAAAAAAAACACACACACACACACAAAAAAAAAAAAAAAAGAACGAAATGAATGAGACAGTGAAATAAAAATATAAAAAGAATCCTTTCCCATATGACATAACACAGGCCAGGAGTTCGCGAGCAATTCCACTCGACGTGTTTCCAATCAAGCCTTTCCTCGAACGAACGGGCATTTAGTTTCCTTCAAAACGGCGAAGTCAAATTACTGTTGGCAACACTAGGTTTTTATTACTGATCTGAAGCAGGTTTAACTTCGAGTCACTTCGCGTTCAGCGCGAGCCTCACGCGCCAAACACCGCTGCTCACAATTCTTATCCAATGGAATGCCAACTAACGCCCGTAAAGGAAGCACAATTTATTATGGCGTCAATGAGCAGTGGCGGGTAGGAATTACGCGGTTAGCAGTTTTCTGCGAGGTTAGAAGACTCCGGTGCTTGGTTTGTTCATTTTCCAAATAACCTTTCCCAGACAACAATCACTTCTTCATATATCAGTCATTTTATCACTTGGTGGAGTGGAGGTTCCAGAAATATTTTAAAAGGATGTGGTGTATTTAAAAAAAAAAAAAAAAAAAAAATTTACGTGATTTTTGAATTTTAAATTTTATTTATTTATTTATTTTAAAGTCATTTGCAGTGACAGTGTCATCATTTCGAAAGAATAAATTAAAGAACATCTATAATTAATCGATAGTATGTATTAAACATAATTATGAGGAAGAAATACACTGATTTTCAACAGTGTATTATTTACAGTTTCCAAAAACAAACCAGCAAAAGAAAAGTTTAACAAGCCGTAGATCACTACCACCTATTTTGAGAAAACGTAAGCGTTCGAGGTTTGATTGTGTGACCCACAATGAGTACAAGGACTTCACAATAAAAAAAGAATATAATAATAATAATAATAATAATAATAATAATAATAATAATAATAATAATAATAATAATAACAGTAATATAAACGAAAAAAGAAAAGAATATTGTTACTTGCAAACGAGTCAACCAACAAACATACAAATGACTAAAGTAATAAAGGGAGACAAAAAAAAAAAAAAAAAAAAAATCAAGAGCAGATGTAATTGGTTTACCACAAGTTGTTGATTTATTTTTTTTTTTTTTTTATTATTTTTTTTATTATTATCTGTCTCCATATAACTGTTTATTTATTTATTTATTTATTTTATTTTTATTGTTGTTGTTGTCTGAAGCAATGTTAAAAACAACATGATTAAAACAACAATAAAGTATTTACAAAGAACCTTCTTCAAGCAGTATATAAATAAACTCGCGGAAGGTCACACTGTACAATACAATAACAATACTCGAGGACATGGTACTTGAAGTGTAGGAATCAGGTGCATTTATCTAGATAATTTCCCCAACGCTTTCAACTCAAGTGTTTCGCTCGATGCCATCCGCCTTACTGAGTTCGCTTCGGCGGAGGTAATCAAATGCGATCTCCGCCCAATTCCGCCTTCGGCACTTCCCGGTACAAGTCCCGAAGGTCCAGCACGTGCCAAATGATTTGAAGAATGGCGCTGGCGGGAAAAACGAGACGTTATTAATGGCGTCTAATGCTAATCATACTTATAAATATGACCGTGTGTTCCGCCGGAAAAACGTTCAAGAACATCTTCAGTGATTTTTGGCTTCCTTTTCTTCTTCTGTTTTCTATTTTCGTCATTTTGAATCAGGAAAACAAAGACAGTTTGTTAAAGAGTGGAACTAATTTGAATGTTTTCCCCAAGGCTGAAAAGATTATTTAAAATGTTTAAATTTTTTTTTTTTTTTTTTTTTTCTTTTAAAACTAACTGTTTTAAATTCAGCAGATAGCCTATAATTTATATATGAATGTTGGCATCTGTGCTTTTGTATATGTGTATGGTAAAATAATAGGGATTTTTAACTTTAAATTTTTTTTTTTTTTTTTTAATTTATATGGCTTACATAAAAGACTTGTTATTCAAATATTGAATGAAGATCACCATTTCGATTTTGAATGATATTAGCGTTAATTCTCTTGTTTGCCTTTATGTTGAGATGAAGGTCAACCCGAGGTCACTGGCGTTAAGAAAGAAAAGGTAAAAACACAAGTGATGTTTAAAACTGATAGGTCACGTAAGCAAAATCTTTGAGACATCAATTCTAACCTTGAGCACTGACCTCTTGAAATGATTATCTTTAAACCACAAATCTTGAAAGGTTACATAAGAAATTTAAAAAAAAAAAAAAAAAAAAAATTTGAAAACGAAATAACGTTAAGAAGAAGAAAAACGTCGTCCCTCACGTTGGACCATTTCTCTAATCACAGTCACGGAATTCGAGCTCGTCGACAGCTGACCTTACGTAACACGGCACGTGCTCGGTCACTCGGTGCTGTCGAGAAATGTTTTGATGTGTCCATCAGCGCATGATCTCGCCGAGAACGGGCGATTTGCGAGATTTGACGAGATCAAACAGGTTTCCTTTAATCTTGTCAATTCTTGCTGTAATCAGTTGTAGAGTTTTGTACACTTCCAGTTATTTCAAGACACAGAACTCACATCAAACGCAAACAAGATTTTTTTTTTTTTTCATACGCTAAAAAATCATGGGATAATGAATTATAGATAAACCTACACACTCTCTTTATGCCAAACTTTACTATTATCAAGCTGGATGTATAATTACATGCAACTATACCAATGGTTGCCAGCATTCTGAATTCCTTCTTTGGTATATAAACCAAAATAGTTCAGAAAATATTTAGAACGTATACTTGACCCGTATAGTATTCATTTATATGTTTCATAAAAGAAGTAGCATATTATTTGATGTTTTCTTTTTAATACGCATGACAAGATTTCTTCACAGTCAGTATTAATGAGTTGTTAATATATCATGTTCATAGTGCACCTCACACTGATCTTCACTATTTGTATTTCAGACATTACCGACAGTATTAAAGTCAAATGTATCTACACTATTTGTGTTTAGGACACTGGAGTTAAAAAGATTTATATACTGCAACACAGTACAGACAAATTTATCTACGCAACGTTATTTCGGACAGTTCCGACAGCAAACTGGGCGTGTTGAATGTAATGTACAGGCAAACAATGTCATGCTGTTTCTGTACTGGACGTCTTTATGAATGTCTTAAAATTCGATCCAGAGCACACTAATGTGTTTTCTAGAGACATGCTGGTGCACTTACTAGCAGCTAGATTCTCAAAGTTTTGTGGTTTCTCTAATTGAACCTGTCACTTTAAGACTTTGGAAATCTTTGAACCACTATCAAGAGTGCGGGCACTCACTTACAATCGTGTCTCGTCTTCAAAGACCTGGGAGTGCGGACTCTCGCCTGCTGCCTGGTGATCTCAATCAGACACTACTCGGTGTCAGGCATATGGCTTCTGCATGTGACACATGCTCGGAACAAACACTAATCTGGTTTCAGAGCCGTTTTTCTTAAAACAAAGAAAATTTTCGGGAATAAGAAATATTTTAAATACAGCATTTGTTGCAATAAATACTTATAATGATTAAACGAAAGATATTTTCTAAGTGAAAGGGATATCTATTCAGTTCTATAACCACAGATCGTGAAGTGCGTTTGTTAAATAAATAAGAAAAGAGAAACTAAGAGTTTGAGTGAGTGAACGAGAGACAGACAGAATATTTCCCGTGTGACCGTCAGAAAGTGAAACCACAGGACAGACTTCGTCAAATGAAATTAGTCGGCATCGAAGTTGTTTAAACTCGATTATATGAAAGTAAGGAAGAGTGTTTGAAAATGTGTGAAAGTGAGAGAGAGAGAGAAGAGTGAGAGAGAGAGAGAGAGAGAGAGAGAGAGAGAGAGAGAGAGAGAGAGAGAGAGAGAGAGAGAGAGAGAGAGAGAGAGAGAGACTGATGAAAAATTCATCACGTTAAAGAGAGACGTAGAGAGAGAGAGAGAGAGAGAGAGAGAGAGAGAGAGAGAGAGAGAGATAACAAATATGGGAAAAGTAAGACAGAAAGCAAGAGTGAAAATTAGTTAACTTAAAATATCGCTAGTAGAAACTCGTCTGTCAAAACCGGGCCTCACCGTACATCTATGAAATCGTTTTCAATTATCATTTCACTTCTGTAACTCTGAATTTATGTCTCTTTAATTGACAAAGACTGACAAGTAGGAACCTCGGACGAGAACTCTCGGTCAACAAATGAGCGCTGATTAGAAAAATACCTTCTTTAATTGAGCTCGGGATTTCACGTCCAACAACAATAAACATATATTTACAGCTGATGTGCATTCCCGCCACGACTAGTCAGAACACTGGGACTTGGCCAATAAAGCGAGGCGTAGCAAATCTCAGATTACCGGTAAACTAATACTAGCAGCAGGGGGCCAGTGGATAGTCTATTCGGTTCCTCGTTATCTCGGCATTCTCCGGAGGAAAACGTAGACAATTTCGCTGTCTATGATAATGTGATGTTGTTTTAATGGTTCATGTTTATTTAAACAGCTCTGCCGTGAACTAGCCCCAGAGAGTATTAAATGGCGTTCGCATCGTTTAATGTAATTTTATACCTTATTAGACGAAACGCGAATTTTTTGTGTATATTTTTATATTCTTTTCTTTTTTTCTTTTCAGATAAGAGAAATATATTAATAATGATGAAACGAAAGAAAAAAAAATAATCAGCAGAAAGAACCAAATTAATGTACTTCCTTTATTTATAAATTGTTAATTAAAATTGTTTGTGTGCATGTCTGTGCGTATGTGTGTGTGTGTGTGTGTGTGTGAGAGAGAGAGAGAGAGAGAGAGAGAGAGAGAGAGAGAGAGAGAGAGAGAGAGAGAGAGAGAGAGACTGATGAAAGTTTTAATTCATAACGACTTAACCGCTAGGTCAGTTTTTTTACGCCAGCCGCAGTGCTAAATTCGGTATGAAAATACTTATTTTAGCTTTACATACTTCATGTCAGAGTTGTTAACTTAAATCAGAATTCAAGTGAACGTCTACATGAAATGTATCGTTTCTCTTCAAACCGTTAAAAAAAAAAAAAAATAATAATAATAATAATAATCTCACCCACACCCACACAATAATAAGAAGACAAAATACATTCAGTGTGTTAAAGTCTCTCTCTCTCTCTCTCTCTCTCTCTCTCTCTCTCTCTCTCTCTCTCTCTCTCTCTCTCTCTCTCTCTCTCTCTCTCTCTCTCTCTCTCTCATTTATTGGTTAGTTTGGAAACAAAAGTGTAAGAATCTTAACCATAATACGATCGTCCTACAGTTATAATCTCTGAGCCCAACAACTACAGCAACAATAACAAAAATAACAAAATAATAATAATAATAATAATAATAACAATAATAACAATAATAACAATAATAATAATCTCAATAACAATAACAACAACAACAATAACAACAACAACAATAACAACAACAATAACAATAATAATAATAATAACAATAATAACAATCTCAATAACAACAACAACAACAACAACAACAATAACAATAACAATAACAATAACAATAACAATAACAATAATAACATTCATACGTATTAAGGAAGCTCTCAAATCAGACAATAATTCATGTAACTACTATGAAAAGCGAGCGTGGAGCAGGTGATCTTGTGTCATGCGTGTTCGCAGTAAATTGTTAAAATGTCGCTGGGAAAAAATCACAATTTATTGTCAGGCTGGAAAAACAAAGAACTGGTGATTGAATAAGTCGAAGCTGGCTGACACGTTACGTAAATTGCACGCGAAGCAAGAGGCTAGAGTTTCTCAGAACCAAACACCTTTCGGAAAACGAGTGGAAACTCGAACGCCAGTTAGCCGGGCTCCGCGCCACTTTTTAATTGAACTCTCAAAGAGCACGTGACTTCCACAATCAGCAGGAAACACATGCCAGCCAAGGTGTGAAATTATCCGAAATGGGTCTAAAGACGTATTGGTCTTGGGGCGTGACTTTAATTTTTAACACGAGAAAGCCGTGCCAAAGTGTCTCTTTGTCCGGGAGCCGGTTCTCACGCGGCAACCCATTACTATGGCTGATAAACGCGTTGCCGGGCCGGGCCGAAGTCGGGTACGTCGTAGAATCGTCGTCGTAGACTCTGGTGTTGTTTAGTCCGCTGACTGATTTAGAACTCTGTATTGAAATATGATACCGTAATCCGGTCCTGAGAGAATCGTCTCTGTCTTTATTTCAGTTTTGTTTCTTTCTTTATTACACTTTAATTCCGTCCCTTAAATCTCCCGAGGTATCTAGATTGAAGTACTTGACGCTGTTTTTGTAAAAAAAAAAAAAAAAAAAAAGAGAAGTAAAGAAAAACTGAAAAGTTGAAGTGTAAAATGTCTTGATTTGGAAATTTATGACAGATGCTTAATTAGTTTGTTTTCATGTTATAATGTCATAAAGAGCGGAAAAGAGGCGTTTTTCCGATATTTTCTTTCTTTATTTATTTATTTTTTTAATTCATTTAATTATCACAAATTTGTTTCTTTGTTTTGGAAAACATGTGGAATTATTCGGACACTCGAATAAATGTTTTTAAAATAAAGTCTTAGGAAAATCGAAGTGTAGTGTTAAATAAAATCAATATTTTCGGTGTATCTCATGTTTCGTTATTTCTTTTTACTTTCTTTTTAAAATTATTATTTATTATTTTATTTTTAAAAAAAAAAAAAAAAATATTCACAATCATTTACTTTTTCTTCTTCTCTAGTATTATTAAACATTCTCATTGGTCTTCACCAAATTCTTTATTTTTTTATTTTTCAGTAGCCTTATTAAATAACGATTAATCCGACTTTACAATATCAGTTAAATCTTTTCATAAAAGTAAAATACGTGAGACTGTCACATATTAACACAGTCTATGAAGCAGCCATTATCAAAAACGAAAACAACAACGGAAAAAAAAAAAAAAAAAAAAAAAAGGCAAAACAAGATTTCAAATATTTTGACAAGATCTTGGCCGAAGAGTACTTCATTGAATTTTACTCTGTTAATGATGAACACCCCGAGGACGGAAACTCGAGAACACTGAGAATTGTGACCAATCAGGGACCTTGTTACTCCGACCAATTTGCAGACATTTAAATACTTCCGCAACCAATGAGTCATCGTACGAGAAACCGTGGCGCCATCATTTCGATTTTATATTATCTCCTATGACACTGGAGACAGTGATCTTGGTGAATTTAATAGACACTGGTTTTTCTTTTCGTGTTGTTTCTCCACTTAACACTCAGAAAACAGCATATTTCAAATTTTGTTTCTCGCCCGTATTCAATTTTTATGAGATTTTAAATTTGCCTGCGTGCTCTGTCGCAGCTGTATTAAAAGTAATTAATGCAAACTGCAATTTTATACGTTTTTAAAAAAATCTGATTAGTAATTTACTACTTTTGCTAACGATGATCCTGTCACTGTTTCTGTTACTGCTACTATTTCTGCCAATAATAATTCCAGTAGTACTGATACTACGGTTACACCTACTACTACCTACTTACCAAAAACTATTTATTACTGTTCCCGTTACAACCAATACGACGACCACCACAATTTTACAACTACTATGCAGCAACAGTTAGTTGTTACAAAAAGTATCACTGTAAAATTATAACAAATTCTCTTTCCGTTTTTGTATCTTTTTTCTTCGTCTTTTTTTTTTTTTCTTTCTGTAGGCTTAGTGGTATTTATCCAAGATAGTATCTATTTTGTCATTTAGACGACATAAAAAAAAAAGTGTTAACTGAAAAAATAATGTTGAAGTAGGAGCAAAATGTTTTAGTTGGCATCGAGCCAGGATAACCATTCTGTCGAATTTTCATCCACAAAATTGCTGGCCGTAGGATTTTCAACAGTGTTTTTTTTTTTTTTTTTTTTTCTTCCTAAAATGACTGACAATTGGGTTATTTACTCAGAAAACAGATTTGATCTCCATAGCAATAGTAATTTTGATTTGATCGCAATCGACAGTTCTCCAAGTTTGGATAAGAAGCGAAGCACGCCACAGAAGAACCGAGCACGCAGTGAAGCGTATGTTGTCAAAGTAAACTGGTTAAGTGTTATCGAGTGTGTCCCAGTCCACTGCTAATCAGAATTTATTCAGACAAGTCTGCATACTTTTTTTTTCTCCTTCTTCATCTCCTCTTCCTCCTCCTCCTCCTCCTTCTTTTCTTTTATGCTATGTTACAGTGACAAGGCAGCAGGTTTTTTTTTTTTTCAGTTTCCACAGTTTTTAACATCTAAATCCAGCCTTTTCTTTCCTTATTTTTAAAAAACATATTTTTTTTTTTTTTTCAGTGGGGAAAATATAAAATATTACTCATACTAATCGTGTCATATTCGCCGACAGTTTAGATATTTGGTTAGAGAATATCGAGTTTATATCACGACTGAGTGGTTGTTGAAGTCTCGGGGCTGTAAACTGCTGGTGGGCGAGTGAATCGACTAAAAGTCTGTGATGACAGAAATTACAGCATTTACTGTTTATCAAAGTGGGCCACGGCAATAATAGCACTAATACTAATAACGGACTGGCTTAAAATTGCTCCTTGTCTGTCTGTCTCTATTTTCCCTTCTTTTTTTCCCACCCTTCAATTATTTCATCCTGTTTAGTTGTTACTGCAAGTGTGCAGTCTTCGCGTGTCTGTCTTACTGGGAATTTGGTACTTTATTTGTCAGTCTGTTTCTTGCCAGCATGGAAGTCTGTCGGTTTTCCTGCCAATATGCTGTAGCCTGTCTGTCTGTCTTCCGGCGAAAAATCTTTATTTGTTTGTTTCTCTCCTTGCTGATACTCTAATTTCTCTGTTTCATTATTAATATGGGAGTCTGTTTGACTGGGTCTCAACTTAAGAATAATGTATAATTCGCATGTCTCTCTTGCAACATTTGTTTTTGTTTGTTTGTTTGTCCGTTAGAACATGGAAGTTTCTTGAATTTTTTTCCTGCGAATATACAACTGTGTTTGTCTTTTTGATTTTGAATATGCAAGTAATTCGATTGTCTTTCGTCTTAGTCTGTCTGAATTTCTAGCTATTTTTTTTGGCGAATTTCTTAGTTTAACTCTGTATTCTTGCTAATTGTGATGGCCATTAGTAATCGTTGTTAGACAAGATCAAGTTGTTTAGAGCCTTAATTCAAAAAAAAAAAAAAAAAAAAAAAAAAAAAATTATATATAAATACTTATGTATGTAATCACAATATACATAGAATAATACAAATATTGTACAGGTGAAGAGTGGTTTAAGAATTAATAGCAAAATTAACATTATATACTTTTAATAGATGTGCCTAAATTAGGAACCATGCCTGGGAGTGTTCACTATATTAATTTATATTTGTCCTTTTATGGTAATCTGTCCGACTGTTTGTTTTTTTACCTTCTTCTTAACATGCACAGCAATCTGCCTGTGTTTTTGTAATCTGTCACTAATTTGTCTCTTTCTCTAATATTTAAAATAATAATAACAATAACAATAATAATAATAATAGTAATAATAATAATAAAATAATAGTTGTAACAATAATAATAATAATAATAATAATAATAATAATAGTAACAATAATAATAATAATAATAATAATAAAATAAGTTGTAACAATAATATTATTAATAATAATAATAATAATAATAATAATAATAATAATAATAATAATAATAGTAATAATAATAATAATATAATAATAATAATAATGAAATTGAATAATAAAATTAAGTGTATTTTGGTGATATTCTTACTAACTCTAATGCGTATAACTGTATTCAGTCAAATGACAAATTTCAGTTTGCCTGAACGGATAGGAGAGCTTAAATAACCATGTGTCAGTGACCTATACCCACATAAAGAGGCAAAAATAATGCACCAATTTAGCTGTCAGTTAGTTTGTAGTAAGTACTTTTATATTAAATTTCTCTGAAAGAGGAAGAGAGAGTAAAAAAAACCACCAAAAAAAAGGTTTATTCTCTAGTGGAACAGTTTATAATAGAAAAATGAATCGAATCTGAGCCAGATAAATTATTACCGATTCAAGTTTTCTTTTTTCTCGTAATTGCCCATAATTTTTTGAAAGCGCTTTTTTCTAACAGTTAATTTAGAATTCATGTTTTGTTTTTTTCTGTTATATTGTGTTAAACATGTAATAAATTTAATAGTCTGATAAAGCGCATACATAAAGCCAGAAAAAAAATTAACGTGATTATTAATATTTATTTATTTATTATTATTATTATTATTATTATTATTATTATTATTATTATTATTATTATTATTATTATTATTATTAACATTAATTATTAATTACTGGAAGAAGAAAAAAAAAACGAAAGAATTATCATTATAGTCGTTCGTTTCTATGTGTTTTCATTTGAACTTCGTTCACGACAAAACTACAATCACGCCTTCGCGATAACTGCACGTGTACTCCGCCATCTTTGACCGTGGCCACCAGTTTCACTTCACCGTGCTGTCCGTGCAGACGAGATGAGCCAAGTCCTGCGGCGACGTTCTACCTAAGACAGGAAATGACACGAATGGACAGTCGTAGGGGAAATTGGCTCGGCGACCCTCGAAGCGTTTTTGTCTTCGCCATTTTGAAAGGATGTATAAGTATCCTCTGGAGGAACGTTCGCAAATCGGTTCATTTCCTCTGGTCGGAACTATCGGTCCCACAAGTCAATTATGTCTTCACATGAATGTACAAAGATGCCATCTGCATATAACTTGCCAATTTACATTATTTATCTCTCTCTCTCTCTCTCTCTCTCTGTCTCTCTATTCATACTCGTCCATCGGTAGATTGGTCTTTTTGTCCTTTTCTTTGTGTTCTTTTTTTTTTTTTTTCTTCGTTTTGTTTTATCTTCCTTTATTTCATTTTGTGTCTTTTTTGTCTTTTTATTATTTCTCTTATTATTATTTATTCTTTTTTTTTTTTTTTTTTTTTTTTTTTTTTACACATTTTTACTTATTAATTAATTTCAGCCTTTGTTATCGAAGTTCTGGTTATTTTACAGAATACCGTAATTTAATTATACAAGCGTAAAAACAAACCATAAATAATATACCAGACAAGACAAGTCATGTCAAGACAGTTTTATTCAGTGTTAGAGGCCTTAGGCCCATAACACAGTCAGAACCTGTTATACACCTTTGCTTCCAAATTTTCTGATTTCATAATAATAAAGGTTAGCAATGAATTCTTTTTCATAAATTTATAAATATCGTGATCCCTTAGTTTATTGTAACACTACATACAAATAAAATGTGGAGTTCATCCTCAGTATATCATAATCCATGATCCAGGCAACATGCACAGAGGTTGTCAGTGTAGGCTATGTTGTTATATCAATGTTACTGCATCTAAATCTTGAATATATACATATATAGATAGATACACATATATAGATATATATATCAGACAGTCGTACACACAGACAGACAAGTATATATGCATAAATACAAACATACATTCAAACATACACATACTCATATATACGGGTGCATATATATATATACATGCATACACATATACATATCAATACATACATATAGCCTATATACATTATTTCTCTGTCAATCTCTCTCTCTCTCTCTCTCTCTCTCTCTCTCTCTCTCTCTCTCTCTCTCTCTCTCTCTCACACACACACACACACACACACCAAACAAAAAGGCACATATATCAACACAGTTCGTAAAAACGAGAGAGACAAAAAAAAACCAAAACAACAACAACAAAAGACAAACAAGGAACCTAACGGTAAAAAAACAAGGAAATTATCTCGGACTCAGCAGAAATGTCGATAAATATGAAGTCAAATTAAGCCCTATTCACACTGTGCTGGGTGAATCATGTTAGTAAACACAGAGAAATGATCTGTTGAAATACTATTATCTACTGAACTAACTGCGAATAAGCCTCTTTAATTGTGCTCAGTTTGTTTTGGTTGAAATGAATTTTTTGTTGAAGTTATGACCGAGTCAAATCCTTTTAATACCACTTTTAAGACTATTACCTAAAAAAAAAAACCTTTTGCACATACTGGTAATTATAAATCCGATTTACTTTCAAATCCTTTAACGTCCAAGTATTTAGGGCAACAAGCAACGCGTTACTTTCCCGCTGAAACGTAATACCTTAAACTAATTCTGTCATTGACATCTGACTAATAAAGCTGATCTTTCCAATTACGTTGTAGTTTGAAGTAATCTTTCAAAAATAACATCATCTGCGCTTTTATCCCTGGAGAAAATTGCATAATTAATAATTATATAAGAACGACGTAATCCTATACGAACGTCTGATTCCTTCTTAGCTCTGCATGTAACGATAATTCCGCCGCAGTTTCGTACAAAAATGTAACGCTTTCTAAACGCCTGTTATTATACAGGAATCGCGCCTCGGGGGACGCCATCGTTGTTGGTAGGTAACCAAGGGAAGCCGTGCCTGTAATATCTTTATAATTGACTCCACAGATTCGAATTATGTTTCTATGCGGAATTAATGGAAATATAATTCACTTAACGTCAAGGCGAATTGAAAAAGTCGTTCTTCTCGAGAAAATGCGCAAATATTAGAACTCTGCTCAACAAATATTTTAAAAATTGTTTAGACACGTGTGACATTTCCTCTTAGTTTAAATAACATTTTTTTTTTGATATGTCAGGTTTAATTTTTTTTTTTTTTTTTTTTTTTGTGTATGTGTTTTATAATTTTTTTTGTCTGTGTTTGCATTCCTTTAGGTACGTATGTATGAGTGTACTATGTGTGTTTGAATTTGTGTGCATGTACATTTATATATATATATATGTATATATGTGTATGTGTAATATTAAACTCTGATATAACACTGTACTTTGTTAAGCAAAACCAAGTGGCTGAGTGATGCTATATATTAATATAGATGTATGTAACAATATTGCATGAATAAACTGCATTTTCAAAAATTCTTTAAAAAAAAATTTAAATACAGAAAAAATAAATAAGATGCCATTTTTTCCAAATCTTCACAGTGCCATTTCTTCCGGATGCCATTATTTCCAGTGCCATTTTATCCGGTGGCATTTTTTCCTACAACCGTTTTCCAGCACCCGTGTTTTTCTGAGGTATACAATAAGGCACTGACATCATTGTTACCGATCAATCAGTATGTTAGGATGTTGGATAAATCTTCATTTCCATAACGTGTGAATTCGCCTGTCTTTAAATGAAAGCGAGAGAGAGAGAGAGAGAGAGAGAGAGAGAGAGAGAGAGAGAGAGAGAGAGAGAGAGAGAGAGAGAGATAGATAGATGGCAACACGAGTGATATTAATAAGAGGCGTACATTAAAACACCATTAGAACCAGCTTAACTCTGATCACAGAGATAAAAAGTAATTTCATAGGCCACCACAATATATAAAGTTTCACACATTATTTTTGGCTGTCACAGTTTGAAAAAAATAAAAAAAAAAAAATCGTGCTCTCGAGCTTATCTATGTAATGATGTCAGCCCACCTGCGTAATAATGGCGAACAGCCCACGGGAGAAGTGGAAAATGTGGAGATATCGGACAGGTAATAACAACATAACTTTTCACTAAAACGACAATCCGGGCCCTCGCGTGACGTTTACCAACCAGCACGCTATCAGCCCGTGATCAGAATTTCGCTTACATTATAATCCACCTGTCTCACCGCTCCATTGAAACTGACGCTCTGATTAACACGTCACACTTGATTGGCAGGAAGATATATAAATGTCTGTGTGTGTGTGTGTGTGTGTGTGTGCGGGGGGGTGCGTGCGTGCGTGTGTGTTTATATATATTTATATGTGTGTCTGTCTCTCTCTCTCTCTCTCTCTCTCTCTCTCTCTCTCTCTCTCTCTCTCTCTCTCTCTCTCTCTCTCTCTCTCTCTCTCTCTCTCTCTCTCTCTCTCTCTCTCTCTCTATGTAGATAGGTAGGTAGGTAGGTAGGTATGTGTGAGTATATGTATATGTATACATCTCACGTGAGGTACAGTGTCAACGTATCAAACGTTTCCAGTTTCGGCTGTTCGGTATTTAAACGTTGTTTTTGTGGCTTGATACGACTTGCGTATTACAAGTGTGTGTGTATCACAGAATGAATTAATTAACATCCTTAGAACTGTTTTAAAACAAATGCTAGAACATTTACAAGAACTGGTAATTTGGTGTTTCCCCCTTATTTATTCATTCATCCATTCATTCATTCGGTATAAGAAAGGTGTAAGAAAGAAAAGTCGCTTGTGTGTGGGTCATTCGTAGATTAATGTCACAAAACACAAATATCTACTAGAGCTTGTAACAGAACAACAAATATTGAAGTGATAATGTTAATAAAAAAATAAATAAATAATAAATTGTTAATGTATTAGTATTAGTAGTACCTTTTTTCTTTTCTTTTTTTTTTTTTCTTTTTATCCTTTTATATCATCGTCAGCAATATTATTATTATTATTCGTAACATCAGCTGCTAAACTGGACTTAATTAATTATGCTATGAGTATGAGTTTTTGCAATGGCTTTGTCGCATGTAGAATGTGATCGATCGTAATCCTTTAATCGGGTGAGTTATGTTCGTGCGTGCATGCGTACGTGTGTGTTTGTGTGGGTGGGTGGGTGTGTGTGTGTGTGTGTGTGTGTGTGTGTGTGTGTGTGTGTGTGTGTGTGTGTGTGTGTGTGTGTGTGTGTGTGGGTGTGTGTGTGTGTGTGTGGGTGAGTGGGTGTGTACGAATATTTTTGCATTGCCGCTTTTTGTTAATTAAACATTGCTCTTTTCTGTTTTTGTTGTTGACGTAATTATTCAGTTATTTTCAAAGTCATTACCATTATATTTTTCTTCTTCTTTTTCTTCTACACTATCATCATCATCATCATCATTATTATTATTTAGTTTATACTACTATTCACTAATCCATCGCATGCGTAAAAACCCGCATGCGCCACATGCAATTTCATTTTTGATAGCAGATTACGACCTTTGCACGAACTGATTGTCGAACTCTCACAACCACTCGATACAAAGAAATGTTTCGCTAACCTTTGTAGTATTCGTGTTTCTTACATGCTTATTTGTGTGTTTACTGCAAAGATACGGATCAGACGTAAACCACATCTAACTCAAACCGTCACACATCAAAGGCATTTTGCGCGCGGTCAGACGGATTATACGCATGCGTTCTCCAGATGTTCCGGTTAGGTGCTAGCACTTTTCCATGCAAACTAGTTATTACTTAGCTCTAAATATGTATGCATGAAGTGGCTGAACGTGTCAGAATGAGCTCGTGCTGCTACTGGTTTTATTTCGTTTTTACGCTTATTAATAAATAAAGATGTTAATTTGCGTGTGTTTTCTATTGTTCGTTTTCCTTGTTAAGCTTTGTGAATCAGTGTTCCGTGCAGAATAAGGATTTATTGATCATTAATGAATTATTGTTATTATTATTAACACACACACACACACACACACACACACACACACACACAGAAGAAAGAGAGACTATTTGAAGGTGATGATGATGGCGTAATGATTTATTGATCATTAATATATAATTATTATTATCTCTTCATTCTCTTATAGACAGACATACAGTCACAGTTGATGCTGATGGGTGAAGACGATTATGGTAAACAAACATGATAATGAAAAAAATGAACAAAAAACCCCAATAACAACAATATTAAAAATGTATTTAAAATTTAGGTGTCAAATAAATACTGTGTTCTGACGAAAAATTTTGTTGAACTATTTTACGGCTACAGAAATTATTGTCACAAATAATATTTTTATATAATGGTTCAAAATACACAAATGGTTCAGAATTAGAGAGTTCGAAATGCAGTTTTATTTGCTTGTTAATTATAATTTTGGTCATTTTGATTCTGATTTCGTTTTGCCAAAGGAACAGAACATAGATATTTAACCAGTTGTTATTTTTATTTTTTTATTTTTATTTTATTGTTTTAAAATTATTTATTTATTTATTATTTTTGTTGTTGTTGTTGTTGTTCGTTTCATTTTTAAACACATGCACACCAACATCCACCCACACACATATATTAACAGGTTATATTAATTTAAAAAAATCGGTAATTATTGAATACAAAAGCAGACTTCATTCCAAAACATGTGATTCTTATCTGGACAAAGTTTTCTTTATTAAAATCATTCCTATAAACTTTATTTTCAGAAATTAATTTAAACAAACAAACAATATAATAATTTAAACAAACAAACAAAATGCAAAATGCAATCTAATATAATATAATATAATATAATATAATAAAATATAATATAATAAATACAGAAGAAAGAAGGAAAGAAAGAAAGAAAAATAACATTAAACAATTAATTTAATTTAATAAAATAAACTGGAAAATAGTTTTAATTATAGCTTTATAATGATAATGTTAGACCGCTAGAGTCTCACGGATGTACGTAAGAAACCAGTTTCGTTGACAAACGTGAGTGTTTATCTGTTTTGACAAGTAAACAAGTATGAGAAAATGCTTGTTTTAGTTGTTCAAGCTGTGTACGGAGTTTACACGAAGTCAAGTCGGTGTCACCGAGGTCGCATAAATAACTTGAAACATTCGTCGTCACGCCGTCCTCAACATCGTGGACATGTGGCACCCAGGTGGCCTCAGTGTGGCCCCCGAATTGAAACCGACACCAGGTGTCGCTTGTTTCTTTCAAATTCAATTGTCTTGAGCGCCAAGTGCGTCAGGTGCACCCTGGGTAATCTAAGACAACATGCGTTTCCAGTTTAGTCTTGAGTCGAAAATTACGTCCACGGGCTGTTTGTTATTTGTCCTAATGGACGCGGGTTCGATTCTGTGCATGAGAAATATAATATGTATAGTTGTCACATGTCTGTTTCGATGACAGTAAAATGTGTACGCCATATGCTGATTGATATGACAAGAAAGAGGGCAGGGAATGGGCGAGGTTAAAATACTTGTCCCCTTGTATCTCAGACTTTGAATTTTTATTTTTATTTATTTTTACAGAACATGTTACATTTACCATTATAAAGAGTATATAATAATCGACAGTTATATATATATATATATATATATATATATTTTAAGGTTATTATATTGTTTTAAAGTATTTATTTATTTATTTATTTTTGTTTTATTTAAATTTATTTATTTAAACGGGTTTTTTTTTCATATACTCAGCAAAATGTTTTGTAGTAAATTCTAATCAGTGTTTACACAAATAAAATACATTAGACTATATAAAACGTTCAGTTTAAAATTCATTCAGTCAGTGAACCAACAATCTAAACACTTTTTTTTATCGAAAATAATGTTCCAGCAGGTGCATTTTGGGCTAACCGTCCATGAAAATGGGTTACCGGTATCTGTCAAAAATGTTGTTACTGTTAGTGTATTTGATGGTTGGTTAGCGAGAAGGTACGTACGTACGTATTTAGAAGAATAAAGAGTAAATTTATTAACTAGCATCTTCCATTTTACTTTTGAAGTGCAGCTAAAACATTGACACGATCCAAGAACTAAAGCATTACAGCATTAAAGATGGCTTGGCTTATTCAAATGATGTTATTTTTATAATTACTGACTGAATTTTTATTTTGTTATTGCTTTGTTATTGTAAATGTGGCTTAATGCAAATAATTATGCGTTACAAATATAAAATGTATTAAAGCAATTTTTCTTTCATGACACTGAAAGTTAGCGTGTAATAAAAATAATATAATCCTTACTCTGATTGATGGTTTTCACTGTTTAATTAACCTTTTTCCTTTTCTTTTTTTTTTTTATTTATTTTTTTTTTCCTTACCTTTTAATAACATCATTTTAGCTGTATCGGGAGAACGTGTTTTGAAGTTAATGACGCCATTAAAAGAAACATTGAATCGAAAGCGGAAACAAACGGAAATAAACGGAGATAAACGATGGTTTAAGTAACCGAGTTCTTCTAGAATAGTACAACACAAATGTATCCCGAGGGAAATATGCGATCAGGTTTTTCAGGATTGACTGCAGGTTGGGACAAAAATTCAAAGAATGAAATTTTAAAATAATAACAACAATCGTCTGAACCTGCAATTAAACTAAAATATATTCGATACCTTCTTTTGGATAAACAACTTAGTTCAAGGAAAGATATAGACATATAATGATTATGACAACACTACAAGCAAAATATCAAGTTCAAAATTCCATACTGTTTTAGACTACGTATTTTAGACCTTGTTCTTCTTAGCATTAGATTATATCCAGTGATATTGAGTTGCATCAACGTACATTTGTAAATAAATATAAAAATAATTCAGACAAATATGCAAGTAAATAAAGAACAACAAACAGACAAAGATAAATACAAAAAGACAGACTGACTGACTGGCTGACTGAAAGATAGACAGATAGACAGACTGACAGACAGACAGACAGAAAACCAGGCACGCAGATAAATATGTATGATGGAAAGAACGATGCACGATAGATTGGCGGATTAATAAATAGATGGAGAGATTTTTAAAAAAAAGGTGTTTGTTTTTGTTTTTGTTTGAATAAACACACTAACAAAAAGAAATAACGAAAGAACGTGAAATATAAACTGATAAATAAACAACAACAACAACAACAACAACAAAAAATAAGAAAAAAAAAAAAAAAAAAAAAAAGAAGAAGAAGGAGAGTAACACGAAAAATCCCTCAGTATTAAAATCATTACTTTCTACTATTTGTAGTTTTTAATTCGACCAAAATGACAACGATGATAAGTAATCGCTTTTTGTAATCTTGGAAACATTTCAATAAAATATTTTTTTTTTCTTTGATCAATGTTAATGAATATATTATTCTCAATATTAATGCTTTTTTTTTTCCTTCTTTTTTCTGTGTGGGTTTTTTTTTTTTTCATGTTTTTTTCTCCATCTCAACGTTTTTTTTTTTTTAGAATTATTATTATTATTATCATTATTCGCTTAGCGTTTTAACTGATCAATATGTTCCACAAAACCTATAAGCAAAACAAAATGTCATGAATTAGTAAAGATGTGACAATATTTTCACAGTTAATTGCTGCACGTTTGTCAAATATTCACCACCTTTTATCCTATTGATTGCACTGTGTCATCATCAAACTCAGAATTCTTAACAGCACATCTTTGTAAGAAAACAACGCCTCGGGCGAAAAACGACGAAACCGAAACAAAAACCGTGTAGAATTATCACCGAGTTCTTTGACAAGCTGTTTCATGTTTAATGCGTCAATATCAGAAATCGTTTTAATAATCGTTGTTTTTTGTAATTATACTCAGCTTTTCAATAACCATTTTGAATATTTATATTTTACTCGTAGGAAAATACTTTTTTTTTCTTCCTTTACTCTCTCTTTTTCATATCTTCTCGGTTTGTCTTTTTCATTCATTCTTTTTTTTTTAAACAAAAAAAAAAAAAAAAAAAAACCAAAGAAAATGAATCACATTAATTTCAAACAAACCCTGAAAGAATATATTTTATTATTATTATTATTATTTTTTCATCATTATTATTATTACTTTTTTTTTTTTTAATTATTCCTTTGTTTGTTTGTTGATTTTAGTTTCTAGAATCGAAAGGTTTTCGTTATTTTCACTGGAACTAAACATCGCATATTGACCTCTTCGTCAAACAGTCTCCGGCGAGCAACGTGGCATCTTTCGTTGCATGACTTTATGAGAGAAAAAAACAAAACAATTCCCCACATTTTAACTGAGTGAAAAACTCGTTTCTAAACAAACAAATCCCCAGACGGGACACAGATGCTCCCTGTCTGCACGAGAAAGAAGTTTTTTTTTTTCATGTTGATTAGCATTCTCATACAAACCAGATTTTTTCACAAACTTGAATATGCTGGGGTGGAAGCGAGTTGCAAAACCTTGCATGCGTGAAAATGTGTCGGTGTGTATGTATGTTTGTGCGTACGATGTATGTATTTAGTAGATATACATGCATCTTTTTCTTAATAATAATAATAATTTAATAATAATAATAATAATAATAATATGTTTGTATATATGTATGTATGTATGTATGTATGTATGTATCTATCTATACATGTGTTTGTATATGTATGTATCTATGTTTGTATTATTATAATACTGCTCTATTTAAAGACTGATCTCCATTAACAAATCAAAGAATAACCCAGAAGTATATAAAAATTATTTAAACTACCTAACTGCTGTATAGATTTTAACAAGATAACAATTATTTAACTGGATAACTACGTTTTTTATGCGTGAATCAAAATATGCTAATTGGCAACAGAAGTTAAAGAGTCATGAATATTTAAAATAAATAACAACACCCGTTGGTCATACCACTCTTCGGAATAGAAATGTTAAAGTGAATAATGGTTTGTGTTAGTCACCGCGCATGGATTATCAAAGATCTTTGCTCTCTCACTTAAATCCCTCCTGAATAATTAGACGCACTTCAGTCAACGCCTCTTGAAAACTGCAGCCCCGGGGTGCTGTTGCGATAACGGAAGGCCACAAGGTGATAATAACTCCAAGTATTAAATGACTTAAGTTCTCATTATAGTTAAGCTGCCAGCATGTTCGTATTTCTGTTCAGTGAATTTAAAATTCCACACGAAATTCAAGAATTCACAAAATGTCTTAAAAATGCTAATTAACCTTTTCTTTTGTTTGACCATTGAGCGAACGAACGGTTCTTCAACAGTACCTCAGCACACCATAAATATATTTTCTTTTTAATAATAATAATAATAATAATAATAATAATAAGAAGAAGAAGAAGAAGAAGAAGAAGAAGAAAAGGAAGATAAATATTTAATTGTTTAATAATTATAATTACGAGGAGAAAAAATATATTTATAACTACTCTGTAGAAAGCATTCCCAATTAGCGATAATGGATTTGTTGTATTTTTTCCATTAGACAGGAAAACACTTGGATTTGTGGTCTTTTTAACAATTTAATAAATTATACATGTTAATAAGATATAAATAAAATTTACTTTGAAAATGGGTGTCTAAAATGAATACTTATAACAAGCATTATTTTTAACAGCTACTACATTACTGTCCGTAGTTTTTATTCTATTCCATGTTTAGTCTCCAAAACGAACGACCTTATAAAATGACCTGACAGGTAGCTAAAATATCAAAAGAAGTGACCGCTGGTCAGATGAGTGGACAAGACAGTGGACACGAAGTTTTTACCGAACACATCAACCTGTGACGTGTAAGAAACAAGTTCAAGCCGGTTTCAAGCAGTATTGCGTTCTCTTTGATGTATAAATGATTCCGCTCCAAAAACTAAATACGTTATGTCTCTTGTTTAACTTCATTTAAACGTCAGGTGCATTTTAAAATAAGAAATCACTGTGGTAAGTGAGTACAAACTGAGGTCTAATATTTATCTTGACTGCAAAAATATTTAAATGGTCAAAACAGCAAATCCTCTAACTTACCATGTAACTTATTAGCAATATTATACTCTTTTAAATAGAGAGCAGGTTTCTGGGTTATTTTTTTGATATTTAGTTAAGAAAATGAGAAAACCGTCTCTAAAAATGTTTTGAATGAAATCAGACCTGAAAGCATCATGATACATATACGGATAAATATATAAAATTGTGAATATGACAGCCTTTGAGTTAACAGAAAAATAATATATGAATATATATATATATATATATATATATTGTGAGACATCTAGTTTTTGACGATTTTTGAACTTAATATCCAAACATCGTTACTTCATCTGCAATAATAAATTAAGAACTCGGTTAAGAACTAGTAAATTGGGAGTTCCGAGGATCGAACCTAACGCCATGTTGCAATCGGAACTGATGTGAAAAGTATAAGATTGTAACATAATATTTTTTTTTTTTTTTTTTTTTTTTTTTGGTAACCCTCCTGTGATCGAAGAAAGAACAGTCAGTTCATTTGAAAGGTACTTTTATTTTACTGTTATTATATAGTGTTGTGGCTGTGGTTTTTGTTGTTGTTGTTTTTGTTCAAAACAAAGAAGCATAACGCTCTTATGCTGCAATCGGTAATGAGCTTCGATCCAAGAATCTACAGGTTTGACGATTTAATCACAACACCACAGAGACTGGTCTCTTGAAAGGTGCAATTCATTTCCTGGTGACACAGATCTTGTTCGTGCATATCTCAGAATACTTAACTGTAAGATGAAGACAAATGTTTTCCTGCATGTTGGCAAAATCAGATTTAATAACATTTAAATAAAATGAATGTCTAGGGGTGTAATTGAATCGCTTCGAGTTTGGTGTTAACTTTTCATCTGTAATTGTAAACTAATACCAACAGTGAACATTCTGACAACTGTATTATAAAATAAATAACGTAAAAAAAGAAAGAAAAAAAGTGACGAAAACAGAGAGAGAGAGAGAGAGAGAGAGAGAGAGAGAGAGAGAGAGAGAGAGAGAGAGAGAGAGAGAGAGAGAGAGAGAGAGAGACAGAGAATGAGAGAGACAGACAGAGACAGAAAGAGAGACAGAGAATGAGAGAGAGAGAGAGAGAGAGAGAGAGAGAGAGAGAGAGAGAGAGAGAGAGAGAGAGAGTTTAATAAACTACATTTTATTCTCTTATCTACGATTAAACAAGTGTATCTTGGGAACGGATCGATCTTCACTGACAAATCCACGTTGTATTCTTCTCTGCGAAACTTCCATCGAGGTGGTGCTCCGCGTTTGATGGAGAAGTCTTTCAACTGGGTGTATGTAGCTATCAGTCAAACAGAAGCAACAAAACGGGAAATAACACAGTGTGTTTTAGTTCTTTGGCCCTGGGCTTGTGTCGTGTTTTCTACTTGTTGACAAGACTTGCACTTTTTAAACCACACGTTGGAGATATCCCAAGTCACTAGACAGACTGGTGCGTTTTGCTTAACCCGACAGTCTTCACTGGTTGGCGGAATCCTTTTCGACCGGGTATGGTATCACAAAATGTGGAGTTTTCTTCGGACTGAAAAACACTTCAAATTTACACACAAACGAATGTAACCACAAACAGTTATACAGACTGAAAGAAAAACAAAGAAAGGCATACATATATACACCCAAAGCCCAATTTTTGCTTAAAAGTCGTAGACTGAATATTAATGTATAAAAGGAAAGACTGGAAAGATTTAGGCACTTAACTGTAACAGATCTTTAATCATTTAATATTTGTTTAACGGTGAATTCATCAGCTGATACCATGCATGGTATTGTATGTACATATACGTATGTGTAATAATAATAATAGTGCACTATGTGTGTATGTGTGTGTGTGTGTGTGTGTGTGTGAGAGAGAGAGAGAGAGAGAGAGAGAGAGAGAGAGAGAGAGAGAGAGAGAGAGAGAGAGAGAGAGAGAGAGAGAGTAAAAATACAATAATAAGCGGCTTATTTGCAGCAACAAAAATTTTATCAATTACAGAGTAATAAACACCTAGCTGAGCAATGTGTTTTAAGTTAAATTGTGGAAAATCTAAATTTGTTTGAAATTTTCTTGGTTCCGGGCAGGAGTAACATCTGATTCGTAAAACAAATATGTTTAAAATAATAAAGTGTTGTTGTTTATATTGTTATAACTTATGAACAATTTGTACGGCCGAGATTGGCATGGATTTTACATTACCTGACACCTGTGACATTCGGTTTAAATATACCAACAATGAAGGTGCCCACAAAAGAAAATATTGAGACAGCTAACAATTGTTATTTTTCCTAAACTGCAGCACGCATACAGGAATGTGCCGTTTCCGCCGAAATAATATTCATAACGGAGACAGGTACAGAGGTCGTGTGCTGAGCCACAACATTCGCATTTCGTTGATAATTTTCTAACTTTTCGTGCTGTTTTGGCATCCGAAACAAACACATGTTTACGCGATGTTCGCTGTTTAGTCATGGAATATCTCAGCGTGTACAACGTTTGTTTTTGGATGTCGTATAAACAACGGTAGGAGGAAAAACTGTGTTTTTCAAATCTCGTATAGATACCCGGAATTCTCGAGAGATCACGCCAGCAACGATATTTCAAGCAGTTTTGTCCTCTAAATGTATAATAATTCTCACAGTTCTAATGAAAAATTTGTTTCAACCAAAGTACCGTAGATATCTTGATTTGTTTTCGACATCAGCGACGTTGTTTTATTAATAGTCGGAGAAAAGGAAAAACGCTGTCCTTAATTTGCTTATATAAGTAATTTAAATAAATAAATAAATAAATAAATAGAAAAATATTTAAAAGAAGAAGAAGAAGAAAATAAATATATTAAGAAATATGCAGATTTTTTAAACACTAAACGTTCGTATTTCTTATTATTTTTAATTATTTATTTTTGTTATTTTACATTATTGTGAGCGCATTATTTCCTAATCTTCTACATCACATTTCTTTGTAAACGACACTTTTTTGACATTTCCATTCAGATGCCCTTTATGTATTATGAAAAACAATTGATTCGACTTGGAAATAATATAGCTCTGTACTAGAAGCTTAATTTGTATTTTTTTTTAAATGTAAGCGGATAGAACTTCAAATTAAATGGAAAAAAGAAAAAGAAAAAGAAACAGGTTCTTTTTTAAATAAATAATGAAAAACCTGTTTTCTGTCAGTTATGTATACCTATATAAATTACACTGCATTACTATTAACTTATGCAAATAGTTCACTCTGTTGTTGAGTTCTTTATGATGGAAAGCAGAAAACAAAACGAAAAAAGAAAAAAAATAGAAGAAAGAAAAAAATCCATTTCTGATCATTTGAAAGGTCGCATGTGCAAACAAGATCATAAACGTAAAAAGATTCATTTACCTTGTATTTCTTCAAATACGGCAAAGTACTGAACAGTGCTTATTAACCCATTGAATGAAAGTAGATAGATGAATTACTTAATTTACTCGGGTATTTATATTTTCTGGTTATATGAGAGAGAGAGTAAGAGAGAGAGAGAGAGAGAGAGAGAGAGAGAGAGAGAGAGAGAGAGAGAGAGAGAGAGAGAGAGAGAGAGAGAGAGAGAGAGAGAGTAAATGTTAAACATGCACTGTCTAACAAGATGCAAATTAGAACTGAAGGCTAATGCTAACACTACAAGTCACTTGCTGGCATTACTCTGTCTATAGACCCATCATGCAGGCAAAGAATTTCGCTACGTCTCAATAGTGCACTGTAAATCTTAAACGTTGGGCCGTGAGCCAGATTATCTGCCTGTAACTAGCTCGTTTTACGTTGATCTATGTCTGCTGCTGTCAATTCGTTAACCTATTATCACTTATAAGAATGTGCGCAGCTATTATTGTTTTTGTTCCAGTGATTTGTAACCACACACCGCGAACGCTGAACGACAAGCGAATCAAAAACATGTTTTTACTCGGCGATGTGGGTGTCCTTTACCCTTTCACTTCACTTCCGTTCCATTTTCATGTGACATGCGCACTTGTTACTATCAGTCAAATCTCGTTAAAATTGTTACTGAGAAAAAAAAAAGACCTGAGAAATAAAATTAATAATTTTTCTATTTCAGTTTATTTTTCTTCGTCGTTTTGTTGTTGCAACTCTTATTGTAATTCTTACTACTACTACTACTACTACTGCTACTACTACTACTACTACTACTACCGCTACTATTACTACTACTACTACTACTACTAGTATTAGTAGTTGCAGTAATATTGTGGAGTATCAGCTTTATATCATAATATTTTTAACTAAAACTTTACACGATATCTAACACATATTATATCATTCCAACAATTAAATCAGTATCTTCGAAAATAGCAACAATTAATGTAGTAATGTTAGGTATGAATGTCTTCTGTTGATAAAGCAAATTAATAGGTGTAGCAACCAACAGGTAGAAAAGTAGTTTGTATCCTTTTTGAAGAGCTGTCTAAACTGATTCTTTTTTCATCAACCAGGCAAGATATGTTTATAGTTAACTGTTAGGTTAAAATTATAACGATATTATAAAAACCTGTGCTTATTACCAACAGCTACACTGATTCATCTGGTGAAATTATGACGAAGATGATGACGATGGTGATGATGATTATGGAGACAACAATAACCTATTTATATTATGATAAGTATAATAATAACAACAACCAACAATTAAATAATATTATTCTTTCTTTCTTTTTTTAAATAAAGATAAAACTTTATCATGACTGTTTGTGTATTTTGGCCCTTTTTAAAAGGACAAATACGTTATGTCTAATGGCGCTTTGGTGGTCTGCAGTTATACATAAATCATCTTGTCTTTCTCACACTGATAGATATTAATGGGTTGCTTAGTTATGTTATGAAACACCTGTTTATTGTTAGAACTCATTACCTAACAGGTACAACTTTCAAACAGAAGTTAAATTTCTTTGTAATGATTTTCTTTGTAAAACACAAGCAAAATCGAACGCAGTTTCAAAAACTGGATACTCAAAACCAGTTGCTACAGAACTTCTGAATGTCAGATGAAAAAAAGAGAAAGTTTTAATTTTCTTCACGAAGGTAAACATTACAGTTGAATACATGTAATTATTGCCCATCTGTTCTTGCCTCTCTATATTTAATGTTTCCATGGAGACGCGTTAGACAGCTGTGTGTTTCGTCACCGACTCTGTTAAGTAAAAGGAATGTTTGTTAACGAAATTTCTGTTTGTTTTGTTTATCATCAAAACACTCTGTGTGACTGTGTCTTTTCTTGCAGTCTGTTTATCATCCAGCTGACAGATCAGAACCTTTTGGTTGAATAAAGCTGTTATACACACATGCTTCCAGAAGTATTCTTTATATAAAATCAGGTTAGTATGTTAGAGGATTATATGCATGCACAAGTTAGTACAGTTGTCTTACACATCCAGTTTGGCTGCGGGTACAGATCTGTAGCGATCAGTGAAACTAACATATTTAAAATCAGCCAATAGTCCAAACACAGCCTTCAGATGTATATATGAAAATCAAATTAATACTATACTTTATTAGAAGCAAAGGTTAGTCTGTGTCTCTGTTTGTTTCTAATGGAAGAGATACTTTTCTATTTTCAGAATATCATCTTTTAAAAATATACATATCGGGACCACCACCCACAAAAATGAGCTTTGCACCTGACATCAGCATGCGAGAAAAATAATCAGTTACACACCTCAGGTGACGTACTAGACACGTGCATCAAAAGGTCAACAATCCATCAGTTAACATTTTGAAAGGGCGACATGACAAAACCATAAGTCGTTTATTATTAATATATACGAAAAACAAAGAGTATTCTTAATATACGCTCACAATGTGAAACCTGTGTATGAGTGAGGTGTACACGTGGATGTCTGAATCTTATTTTATTTCAGTGATTCTCCCCTCGAAGTCTTAATTAACGATGAAAGAAGAAAATTAGAAAAAAAAAATGTAAAAATAACTTCCATAACATTATCTAATAATAGTTTCAAATATTTACTTAATTTGTGGCGATTCTTCTTTTCTTTTTTTTTTTTTTTTTTTTTTTTTATTACAAATTCTTTGAGACAAAATTATTTTTGGCCGAAAAGTGAGGTCATTTGGTTAATTTTAGGGGTTACATTTGGAAAATGAAACGGGCTGAAAGGAAAAGCACTGAAGATGCGAAAACCAATTTCCTGTCACTTAACGCATAAAACTGTTAAAATACGGAATAATAACGCCAGTGACAAAAGTTTAATAAAAAAGAAATATTGTTCGACGAAAACGAAACAGATAATTCGTATTACTCGTTATTTGTTTGTAGAAGCGCCGGCCTACATAGGAATCTAAAGAAAATATTTTCATATTTATAGTCACAGTAAAGCGTAAATTGAACTTCCGGTAACGACGACGGCGTCCGTTGCAGAGGTCCTTCACGTGCGATTCCGTTCCGGTCGAAATCTGAACCGAGTGTTTTTTCAGTTCACAGAACTTTTAAACAGAACAACAATAACTGACGACCTCTCAAATAACTGACAGTATAATATTTCCAAAATGTGTTATTGGTTCTTATCTGAAACACTAATAGGCGGCAGAAAGAAATATTTCCTCTCTGAAATACTGTCTCTCTGAAGATAATCTCACTGAGAATGTGCAGTGTTTTGGGGAAAAAAAACCTTTCTGTTTATTTTTTTAAGGTTTTAACAGACGCTCATTTCGATAATTTTGTTTTAATGAGCCTCTTGGGTTTTTCTTTTTGTGTTTATCTGATCAAACCGAATGAACTGAATTTGAACTTGGTTATTAAATCGACTTTTTCAAAACCATTACTCTTATAACAGAAAACGAGTTGAACAGAAAAAAAATATTTCAAAAATAAAACTCGACAGTGATAAATTTCCATTTCTAGGCTTTAGTTGTTGTTGTTTTTTGTTGTTTTTTTTTTTTTTTAATTTTAGGCTTTCGGTTTTTCTCGTTATCGTTTTCAGTTCTCGCTCTAATTTTTGTTTCAGACTATGGATTATGAGTCAAGGCTGTGATCTCGGCTTCCGGTTTCCAGGCTTTATATCTAAACACTGGCGTCTGTTATTGTTGGGATTTTGTTGGGGGTTTTAGTTTTATTTTTGTATTATTATTTTTTAAATCTTCGATCTTGTTTCACTTATTCAATCTTGATCACTGACCTTAATGTTTTCTTGTGTGTTTTTTTAATTATTATTTTTATTCTGATTCCACCCCTATCGGTTTCTGATTACTGATTACAAATTTCACTTTCTGGATCTAGACTATGGTTTCGATTTTTTTTAATTCAAGCTATCAACTTACATTTTTAGATGTTGGCGGTTTAACCATTTCCATAAAATTTTCATTTCTTTCCTCTACAATACTTATTATTTTTTTTATATGCAATCGAGCATAAAGATTAATAATATTTTGAGAGTAAAATATTAATCTGAGGTTAGTCGCGACACCAAGTGCATAACCCTATAATTGGCATTTGTCAGAATCACGTCTGCCAGATCCAGCTTAAATCTCGTGGTAATATAAAATCTCACGATATTTCACTGTTTGAATGACCTTGTTTGCATATTATAAACAAATTAATACCTGCCGAGGAACATTTGAGAATGCTATATCAATTGTTTGCAAGCAGGGTGCGTGGGAAATGTCTGAAGCAGAACGAAACAATCATTCTAATTTTTTCTTTATTTTTCTTTTCTTTTTTTTTTTTTTTTTTTTTTTTTTTTTTTTTTTTTTTATGTTTTATTTTACATGTATAACACATGGATAAAAAATATATATCTGTCTTTCTAAAACCGTATGTGCTAAATCGAGAAGCGACTGTCCGATCAAACATTTGATAACAACAACAGTAATAAAGGTTGAAAAGTACTTTATCCGAAATGCTTGGGACCGGAAGTGTTTCTGATTATGGAAATATTCATATAGTGGAATGCAAGAAGACAACCTGAGAACAGAATCTAAGTCTTAATACGAAGACCAGTTATATTTCATATACACTTCTTCAAACAGTCAACACGATTTTTTTTATAAATTATATTTTTGATAATTTTGTGCACAGAATAAAATTTCAGATTTCGGATATTTTCGGATTTTGGAAGGTGGATTCTCAGTCTGTAATAATAATAATAATAATAATAATAATAATAATAATCGTAATAATTTTACTACAATTTTTCATTTCTATTTCAGAATAAAGTCAAAATATGAACATAATATGTCCATATAATAGTATAATAATAAAACAGATTTCCTAATACATTTAAAGAATATTAAAAAAAAAAAAAAAAAAAAAAAAAAAAAAAATGTATTCAAAATAACGCACATATAGACATGAGGTTACATCCTGAGGACAAAATTAATAAAAAAAGAAAATGGCAAGATCAATCAGTTTCCATTGTCTTGTTATGAATATTATTGGTATACTTTATTATTGTTAAAGGCTGTTTGAGGTAACTATATATCCTCACAAAAATCAAAAGTAAGTGTTCAAAATGTACAACGTGAATAAATTAAATCAAATAAAATCAATTAAATTAAATTAAATAATAATTAAAAAAAAAAAAAAAAAAAAAAAAAAAAAAAAAAAGAGAAACAAATCTGGATGTTATATCCAAAGATATCAGTTTTTGAATTACACTTTCTCAGAATTTATTTTTTATTTTTTTTTTATTGTAGAATTAAATATAAGTTTCACCCTTATAATTACATTTATATTTGTAATTTTTAAAACATATATTATACAAAACGATTAAAAAAAGAAAGTAAAAAAGAAAGAAATCTTTATCTGGATTATAAAGTAAACTCAGACACCTGTGTTAGACGTAGAGAGATACCTATGAACATGTGTACAACAGATATGCTGTTTGAAAACAAAAAAGATGTATGTACGCAATGTCCAGTATCTGGTTTGTCGGGGATCAAAGAACCCGCCATGTTTTTTTCACCTGTATCACCATAAAACATCCGGGCAACAGATCCGCAGCCTACTCCAATTCTGATTGAGACATGAAACATTTTCAAAAATAAACAGTTACAGAAATAATGGTCAGAATAATACATACATACATACATACATACATACGTAGATACATACATACATACATACATACATACATACATACATACATACATACATATACATACATATAATAATACTAATAATATGTATGTATATGTATGTACGTAATTAATATCTTCATCATCACCTCTATAAACATTTTCATAATATCGTTGTTAATGGTCATGTTCATGTTAATTAATTATTTTCATTGAATTTTTTTTTTTTTATTTTTTTTTTTTTTTTTTTTTTAATATTTTAATGATTTATTTATTTATTTATTTACGTGGTATTTTCATTATAACCTTTATGGAAATGTTGATAGTGTTGTTCTTGATGATATTTATATTAAACAGCATCACTATTATTAATTATTTAACTTAAATTGTTTCTGGAATATTTTAACGAAAACCCTGTGTAAAGTAAATTAAGAAAGCGTTCTTGCTATATGCAGAAGGCTTACAGTTTCCGACTGACAGATTTATGATTATTTATTTAGGACTTAATTAATTAATAATAATTAATGCGAATCTGAATCATAATGGTTAATTTAATATATGAATGACTGAATAAAACAATTCACAGAAATAAATGCCTATTAAAATAAATATAATAAAATAATAAAATTCTTATTATATTTCTTTCTTATCATATTTATTTATTTATTTATTGGACGTCTCACTGACGCCGAAACCTGATGATGTCGTCAGCTAACTATATCTCCCACCATTACTGTAAGCTAATAGTAATACCTTTAATACCATCGTTATAAGCTGTATTTCAGCTATTTGTGCCGGTGACAGATTTTTATTTACTTTATCCTAATTGCTTTTTCACGAATGACCGAAGGTAGGTCTAATGGCGTTCGCGCATGCACGGTTACCTAGTTGTTCCCATCAGATACATAATTGATTTGAGAGGGGCATGGAGTGTTTCTTTATAGTTAGATTAATGATCTGAACCGTGCACTAATCAGTCCATTATTCCATTAGGCGCGCCCTGTTGTCGTGACAGTACACATTATCGTAACAACGAAGATGGACTTTAAAAATACATTTTAGCGATTATTTCTGTATTATATGAACTCAGTACAATGCGATACGTTTGTTTTGAAAGGATTATGCGTTTCCATTTATACGCGGAATTCGAGCATATATCTGATATTTTCAACGTTTGATACATAATAAGCTTATTTATAAATAATAAACTATTTTAGTTCACAGCGTACGTATACCGTATTAGTGTTGGTAATAATATTATTATTAATAATAATAATAATAATAATAATAATAATAATGATGATGATGATGATGATGACTGAACACACAACTGTTGTTCTACACTATCTTTACTTACCTTTATGGTCATTTAATCTATCTTTCTCTCTCTACCCATAGCAAGAAAGAAAAAAAAAAAAAAAAAGAAATGCATTTCAAGAATAATAGTGGTATTACTAGCAAATAAACACTTTCTAGACATTCAGGTGATTGTGTTATTCGTGATCTAAAAATTTCTAATAATAAAACAGGTACGGCTAAACAGTATAAGTAGCGATTCGTAAAAGATGTCTTTAATAATAATAATAATAATAATAATTACTAAATACAAAATAAAAGGCGTGAGAAATGAAAGTGCTAGTCGAACAGATTATGTATTATGATCTATATATTCTTTACAGTTTTGCCTTCATTTCGTTAGAAAACCATAATTATATAATGTGTTATTACGTTTTTCAGCAATTCTTTCATGATTCATTCTCAAGAGCAAAGGGTAAAGAAAGACAGGAAAACATCAACCTCCGTGCATCGTCACGGTCTGCAGTATAAAATTATTATCAGTGATTATTCAATCTTTTAAAATAAGTAAAACAATCACTTGATAGTTAATGTTCGCAAAATGACAGCACTGATTGCCGTCTACGCAGTCAGGGTCACGTGATTACGCAATTCAGTCTCGAACCAAATTTGAAGAAAAACATTTGCCTCAAATCTGACACCTAGCTAGTTATAAAATTCGAATTATTTGTATGTATTTTTTATTTTTTATTTATTTATTTATTTATTTACTATGTGATTCTGTTCGCAAAGTAGAAATGAAAATAATACGAAAATATGGAAGATGTCGTCTGCTGCGCTTTTATCTGAGGTCGTCTAAATATTTTTACGGAACTGTAAGCGCTACAATTGCAGCTGTCCTAAATTATTTACGATTTACTAATCTGTTTGTTAACAGTATGTTTGGAAATATAAAAATGGTGGAAAAATATATTAATTTAAAACTGTGATATGCATAAAATAAATAAATAAATTTACATAAGACGACAGAGAATAAATCTCATTTTATTTCTGCTCTAAAATTACTGGTCCGTGTAATTATTTCTTTAACATTACAAAATACTTTCTCTAAACATAATCAGTCCTGCACCTGTCACCAAATATTCAATGCTGACGAAGATTAGGAAATAAAATTCAGAAAAGCAGGAGAGAGAGAAAAAAAATAATTGAAATTTTAATACGATTGGCGAATGTCATCCAGATATGTCTGTCACTGTGTCAGTAATTATTTTTTTTATTATTATTAATTTGTTTCTTTAAAGAGAATAAGAAATAAAAATTAAAAGGAACAACTAAAAAGTCAGCATGTTAATAAATTATTATTAGGATTATTTATTTATTTATATATATATATTTATACTTATTTAAAAAATAAATAAATAAATATATTCTGTACAATGTTAATATCTACAAATTGAAAAAATATGTAGTTTAATTATTTTAAAAAGTAAAAAACCTGTCAATTGTATACTGTGATAAAATATTCATTTGTTTCTGTCTCAAAAACAATTATGTATAATTTATATTTAAAATCAGTGCTAATTCTTTAAATTTAAAAAACAAATTAATTTTTTATTTCTAATAAATACACTATTTTATTTTTTATGAGAATGCAGTTATTAGTTATTTTTACTCTGTCACTGTTTCTTTTTTCTGCATTTTCTATCTTTTAATCTGATTGTTTATTTATCACATTTATTTTAATATAATTGATTAATATATTGTATAGATACATCATGTCATCATACAACCATATATCTGAAGACACTCAAAGAATGATTTCAGCTTTAGAAGAAAAGTATCAAATCGATCATCATGGTCTTAGTCTACACATTGAGAAGAAAGAAAATGCTTACCCAGGTTCTTTTCATTTTAGTGTTTTTGATTTCTTAAATTTTTCACACAATATTTTAATTTTTTTATATTATTATTATTATTATTATTATTATTATTATTATTATTATTATTATTATTTATATATTTATTAATTTATTTATTTATTTATTTTTCCTCAGCTTATGGATATATTAATTTAATTTTGAATAAGAAAACCAGAAGAAATGAAAAAACTGACAAATAAATTAATTAATAATAATAATAATTAATTAAATTATCAGTTTCAAAAATGTTAATCTAGGCACAATATCCCTCTTTTTCACATGTGAAAATAAGTTTATTTTGAAATTATAATACATTTTTCATAAAATGTTTTCAAGATACTGAACATGAAATTCAAATGTCTGACACTGTCTTTTATTTAATGTGGTTTGATTCTTTTTTCTATATATGTTTTTTTTCCTGTCCTTTTTCTTTTCTTTTTATAATTTTTTTTTTTATTATTATTTAATCATTATATATTATTTAAGAAGAAAAAAATTATTTCCATTTTTTACAGAGCCCTCAGACTACTATAAATCAAGATATGAATCAAGATTTTAAAAAAATTACCTTCTGCCCACAATCTACAAAACAGATTAAACACCAGAGATTTAGAAGATAGCTATGGATTTGTTTCAAGTAACCCGACAGACATGAAGCCTTTCTGGTCTTTTCAGAATTCTACTAACATTAAATCAAGTTTCTTACATCAGAATCCCCAGGAAGAAAGATTACCATTAGGTATGAATTCTTATTTGGATAATGGTGATAATCATTATCTGCAACAATCATCATCTACTGAAAATTCTGCTTCAAATAGAATAGAACTGAATAAGAATATTTCAAACATCTCTCATCCAGAATCATTTATTTCTTTGAGCAGTAATAGTATCAACTCAAAATCAGGTGCTGAGAGCAATGGTAACAACTCAAAATTTTCTTCTTCTTTTAGTTTTTTGAGCAGTAACAGCAATAGTTCAAATTCACCTTCTTTGCATTCTGCAACCAGTAATAATAATACATCAAAATCAGAGGGTCCAAGTAATTATTCTGAGTGCAATAGCCTTGTCAAGAACAATCTGCATCAAAGTCGTACAAAATTATGCTTTGGTCATGAAAAATGCAAAAACAAATTTGTTAAAACACATGTACCAGATGATCAAAACAATATTTACTGCAGTGAGAACTATTCATATAAAAATCCAAATAATAATATTTTTAATAAAAGAGATTCTGTTGATAAAAATAACCAAGATAATGTAGACAGACCTAATTGTAAGAAAACTTTTCAAATGAAAATTACTGATAGCCTTAAAAGATATTTTAAACCAGATTCAAGAAGAAATACTTCTACACAAACTGCCACGTCTTATAGTAAATATATGAATGATAGTGGCAGATCAACAAAACTGTTCCAAGAATCTGAAACAAGTGAAAACAGGAGACAAAACAGTGACTCAGCCGTAATAGACATTTTGCCTCAAGAATTGTATAACGGAGAGAATACTGAAAACAAAAATAATTCTTTAAACCTGATAGCGTCAGAAGATTCAAAAAAAGAATTAATTAAAAAATCAGGACAGGTAATTTAATAATTTCTATAAATAAATTAATAAATAAATAAATAAATAAATAAATAATAATAAAAAAAGGGAAAAAAATAAAAAAAAATAATCTTCTTAAATCTGTATTTAACTATATGTGAACGCTTACCTGTATTATTTTATATTTTCTTTAAAAAGGTTAATTTATTGGAGGTATCAAATGATCCTAAACAAAACCTTTAATAAGTTCTGTTAAGGCCACTTATTTTCAAAGATAAATTTATTTCATATTTAATTAATACTTTAAATTATATATGTATATGTTTATACATGCCACAGTCACAGTCAGAGATAAAGACCATGCAGAATGCATATATATATGTACAAATACAAATATATACAAACAAAAGAACAAAAATTGATTAGAATATTTTCATGTAATTATAGTTTCACAAATCTAACTTTGGTGAAGTCATTGTTAAAAGAAGTGAAAGGTATTGTATCTAACAATATATAATTATTTTATTAAATTTTTTATTATTTTTTATTATTATTTATTTTAATTTATTATTATTATTATTATTATTATTATTATTATTATTATTATTATTATTATTACTATTTGATCAAATAACAAGTTTCCTGAACCCTAGTGTAAAAATGTACAATTTACAGTGCAATATCACAAACAAATATTATGTTTATCTAGTTATTGTTTCTAAATAGAAGGTGTATAATGATAAATATAAGTTAATATCCATATGTATATAACATTATTTATTTATTTACATTTTGTTTCAGATCTAATGGTATATCAAAAAAGCCTTCAGATCTCAGTGTACAGAATAAACATTCAAGAAAAAGACAGAGCACTTTCCAAGAACCATCTTTGTTAACAAGAAATCTAAAGACACAATATTTTCATCTGATGTATTGATTACTTATTACATAATAATTCTTTAAGTTAATTATTTAATAATATTTAAGTGTGCTCTAGCTAACAAAAAGCTTAATTACATTTTATGTAACTTCACATTATTGTTTTATTTATTTCTTGTCAAGTGTATCTATGAAGCTATAAACAAATGGTTTAAATAAGTTTTGTATTACTTATAAATAACCAATTTATTTGGTTCTTAATGCTAATGTGACTTCTAGCTATAATGTTAGTGCCATCATTTTTAGTACCTTCATCATCATCATTATTTACATGATGATTATTATTATTATTGTTCATTCATTCATTCATTCTTTCATTTATTTATTTATAATTATTTATTGTTTACTGGATCTTTTTTCTTCAGATTTCTGTACTAAATTCCACAGTTGAGTGGACAGATGTAAGTTTACTGTCAGATGTAGAAAAAACCAAGCTGATTTCACACATTCTAGATACTGATGCAGTTTGCATGACACTCAGCTTTTCTGATAATTCTACCATGATGGATGATCCACACACATGTGAACCATCAGTATGTAAAATTGAAAAATTAAAAACTGACAAATTAGGTCAGAAATTCAAAAATATTAATAATAATGAACACTACATATCAGAAACATGAAATCCAGTCAAATTTCTATATCATATGCCAGACTTTTGTTATTTAATACTATTTTTTGAATGTTTTTTTATTATTCTTATTATTATTATTATTTTTTTTTTTTTTGTTACAATAATTAAATATGTATATTTATTAATATATTTGTAATTACCAATATTTAAAAACATCTGCACTTAACTAAAGCTGGCACTTATTTTGTTTCAACTAGATGTTGATGTTAGTTTTGGTTTGTTTTAAATTACATATATATTCATTGTGTTTAAATGATTTATTAAATATAATTTAATCATTTAATGGATACCTGTATAATTAAGGTCAGTTTATAAATGTTAAATACATTTATCATAACATTTATCACAAAGAAGGAGAAAATGATGAAAATAGTAATAATAATAATGATAATAAGCATTATTATTATTAGTAGTAGTATTTATTAATAGGAGTAGTAGTAATAGTAATAGTAGTAGTAGTGGTAGTAACAGTAGCATTATTATTATTATTTCATTTATTTATTTATTTATTTATTTTTCAGAAGAAATCAGGATGTTCTTCTAAGAAGGTAAAATGTAATAGTCATAAGATTACATACAGGTTTTGCAAGTGTTCTCAATAAATATTAATTTGAATAATGTGACTATTTTGATACGAGTAATAATAATATGGAGTGTATAGATCAACAATTGGCTGTTACATTCAGTACTAGAAATATGTTAGAAATAATTCATATCCTACATGTTAATACAGCCATTTGATGATCATTATAACAATATTAAGTTTTATGTAAAGTAGAACCTTGGGCTGTTGTAGTGTATGAGCAGCTGTATTGACAAGTATGATTTTCTAATTTTATTTTATTCCCATTCATTGTAATAAGAATGATAATTTTGTGACATATTTCAGGTATCCTATTTAGCAATGAAGATTATTGTTGATTGTATGAGTTATTTAGAATCTAAGAAAATCTTTTTGTTTCCACTGAAGCATAATGATCAGGATTATTTGCAATGGTTCAGGTATATTAATTTTTACATGAATAATATTATCTAATAAACATCATTGTAAATGATTTTTTATTAAGTTATAAAATGCAGTTTTGGTTTTTTGAGGGTATTTGAAGCTAAATATTCTGATATGACATGCATAATTTAAATTTATATCAAAATCTATACCACTAAGACAAATTTAAATATTAATTTGTGCTGTTTCATAATTTGATATTACATATAATTTTCCTATTCTTAACTTCTCTGAGTCATTTAGATTATTATAATTATAGTATCTTAGCAGTAGGTGTGATAGTAATAAAAGTAATAGTAATAAAAGTAGTAGTAATAGCAGCAGCAATAGCAGTAGCAGCAGTAGCAGTAGCAGTAGTAATGACAACAAAAACAAAGTTAACGGTAATAAAGCTATTATTTATTATTAATTTTTTCATTATTATATTCATTATTTATTTATTTATTTATTTATTTATTTATTTCTTACTTATTTATTTATTTACTTTTTTATTTCATTTCAGAGCATTTATTAATGACTTCATGACAAAGAAACAGCCAAAGAAAATAATTTTGAATGCAAAAAATGTGTTTGTAGAACTGATGTCACTTTTCATTAATCACTCTCAAGTCTGTTGTAAGTGATAAAATATATTTGTTTTCATCTGTATTCTGGCTAATCTAAAGAAGCAGGCTGTAGCTGAATTCTTTTTAAGGAGGTATTGCACTTTGACTTGTGTATAAAAAATTACTGCATATATCCAGTTTATGAAAAGGTGCATCTAAATTCAAAAGATTCATCCCTGTTAATCTGTAGGATTAGCTATTATTGTGATAGAATTGGTTTCCAGTTTTTTTTCAGATATATTACACAAAACATCAAAAATGTATTTACTTGTGCTTTCATTCATAACTTTAATATCCTTTGTAGAAAAGAGCTTACAAAAGAATCCTTTCTGTTAGTGATAAACAGTAGCAGGTATCCTCTGCAGACTATAAATGTCTGACTGCTGATAGGAAATTAATCAGTGTAAATAAAACAAATTTTACTTTAAAAACATTTATCAATTCTCAGGTACAGAATCATGGTTTGTCCTGGATCCCACAGTAGCAGCCTGGCTGCTGAATTCTGAAAAAGCAGTGCAGAATTTAAGAGATGTCTTGTTCATTTTGGGATGGGACCTCCCCAAGACTGTGAGAATATATCATTTATCTCATTATAAGTTATTACACAACAGATAGAAGTTTTATATATATATATATATATAAATGTTGATTATTAAGTTTCTCTGACCTAGTCCAATATGTATTAGACTGTGGATTCATTCCTTAGGCTATTCAATTCAAGCCTGCACAAACTAGTATTTTTTGCAAGCGTGATTAGTCAGAGATGATCAGACAGATGAATAAAGAAAAACAAAATCCATTTTAAATATGAAGAGATAGAATTAACAAAGACACAAAAATAATTGTGAAATTGTTTTGTCTTTGGTAATTAAACATAAAAACCTTGATTCCAAATAGTTAACATTAATTGTGTAAAATGTATTTGTGTGTTTATTTATTATAATTAATAGTAGTAGACATTTTTGTAATTGTAATAGTAGTTATAAGATCTGAAATCTGATTTAAGGATGAATCATCAAACTGGATTGAAAATCTGAATACAGATTTTAAACTAATGCATCTAGCAATGGATTCACTAAAAGAGAAACTACAATCACAGGACATATGGGAACTGTTTTTTTTGAAGTAGAATGTCCTTTAATCTCTCTACTGGCTGTGATGGAAATGAATCCTATCCGAGTGGACTCTAAAACTTTTATAACATTTTCAGATGTCTTAAAGGTACTGAAAACCACAGAACATAAGCATGCAAATAGCATAATATAAGTATGCAAATAATAGCATAATAAACAGTAAATAAATAAATAAATAAATAAATAAGGAAATAGAGACAGTCAGAGAGAGAGATAGAGAAAGATAGAGAGAGAGGGGGGGGGAACAACAATATATAAGCCAGCAGATACATAATAAAATTAAAAAGTGTAAAATTTAAAATAGTGAACTAGTTTACTAATTTATAGCTTTGAAAATAATATGCTTTTTTTCCCCTAAATTCACAAAAATAAAATATTTGTGATGTCTGAAATTGTTTTATTTTATATATACATTTTCTTTTATCAATACTTGGGGCATGAAACTAATAATAATAATAATAATTTCAGAAAAAATTATCTAGGCTGGAGGAAAAGGCTTTCTGTTGTGTAGGTCATCATTTCTGTTTGAACAGCCATCCACAGCTTAGACAAGTGAGTAATAAAAGAAAATTGATGTTAAAATAACCATTCAGATCTTTGATAATGAATGGAATTCCAGCAGTAAACTGAATTTATATTAATGCCTGGTATAGTTCTCACATTTCTCTTGGTGTATTTTATATTATTGTTGTTTTCTGTGTATCTTACTCATGCCTGGTTTTGGCTAATTTGGATAGCATGCTGACTATGAAAGTGGCATTGATGTTAATCTTGAAAATCATATCAAGGCATTTTGTGATGTATTGGAATACTAGTAGTCATAGATTTAATAAAAGACAACACTAAGAATCAAAGAATACATTAAAAACAAAGGACAACATTATCTTTCAGATTAGCCTTTTAAGAGAACTGCCTCAATACTTGAAACAATTTGAAAAAATAATGCTGATCTATAACTGCCCAGTTTCTGTCATATTACTATCATTTATTTTCATACCATTTCAGAGTCTTAATTTTGGAATAGAATTTTTAAGATCTGTTTTAATCCATTTCAGGTTCTGTATGAAGAACTTCAGTTAGATAAGAAACTACCACTGAAGACTAAAATCTCTAAAACAAATATCACTCATGAGAAGTCCACATCAGAGGCCATGTTGAATCAGCTGGTGGAGATACATGCTCTGCCCTCCATTGTGCTGGAGTACAGACAAGTAATAATTATGTGCATTATCATAATAGAACAAATACTGCCATCAAATTTAGGAGTATTTTCTCCAAAAAGTAAAATCAGTTAAAAAGGTACTTGAAGCTGATGTGTAATGAAATGAAAAGAACATCCGCACTGTATAATCATAACATTTATTCTAATAAAAAAAACATTTTGTTTACTTTATCCTGTTACATTTATGGTAATTCTTGCAACTGTATTTTGGACAGTTAAACAATTAATATAAAATGTTACCAAGGCTCAGTATATCTCTCTACTTATTGACTAGCTTCAGAAGCTGAAGTCTACCTATGTAGATGGAATGCTGGTCTGGGTCAAAGACGATTACCTCAAAACACACTGGGATCAAACAGCCGCTGCCACAGGTCGACTGACGTCTTACCAGCCAAATGTTCAGGCAATACCCAAAACATCAGTGATAGTTTCAGAATATGAAGTCAGTTATATTGCAGGTTATTATTATCTGTGACAACTGTTTTACTAATATGTCAATGCCTATCAGAAAAAATCAGTATTAAAAATGTCACCGAGACATATATATTTTTAATTTTTTTTTATTTCTACAACTTTCACATTGAACTGCTATAAAGTCTCACTGTTGCAATAACAAACAAATTACAGTAATAATTTAATCAATACTCAATAAATTTTGTTTAAAAACAATGTAACAATAAAATTTAGTATGTTATCTTTGTTTTTCAGGAAATGCAAATGATCAGAAGATGGAGATATTTGCCAGAGAGCCTTACATTAGCCATGATGGATGTTTACTGCTAGCTGCAGGTAAATTAATTTATAAAATAGTGTCTCAAGAATCATCAGTGAATAGTGGAAATCAATTACATAAAACAAAGAGGTTTCATTTCTTAAGAGTCATTCAGTGACAGAGTGACTGACTTACTAAGTAATCAGTCTTCCTGTAACAGAGTACAAATAAACATTATCAAATATTCTGAATTTCAAAGACAACTAAAGAAAAAAAGAAGTACTGAATAATCCTTTGTTTCTTACTTTTTTTATTATTTGTAAAACTATGAAAAATAATTTTACTATTCAAAAAAGAATCAAATGCCATTAACAGTCTTTGTATGAAAGTTAACAATATCCCCCCAAAAGCATTGTCATATTTGGTATTCTAATAGTATGTTTAAAAATTAGTGTGACTTTGTTTTGAAGAACAGCATTTAAGTCTTAATAAAATTAAGAAAACAAGAAAAAATCCAAAACATTATTTATGTTTTTTCTTGTTTTTGTTAAATTTATTAAGACTTCCAGCAGATTGAGTTGCGACTGTTGGCACACTTGTCTGATGACCCAACTTTACTCAACATGTTCAGAACACAAACAGATGAAGATATTTTTATTCAGCTGACATCACAATGGTGAGACAGTAAAAAGTATAAATGATTGAAATTAACATTTTCAGACAGCAATAATTATATTAATGCTTAACTATGATCTTAACTGGTATTTAACTATTGATTATACTGCTAAATAAGCAGACTATAGATATATTCAGATTTTAGGTTATATTTGCAAATGTTTATTTATAATAAGATTGGGTAACAACAAAAATTGACTTTTTCAAACTGTAATGATCCATGGTGACACTCATGCCCATATTAAATCCTGATTATGAGATGTATCATGTTTTCTTATTACTTTAGTCATCTTAGATTTATCTTGACTGTATGACTAATAAATTAATCCAATAAAAAGAATACTTAAAGAAAGGAAATATAACAATTTATGACTAGTTTTGTTTGCTAGGTTGAAGAAACAAGCATGTGATGTTACCACTGCAGAGAGAGAACAGACAAAAAGAGTTGTTTATTCTGTCATGTATGGAGTAGGTTAGCTCTGGACTTTTTAATCTTTTTTTAAAACTTCTTTCTTTTTTTCATTTTTTTTTTTTTTTTTTTTTTTTACAAGTAGAAATGTTTGAAATTAAGTTCATTATTATCACAGTATAAAATTATTCTTGTTTTTTATTTTTTATTTATTATACAGTTTTACAGTTATCTCTTCACATTATATTCATGTATCAGCAAAATTCTTTACAAAAGAGTAATATGAATATTGGTTTAAGTAAATCAACATGTTACTGAACTAGCATTTATCAAGTGTAATTTTTCATTCATTTTACATTTTACAGGGAAGGAAAGATTGTCTGAGTATCTTAAAGTTAGTCCAGACAATGCGAAAGGTGTAATGGAAAGTTTTCTCTGTAAGTTGTAATTATAATACTTTAAGGCAGTAACTTTACCAAAAACTTTCCGAACAGCTTGGTCTATTTGTTTTATTTTTCTATATTTTTTTTATTTTTATGAAATTTTTTTTTTTAATTTTATGACAGTATTTAATAACATGTATAAAAACACCCTGAAGTTCCATCTTCATTTTCTTGGTTAATATAAAGCAGTATTATTGTTATTGTCATATGTGCTAAAAAACTCTTACTTCAATATTTATTATATATATATTGCAGAAAGAGTTTTAACTTTTTAAAATTTATTTATTTATTTGTTTGTTTGTTTTACTTTACTTCACTATATTTTACTTAATTTTGCTTATAGTTTTTTATTTATTTTATTATTATTATTGTTATTATTATTTATTTATTTTTATTTTTATTTTTTTTCCTTCCAGTGAAGTTTCCTGCAATAAATAGCTTTACAAACAAATGTGTTCAATTTTGCCAAGAACATGGTATGTCGTTTAAAGAAAATAACCAACTTTAATATTCATTAAAGACATTAATTCATATAAATTTAATATCATTATAATATTAAACATTTAAAAATGTATCTTTTATTGTATTTATATCCAATTTTTGTATTTCATTCAAAGCCAATGGCCAGTTTTTTCTTAGTATATAAGTTAACATGACAATAATTGTCCCAGCTTATTGGGTTATTTTTATCATTTTTAGGCCTTGGGAGTCCTATTTCTTTTTATTATTTCTTCTTCTTCTTCATCTTCTTCTTCATCTTCTTCTTCTTATTATTATTATTAAATATTTTATATTTTTGTCTATGCAGAACAGAAAATATCTGATTGGGCATTTTCTCAGGTGTATTTTATTTTATCTAATAAACTTGTATACATTTTAAATTGTAGGTTATACTTGTACAATATTTAATAGAAGACGCCAGATACCCAATATTAAACATCCTTCTTATCAACTAAGAGCACAGGCTGCTAGACAAGCAGTCAACTTCTGTGTTCAAGGTAAATCATTTTATTATTTAATAATATTTAATTCAGCTTGGTTAGTTTTGGATGGGAGCAGATAACTCTGTGGCAAAAGCAGATTTTAGATGCTTAAAATGGAAAAATCTCCAAAAGCTTAGGCTTAGGAAAAACTGACAGTATAAATTAAAATTGTCATTATGTAACAGTAAATGAAACAAGGTCTCATATATTTGTATGACTTTAATGTTAATTGTTTTATTGTCTTCAAATGAATTATTTTAAAAAGATAACAGCTCTAATTATTATATAAAAACTGAAAATTTAAAAAACAATTTCCATGTTTTGTTTATTTATTTATTTATTCATTTATTTTGATTATTATTATTATTATTATTATTATTATTATTATTATGTGGTTTTTTGTTGTTGTTGTTGTTTTAAATTTCATTATGACATATAGGATCAGCTGCTGATCTTTGTAAAGCAGCTATGTTGAAAGTGGAAAAACAGCTCAGACTTCATTGCAGTCTTCATACTAAGTAAGTTTTTTAAGTCAATTCTTTTAATATTAATTCTAAAAACAAGTAACAATATCCTCTTAAAATCTATTAATTTAATTCATCATTTATTTTTGAATAAACTGTTTAAAACATCATTTGTCTGCCACACACTCCAGGGGCCTGATTAGTCTGCCAAAACAGTGTTAGTGTGTTAACGGATTTGTTACAGAAAACAAAGCTGTTGGCTGCTGAAATGGGCTGATATCAGTATTCAGTTCTTGTGCCTATCAATTTGTAGTAGTGGTTATGTATTTATATATATATATCTGCCAAAAACTGAAGAATTTTATGTTCTCGAGAGTTAGATTGCCTGACTGCAGTGTCAATAATGCTAGCAGATAATAAGGAATATGCATGTATAAAAAAAACATTGTATTTTATTTCTCTTTTATATGTAAGTTATAATTCATAAAAAAAAAATAGTGATGAGTTAAGTGAAATTTTTAGTTTTTCATTAGTAAAGACTATTAAAATATGAGAATCAATGAATGATTATTTTAATATTTTTATACTGATGGTTATTAGATTTCTGATAAATGACTTGAAAATGTATGAATGACCAAAGAAACCCATTGATATCACTCTTAACAGATTAAAATAATCTTTTATATGCACATTCTAGTTACAGAATAGTACATGTTAAAACTTTTAATATAATCTGCCTTAGTGGTTTTTTAGATTTATAACTTTTGTATTTTTTGGTTTTATAAAAATATTTATGGCATATATGACGTGAGTTGCTAATCTTTACAAGGCAGCCATGTTGAAAGTGTAAAAACAGCTGATGAAATAGAAAAAGCTTAATGTACATAAAGAACTGAATTGATCTGGTAATCTGTTGTTAATCAGGCAAACCCTAATCTGATGCTGTATTTTAAATAAAAGATCTATGTCTTTATATAAGACAAAGGCTAACCGAGTTTTTACTTGGGTATCACTGTTTTCAGGCTTTTGATTCAGATACATGATGAATTACTGTGGGAAGTTCCAGAAAGTGAAATAGATACTGTGAAAGGTACGAGGCAATGTGTTGAATAAAAATTTTGAATTTGCTGATAAATAATATATCATTATCAACAATATCATCATCAAAAATGTAAATTATTAAATAAAATTGAAACTAAAATTGTTATTTTCAAAAACAAAATCATAATGATATATAATCATTTATTATTATTATTCTGATGTAATATATTTCTTTTCAATAAATTTATTATTAATACTTTTAAAGTTTTATTTACTGTTTAATAATTTTTTTAAATTATATTTATTTAAATATTTCTTTTAAAATAAAATAATAATAATAACAACAACAACAACAACAATAAACAACTAATTAAGAAAGGTATATAAATTTGAATTATTATAAATGTGATATTAAACTGGGATTTTAATTTATACAGATATTGTCAAAGATGTAATGGAGAACTGTGATGAACTGTGTGGAGATATGGTTAAACTGAAAGTTCCTATCTTGATATCACTAAGTGCAGGCAAGTCCTGGGCTCATTTGGAAACATGTTCATAAGTTCAAATCACAGAAAGTGGAACACTTTTATATGAACCAGAGAGAAACATAAAATTACAAAAAATGGAACATTAATGTAGTGTGAAGAAGACAGGTGAACACTATAATAATGAGAGCCAGACAGATCACCTTCTACATATATGTTCAGGAAATTACATAAAGGATAATATTATTATAATATGAACAGAGAGGTTATCATCTAGAAACATGTTCATAAAATCAAATCACCCCAAGGGAACATGATTATATCAGATCAAAACTAGGAACATCTGCATTATTATATTGTTGTCTTATATAGAGGAATATATACTATTATTTCTATATTAGTGAATTGATACTGGCTTTAGTTTTTTGTTTTGTTTATTTGTTTGTTTGAATGTTTATTGTTTATTTATTTGTTTGTTTGGGGTTTTTTGGGGGGAGGGGTCAATATATCAAATGGTTCTGATTCATTCATTGCAGAGATCAGCTGATTCCCTATAGACTATCTCAGAATGCCCTGTGTGCTTCTTTATTGTTAAAGCATTCTTCATTACTAAATTGTTAAATTAACTAATTGTTTTTTTTTGGGGGGGATGGGGAGATATAGGTTTGTGTTGATGTTTTTTGTTTTTGTTTTGTTTTTATTCTTATGTTTCAGAGAATCATCTGTGTTAATAAATAATTATAATTGAAAGTGAATACTTTTGTTATTGTTTAGGTTAATATTGTTGTTATTGTTATAATCATTGCATTTGTGTACATCTTTGCATTATTAATATTCTGTGAACAAACAATTATTTAGCTGGATTATAATTATTATTATTATTATTATTATTATTCTTTTAAAATATTTTAAAATAAATATCCACAGATTTAATTTACTCAAAGAAAATATAAAATAATAAATGATAATATCTGCGATGATCAGATGCACCTGCTTTGGACCGAAATTTCCAAATAACAGAGACACATTGATACATCTATATCTAACACACTGTTGAATAACAAAGATATTTTGCATCAGAAACTGTATTAATTTATACTGGTACCAAGACAGCAGTTGATTAAAATTGTTTAAAGAACTGATAATAGAATTGCCATCAAAGGTTTACTGAGTGATGTCAAACTTTTAAATGTAATTAACATCAAAATCCATTACCAGACAGTTCCAAGCATTACAGACATTTCTGCCTTTGCTTTTTATGTTAATGGTGTGATTATGTTAATAAATAATTATAACAAACTGAACATTGTTATTGTTATTGTTTAGGTTACTTGTTAATACATTGTTATTTAAATTATTATTATTATATTTGTTTATTATTATTATTATTATTATTATTATTATTATTATTATTATTATTATTATTATTATGTATATAAATATATATAGATCTCTTTTTATATTTTTTATGTCCATCAGCACATTAATTTTGATGGTTATTAAGGAAGAACAATATTTTTATTTAACAATGTATCAACATTTTTAACCTATGATTTAGCTGCATAATTATTATGGTTAAGAACCTGTCATATGAGACAGTAAATTATGGCTACTTGTTCTCAGTCAAGGATTAATATATTTTAATATTAACTGATATTGTGTATTATTTATGAATGTTGGTGTATTGGCTTAATTTTATAAAGTTTGTATATTATGAAGATACTAATTATTTTTCAATTATTGCTAGTTATTAAAGAAGAGAATTTGAACACCTTTAATATAGGTGAACATTTTTGCAATATTTTAAAATTTTATGTGTCCTTACACTTTTCTCTTCATGGGATGTGTGTCATAAACTTTCTTCTAATTAATAAAGAAAATAACAGTATATGTTAGTTTCCATTATTTTTAGGCCTTGTTATTTCTTTCTTAAAAAAGAAAAGAAACAATAGTTGATTACATTAACTTTGTTATTTAATATATTGCTGCTTTTTTTTTTTTTTTTTTAGCTTCACAAAGAAAAGCTTTTTATACGGGAAATGTTTCTACAAAAAGGCATTTACACCCAGTCAAAGCAATAGCGTGGCAGATATATTGATGATTTCTTCTGAAGTTCCTGATGAAAATTATTCATCGTACTACCAGTGACAGGGGCTGAGCTATAGTTTACAAAGGGGTGATGTTTACAGTATTTAGGTTCATGCAGATTCAAGCACCTTTCGGGGTGGTGATAAGAAGTTGCCATACGTTTATGAATAACATAAACCAAAATTAATGAAAGATGTTACGAATCATACCGTATATGCTTGCAGGAACGGATGTGTACCTAAACCCGCCCGTGAAGCTGATTGATCAGAAATAATGGTCTTCTTTTAACTGTATTATAGGCAGAGAATGAATACGAGTCTAAAATAAAAGAAAGAATGAAGCTTTACGTCCGTCAAAATAAAATGCAGGGATCGTTTTGTTATAAAAAAAAAACCGAGACACGTACCACAATGTTCAAATAGTCGAAGTTACATTAATGTTCAGTGCTAAAGATTTACCAGAGTATGAAGATTTCTTTTTAAGGAACATTGTGTTTTTTGTTTTGTTTGTTTTTTTAGTTTAAAAACTGGAATAACAGTTAATTCTGTTAGTACGGAAATAATTTCGCGGGGCAAAAATGTGAAATAAAACATTACGTCACAGTGTGCATCTTAAAAAAGATAATCATCAACTCTACAGATACTTCATTATGTATCGCTGAACAATAAGTTATCAGCTATCAATATTTTACTGTGCTGTTGATGTATCCATATTTTATTGTGCGCAAGAAATATTTACTACAATTAAAAATTTGACAATTATTTTAAAATGTGAAGGACTAAAATGGCTGAAAATATAAATGTGTCGTTATCGAACTCAACCAACTTACCAGAATATGGTGCTTCAGTTTATGTCATGATATCTTTTGAAATTAGTCTTATTCCAATCATCGTTGGAGGGAATGGTCTTGTGATTACCGCCGTGTGGCGTTTCAAGACGCTCCAGAATCCAAGTAACGTCATGGTGGCGTTTCTCTCTTTTGGCGACTTTCTCATGGGAGCTGTGTACATACCAACCAAGCTTTTGTCAAGCCCTGCAAACTTTTCAAAAATCCCATGTCTGGTGAATGTTTTCAATTCTTACGTTTGTATCGCTTTGGCAATGACATTCTTGTCTCTTCTTTCGATCGAACGATTCTACGCCATTCAGTTTCCGTTTCACTACTTGTCGCACGTTACAATAAAAAAAAGCATAATATGTTGTGGAGTCATCTTTGCTGGAATTGTAGCTTTAATGATGCCTATAATCAGTGGAATCGACACATGGGCCTACGGCAAGTACTGTTTTAATACGAACATCTTGCCCAGATACTACATCTGGACTGTTCTGTCAATTATGGGATTGGTTATGTTTGCGGGTTTCTTGTCCTTCGTTCGAGTCGTGTTAGCCGAAATTAAAGTAAGGAAAAGAAACAGTGAGTTTCAGTTTCAAAGCGACATTCGACAGATGGACACAGTAAAATCGTCGCTCATGATCATCGTGTACAGCTTTTCTCTGATGTGCTGGATGCCTCAGATAGTCTATGTGTTCTGGAGCGCTTTCAATCCCACTGTGTCCAGCCTTGTTACTCTAAAAGCTTTGTCTGTCCTGGGGCTCTGCAGCTCAGGCTCCAACTTTTTTATCTATGGAATCAAAAACAGTAGATTCAGACAATCATTCAAACAACTTCTTCGATGAAGAGTTTCAGCCGTTGATCCTCTGACCAGCCTGCCTTCTGGAACCTGTTAAAGAACATTGCATATGGTTGACTGGAGGATTTAAATATGTTAGTGTATTATAAAAATGTACTAACATGATTCTCCTCTATATTCATTTTCAACAGTTAATATCCATATTGTATCGTCCATGTAGTATCGTCTCATCAGTGTGTTTACCATGTTTGGATCTAGTTACCGGGCAATGAATATTTCATACCTTTTTCTGAAACTATTTTACAATTTTATTAATATACTGAATTATGTTATCATTGTATTAATATAGTAAGATACGTTTTATATATATATATATACATACATACATACATACATACATATACACGCCCACACGCACACACACACATCAGACATAAAACTTGTTATTAGACATTCAGAATAATCGAAATTCGTTTTTCTTATTGCTTCTTCTTCTTCTTTGTGTTTTTCTTTTGCTACTTTTCTTCCATTTTATCAATATAAACGACACTTGTTGACCTGAGTTATAAACACATGTGTAAAGCTCATTTCATAGCTGTAAGATCTTAATTAATATATGTACATCGCATGTAATGTATAATAAATGGGTGACAAGGTTAACTCTAATCGAAAATGACACTTCATACATAATGTATGAACACCACTTACACTGCCCGGTCGTTGTGGTCGTTTTTCAGACGTATGTGATTACTTCGCACACACAATGTCCGAATCCTACCAGTTTTCCTATCATCAATAAAAATAATAATAATAATAATAATAATAATAATAATAATAATAATAGAATGAAATAAAAGCATATTATGTAAGCAAAACTTACAGCACGAGTATCCTACAGCTGAGAACAGTTCATGCGGACTTCTGCACGGATATTGCTGGGTCTGCTAGATATAGGTTAGCGTCCAGTAATCGCTTTTTTTATTATTATTATTATTTATTTATTTATTTATTTATTTTTGCTATCATATATTTATATGGCGGACGACGATATCATTATACACCATTCTTAAACGCAGCAAAAAGGAATCACCTGGTGACTGATGACATCCCAACTTCAGAGTGGCTAATACTGGAATTCGTCCTCGAAAAATGGGCTCTTGGTGAGCTGTTTATGAAAGGTAAAGAGCATATATCAATATTCATATTTCAAGTACATTACATGACAGTAATGTTGTAAGTGGTATTGTGAATGAATGACTTGTTCATGTAATTATTTGTCTTTGTTGTAAATTTTCAACATGATCAATAGGAGGATGATCCAAGGGAGGCAACTGTACGTTTCAAAGTAACGTTTAGTAGTAGGGAAGTGTGCGATTTTATCGAAAGAAACAAAATTATTTAAAACTCCATTACGTAAGAAATAAATTATATAAATCAGAAATGATGCCTGGTTATTTGAGGGAGATAAAAAAAAAAAAAAAAAAGAATTACTAGTTATAAAAAACCAAATTGTAAAGTTTTTGCTGTTGTCAGTTTTAGTGTAAACAATAAATTATCCCAATTCAAAACCAAATTTCCACCATAAATATATATATTAGCAATTTATATAATCACCACTTTCACATGTTTCTTTATATGGAAGGTCTGAACTACACCAGCCATTCTCTCTTTCTCTCTTTTTCTCTGTATTCCTGTTTCTTTTCTCATTCTGTCCGTATTTATATATGTATTTATGTTTATGAGTATATTTATGGCTTGACATAAGTGTTTGTCACTATCAGTTAAAGGTACGTCAGAGTTTTGGAAGCTAGAATTCAATCATCTACTTTTACGTATTTCATTCTTGCTAACACCAGGTTTACTTTGACTCATAATAAAAACTATAATCATTTCTGTTCACACGTGTCAAACAGTCTAATGGATATTATAATTTTTAATCAGTCTTCCTTTACATCACGTTTATTACTGAAGCCGTCTTGTTTATCTGCAGACAGATTTTTCACAAATAGCTGGGTAAATCACGGATTTCTTTTATAGGATGATTATTTTGCCGTCAGTAGCTTTGTCTGACTTTGCTAATGAGAAATGTTTATTAGCATATTCTGAATTAAGAGGATTGCTAGAGGTGAAGATTTTGTTCACTGGTTACAACGTAGGATTGAAATATGATATTGGTAAACTTCGGACGATGAGGAGTAATAGATATCAAGATCAGTTCTCCTCTGTACGCGCGTTCATACACAGCATGTTTAAGCCAAATCTCAAATATCAACTAGTTACTGTACATTTAGAACTTGAGATTTACTTTAATTAACTTGATCGATTTGGTACTGGTCAATACATTTATAACGTATTTTTTCAGTCAACAGCTGAATGCTGGACGCTGCTCCAGATTCTGGATTCATCAAATATACTGAGCTAGTTTATAAATGCCTAAACGATATTTCATCTTGATGTTGTTACTTCTTATTAATATATTATGGAGGCGTAAAGAGCTGCTGTGTCAGTTACACTCGATGTGCCTATTATGTTATTAGTATTTCCATTCAGCAATTTTTCAACATATTGTATTTTTTGTCTCTATGGAAAGGTATATTAAAATGAGTTTCTAAGATGAAGAGTTAAGATATCTTCTTTTTCTTTTCTTCAGTGTTTACGAACTGGTGTTTGACAGACATCAATTAGTTCATCAAAGGCTCTGCTATACATTTTTCTGCTTATAGGAAAATAAATTCATAAAATATTCCTTGTAACTAATCGGAAAAGAGTAGCCTGTCGCTTGGAGGCAGTAAGTTTCTTCTTGTACATATTAATAACATTTTCTTAAACCATTTACTCTCTAACCCGTAACATAATATTTCTGTTTACTCTTCGATCTTTTACAATATGTAGATATAGATAAACAGGATGATTAAAAATATGTTGAGTCTGTTAGTAAATAAATTATTCACATTTACTTAAAAAAAAGTAAAAAAAAAAAAAAAAAAAGAAGAAAAAACAAACATTAAAATTAACAAAAAGTATTGAAAAACACTAATATGTCATAAACAAATATAATTTATTGATAAATCACTGGTCTTACCGTTAACACGAAAATCACGAAATATCTACGTCGAAAATGTCCAAGAACGTATTATGAAGTTACATTTAAAAAAGTTGCTTAGTATAATATTTTTTAAAATGTGTATTCATCAGAAGTGCCTACTGTAGAAATGTGTTTCAGAATAATTAATTAAGAGCATTTTCAATATTAAAACAAAAATTAACTTGGTTTTTAAATCTCATTTGCGTTTATATATGTTTATATAAGATAAAACGAACAAAACAATGCCAGACCATGTATTCGACAAGCTTGGGATCGGATATAACTCAGAAATCTAGATTTTCTGGTTTTCTGAAATAAGGTTTAACATAAAAATTACTACGCTTAAAATATAAAATAAACAATAAAAAGTAAACAACAAAATACTATTAGAAACAAATTAATACACTTCTGGAATCCTGATAAAAGGTTTGGAACCTGTAAATGAATGTGGCATGCAAGAAAATATGATTTTAAGAATATTTTATTATCTATACATAGGAGACGGAATTAACATTTAATTTTACAAACACTAACATTACGTAAAAAATATTTTTTTTAAAAAGTAATAAAAATAAAAAATAATTAAATAAACAAAAAATAAACAAAATAAATAAAATGTTAAGAGATTGTTTTTCTCTAATCCGAATACTTTGACGCTAATAATAAAAAGTTACTTATGAATCGGCAAAATATGCACCAGAGAAACGAATCCGATATCTACTACACTTAAAACAGTTATAATGTGTTTTACTTTACTCTGCACAAACAGATTACGAAGGTGACTACATCGGTTAACTTTGGCTTTGTGATTCGGATTTACTGGGATCGAGTCTTCTTACAAGATAATATGAGAGAACTATTAGGAAAGTTTACAACTAAAACACTAACTCTTAACCATTTCAACCCTCCAAACAAGAAGAAAATATTATCCAGAAATAGTAGAAAGGCTTGGAAAAGCCTCAGACGTATGCGGTGTTGACGATTCTTGGTTTCTTTTTCTCAAAAGGCAAACGTCGAGCATCCTGCGTCTGAATGCCTTGTTACATATGAGATACAGAAAGAAATTACACGAGTAGTTGATGGCTGAGAAATTATCTCCGATGACGGCAAGAATCATCAAGGGAAGGAACTGCGTTGAGAAGAGGTTATCGCCTCTAAAAAAAGCCAGGTTGTGAGATACTATGAGAGGCAACAGAAGGACGATGTACGATATACAGATGGAGATTAACATGGCTGAGACTTTTGACACTTCCATAGCGCGGTTAGATGAAATAGCTTTTCTTGAGAGATGATTTCGTCGTAAAACCACACACATTACTGGCGTCAGTGTGACCATGATGGCCATAGGCAGGACACCGATTAGCAGAGATCCTATCAATATGATGGCCTTCCCACGAACCATCGTTTCAGGCGTCCAGTAACTTGGATTGCATTTTGATCTCATTTTTACTGACGACAGGGTCCAGATTCCGCTGTACGTTATTGCCACAACCAACGTAGCAACAATTCCTTTCAGAGCGTTAGATTTCGTGCAGATTCGCTTTGCGTGCAGAGGCAGACAGATAGCTACAAAACGTTCGAAGCAAACGAGCACAACAAACCACGAGGAAAGTATCTTAGAAAAATGTGCCGCAAAAATAGATATTTTACAGCTGGTGTCTGAGTAGGCATGGATGTCGACACCCATTATATTAATGAAAATCTTTTTGCCCAGACTCTTTGTCACCAAGGCCACAGAATCCGACAGAGAGAGACCTGCCAGTACGTACTGTGACGGTATTTTGCTGAAAGGATGACCTCGAATTGAGAACAAAGTTGCGGCATTGCCCAACAATCCTACTACCAGAGTTACAGGCGTGACGATCTTACTAAGGTAATCATTAACGTCCAGTATTAAACGTTTAACCGAACCATTCGAGGATTTAGTAACATTTTCTGAGCCGTTATTGAGCGGCGATGATGTGGTTTCAGACCTTGTTGTTGGACTCGTTATCTTCTCTTCAAGCGTTGAAGCTACAACTGTCGTAGCTTCGGACGTTGTAGCTGCAGTTGTTATCGCTACAAACGTTGAAGGCAAATTAGTAACAGTTTTGGACGTTGTAATTAAAGCTGTTAACGCTTCGGAAGCTGTAAATTCTGATGTTTTTTCAGTATCCGTAGATTTTCGTATCTTTTCTGTAGGTGTCTGAGTCTGAAAGTTGTCGATGCTGCTCATATTTAGACTGGATACTGACGTTCGTTTCACTTCACCTTGCTGAATAACGTCATTACTCTGACAGTAGGAAAACTCAATGGTCAAACACATTAAAATCGTAGTACGAAAGAAATACATTCTGAAAATAAAATAAATACAATGTATACGCTGTAATTACTTCTTAAATTTGATTATTTATCCAATTAGTGTATTACTTATTTAATTATTTTTTAATTTTATAATTTTTTAAAATTATTTATTCGAAAAAAAATCTGTTGGAAGATAGGTAAAGGGCAAGGATTCTTTGAAAGCTGTAGTTTGTATGGAGGAAACATTGTAAATACACAACACACGTACATTAATATTCTAAAATAAACTATTTCTTTCGTATTTTCCGTGAACGGATTTCAGAAAACGCGCGTCACGATAACGTGCAAAGTAATTGACAGTCGTAAAAAAAATAAGAAGAAAATAAGAAGAAAACAAATTTGACGGTTCCGAAATGCACTCGTCCGTTGAACGCGGAGCTACAGTAAAAATCACCGAATATGAACACACTCATGGCGGAGTGTGCCGACTACCCTCGGAAAAGAGTTGGCGGAAAAAAAAATGTAAACCTAGTCTCGATTAGCCAAACAGCCTGTCTTAAAACTTGACACTTCTGTGTGTTTGGTGTAGATTTTGTTCAAGTTTTGTCTTTTTGTTGAAAACTCTCTCAGATTTCCACTGGATTAGCTAGAAGATTTTTTTTGTTTAATTCTTTTTCTTGTTTTGTTTTGCCAGCAACTCTTTCTCTCCCCTGTCCCCTAGTTCAGTAAGGCGGATGGGAAAGACCTACAGTAACACAGTGTGGATTCCGAGATAACCCCTAACTTTAATGGTCCCGTTACCATGGTGTCCCAAGCTGTGAGTGAAGGTCACTGGACACGTCTCACAGACTGTGGACACCACTCTAGTATTTTTATAAATAACTTTCCTCTGTCTTGCAATATCCGCGGACATAATCAATCAAATAGCGTGTCAGTTTGAACCTTCAGTTTATATAAGAAGATATCAAATGTATGAATTATTACGAAAACGTTCTGCAATTAAACAAACAAATGCTCCTAGAGGTATGCTGCTCGCTGATGCAGTATCAGTGACTCTTTTAGACATTATTCTTGCTACAGTATCTACAGTATATACATGTAAACTTTTTATATATTTAATAGTTTCACAACCAAAAACATCATGTTATATTTTACCTATATCAAATACATGGATTAATAATAAACTTTTATTTGACGCAGACACAAATTCAGTATATTTTGGCTTTTTAATCGAAACAAATATTAGTTATTAAATTTATTATATTGGAAAAGAAAATCGCTATAAGTAAATTAAAATTTAGAGATTAATTATTATATTGCAAATGGGAACATCATAATTATAATATATATTTTTAATGCTAAATAAAAAAAAATTCCCTCAAATAATAATATTCAAACAACTTGGGATAAAAGATAAGTTCAGTAACATAAATACCGTCTATCATGGTAAGTTATATTACCTCTAACAAATGTCTTCAGAGTGGAATTTCTCTGTATATAAAATAATATACTTAATCTGAAACGTACCTTGATGTTTGATGGTTTGATGATATGACAGTGAAGTGTAGTTCTGATCTTTCTATGTAATATTTATTTTAAATCAATACACAAACCTCATAGGCTGCGTCCACACACTCAAAATACTTGCTTAATTAAGATTCTAAAATTCTCCATACAACGTATGCACTAACACAAACATGTATTATTACTGTTATAATATTTCCATATAAGGCGCGACCGACCTTTAAGGGGTGTGGTGTAATTGTTACAAAGCTTCTGTAAGAAAACTGTTCAAGTGTGTTTGCTGTGGGCACGTCCTCTGATTTGACAGTAAACAAATAAATAAATCAAATGATTTGTTTTGATACCTAATAATACTGAATGTACATTATATACAGAAATGTCAGAAACAAAAACAACAACAAAAAGAAAAACAACAATATACTGCAACTAATATATGAAAACAATTTGATATATGTAATTGATTTTGGATTAAATTTCCAAGGATTTCAACTTTTAGACGGTTTCAAAGTTTAATGACATTTACTGTTTTTCAGGTCAGAGACCGAATAATATCAATCAGGACTTTTCTATTTATTTTATACACACTCAAATGTTTTAGTTTCATGTATTTTTAAAATCTATATTCGCAAAGTGTTTATCTTTCTTTAATATAATAATGATGATGATGATGATGATGATGATGATGATGATAAAAGAGAAAAGCAACAACGATAACACCAGAGGCTGATTAGAAATAAGAAACTTTGTAGAAAAACGCTGTATAAAAATATTATGTTATAATTGTGTTTGTAAAAGGCAGAATACAGAAACAAAAACATAAATATCCACAATGAGGCCGATCCAGCTTTTCTGATGAGGGGTGGGAACTATGACAAAAACGACACGATAACTTTATGTAAAGGATACTGTTGAAAAATCACACACGGTTCACGTGGACCATAATATAATAGTTGCTACAACAAGGACGCTGGCAGGCGAATTCTACAGTGTTCAATACACTGAGAAAAGATGCCAGTATTTTATCATATTAAATTACTGTGGTAGTTGAACAAACCAAACGATTGTGATCGTTCAAATATCACGTGAGTTATACTGTGTATTTTTGTGCAGGCTGCGGAAGGACTCTGATCGAGTGAAAATGGCCTGTAGAGTGTTTGTCTGCAGCTTAGATACACGTGTACTGAGATCAAAAGATGAAAGCCAGATAGAACTGAATTGTTTCTTGTCACTGCACAGACACTTAAAATATTTTAGAGAACGTAGCTTTAATTTGTACAGTGTTTGGTTAAATATTTACCTCTAATATTCGATTGAACCGATAAAATCCATCCACAAAACGTTAAAAAGTTATACTATCAGACTGATAGAACAGGACAGAAGCTTATTATATTTTGGATTTTCTTTGGTTATAATAGATGTTAAAAAAAAAAAAATAATAATAATAATAATAATAATAATAAATAAATTTGTAAAAAACTTAAATATCCTAAATAAAAGGGGAACTTTGAAATATCCGCCCTAGCCACAACACTCACAACTTTTCTGGGAAAGAATTTTGAAGTTACGTTTAAACGGTTTCGGAGTTCATGACAATACTGTTGCACGTAGATGTAACAAAGATCTTTAATCATTCAGTAGTTGATTGGTATAATATGTTTTAAACGGTAAGTTCATCAGCTGATACCATGCATGGTATGTATGTACATATATGTATGTGTGTAATAATAATAATATAGTACAATCTGTGTCTGTGAGAGAGAGAGAGACAGAGAGAGAGAGAGAGAGAGAGAGAGAGAGAGAGAGAGAGAGAGAGAGAGAGAGAGAGAGTCTGGCAGTTAAAATTCGTTAATATGAAATACACTGATGTATAGTTTTATTACTAAAATTACATCGTTTTCAAGAATCTACTTAAACTCTCTGACATTTGAATTTGGTGCATGAAAAACAAATAATATAAAGATTTTAAAAATATTTTATTTTCCAAATACGCATGACAGAACTGAAATTACAACCACCAATTTTACATGAAACAGAACAGAAAATCAATGAGTAAAACATCAATATGTTATATGTCTATAATCCGAAATACTTTGACGCTAATAACAAATATTTATATAGAAAAAAAACGACTAGATTAAAAACGTAAGATTATTGTCCATGAATGATTGATTCATTATTACAAACGAAATACGCCAGCACAAACCTTACGATAAATTAACACATAAAATCATTCCGTTGATTCTCCATTATGACTAGGATTAATCTGAAATTGAGTCTTATTATCTGTTCATACACAAAACTATCTAGAAAATTTTGTGACTACTGAACAATTTCTTCTCTGACTAAGTTTGTAACAGATTATAAGTAACAAGAAAGACAACTCCAAAAAAAGAAGAAGAAAAATATTATCCAGAAATAGTTGAAAGGGTAGGAAACGCCTCAGAATTACGCTGTGTTGAAGATTCTTGTTTTCTTTTTCTCAAAAGGCAAGCGTCGAACATCCTGCGTCTGAATGCCTTGTTACATATGAGATAAAGAAAGAAATTACACGAGTAGTTGATGGCTGAGAAATTATCTCCGATGACGGCAAGAATCATCAAGGGAAGATACTGCGTTGAGAAGAGGTTATCGCCTCTAAAAAAAGCCAGGTTGTGAGATACTATGAGAGGCAACAGAAGGACGATGTACGATATACAGATGGAGATTAACATGGCTGAGACTTTTGACACTTCCTTACCGCGGTTAGATGAAATAGCTTTTCTTGAGAGATGATTTCGTCGTAAAACCACACACATTACTGGCGTCAGTGTGACCATGATGGCCATAGGCAGGACACCGATTAGCAGAGATCCTATCAATATGATGGCCTTCCCACGAACCATCGTTTCAGGCGTCCAGTAACTTGGATTGCATTTTGATCTCATTTTTACTGACGACAGGGTCCAGATTCCGCTGTACGTTATTGCCACAACCAACGTAGCAACAATTCCTTTCAGAGCGTTAGATTTCGTGCAGATTCGCTTTGCGTGCAGAGGCAGACAGATAGCTACAAAACGTTCGAAGCAAACGAGCACAACAAACCACGAAGAAAGTATCTTAGAAAAATGTGCCGCAAAAATAGATATTTTACAGCTGGTGTCTGAGTAGGCATGGATGTCGACACCCATTATATTAATGAAAATCTTTTTGCCCAGACTCTTTGTCACCAAGGCCACAGAATCCGACAGAGAGAGACCTGCCAGTACGTACTGTGACGGTATTTTGCTGAAAGGATGACCTCGAATTGAGAACAAAGTTGCGGCATTGCCCAACAATCCTACTACCAGAGTTACAGGCGTGACGATCTTACTAAGGTAATCATTAATGTCCAGTATTAAACGTTTAACCGAACCATTCGAGGATTTAGTAGCATTTTCTGAGCCGTTATCAGAGTTATTTCCATTGAGCGGCGACGATGTGGTTTCAGACCTTGTTGTTGGACTCGTTATCTTCTCTTCAAGCGTTGCAGCTACAATTGTCGTAGCTTCGGACGTTGTAGCTGGAGTTGTTATCGCTACAAACGTTGAAGGCAAATTAGTAACAGTTTCGGACGTTGTAATTAAAGCTGTTAACGCTTCGGAAGCTGTAAATTCTGATGTTTTTTCAGGATCCGTAGACTTTCGTATCTTTTCTGTAGGTGTCTGAGTCTGAAAGTTGTCGATGCTGCTCATATTTAGACTGGATACTGACGTTCGTTTCACTTCACCTTGCTGAATAACGTCATTACTCTGACAGTAGGAAAACTCAATGGTCAAACACATTAAAATCGTAGTAGGAAAGAAATACATTCTGAAAATATTATAAATACAATGTATACGCTGTAATTACTTGTTAACTTTGATTATTTATCCAATTAGTGTATTACTTATTTAATTATTTTTTAATTTTTAATTTTTTAAAATTATTTATTCGAAAGAAAATCTGTTGGAAGATAGGTAAAGGGCAAGGATTCTTTGAAAGCTGTAGTTTGTATGGAGGAAACATTGTAAATACACAACACACGTACATTAATATTCTAAAATAAACTATTTCTTTCATATTTTCCGTGAACGGACTGCAGAAAACGCAGGTCACGATAACGTGCAAAGTGTGAAATGGCAGTCGTAAAAACAAAAATAATAAAATAAGAAGAAAACAAATTTGACGGTTCCGAAATGCACTCGTCCGTTGAACGCGGAGCTACAGTAAAAATCACTGAATATGAACACACTCATGGCGGAGTGTGTCGACTACCCTCGGAAAAGAGTTGGCGGAAAAAAATGTAAACCTAGTCTCGATTAGCCAAACAGCCTGTCTTGATAAGCTGGACACTTCTGTATGTTTGGTGTAGATTTTGTTCAAGTTTTGTCTTTTTGTTGAAAACTCTCAGATTTCCACTGGATTAGCTGGAAGATTTGTTGAGATTTTTGTTCTTGTTTTGTTTTGCCAGCAACTCTCTCTCTCCCCTGTCCCCTAGTTCAGTAAGGCGGATGGGAAAGACCTCCAGTAACTGAGTGTGGATTCCGAGATAACACCTAACTTTAAGGGTCCCGTTACCATGGTGTCCCAAGCTGTGAGTGAAGGTCACTGGACACGTCTCACAGACTGTGGACACCACTCTTCTGTTTTTATAAATAACTTTCTTCTGTCTTGCAATATCCGTGAATATAATCAATCAAATAGCGTGTCAGTTTGAACCTTCAGTTTATATAAGAAGATATCAAATGTATGAATTATTACGAAAACGTTCTGCAATTAAACAAACAAATGCTGCTAGAGGTATGCATGCTCGCTGATGCAGTATCAGTGACTCTTTTAGACATTATTCTTGCTACAGTATATACAGTATATACATGTAAACTTTTTATATATTTAATAGTTTCACAACCAAAAACATCTTGTTATATTTTACCTATATCAAATACATGGATTAATAATAAACTTTTATTTGACGCAGACACAAATTCAGTATATTTTGGCTTTTTAATCGAAACAAATATTAGTTATTAAATTTATTATATTGGAAAAGAAAATCGCTATAAGTAAATTAAAATTTAGAGATTAATTTTTATATTGCAAATGGGAACATCATAATTATAATATATATTTTTAATGCTAAATAAAAAAAATTCCCTCAAATAATACTATTCAAACAACGTGGGATAAAAGATAAGTTCAGTAACATAAATACCGTCTATCATGGTAAATTATATTACCTGTAACAAATGTCTTGAGAGTGGAATTTCTGTGTATATAAAATAATATACTTAATCTGAAACTTACCTTGATGTTTGATGGTTTGATGTTATGACAGTGAAGTGTAGTTGTGATCTTTCTATGTAATATTTATCTTAAATCAATACACAAACCTGATAGGCTGCGTCCACACACTCAAAATACTTGCTTAATTAAGATTCTAAAATTCTCCATACAACGTATGCACTAACACAAACATGTATTATTACTGTTATAATATTTCCATATAAGGCGCGACCGACCTTTAAGGGGTGTGGTGTAATTGTTACAAAGCTTCTGTAAGAAAACTGTTCAAGTGTGTTTGCTGTGGGCACGTCCTCTGATTTGACAGTAAACAAATAAATAAATCAAATGATTTGTTTTGATACCTAATAATACTGAATGTACATTATATACAGAAATGTCAGAAACAAAAACAACAACAAAAAGAAAAACAACAATATACTGCAACTAATATATGAAAACAATTTGATATATGTAATTGATTTTGGATTAAATTTCCAAGGATTTCAACTTTTAGACGGTTTCAAAGTTTAATGACATTTACTGTTTTTCAGGTCAGAGACCGAATAATATCAACAAGGACCTTTTTTTATAATATACACAATCATTTGTGTTTTGGTTTCATGTATTTATAAAATCTAAATTCGCAAAGTGTTTATCTTTCTTTAATATAATAATGATGATGATGATGATGATGATGATAAAAGAGAAAAGCAACAACGATAACACCAGAGGCTGATTAGAAATAAGAAACTTTGTAGAAAAACGCTGTATAAAAATATTATGTTATAGTTGTGTTTGTAAAAGGCAGAATACAAATTCAAATACAGAAATATCCACAATGAGGCCGATCCAGCTTTTCTGATGAGGGGTGGGAACTATGACAAAAAGGACACGATAACTTTATGTAAAGGATACTGTTGAAAAATCACACACGGTTCACGTGGACCATAATATAATAGTTGCTACAACAAGGACGCTGGCAGGCGAATTCTACAGTGTTCAATACACTGAGAAAAGATGCCAGTATTTTATCATATTAAATTACTGTGGTAGTTGAACAAACCAAACGATTGTGATCGTTCAAATATCACGTGAGTTATATTGTGTATTTTTGTGCAGGCTGAGGAAGGCCTCTGATCGAGAAAATGGCCTGTAGAGTGTTTGACTGCAGCTTAGATACACGTGTACTGAGATCAGAAGATGAATGCGAGAAAGAACTGAATTGTTTCTTGTCACTGCACAGACACTTAAAATATTTTAAAGAACGTAGCTTTAATTTGTACAGTGTTTGATTAAATATTTACCTCTAATATTCGATTGTACCAATAAAATCCATCCAGAAAACATTAAAAAGTTTTAATATCAGACTGATAGAACAGGATAGAAGCTTATTATATTTTGTATTTTCTTTGGTATAATAGATGTTCAAAAAATAATAAAAATAATAATAATAATAATAAAACCTAAATAAATTTGTAAAAAAATTAAAAATACTAAATAAAAGGGGCACACTCACAACTTTTCTGGGAAAGAATTTTGAAGTTACGTTTAAAAGGTTCCGGTGTTCATGACAATACTGTTGCACGTAGATGTAACAAAGATCTTTAATCATTCAGTAGTTGATTAGTATAATATGTTTTAAACTGTAAGTTCATCAGCTGATACCATGCATGGTATGTATGTAAGTATACGTATGTGTGTAGTAATAATAATAATAATAATAATATAGTACAATCTGTGTGTGTGTGTGTGTGTGTGTGAGAGAGAGAGAGAGAGAGAGAGAGAGAGAGAGAGAGAGAGAGAGAGAGAGAGAGAGAGAGAGAGAGCATCTGGCAATTAAAATTCATTAATATGAAATACGCTGATGTGTAGTTTTATTACCAAAATTACATCGTTTTCAAGAATCTTCTTAAACTCTCTGACATTTGAATTTGAATTTTTGTGCATGAAAAACAAATAATAAAACGATTTAAAAAATATTTTATTTTCCAAATACATATGACAGAACTGAAATTACAACCACCAATTTTACATGAAACAGAACAGAAAATCAACGAGTAAAACATTAATAAGTTATATTTCTATAATCCGAAATACTTTGACGCTAATAACAAATATTTATATAGAAAAAAAACGACTAGATTAAAAACGTAAGGTTATTGTCCATGAATGATTGATTCATTATTACAAACGAAATACGCAAGCACAAACCTTACGATAAATTAACACATAAAATCATTCCGTTAGTTCTCCATTATGATTAGGATTAATCTGAAATTGAGTCTTATTATCTGTTCATACACAAAACTATCTATAAAATTTTGTGACTACTGAACAATTTCTTCTCTGACTAAGTTTGTAACAGATTATAAGTAACAAGAAGGACAACCCCCAAAAAAGAAGAAGAAAAATATTATCCAGAAATAGTTGAAAGGGTAGGAAACGCCTCAGAATTACGCAGTTTGAAGATTCTTGTTTTCTTTTTCTGAAAAGGGAAGCGTCCAACATCCTGCGTCTGAATGCCGCGTTACATATGAGATAGAGAAAGAAATTACACGAGTAGTTGATGGCTGAGAAATTTACTCCGACGATGGCAAGAATCATCAAGGGAAGATACTGCGTTGTGAAGAGATTCTCTCCTCTAACGAAAGCCATATTGTAAGATATTATAAGAGGCAGCAAAAGGACGATGTACGATATACAGATGGAGATTAACATGGCTGAGACTTTTGACACTTCCTTACCGCGGTTAGATGAAATCGCTTTTCTTGAGAGACGATTTCGTCGTAAAACCACACACATTACTGGCGTCAGTGTGACCATGATGGCCATAGGCAGGACACCGATCAGCAGAGATCCTATCAATATGATGGCCTTCCCACGAACCATCGTTTCAGGTGTCCAGTAACTGGAATTACATTTTGATCCTACTTTTGCTGTTGACAGAGTCCAGATTCCGCTGTACGTTATTGCCATAACCAACGTAGCAACAATTCCTTTTACAGCGTTAGATTTCGTGCAGATTCGCTTTGCGTGCAGAGGCAGACAGATAGCTACAAAACGTTCGAAGCAAACGAGCACAACAAACCACGAGGAAAGTATTTTGGCAAAATGTGCAGCAAAAATAAATATTTTACAGCTGGTGTCTGAGTAGGCACGCAGGTCGAAACCCATCATATTGATTACAATCTTTTTGCCCAGACTGTTCGTCACCAAGGCCAAAGAATCCGTCAGAGCGAGACCTGCCAGTACGTACTGAGATGGTATTTTGTTAAATGGATGTCCTTGTAACGCAAACAAAGTTGCGGCATTGCCAAACAACCCTACCACTAGGGTTACAGGCGTGACGATCTTGTCAAGGTAATCATGTGGGTCCAGTTTGAAACGTTTAACGGCACTATTCGAGGACTCGGAGACATTTTCAGAGTTGTTTCCATTCAGCGATGACGTCGTAGCTTCAGTTCTTGTTGTTAGAGCGGTTATCGCGGCAGATATTTTTCCTACAGTTGTCTTCGCTTCGGATGTCAAAGCTAGAGTTTCAGACGATGAAGAGGTAGCAGATACGGTTTCAGTAGTTGAAGATAAAGCTGAGTCTCCAGATGTTAAAGATGAAATTGCTATCGCTTCGGTCGTTACTGATTCAGATGTTTTCTTCGCATTTGTAGTCTTTCGTATCATCTCTGTAGATGTTTTTCTTTGAAAGTTGTCGATGTTATTGGCGCTAGGACTGGATGTCATCTTTCTTTCTATGATACTTTCTTCCATAACATTATTACTCTGACAATATGAAAGCAGTACGATCAAACACATAAACAATATCGTACTATGGAAACACATTCTGAAAGATAAAATAAAATAAATACAGTTTATTATCTGTAAATTACTCCATAAACATGTTTATTTATTTAATTAGTAATTTACTTACATAAATATATAGTCATTTGTGTTAGTTAAGGCATCAGAATTATTTCACTGTCATTAAGACTTACATTCTATTAATAAACTATATCTTTCCTTTTCTTCTTCATCTTCTTTCTTTCAATTCATTTATTTTAATTCTGTCTTTGATTCTTTCTCTCATCTTTATTTTATTCATTCTTTCTTTTATTTTTCATTCGATTTTTTTCTTTCATTCTTTATCTTATATTTTAATTATCTTTCATCATTAATATTTTTGTCAAATTTTGTTCTTTTCTTTCATTAATTCTTTCGTTCTTTCTCCTTTCTCTCTTTATTTTATTAAATATTTCTCTCAACCATTCTGCTTTGTCCGATATTAATTTCTTAAACTCGTTTTTCTTTTTTATTTGTTTTGTTCTTCATTCTTTCTGATTTCTATTGTTTCATTTCTTTCTTTCTTTCTTTCTTTCTTATTTATTTATTTATTTATTTATTTATTCATTCATTCATTCATTCATTTTCGTTTATTATATTTTATTTTATGTTATGTTATTTTATTTGCACAGATAAAACTAAAACTTAGCCCCATATTATTCAGATACATTATCGACAAAATTAATGATCTATTCAATTACATATAACAGTTCTTCCAGCGTTAACGGTGGAGGTCATTCTATCTTATACAAAATAAAAATACCAATACATTTTCCTTAAGAACTGACATTAATGACGCTTTGTGTTTTTCACTAATTTCATTGAGATCAGAAACTGACTAATTTCTATTAAGACATTGAATTATGATTATTTTCGATTAACACCAGCTCAGATTTTCAGTACGAAGAAGAACAAATTATTTTTAAAAAAGCCTTCTTTTCTTAAATAACAAAAATTCATACACTAGATATTGATGAACAAAAAGAGACAAACAGCATGTTTAGACATTAGTTTAGCAACAATATACAAACGATTTATTTTATTTTATTACCCCAAACAATAGTAATATATTTATTTAAAACTAACTTGAAGGGGTATTTAAAATTCTGTTTCTGTAGTATTTTCATAACCAAAACAATAAGAATGTATTTGTATCGCTTATTATCTTCTTCTCGTATGGCAAAACGTCCATGACAGATTTTGTAAATTTAAAGACTCATTTCATTTTGTAAACTTTAGAGCAGTGAAGACTAAAATCGCTTCTGGGGTCCCTCTAAGAGCAGGGGTCCCGAAACTTAAATTCATTTTGTTTCGTAACGAATCCGTCACTGATTTATTCTCATTACATAAGTAACAATCGCTCTAAGTGGACATCGATTCAAAAACATATTCAAAAATACACCTCGTATTATCTAGTTTGAGATAAATTATTTTATTACAAATGGAAACAATGTATAATATAATTAATAATTTTTATATCAACTAAAAATATTTCTTCAAATAATAATATTCAAACAATGGAGGAAAATAGTAATACCCACCCATCTACTGTGATAAATTGCATTACCTAACAAAAGGTCTTGCTAGCAGAATTACACCAACAAAACAAATCAATTCTGTAACTTACCTTGTTTTTTGATGCTAAGTTAACGAGGAAGAACTATCATTGCGACCTTTGTATATAATATCTATCTTAAATCGATACATAAACCTGATAGGCTACAGATGACCCAAAATGCACGCTTAATTAACCGCCTAACATTCAGTATACAGTGTGTATAACAATACACAAGTTTGTTATTTTTACTATTAAAATTCCTGTACAAGGCATGATCGACGTGTAGGAGGAGTGCTGTCATTGTTAGTTTATTTCTGAAAAAAAAAAAAATAATAATAATAATAAATACAGATAAAAAAATATATATAAGTGTCATGTTGGTACATCATCTGATTTGACAATAAATAAATAAATAAATAAATATTTTTAAAATATTTGAAAAATCAAAATTTCGACTTCATTTTTCCTTGTTTAATATAATAATAACAATAATAATAATAAAGGCGATGATGATGATAATGATGGCGATAATGATGATAATGATGGCGATGATGATAAACTTTAGATGAAGAAGAACAAGAACAATATCAATCAGAACAGCAACAACACTAATATATCTTCTCCTCTTACTATTTAATTTGCATCGAAATACATCAAGCTCAGATATCAAGTAATTTCTGTCCTTCGAATCGTACTTGCCCTTTGATTGCGCATGCCGGAAATAAAGAAAGTGCAACCAAAACTCCATGAAATTTTAGTAAAGCTAGAATTCTTTGATGTTATCCATTCTTCTGTTAGACTCTGTGTTGTCGTATCCTTTCTTGTATGCTGGTGTAATTGATTTTAAGACTGTTTTGATTAGAAATATGGACGAAAATATAGGTAGTAGGATTTAGGAAAGGCCCTGTAGTAAAAATAATGATTATGTTAACTGTCTATAAGTGTGTTTGTACTGTCAGAAGGTAAAGTATTTATGGCATAATAAATATTTATGTCTGACGGTATTTCTTTAAGTGGTGTTTGTATATGCATTGTTATCGTATCGTAGAGTGCCGCATGGTATTGCATAATTACGTATCGTATCGTATCGTATCGTAAGGTAACGTATCGTATCGTAACGTATCGTATTTTATTGCACCATTACGTATCGTATCGTATTGTATTGTATTATTGTTTTGTACTATACAGTATTATGATTAGTTGTAATGTTTAATGTAGTATTTTACTGTATAACACTGGAGTGTTGTATTTTGTTATGTTTTGTGAAATAATGTTTGTACTGCACTGTGCTGTATATGGTTGTAATTTACTGTATCGTATTGTACGGCACTTTTTGTTGGTGTTGTTGTTGTTTTTTTTGTAATATACTGCATTGCGTTATTTGATATTGAAGTGTATTAATGTATGTTTTATTAAATTATATTTCAGTGCTGTTTCTAATAATATATAAATACATACATACATACATATACATACATATACATACATATACATACAGTAAAGAATCAACACTTTTATTCCAGTTTTATATCTCACATCAGATTTACATTATGGAAAGTTATTTCAGCATTTTGGGTGTTGATTCGTTACAGATGGTTTCAGTGTATTTTTATTAAATACAAAATTAAAATTCAGATTTTGGTTTGATGTTCACTGTTCCGATTACTCGATTAGTTCACCAGTCATCATGACCTAATTTTTAATTTATTTTTTGTCATGACAACAATTACTTACTGACATACCTTTCCAAACAACAGAGACATCTTGAGATTTGATTTAACTAAAACTTGTGCTTTTCTCAGGATCGATAACTCTCTATACAGACGATGTTAAGCGTCTCATTAAATTAATTAATTTTCATTTACGAATTACTTAAGAAAATAGATGTTGTTTATTATCTGTCACTGTTAATATTAAAATAGTTCTATATAAACTTAACAAAAGTGCAAAGTTTTTTTTATTAAAATATTATTCATTTCAAAAACGAAGCCTGACAAGATTTATGAAAAAGAATAATTATCTACAAAATGGTGAGTGTATATAGTGACCCAGGTAGAACCATTTATGTACATAATTATATATGAACACAGGTGAAATATGTATGAATATCGTGTGTGTATCTAGGTATGTAGGCCTATGTTTGCAGGTATATTACATGTACAAGAAATACGTATTCAATGAGTAATAAATGATAAATATATTTATGTCGTGAAAGATGGGGTATTTTTCTTAGGAGAGAAAGGCAATCCTTTTTCCCATTATTTTATTATTTATTGATGTTACTTTATATAAGCAATTTCATTTAATAGAAATTATCTTTTATTTCAGTAAGTTTATTCCTTCACTATTTTCTCTGATTATCATATATATATATATATATATATATATATATATATATATTACTGTTAGCTAAAACTGAATTGACGGCTTCATAATTAACAGCATGGTTTCAACCGTGAGAAGATAAGAACAGATTTTAAGATTACTGAAAAGAAACTGTAAGTACGGACGTTTACAAAAACAAAAAATAACAGAATACTGACAGAACTCCAGACATTAAAGAATTCCAGCTTGACTAAAATTCCAGTGAGTTCTGTCCATTTACTTCGTTTCCGGTACTCACAAGGAGGCGGCCATTGTACTACAAGAGACAGGCGTTTCCGTTACTTTCTAACTTTGATTAACGAACCGGACGTATTTTCAGAGAATAACATGTCGCAGTACCATTACTGTTACTGTTGTTGTTGTTGTTGTTGTTGTTGTTACGAGTAGTAGCAGTAGCAATAGTAGTGGTAGTAGTAGTGGTGGTAGTAGTAGTAGTAATAGTACTAGTAGTAGTAGTAGTAATAGCAGTAATAGTAGTAGTAATAGTACTAGCAGTAGTAGTAGTAATAGTAGTAGTAGTAGTGTTGGTAGTAGTAATAGTAGTAGTAGTAGTGTTGGTAGTAGTAATAGTATTAGTAGTATTAGTAGTATTAGTAGTAATAGTAGTAGTAGTAGTTCTGGTAGTAGTAATAGTAGTAGTAGTAATAGTAGTAGTAGTAGTGTTGGTAGCAGCAACAGCTAGATGTCTACATCTATCTGTCTGTTTGTCTAACCATCCATCCATCCAGTCATTTATTCTTCTTCTTCTTCTTCTTGTCTTTTTAACTTCTTATCTGAAATAATTGCAGAAACACAATCACCTTACAAGAAAACCTTAACTGGAGACTTGTATCACACGTACAGATCAATGAACTCTCTCGTTCGACAAAAACTCGTTATTTTAGACGGATGAAAAAACAAAACCAGAGTGCAGGAATGACGTTGATGAAAACATTTACTAAATATTTCACAGCTTGACCGCAGAACATGTTTTTTAAGTGTTTTGTTATTTACACAGTACTCTTCTAGAGTTCATACTTTTGAAGTGTGAATTGAAAACATTAATAGATAAGATATATTATAAATATTTTGTATAGTGGTTATTAATATATATATAAATGAGTTTATATAAATATATATTGCTTTGAAACAGCCAATGTTTGTTAATAATTTTTGTTCTGTTATCATCATCTTAGTCACATCGTAATCATTATTTATTTATTTATTTACAACATTAAGTCCTTATTTGTAATTTATATAAAATATATATATATATATATATATACATGCATACTGTTTCTTATGGTTAGTTTCTTTTTTTTTTTGTAATAAAGTATGCACATTACATTTCCTCCTCTTCATCATCATTATTATTATTATTATTATTATTATTATTATTATTATTATTATTTATTTTATTTATTTATTTATTTATTTATTTATTTATTTATTTATTTATTATATAATTGTTTACAAATAATTATATGTATTCACTAACATTAACGTTTGAAATATCCAAGACTACACGTTTCGTCTATGAATTTCTACCGCGTGATCCACCTCATATTACAAGAAATTCGAATTTTTGCTGATAGTATTATTATGTACTGTAATAAGTAAGTTAATGAGATTAAATCGAACGTTGTCAAGTTGGAGTGTCCTTTAAACCTATACTTTATTTAGAATACATTTTTACGATTACCATTACTTACAGCATCCAGACCTAAGTAATGCATATTAGAGCATACATATATATATATTTTTTTAATTGTTGAAAAGGTAACATTAAAACAAATATCTAAAGATGGTTGATAAAACCCACTGTCAGTACAGCATACTAGAAATATCGGTAAGAGGCGGATTCTCGCTTATCGACCAGTTCGCTTAAGAACCCGGTCTTAGTTCCGAAACTTGGTCGTTAAATGACGAGTGCATGTAATAGACGTCAATCTACGTTGATAATTTTATATGTGTGAGAAAAAAGAACATCTTTTTGTGCTCTTTGTGTGTCTGTCTGTCTGTCTGTGTGTGTGTGTGTGTGTGTGTGTGTGTGTGTGTGTGTGTGTGTGTGTGTGTGTGTGTGTGTGTGTGTGTGTGTGAAATGTAACATTAACACAACTTTTACAAAAAATCCTTCGAACCAAGGGAGGTAACCGTGGATGTACTAGACTAGCAATAAACCATCGGCAGTTCATCGATTACTCCACAACTTAAATAACTAATTTAAAATAACTAATTTAAAATTACTTTTTGTTAATAGATAAAACTCTTAGATAATACACCAGCACGGTGTAATGGATTTGATGTTGTTTTTGGTTTACTTATACAGATATTAATAAACTAGACTATCCTGTAGATATCTGTAAATGGACGTTCCACTGCACAGCACGCAGTTTTCAGACAAAGTAATTACGGGTTGCCTAATGCAGGCTTAATAATTGTAAAATGTTATATCACAGCAACAACAAGTAGCAGAAAAAAGAAAGAAAGAAGAAGTGGTAGAATACAGAAGAAACTGAGCTATACTTATGAATTAATATTACATTATTACATTTTGCAATGGATCAGTAAATAATAAGACGAACATTGTATTGTGATCTGTTTATTGTACAAGGTAAATATATATACACATATGAGGATTTGTACCTGATGGTCATACATTATATAATAATAATAATAATAATAATAATAATAATAATAATAATAATAATGAAAAACCAATACGTTCATAAGAATCGTCAAATGGTGTCAACAGTTCGACGTTTGGTATAAAGCTTTGAATAAGCACCATTCATGTCAAAGTCAAAATTTTATTAATTTCTGCTTAATTCTAAGCTTATCTACACCCATATACACAAGCAGTTTATTCTTAGCAAATGAGGTAGATACACAATAATCAATACATAAACGCATATAACATACAAAACATTAAGCAAGGAGCATACCTACGAAGTTGTTAGAGACATTTATATAAAACTGGTATAAAAATCTAAGAAGCAATTGTATTTTATGAATCTGTGAAATATATGTATATATATATATATACAGACACATATAAAATCGAATTAAGAGGAAAAGTATGCCAACTGAATAAAGATACAGGATATTAAGAAACAAGATGGCAAGGTTTCCAGTTTTTAGTCCAAAATCAGTTACCTGGTAACAAATAAATACACTCATAAATATACTTACAATGTGTATATAAATAAATAAAAACATCTGTAACATGGTGATATTTTGGTACAAAGTAAATATTTTAAATTACGTGTATTTTGTAAAGAAAACCAAGATATGAAACAGTTTTAGGTGATAAATATAAAACAAGTTTCTGTGATGTACAGAACTAGTAACAGGACCAGTCTAATAAAAATAGCAGCAGCCACGACGACAACGGTATCAGCAACAATGATTACGACTCCAACAACAGTAACAACAGCAACAACAACAACAATAATAATTTCGATAACAGTTTTTAAACCTATCAAAAAAAAAACAGAAAAAAACAAATAAAACAGACAGTACTATAACGTAGATATTATTCTATCAAAATAGGTTCTCCTCTCACTAATCTGCGTGTTCTATTTATAGTCACCCAATTTCTCTACTAATCATAGCATCTGTTAATTAATTTTCAGTCATTAATTTGATTTATTAGTAAATGTATTTTATTTTATACATTTTTCATAACAACTTACCATACACGTGATTAGTCAATTTTCAAAACCAATTTTTCTTTACTAAAAATAATAAATTATTTTCAAATTCAGTAAAAAGACAACGTGTGTATATATGTGTGTGTGTGTGTGTGTCTGTAAAACAAGTTTAAAAAATAAATACACTTTAACGTGACTAATCAATCTACAGACTGTACAGGACTCGCACAATCTTAATGATGTTCTAATCTTATACACTCGTTTGTATGCAAATAAACGTCTATATAAATAATTTACGTTGCTATATTTTTCTTTGGTGTCTCTTTGTAATTTTATCAGCAAATACTCAACAGTTGATTCAGCCACGGAAGAAGTATGCCTTGTCGACAGCAGTTACAAACAAACAATGCAGTCTAACAGCTGGTAATATCAATGATGAAAACACACACCTACAGCTGTAATAAACAAACAAATAAACAAACAAACAATGCAGTCTAACAGCTGGTAATATCAATGATGAAAATACATACCTACAGCTATAATAAACAAACAAATAAACAAACAAACAATGCAGTCTAACAGCTGGTAATATCAATAATGAAAACACACACCTACAGCTATAATAAACAAACAAATAAACAAACAAACAATGCAGTCTAACAGTTGATAACATCCGTAATGAAAATACGTACCTACAGTTATAATCAACAAACAAATAAACAAACAAACAAAGCAGTCTAACATTTGGTAATATCAGTAATGAAAATACATACCTAGAGTTATAATAAACAAACAAATAAACAAACACACACACAATCCAAAAATGAAACCATTAAATATATACAAATACATATAAATGTATTCTGAAAGACGCAGTGTACTGATATATTTATCGGTTCAAAACAGAATGAATGAAGTAGATCAATAACCTGTACAGGATATAATTCTAATGTCATTAACGACGTTTTATTTATCGGTTCAAAACAGAATGAATGAAGTAGATCAATAACCTGTACAGGATATAATTCTAATGTCATTAACGACGTTTTAGAAACTGAAAGGAAAGTGACAAATAGAATTTGTGATGTTCATACACAGTTAGTTACGTCTCTTTAGGTAGAAGAATTTTTTGTTTCTTTTTTTTTCTGGTTTTGTCTGTGTGTGTGTGTGTGTGTGTGTGTGCGTGCATGTTTGTTCTGCGGTTGTTTTTTCTTAATTACCTACCAAATGTAACAGTACATTTGTTTGTTTATTTATTTATTTATCGTTGCTGTTGTTGCAAATGACAGTAGCATATTTTTCTTCGGTTATATTAAAAGAGGCGGGTGGCAAGATTGTCAAAATACATGTTTTAATGTGCTTAGATAGTATTTTTTCGAAGATGTTAAAATATAACTTGATGGACATTTATAACATAATGATATTCACCTGCAATACACTACCAAACGATTATCATATATGAGCTTTTTCTAACTATAGTAATCACAAACCACCATTATTTTTAATAAGGTTTTTTTCTTACTTGTTTCTTCTTCGACCTAAAGGAACGTTAGTTATAAAAATATGCTGACATTGTTATATTTATAATTAATATATATTTTTTTAAATATTAATACTGAAGCATATTAATTAAATAAAAATAATATGGAAAATAAAGTCGACTGCAACAGCAGTTGTGACTTCAGTGAATTTGCAATGCATAATTTATATTGCATTTGGTATTACATCAAATCAGAGCAGCAATTCTCAGTTTTCATTTATATTATCAAACAGCAGAGAGTTAATTAATCACCAATGCAAAATAAATAAATAAATAAAGATTAAATGACCATAATACATAATAACAATAACTAAAATTTTGTTCGCAGGAGACAGGATACATCTCTCTCTCTCTCTCTCTCTCTCTCTCTCTCTCTCTCTCTCTCTCTCTCTCTCTCTCTCTCTCTATATATATATATATATATATATATATATATATATATATATAGAACCTATCCTGAACCTATCCTGAAAGAAAGCAGAAGACGGAATTAGTGAAACTCTTTCTGGTGACGTCATACACACGTCTCTGGCGTGAAGGAAAGCCGAACGTTCCTCACTCTCCGAACTAACATCCCGATCTCGGACAAACACTGAGATTTTCGCGGAGTCAAGCAAGGACTTGTGTTGCTGTTGAGCATCCTCGCTGGAGACGACACCAGTTTATCATCAGACCACGTCGTCGACAACTTTTCTTCTGGACTCATTTTGGAAGAGAGGAGGAGGATGTTGGAGCCGGTTGGTGACACTAATGACGTTGTTCTTCTCGTCGAATTTTCGTGATTTTCCATTTCCGACGAATCCTCGTAGTTTTCCGTGTTTGGTGACGGGACGATGTGGTTGATGTACTTACTGAATTCCAGGAAAGCAGAAACAAAAACATGAGAATTAAATTGAATCATTTAACATTATTAAACTGTACTTACGTCGTGATAAAAATAAATATATAAATACATGTTGTTCTTTTATTTTATTTTGGTCATCTGTTTTTAGTAAGCATGCAAATGTAACTTGAAATTTTTTAATTATTATTATCATTATCTCCTCTTTTTTTTTTTTTTTTTTTTTTTTTTCAAGACTTTATTTCTATTTCACATATATCAAATTATATAGAATTACACCTAAATTATTAATCCAAAAATGCATAATGAGCATGCGTTCTATATACTGTAAGGTAATTCAAATGTTTTTTTTCTCATAACAATTCGCCGTATTTAAGTTATAATGGATATCAAATGGAAGTGTTTACTATAGTCGTATTAGTAGTATTAGTAGTGGTAGTAATAATAGTAATAGTAATAATAGTGTTGGTACTGGTGGTAGGACGATAGACAACTTAAGAGCAATAAGAATGAAAGAAAAATATCGGTGACTGAGGAATATGTATCTTCATTTATCTAAAATACTGATCTACTCTTTCGTTTGGGAAGTCTTGATTTCAGCTTTGTTTTAAATCAAGAGTATATTATGGTATTATGTATTTGTTTCTAACTATAGTTTTATATTTTACTGGAAGCTTTTGACAAGTAGTGGGATTTTGTCTGAGAGCAGTCTCAGAATAAAAGCAAGCGAAATAATAATGTGTTCAGTGTTTTATTTCTTGAAAAGACAATTTTGTGTGGACATTTATTTTAAAACATGTAATTCAGCATATTACCTTATTAAGAGTTTTATTTATTTTTAACTCTTTTTATATTTTATGATTTTCCATGAACGCTGTCGAAGATTTTCGTTTTATTTTTCGCCAATCACGATTAATGCCTGCTTGTAAATAAAATGTTCATTTGCAGGTTTAATGATTTGTTTGACAATTTTAATGACATTAACGAAAGAATATAATTATACTGTAGAATTAGTTATACCTTAAGTTGCATTCTGTTTTCTATAAGTACAGTTGCTTCACTTACTGTGTAACATCATGACCAATTCAGCTAATTCTTTCTTTTATTTTTATTTTTTTTTAAATTCTGCATTGGTAGAAATTCTGATGTAAGTACTAACTCTGTCTATACGTTTTAACGACCTTCAGTCTTTTTTTAAAGATCAGCGGAAATGTTATCCAAAGAGTGTTTATGTATTGTTATTTTTAATCTGTAAACAAATGAATCGGTAAATTTGTCATTTTCCAACAGCATTAACAAAATTTGTAATCCAGTATCCAACAGGTTAAATTCAGATATAATGTGTTATCAAAATACATTATTGTCGTTGTTTTTTCTTGTTTGTTTGTTTGTTTGTTGTTGTTTTGTTTTTGTTTCTTTTTTTGTTGTTGTTTTTTACACTATTAAAACCTAATTCACTCAAATGGTATTTTTTTTCATTAATCAATTATTACTTTTTGTACAGGAGAATTAAGAGAGTGTTGTATAATGCTTTGAATTGATTTTATTGAATGCATGGTCTTAAATTAAACGTATAACATAAAACAATGTGTGTGTACTCTACACGCGCATAAACACGAATGCTTTAAGCTTGCTTTTGTCTCATCTCCATTAAGTAATGAATATTGCAATGATGTTAATGTAAGTAATCTGTTACAAAAAGTAGGTTTACTGGGTTTTCGTAGGTTTATTTATTTAATTGTTTTTCAATGATCTGCAAACATTTATTTGATCTTATAAAAATGTGTTGGAATGATTATTATTATTATTATTATTATTATTATTATTATTATTATTATTACATTTTTGTTTCAGAATAATCAACAGAGTCAAGAGATCTTTCTCGTCTCGTTTGAAAGATTCAAACTGTAAACAAACATGTATAGTATTTTATTTTATTATTATTATTTGTCCTGTGTCTGTGTAATAGTTTAATCTATTTTATTGGCAGGACTTATTCATAACTGGCCCTCATCCTAACAGCCAAAACCGCAGACAAACTGATAAAGAGCAAAATTAATCGTTGCTATGACATTGTGCTGTTTACCGTTTCAGCCTTTGGCCTACAATTCATTTATGAAAAACTCTTTGTATGTTAGTTCATACGATTGGTTGTATATTTACAAAGTTTCTCATGCTGCTAAAGTTTAACTCACAGAAAGGATACAGTTTATTTCTTCAGTGATATAATAATTAGGGTACATATGAAGTCTACGCAATACTTCACTTAATGTTTTTACTTTTTTTTGTTTTGTTTTTCGTAACAACTTGCAAAAGAAACAGAACGAAAGAATATAATCTGGTATAGTTTTCTTAGAGCAGAGTAAAAGTAGAACATATTGTGTTTGGTAACAGCATCCTGCTTTTTCAAACAAAATGATTCATTAAACTGCATATATAACTAATGCTTTATATAGCTTACTGTTAAATCCAGTGTTCAGAACAAAATGACACACCAGATATTTTTCTTTTTCATTGGTATCAAAATATATTTTAATTATCTGTGATGTCAACAACGTCTTTTGTTCATTTAGATAACAAAAAGGAAATAGAATACAACAAAACAAAAGTATAAAATATATTTCATTTAATTCTATTAGATTACTTTTAATCTGTCGAACTTTAATATGTTATAATGTACTTTTACAAGGGCTACATGACATGTTGTAACTACTGTACTATTTTACATTTGACAATATTAGTATAAAGTATATTGTATGAAAATATATTTTTTTTTTTTTCTCTGTAAAGCATTTAATGTAATTTCACATTATGATCATTTTAGTTGTTAATTTTCTTAACAATGAATAATGCATAAAATTAAAAGCATAGCAACAAAACAACAACCACAACAATAACAATGTTGATAACGATGACAATGATGATTATAATGTTGATAATAATAATAATAATAATAATAATAATAATAATAATAATAATAAAGCTGAATACAATATTAATAATTATGAAATAATAATAATAATAATAATAATAATAATAATAATAATAATAATAATAATAAAATTTATTACTATTATTATTATTATTATTAATAATTTTTTTCTACATCCTCCTTTCTTTTCTTTTTTTCTCATTGGATTTCAAAATAATAAAACTGTTACATTATAGAATAAAAACTATTTAAAAACACAACAGAATGTAACAAATTAATATCAACACCAACCAGTTAATAACACCAAAACAACATATAAAACTCAAATAACAAACACAACAATAATAATCACAATAATACAAAATAAGATAAATATCATACTGTGTACAATACTCAACAAAATATTAAACATATTTTAATGTGGGAAAAAAGGGGGGCTATCCATAAACCAATGTACAAGAAATATACAACAGGGGAGAAGATGCAATGACAAAAAATGTAATAACCCATATTCCATATATACAACTCATTACATTATTTACAATCCAGAGTCTATGTAAAGTTAAGGGAGTGATTCACTACAGCAATTGAATTCTCATTTCTTGATTCTTTTTTTTTTAATTTTATTTCATTATTTAACTTCATTTCACTTCATTTTACTTTATTTGTTTATTTATTTATTTTATTACTACTATTATTATTATCTGATTGTATTTTTTTTCTTCACTCTTGTCAGTTGTCAAAGATATTGATCAAGAACTCTTAAAACTGGTTTGAAGATGATGTCTGAAGAAAACAAAAAATAAAACAGATAAAAAGTAAAAAGCAAGGAAATAAAATTTACAACACAAAACGGACATGAAAAACCCTGAGAAAACTGGCACTTGTAATGGTAATAATATGATTACAAACAATCCTTGTAAATTACTATTATTAAACATATAAAATTTTAATAATGGTATGAACTGAAAATATCACAAAATATACACACAATATATAAATAATAGACATTAATTGATTTAATAATAATAATAATAATAATAATAATAATAATAATAAAAGTAAATGTAGCTTCTAATCATGCAGGGAGACAATTCTAATGCAAAAAAGAAGAGAGACAACTCTAACAAGATAATAAGAGTTGTCTTACTTGTCTGTGACTCCATACAGTTGATGTTTGCGTATGTAATCTATTACAGAATCTTGAACCAAATACTTTACACTTTCTCTTCTTCTCAAAGCTCTCCTGCAGAAATAATAATAATAATAATAATAATAATAATAATAATAATAATAATAACAACAACAACAACAACATTATTCTACATGATATATATTTTTGTTTTAACAAAAACATTTTTTTTCTTCAAATTTCTTACAAACTAAAACAATAAATAAAACCAAGTTAAAATTAAATTTTAACAAATATGTAACATAATACTCTGCAAGCCTCATGCTACCTTTTCTAAGTTTCTATTAACACAACACAGATATTTAATATCAAACACTTACCTAATTTTTGTTGAGCTGATATCATTATATATCCATTCTGTGATGACAAAAATGTTATTCTGAAAAGAAACCAAAACATACTCACTTGTCAAAGAAAGACAATAAAGAAAAACAGTTTCTGAAAGATGATTAAAATTCTCGTTAGTTTAGAAATGGCATTTCCCATTCCAGCAAGTGTTCCACAGAAGATAATAAGTATTATTCTTTCTGATATCATGTATATAAAAGATTTTTAGTTGTTAATTAGGAAAAACTAGTCTTTGACAAAGCAGAAGGAATTCATTCTTCCATGTAATGTAGTTTTTATGAACATGCACGATGCCTGTATAAATGTTTGATGAAATATTTGTTAATAAGTAATTTTTACTTACTGTTATTATTATTATTTTATTTTTTTGTTATTATATTTATTATAGATTTTTTATTTTAATTTTTTTATTTATTTATGTTATGTATTTTTATTTTTATTTTTTTTATTTATTTTTTTTATTTATTTATTTATATTTTTATTTACTTCATTTTTTTTCTTTCTGTTTGCTTTTGGTCTACTTTTGTTTTCCTTTTTGTAAGACAATTATAACAAAAATATATTTTTCATCAAAGCAGACGCACACAAAATGGGTGAGTGATGGATGACTTGGACTATTCCCCTGGGGAAAAGCTTTGTGGTGTTTTCTGTTTCAGCCAGTGTTTGTTCTTTGGTGGATCAGTATTCTTTTTAACTTCTAACAACAATGTTTTGTAGCAGAAGATTATTTATATCACACTGTCATTAGAAAATATTATAGTTGACACCTAAAAACAAAATAAAACAAAACAACAAAACAAAAATAATCAAATAATTATTCAGATGTAAAAAGTATTTATATTAATGCATATGATAACAATAAAAAGAATCAGTTCTATGCATTGAATAACCAGCTGAAATTAACTAATTCAGTAAGTACTTAAGTAAATAAATAAAAAATACAGCAAAATTAATTAATGCAATAAATATTAAAATATGAATTAATCCAATGAATTCAATATAAAAACAGAAATCTGATTCTAGAACATTGTGAAAAAACAAAACAAAAGAACAGTATTTATTTAATAGTCTTTTCATTATTTTTCTACATTTGGTTTGCATGATATTTAGTTCAATCTGGTAATACATCAGATTTGGCTCAGTTACATTTTTACGTGCTCTGTGCATTTTTTTAAATACTGTTCATACAACACCTTTATCATTTCTATTGAAAAATGCTTCATAAAAACAGATTTAAAAAATATTTAATATCAGTATTTTTATGGCATCTTCAAAGGGGTAGAGAGATTAAAAAAAAATTCGACAACCCCTGATTTAATGCACTGTTTTAATACACTTACCAGTTTCATAAATATTTGCTTTCAGACTTAGCATCTCAGACATGAACAAACAGAACATAAATACATATCAAGAAATTCTGTATTAGTCTTAGGGCCAGTGTGAGATGCTTTATAATCATTTGTCCCACTGGTAGAAAAATGTATCACCTTGGTATTTGATTAAAAATATTATTTAGACAAACTGATTAGACACATCACTACAATTTTGGAGAATGATCCTGTTCAATTTTCAAAACATCTGATCTTCTAGTGATTTAGTTTTTTTTCTTTCTCACATTTCTTTTGTGTTGTGTCTTTCTTATATGTTAGTTTTATTCCTTTGTATTTAAAAGAGATAATAAATCTATGGTAATTTCAAAATTGGCAGTGCAACAGTTCAAATCATATCAAACACCATCTCCCCAGTGCTACCAGAACTTGAAGTATTGTCAGACATTTTACGTTTCCGTTTTTCAGTTTTTTTCAGTTTTTTCGGTCGTTTGCAGAGAGCAAGAAGAGGATGCCACCACAGTCAGTGTCAGGTTCGATGTTCTGATGACCTGAGCCACAGCACTTGCACCTGAATCTGAAGAAACATCAGTAGTCGGTGAAACTTTCATACCAAACATTTTCCTGAAAGCTTCTCTAAACTTGCTGTTTTTCAGCCCGTAAATGAAACAGTTAACTCCAGAGCTGCACAGTGCTATAACTGAAACCACCGTTGTTACCAGAATGTTGCTGTCTTCAGGATGGACAGCCAAGACGATGACAGAAATGATCTGAGGGATCCAACACGTGATGGAAAACACATAAACAAAGAGCATCAGAGTGCACTTCACTGAATCGTAATGTCGAGTAGTCATTACGTTTTGAGTCCGGTTTTGTCTCCGGACATGAATTTCTGCTACAAGGACTCGGATGAAAGAAAGAAACCCACACAAGAGAATGGCGAACATAACAAAACCAACAGCGCAGATGTAGTAAAATGGCAAGATTTGGAAATTGAGACAATCTTTCTCTTCTGTCCATGAATCAATTCCACAAAATATTGGCATTACTATGATAAGAATTGCAAACAGAGTATTTGCACTCCACACCAGACTCCGAGTGACAGTCATGTGTGTGTGATAATGGAAAGGAAACTGAACAGCATAAAAACGCTCAATGGACAACATGGAAAGAGAAGTCATGGCCAGTCCAACGCAGAAGAATGAAATGGTGATGTTCAACAGACAGAGATTTTTACTCAAAATAAACGAGCCTTTTGCTGAGATAGCCAGCTTCATCGGCAAGTAGACTGCTCCGATCAGAAGGTCACTCAGTGCCAATGATGCTACCATGATGTTGTTGGCACTGTGGAGCATTTTAAAGCGGCTTGTTGCAATGATGATGAGGACGTTGCCAAACACAATGACTGCGGCTGTGAGAATGAAAATGGCGTAGAAAACAAAATCATAAACACCCCAAAATTCTATACTGTTTGTGAAACCTGAAACTGAACTGTTGTTTACCATTCTTGTTTTTAACCTTATCACAGACTGTTTTTTGGGGGGATTTTTTTGCTTGTTTTTTTTTTTTTTTCAAAATCCTAAAACAAAACAGAAATCTTCTTTTGAAACTTCTAATGATATGTTTAAAATACAATGTCAAGAATCACTTGTAGACAGTTTTAGTTCATCTAAATAGTACTTTCTTTTTACTGTAAATAATACAATGTTTTCTAATATCAAACTTTTATGACCAAAAATGATGAAAACAAAATTAACTGCATTTAATAACCAAATCAGCTTGTGAAAGCATAAAACGGCTAATTTGAAACACATGAAAGTGTCTCAGATTTATAAAGTAAAACTGCCACAGCCTGAACATTCAGTCACATGATGATGTCCTCTGCACTTTTAAAACAAGCCACTGTGTTATGAACTCTTCCAGTAATCTGCACCACAACCAGAACACAACTTCCTTGGTAAGTTCACACGACTTTTCTCTTCACATGAAAATTTTGTACCTTCAGTAACTGAAGAGTCTACCATTTTTCGTAACTGGAAAGTGATGAAAGCTGACTTCAACTATCTAGTTTCAATATTGACTTTTAATTTTTTTTTATTCCTATGAATCCCAAAGCCTACAATTCAGCATTATACATGAACCAAGTCTAAAAAAAATATAAAAAGTTGCTACTTCTATCACAGAGCTAACTCCAATTCTTTTCAAATCAGGTTTTAAATGCATGAGTGATGATCTGTCATATGCCAACACTCACTTTTTCTCTTCTCACTGCATTTATACATAGTTTTATCAGATCAAGCCTATACTTGGCAAATGAACTGTTGCACATTTCAGAAGAAAAAAAGAAGAGAAAACTAAAGGAAATGTCTTACATAGATAATAATATATCAGTGCATTGTGATCGCAGCAGAAAGCTATCAAATGTGAACCCTGTTAAAGAGGATTTAATTAATAGAAAGGTTTTTTTCATGCCAGACTGAGATGCAGTCCATTGTTTCTCAGAAAGTCATTTTGTAAAGCTGTCAGTTTATTTTCTCAGAATATGGATTTTTTTCTTACAAATATCAGAAACTGCAATGAAAAAAAGTCAAATAAAATTAATTGCTTTTTTTTTATTGTTTTTTTTTTTAAATACTATACTTTAATAATAATAATAAAAAAGCCATCTATTGTAGATGTTCAGAGAATTATATGACACACACACACAACACACAACACACATATACACACACACACATACACACAGACACATACACACACACACACACACACACACACACACACACACACACACACACACATACACACACACACACATACACACAGACAGACAGACATACATACATACATACATACATACATGGCATTTTATTTATTATACAGATCAGTAGTGAAATGAAACAGATTAAAGAAAAATACTTAAGTTTATTTTGTAATTTAAAAAAGTAACTAAAAATTAATGTTAACACATACACTTTTTATGCAACCAATAAATGAAAAGCTCAGCATGTTTTGTTTTGGAGAATGTATCATTACACTTGTTTATAGCATTACTACTTTATCAATGGATTTTGTCCTCTCATCAAAAATTAATAATTTGTATATGTCAAATGATTTTGCTTTTATCTACTGCATCCCTCTGCAGTCTGCTAACTGAGCATGTAACAGAAAACACGTTTTATTAGAAATTAATTTGTCATTTGTGTTTGTATGATTACTGATTCAAATAGGGCAATAACTGGTTACTGTCTAAAGATATCGGTTTTATCCTGTGAAGGCAAGAATGCTGATGTGCAGTGAGTCTGTGCTGAGCTGCATCACCTTTCGACCTGAGCTGGATAAAGCAGATATGTTAAGACTGTAGCCAGTTATTTGTTTTTTTATCCTGCAGTTATTTCTTATGTGCCCTGTGTGTGTATGTGTTTTGTGTTGTGTATTATGTAGTGTGTGTGTGTGTGTGTGTGTGTGTGTGTGTGTGTGTGTGTGTGTTTGAGCAAAAATCTTACTTGGCAAGAAGTCAGTAAAAACATGGCCGCTTTTCACGTATGGTGTGTGAGAAAAGACTCAAAAGACTGAGCTTGCTTAATACCTCACAACCATTTTCACCAGTATTTTTATTTTTTATTTTATTTTTGAAGATAAATCCAAGAAACAAGAGCACTGGCTGAAACTGGAACTAGATTTAGATAATATAACAACAACAACAATAACAATAAGATACTTAAAAATATATATATATAATAAATAAAAACATGCAAAATTATAAAAATATATTATACAGCGTGACTTACCTGAAATTTTGTCAAAACATCCGATTCATATATAAATTTCTGCGGGTTAGATCCAGAACGGGAAATACACACTAAACCATAAGAACCCACAATTTCTTCAATCTGTCAAACATAACATCAGTGAAAATACAGTTTAAAACAGTTTAATTTTGCAAGTGAAGCTTAAGGAGTGAATGGTTAAGGACTCAATCCTGTTTGATGAATTTTGTACTTAATAATTTCAGAGAAGCTATTGGTATTAATCCTTTAAATTTGTAAAATTTGTTTTACATTTGCTTTAAATTATCCCAAAACACTGATATTTGCAGACATTCATGTTCAAGATTTTCTGATGAATATTTATCGTGACAACCCATTGATCCTGGAAAAATGTATAATTATGCAATATTTGACATTCAAGGTTAATGAAAAATTATTAGTGTATGTATAAGCTGCAAATAACATCTGCAGTAGATCTAGTATGGAACATGGTGATTGTTTTATACATCTTTATGAACTGTTTTAGAAATCAATAACATATATTTATATCATGGTAATTGTAAAATAAAAGAGTATTTAACACACATCTTCATTAGACCAGAGTCCTGGGACAGCAAATGATTCCAAGAGATCAGCACCACACAAAAGTTTAAGTTGTACAGTTTCATCTTCAACTGATATATTCGGTGTTGTGCTTACGAGTTCATCTGGAAGAAGAAAAAAGAAATCAAAATATGGTATGAGTGAGAGAGAGAGAGAGAGAGAGAGAGAGAGAGAGAGAGAGAGAGAGAGAGAGAGAGAGAGAGAGAGAGAGAGAGAGAGAGAGAGGTCAAGATAAAGAATAAAAGAACAATCTATTATTACAGATAATATAACATTTAATATTTAGTTTCAGCTGCTTTACCCTGTCTGACCCAGATCTCGGTAATTTGGGAGATTGTGCGATTTCCACACTCTGTTAATGATTAAGTCAAAGAGATAAACAAGTCAGTATCTTCAGAAACTAAAATTCCATAGATAAAATATATATATTTATTAAAAAAATAAGTAGACTTCTCCATAGGAAAAAAAAAAAAAAAATAGAAGGTTTTCTAAAGTGATATATTTAGGAAAGAATGTAAAATATTTTCTGTTTATTAATAAATTAACCAGCTGAAACACACACACACACACACACACACACACACACACACACACACACACACACACACACACACACACACACACACACATATACATACATATAACCACCTGACGAAACAAAATGATATAACCTTAACAAATCAGCTTAAAAAACAATTATGGAATTTAATTAAAGTTGTTCATATTTGAAAGAAAGAAACTGCTTTAATACAGTGTTTCCTGTTTATGGGAAGGTGGATATAACAGTTCCCTTGCTACTAATCCACAAGAAGAATCCATGGAGTGGCTTCTCAGGTTTCCTTTCTTAATATCATTTTTATCATGAAAATTTATATATGACAACACATATCATCAGTTAATTAATATTAGAATAGCTTGAGGTGTTGTTAAATACATTCACTTTTGACATAACCCTGTCATCTCTTTCCCTCTTTTCTAGATTGTAACGATTGTAAAATTAAGGCAAAGAAAACCTGACCATTAGTACATCTGATATCTTCAGACTTTGTTCTAGATATTTGTTATTCAGAAAATAGCATCTCTATTCTAATACACAGAAGTATAAAAGCAAACTGAAAGATTAACCCCTTTCCATATCAAACACTGTTTAAATACAGAGAGAGAATATTTTGTATACTATTTCATAAAGATACTTAAGTAAATTTCAAGTAATGTCCATTCAGTCACAATGTAATCCAGCCACATGTAGTGAACTATCTGGAAACATGTATGTATGCATGCACGCATGCACACACACACACACACACACACACACAAAAGCAGGTGTAAATAAATTTCAGCAAAATTAATATTAATCACTACATGACAAACATAATTATGGTAATTTCTACCCAGATAACAATGGTTATAGATTACAATAAAGAAAAAATCAAATATCACCTTACAGTGGGCTATTCCCATAGATTAGCAGTAAGTGTTCTCATATTGGTGTATTCCCATAGACAGAAAAAAAAAGTATGATAAAATAATACAATATCAAGTTCTGATATCAACATCAGTGTTTTCACTGATTTTCAAAAATATTATAAAATATTTTTTTAAATCATACTTACAAAACATTGAATAAAATAAATAATATAGCATCATAATAATGTTACTTTTGTTTGTACAAAAAACAACAAAACAAAAAATAATTAAAAAATATATATTAATAAACAAAAAAACAAAAACAATAATAAAACTTAAAATTAAATGACATTAAACAATGACAAATACTATCGGGTCAGTATAATTATTTTTCTCTTCATGCAACAGAATGTAAAATAAAATCAAAACATTCGTGTAAACTCCTATCAGAATTTAGCCACTTTCATCATTAAAACATTCTACTACGTCATTACATTATCACCATTTCAGCATGAGAGTCTATTAACATCCAAGTCTTGTTCGGCTGACATTATCATGACAAATAAGTATTTGATAAAATCTGAGTCAAAAGCCTCAATCGATTTTCTCACATCTAATCAGTGGTTAATTAACTTTTGTCAGAGATGAAATCAATTAACATCACTGAGCTGAATGTCTCTTTATTTGCACTGTCATTTTCCAAAAGTCACACAATTACTTCCTTCATTTTTCTAGCAGCTTTTTTTTAAAAAGAAAGACATAGAGCTTGTGATTGATTCTTAATATTTCTGTCAAGCACATTAAACAAGCCACATTAATACTTTTTTTTTTTTGTTAAAATGAAGCAATTCCAAAATCTTCAAATAGGAATCTATGAATGTATAATAGGCTGGGTGAATATTCTTTACAATGAAGATCTTATTGCAGCCCAAGTAATTCACAAAATGCAATGTACAGAAAGACTGACACAATTTTTTTTTTTTTTTTACAACAAAGACCTTAGATAGGCCTACAGTCAAGATTTGTTTTTTATCCCAAAGTCAGAAATAAACATCTAAGTACAATTATAGCACTGGCTGTTTGAACATTCTTTAATATGAAGCCTTGAGATACAACCTAAGCAATTTGCAATATTTGAAGTTAATGCCTAAGTACATCCAGCAGACCATCATAAATTTCTTTAGAACGAAACCTTCATTTACAGTCTAAGCAATTGCTAAAGCTTCCTGTTAATATCTTAGTACTTGAACAATCTTAAAGTCCTTATGTACAATACAGACAGAACACAAGTTCTGAAGTAGCATTTAAGAGTAGAGCACTTCGGCAGTTACAGGTGTAGGTGTTTTAAATCTCAACTGAATTCACTGGCACTGTTCACACAGGTACATTCATTAAAATCATGTGTGTCCTTCAAGACAACTGGAGTATCAGTTAAAAAGAAGAGAAGGGTTGGTGGTTTTATATCTCTCTAAAGTGTGGGTAGGAGCAAATAGTGAAGAGGTCTTCCTTGACATTTTGGATCTATGTAAAAAATTATTTTACACACCCACATACATACGCACACACACACACAGAACAAATTGTAAATGAAAAATTCCACATCTATACAAATACACAAACCAGAATGAATACTGAGAAACATTCAAATTATTCCTGTAGGTAAAAATTGTAATTTTACAGTTGCTGGTTAGAAATTACAAAATTAATTGCTGTTCGTACATTCATAATGTACATCTAGTTACATCAGAAACATATGTAATTTTTATTGCAGTTACTGACTACAGTGATATAATACACAACTGAGTGAATAAATAATTTTCATTAGTACTACACTGGTAATTAGTGTGTTAGTCCTGCCTGCCAATACTTTATGAATGCATGGACATGCTTGTTATTTAATTATTCTCTGTTATATAATATTATGCTGTAGCTTTGTGCCTAAAACTGGTTGGTGGCATTATGAGTTGCAAGGATCAACCTGCACTGCTGGCAATTTCCTGTTCCTGCTAGTGCTCACAATTCATTTGTCAAAAACCTATGTTACGTGGTTTCTCGGGAAAGTGTATACAGAAGAGACCTCACTGCTAAATTATCAGATGTCTTCTGAAGACTTCATACAAGGAAATCCTCAACAATATTCAAAGAAGTGACATAGATAGAAAATAAATCAGTGTTTTCTAGAGTGTCTTTAAATAAAACAAACTTCAGACAATGTTGATCCAACAGTCTGCACATAATAATAAAAATAATGTTTTATAAATCCATCCATAATGTTATCAATGTTCTTACTGTATTTAAAATGTTTTCATTATGCTACTTAATCCATTTTTCTTTTCTGTTTTCTTAAGCCCACCCTTTTAAACACTTAATCAGGGCACTTTTTATTTTTGTGAAAAAACTTATTTGTTCACAAAAAAAAAAAAAAAAAAAAAAAATCCATGCTTCTATAACCACTTAACCAGGAAGTATATATGTTTATCTTTCAAGTTTTGTTGGACAAAAAGGAATCAGATACTTATCATCTCCGTATAACTGAGTCAGTCTATTTGATAGCCACAGTGGAGGTGAAACAAAGATATCAGTAGATTAAGATGGATGGGTGTAATATCTGTGTGTCTGTTTGTGTGTTTGTGTGTGTGTATTGTGTGTGTGTGTGTGTGTGTGTGTGTGTGTATCATATATATATATATGTTAATACATAGAGCATACACACACATATACATACATACATACATACACATACATACATACATAAACACACAAACACATTATGCATATACATTCATAGATATTAACATAAATATAAACAGCAAATAAATGTACAAATACATACATGAATACATACCTTCATCTGTTATGTATGCATATATTATTACATAGATACATACATATACACATAGGTACATACATACATGCATGCATATACACATACGTACATACATACATGCATGCATGCATTTATTTACAAGCACACACACACAAAAACAAAAACACACACACACAGAGACAGTCAAAGAAAGACTGATAAATGTAAGAGAGAATGTAAAGACTGTTATTGATTAACACTTGTGTTTTATAGTGTGAGTGGTAACAATTACATATTTTAACATGTCAGGACATAAAGGAACCCACACAACTCCCACATAATGCACAGGAAATGTTGGCACAGAATTACTGTAAAAGTTGCTTTAGTAGCTTTTTTGTGGTCATAACTGGTATTTCACCAGCCTCACTGGTTACTTATCTGATAGTGTTTTAGTTCTGGTGGCCAGAATGTTGTAGGTTTTTTTTTTTTTTTTTTGAGGTATGGTTCCAGAATCTCACAGCTTGTTTCAGATAAACAGATTTTCTGGGTTAGTGCCATAAAAGCTATCTCTTTACAACAGAGAGGAAAATGATAGGTGGATCTTTGAAGTACCAATTGCTTTTCATTGAATGATCATTCATGTATCTAGCAGATTTTTTATTTTATTATTATTTTTTTTTAATATTACTCTTTTGATGATCTGATTAAAAAGCAGGATAAGAATTAGAATTCAAAAATAGTTTGGATTAGCAGACATAAATAACTACATCACATCTAGTGATAAGTAGTTAAAAATCAACATTTGCTAACAATAAAGTATAACACTAAAATCACAAGCCTGATGAGACATTTAGGCAAATAATATAGTTTTATCATACTTTTTTAAAAAAGCTTTCAAATTCCTGAGACACTGAAAAATTAAAATCACTGGAAATTTATTTATCTCAGCCTATGTATAAAATATTTTTAAAAAGGAGTTTGTAATGTGTCCTCTTTCAACTTTATTATTATCATCAAAGATTAGTGATCTCTATTAAATAATTTAACAATTACTAGGATACAGTCAAAGTATATTTAGGCTATTTTGTTCACCCAATCATGCATGTATGCACATTTAAAACACATAGCCCATCAAGTGCCAGAAATAAGCAACAACCTCAACATGAGAGTTATAAACTAGGAGATTAATATTCCACACATCTCTAAACCAAATTAACCAGTCTCTAAGTCTGCCAAACTTATTTTCAAATCAATATGAGATTTCTCGCTAGGCTGTCTCAGAAGGAAGGAAAACACAGATAAATAATACTGTCACTGCTTAGTCGTTTTACGCCTGGAACTTTCCAGTCAGAATTAATAGGTGAGAAATTGAAAAATACGAGATCTGATGTCGGCTCTATCAGTTCAGATCAATAACATCAACCTCTGATAAGAGCAGTAAAAAAAAAAATCATTAAGCTAAACACACAGACAGACAGACAGATAGATTACACAGCTGTTGATGTTTTTTAATAACAGCAGATGATAAAATCAGATGTAGTGTTTTAAATAACATGATTTTGTAATGGAATATTTTAGCTCTTGATTCATTTGTTAATCATAAGAAAAGTATAAATAAATGTTGTGTGATAAATAGATAGTCTTTGAAGCAACAGTCACAAGATGAATTTGCTTAAGGGTATCCCTTTACCTACTTTGTACTAGAATCTGTTTTGTGATTCCTTGGTGCAAGACATTCTTATCTGTATTCAGGTCAGTAACAATAAAAGAAAAAGAAAAAAAAAAAAGTTAAGGATTTAGAATGTGGACTAACATGAACAGGATTTCTGTATTATATAATCTTTGCATTAAAAACCTAAAATTAACAAACATGATTCACACATAATGTTAATGTTAAAGTCTGTTAAGCTGCAATAAAAGTACTAAAAAAAATATATGTATTCATTGATTAAAACATATTTTCATTTATTGATCTCTAAATTACTATACCAGCCCATTTCAAACACAAAATTAATGTTAAGGTATGTTGATGTGCAGTAAAAGTACTAAAAGATAAATTTATTCATTGATTAAGTATTAAGACATATATTTATTCATTGATTAAGTATTAAGACATACATTTATTCATTGATCATTAAATTACTGTGTCAGACCGAGATATGAAAAATCATTATTGTAAACACAGAATTTGTCAGATCACTCAGATAATTGACTTTTGTTTTCACACCGTCTGATAAAATCACCAGTGGTTTGAATAACTGAACAAAATACACTGACACTTGATTAACTCTGCTAGCCAAGAGGGAAGTGTAAGTTAACACAGTGTTACAAGAGAGCTTGTCCTTGGAACAAGAGATCACAGGATCAATTCCCTTAAGGGGTAAACATTCACCTAGTTCTGTACAGCCACTGATTTATGATTGTCTGGTATATTAAATGTGTTTGTACATTCCTGTCTGTAGAAAGGCCTGTTACAGGTTGAGAATCCATTATCTGAAATTCTAAAATCCAAAAAGCTCCGTAATCCGAAACTTTTTCCAAGCAGCAGAAATGTTGGAGTTTTAAAATTATTGGAACATTTTGCATACACAAACTTTATTTTAAGCACAAAATTATTTTAAAATATTATAGAGAAAATCCTGCAGGCCATCTGTATTCTGTACATGAAATATAAATGAAATTCATATTTAGTCTTAGATCCTATTGTCAGGCTATCTCTTTATATTCTAAAATCCTAAAAATTCAGAAATCTGAAATACTTCCAGTCCCAGGTATTTTGGATAAAAGATTATCAGCCTGTATTAGCAATCAATAACAGTAGATCATTGATTAGGAGCAACAGGTTTCATAGATGGTGAGTGCTTTTTCACAAATCACAATAAAATAATTTAAGCAACAACAGCATATTTTTTTTTTTTTTTTTTTTGGTTCTTTTTTTGATTGGTTGTTTTTGTTGTTGTTTTGTGAATGTTTAACGTCAAATAAGTGCAACCACTTCTATTACAGTTATGTAATTACTTCCCCGGTTTCTACTGTTATTTTATCCTAACAGTGAAAATTGACTAAGCTACAAGATAGACTTTTAGTTTTAGTCTCAAAAATGAAGAGAATAAACAAAAAAAAATCATCAGCTTATGAAAATTGTGTTTCACAAGTAATAATCATTAGTAATAAAATATTTGACATTACATTTGTACTTTCATTCACTTTTTTCTTTTTATCCATGGCCTATATTATGAAGATCTGTTTCAGTGTTTGTCTTTCTTTACTAAGCTATAATTACTTATTTTATTTTTAATTTCATAAATAATATATACTACATATGGCTCTCAGAAAACATTAGTGACTAATATTGCCATTGTTGAATTATATATTATCACAAATCTTTATCTAATCTGACGGAAATTAATCTGTCTTTACTGAAGAAAAACAAATTGAGTATTAATAAAATAGTGAAATGTGACAGGTAAGACTGAAATCAGAATAAAGACTGTTAAGTAGATAAATAGAAAAATGAAAGAAAACTAGTTGGAAATAAACAGGTAATGACAGGTAATTAATGGTTTCCTTTCAACATTTAATACTGTCATTTAATAAGGAAATGAAAAAAAAAAAGGAAAGAAAAATGAGATGGTAAGACAATTAGAGATCAAAAAGTACAATTAAAAACAAAGCAAACAATTATCTAGTATTCCTGAAATTTCAAAAATTACTTTATCAGTTCTGAAATCTACTGTATAAACACTTCATTCTACAATATGAACACTTCATTCTACAGTATGAACATTTCAGTGTACTGTATAACTATTCCATTTAGTATAGGAACACTTCAAACTAATGTATGAATTGTTCAGTCTACCGTACAAACATTTCTGTCTACAAAATGAACATTCCAATCTACTGCGTGAACATTTGAATAATAATTATATGAACACATCAAATATTTCAGACCCTAAATTTATTGTACTTCTTCTGTCTACAGTATAAACATTTCAAACTGGACACTTTTGTCTGTTCTACCAATTTTCTTTTGATCATCTACAGGCTATCAGCTACTAAAGTAATCTGTCTTCCAGCTTTCCTGGCAACACAGTTAACTCTTGTCTGCTGGCAAAAATAAAAACCTCTTCTCTTTCCATTCTCTGGTGTATTCTGTGTTTCTGTATTAACTTTCCAATTTACATTAAACACATCGTGTTCTTCATTCTATCAGCTCTGCAAATCTACTTTACAAATCTCCTGTATCTATCAGCTCTTCTGTCTATTAATTGATTATTCTGTATCAGCTTCCCAATTTGTTGCTTTTGCTACCTTCAGTATCAGTTCTCAAATCTATATTCATACCATCACATTTTTTACTATATCTAACTAAGGTTATTTCTCTCTCTCTCTCTCTCTCTCTCTCTCTCTCTCTCTCTCTCTCTCTCTCTCTCTCTCCTCCCTCCCCTCCCTCCCCCTCCCTCCCCCTCCCTCCCTCCTCCTCTCTCCTCCTCTCTCTCTCTCTCTCTCTCTCTCTCTCTCTCTCTCTCTCTCTCTCTCTCTCTCTCTCTCTCTCTCTCTCCCTCCCTCCCTCCCTCGGAGAGAAGGACATATAAAGCTCTAGGGTTAAAAGTAGTGTAGATCATGAACATTGTTTCAAAACTGGCATATCAAAGCATATGATTTTCTGTTTATGAAAAAGCACAACACAAGTAATAAAGTGATGGCAGTAGATTTAATTGTTGATGTCATTATTATATCCAAAAAAAAAAAAAAAAAAAAATGAAAATAGAAAAAAAAAAAAAAAAAAAAAAAAAAAAAAAAAATAAAAAAAAAAAAAAAATAAAATAAATTAATTAAAAATTAAATAATAATAATAATAAAAAAAAGATTAAAAAAATTAAAAATATGTATATGCATTATGAGCAGGTGAACAATAAGACACTAAATGACAGTGTACCCACCACTAGTGTCTTTATGCACTTTTTTCCGTCGTTTGCTGGATGCTGGTCTGTTAGTATCGCTGTTGTGATTTAACAGTGTTTTTCTGTGATGATGTAAAACTCGCTCTGTGGGCGTCCACTCCTCCTGGTCACACTCCCAGGTGTCCAGCCTGAACAGAAAAACACAAATAAATTTAAATAACAGAACAGTAATAACCTAAATATTCCGTATATTCTACATCCAAATCATTATTTCGATACTCAGTGTGAATTCAAAAAACAGAATTGTAATTAACTAATAACAATTTTTTATTTTATTTCCAAATCATCATTTTTAATATTAAAAGTTAATTTTAATAATACAGCTGCATTAGCCTAATAAAAATCTGCTCTGTTTTGAAATCGTTATTTGGGTACTTGATATCAACCTTAGATAAAACTAATCAGGAGAATAATGTCTGAATATTAATTAGGTTGTTTATCAACAAAAAAAATAATAATAATAACTATGAATAAAGAAAAGTAAAGAAGGAAAATTGTGTTTTAAATATAAACAGAACAAACTTGAACAGAAAAAGAACAAATCATGCTTGTTTTCATTTCACAACCAATGCCCCTCTATAAAGCTTTTAGCCATGTAAGAAAAATGGATTACAGAATTAATCAGACACAGTTATTGCATTATTTTCACCTTTTGCCACAAATCGAAGAGCACCAGTCACAAATTTTTCCACATTCATACTTAATGCTTGTTGTGGACCCATCCAACAAATCTCATTATCAAACAAATTGACACTAGTGCTCCATGACTAATGGAATAAAGTACAAACAACTGCCAACTTGCCAAGTCTGGAAAATTCAATTTCCCAACGAGTCATTTCATGTTAAAATACTAAATAAAATCTCCAATGATTTTTGGTTTATGTGATTTCAAAGATTTTGTTTTTAATCTGAGAAAAAAATGTTTCTCCAAAGAGTATGGAAAATGTTTTTATTTTGATTTTGAAAAAAGGTTTCAGATTTCTTACATTCCGATATTCTTTCTTTTGGGGGTGGGTGGGAGGTGGAGTGATAGTATTTTTATTTTAAATTTATTTTCAATCAGAGAAATTTTTCATGGAAAATTCTAATAAGCAATAAAGTAATTTAGTTCTATTTTCCATTCTGTGTGTGCTTGCATACGTACATTTTTGACCATTCACACGCAGCAACAAGATCCTGATAACCACCATTGTCTTCTACTATGGCTTGTTTTGTAACAGATGCTTAAAATTTAGTGTCAGATTTTGATCAAAATTTTGAACTAAAAATGCTTCTGGGGTTTAAGCTTTTAGTAGTTTCATTACAGATCTACCCCTGTGTGTATATGTATGTATTTGTGTTTGTGTCTTTGAATTAACCTTTTGAGAGGACTGATTGAGATCACAAGAAATAATTTAAAAATTGTATTATCAGTTATATATTTTGTATTATATGTATTATTTATTTTCTCTTTCCTTACATTATCTGGATGGATTTTGTTGTTGTTCATTTTGTTTTTATATTCCTCTCATCAAATAAACTTGGTAAATGTTAACAGATTTAGAAAAAAAAGGAAAAAAGAAAGAAAATTATTATTATTATAATTATTATCCTCATTATTGCAGAAAATTCAACAATTAATAGGTGTTAAAGCAGTATGCACCAAAAAATGTAAAACATATAATTAAAAAATTAAAAATGTTTCTGATTTCATTCAAGTATCTGTTGGGCTTTTTTAGGGGTTTTTTTAAATTTTGAAATCAACATGAAAGTTTTCTGAAATTTGTTAATGGATGTAGACAAAAAAACAAAACAAAAAAGTTTTTAATATTACTGATTTCCTTATTTAAATTAAATGTTTATAATGGTTTTCTTTTATTCACCATTGTTAATTTCCCTTTCTTGTCAGGCCAGAGAATTGTTCTAATAGATTTTAAAGTAAACAGCCTTTTCATTCTCATTAAGTGAATATTTAAGGATTCTTCATTCAAAAAAAAAAAGCACCAACACATCTTTCAGAAAAACATTCTAGAAGAGTACTCTTTAATAGACTTTCTTTTCAATTTAACCTTTTTTTTTGTATTTATCTTACAGATTTCCTTCCATAAAGTGAATGGCTTACAACTGCGACTGTTTGTGTAGAAAGCAGTTTTTGATGAAAGAACAACTTCCTGTAATTGGTATTAATATTGATTTTTCTCTCTCTCTGTGACACTGATTGAGTTTCTGTCTGACCGTGTAAGGTGGCTACTGACCAATGTCCAAAACCCTCAAGGCAATTGATTTATTCTTCAGAATCTCGTTTATGGGGACAGTTAATGTTTTTTATTCCTCTTTTTATTTATTTCCATCTCTCTAAGCAGCAGGAACAGACTGCAGCTCTTGGAATAACTAATTCAACCAAAATGTGATAGCACAGAGGACAAAACCTCTCCAGTGCCTGTATTGGTATATACCCTATTTTTTCTAAGTTCCAGAATTTATTTATCAAAACATTTTGTATTTTAAATTATACTGGTATATTTCCTGTTCTACTTAATGTTCCTAAAAATCTTTTTTCTAAGCTCCAGAACTAAGTTATCAAAATTTATGGTCTTTTGATTATGTTGGTATATTTCATATTCTACCTAATGCTCCTAAAAAGCTTCTTTTGACCTCCAGTATTTAGTTATGAAAATGAACGATATTTTAAATTATGTTGGTACATTTTACTGTTCTAAGCTAGTGTTTCTAAAAAATTAATCAAAGGCCATTATATTTTAATAGTTTCATTATTACATACTGACAATACAACATCTGAACAATGATACTTCATGTAACATCATCAAATTCTCTCTGACACTTAGCACAGTTCACCATTAATTTAACAATTAACATTTTATTCAACAATATAATCATGAGATAATAAAACACATTAAAAATGTAAAGCATTTCAGGTACTCTGTTTGTGTTCAACTGAAATGTTAAATAAGGCTAATTAATTAAATGTCATAATTACAGTTTTGATAAAAATATAAATAATTCACATCCTAATTAGTTATTTCTGACATGATGACAAATGTTTTGTTTGTCAGTATGCTTGATTACATTGAGTGATGTGTATTTTTGTTTAAGAAATTTCAGAAGCAAAGAATAATTCTTTTAGAGCAGGCAAGAAGATTGTTTTTTAATAATTCATACCGATTTATCTGATTTTTTGTTGTTTTTTTCCTATTTCCATAACAAATTTTATTTGTTTTTTGTTGTTTTGTGTTGATTTTTTGGGGGGCGGGTTGGGCATTGGGTGTGGTTTTATCTTTGTTGGTTTTCTTTTTCGATTTTCCTTCTCTTTTTTTTTTAAATTTAATTATATCTAATTTAATTTAATTTAATTTAATTTAATTTAATTTAATTTAATTTAATTTAATTTAATTTTATTTTATTTTATTTTATTTTATTTTTTTGTTATTTATATAATTTAATTTTTTTTAATTTTTTTTTTATTTGTCTGAAAAAAGCTCCAACAAAAACACAAACAACCAGGCAAAATGAATGAATGTGAAAAGTGATATTTCAACAAGTGGAGCTTAGAAATAAGTCTAAATTAGGATGAGATTTTTTTTATTGATTTCATCAGACAAACCCAAACAAACCAAATTACATGTAATAAAATCTGTCTTGTGTTCACATCAGTGATGTAATGGTGGTCTGGTTTATGAAAAGATGTTTTCTATGATGTTAATAACATCACTTTGTACACAAACTGTCTACCGGTAATGACTGATATTAAATTTAAATATTTCATGGTTCAGATAATTATAACTGATTAGTTATGTAATAATAAATATGACTGAAACAGAAAGATATTGTTCTAATTATGGTGTCTTTATTTTTGCATTTGATTTGTTTTCTCTTTATTTTTTATTTTTTTATTTTTTATTTTATTTTTTATTTTGTTTTGTTTTGTTTTTTTTATCATTATTAAATTTCTGCTTTCCTTTCACAAAAGTAATGAAAAATTATGTATGAAAAAATCAAAACAATCATCCTATTTATTTTTCTTCTTCTAATTTAATATAGAACTAAATCAAGACATAATCTAATAATTATTATTAACAAACAATTTATTTTATTTTATTTATTTACTTTTTACTTGTTATTTTTTTGTTTGTTGTTTATCTATCTATCTATCTATGTAACTGGCTCAAACAAGACATATTTTTCCTGTTTAGATATTTTTATTATTATTAAAATTATCAACAAGAAAAAGAAAGCAGTATCTTAAACAAACTCAATGAGGGGAATAAAAAAAAAAAAAAAATGATCACCATAAAATGTTAAACTTTAAAACTGAAGAAGTTACATAGCACTAATATAAATCTAAACTAAACCATTATTATCTTTTTATTTATTTATTATTATATTTTTAAATGTATGAGATAAAAGTATTATTATTTTTTTATTATTATTGTTACTATTACAATTATTATTATTATATTATTATTGTTATTATTATTATTATTATTATTATTATTATTATTATTATTATATTTATTATTACTATTATTATTATATTTATTATTATTATATTATTATTATATTATTATTATTATTATTATTGTGACTATGATTGTTATCAACTTATTCACAGTTAAAACTAGAGATACAACCTTCCTTAACATGAAAATCACCCCTAAATTCACATTTATCTCAGATATACCAATGTGTTCACACTATATTTTGTGGCGGCCAAAATGGTGATAGACCTAAGTAATTTATTAAGCTAGTGAAGATTAACTTGTAATGGTACCAACAAGAAGCTATCAGTCATTTTCACTGAGGTCTGCAGTCAACAGGCAACTTAATTAAAGAATGTTATGGTGGTGCCCAATACAGCACTCAAATAATTAGACCCGAAAACTGATGGGAGTAGCTATTTATCGACTTTTGTAAAAGGTGTGTGAGACCAGAATAATTGAATGACAGCTAAAACTGGAGCTTGTAGTAGGTTGCTATGGGACAGTAGAAGAATATTTTATACCTAAAGCTTGTTAAGATGTTATTTTTGGATAGAACGTGCTGTAAGTGACAACTTGTGTATCAGTGAAAAAAAAAAAAAAAATGTACCTAAGGCTTAATCAAACATATGTGACTAATAGAAAAAGGTACATGAAAGCTCTGTGTGTGTGTGTGTGTGTGTGTGTGTGTGTGTGTGTGTGCTGACATTTTAAACAGTTATTTATAAAAATACAGAACACAAGATTTAAAATGATAAATCTTACTTACAGAAACTATTGTTTTAAAACTGAAATATGACAGTGTAAGTAGCTGAATATTTAAGTACAAAGACTTTTTTTCACATTTTTCAGATATATATATATACACACACACACACACATTGAATTTTCATTCTTATAAGCTAGTAAATGGTTTAAAAAATAATTTTTATCATAAATTATACACAAAATTTCAGTTTGTCATTCTGTTAAATGGTTAAAAAAAAAAATAATAATATCTGCAGAATCAAGACACCAACAAGCATATTTTTGACTTCCTGGGTGGGAAGCATTAAGCACTTGGTGCAGTGGTTATGACATCAATTTGCTGAGATCTCACCTCCACTGCTGGCTCCCAAGCAGAACTACTTGTAAAACATTAAACTTGTTCTCTGCTAATCCTCTAACACACTAACAGTAACACTGTCTTTGTGTGTGTTTGTGTGTGTGTGTGTGTGTGTGTGTGATGTGTGTGTGTGGTTGATAAAACCACATTTCAAACTATGAATATATGGACAAACAGACAGATAATTAGGTAGTCATAAATGAAGGTATTTGCATTCTTAGCATTTTCGATCATGTTAAAACAGGTTAGAGTTGTTATTTTTCTTGTTGATGACCTTATTTATTTATTTACTTATTTACATATTCACTTATTCCATCATTTATTTATTTATTTAGCAAGCAGTTAATATATTCAAAATAAAGAAATAAATAAACTTACACTAAGTTTTTCTTCATTAACAGTATGTCAAAAAAAAAGCCCCAGAACTGATTTACTTAATCCTTGACCAGTTGCTTTCTATATTATTTATACAACAGCAAATTAAGCTGTACTATGTATGAATGTAGAACTTCTTCTCAGAATACTAGGACATTCTGCTGCTAGTAAAATCTCTACACAATTATTTTTCCAAAAAAAAAAAAGGTATGTTACCATGACAACTAAACCAGAATGAATGGAAATGTCTTGTATCTGCATTACTACAATGAAAAATCAGAATTCAGCAGACAAAGATTGTAAGGTCAGATACAAAAGAGTTAAGTAACAAAGAGACCATTAGTTTATTGAACTACCTGCATCCAGTTTTTTTTTTTTTAAATGGAATTATTTTAACTTTTTTTGTTTGTGACCTTTTTACTTGATGTTTTGTTTCCTAACAAGCAAATCAATCCTTTAATTTACTTCACAAAGGTTTTTCAGATACTTCTGCTTTGGATGCAGGTTAAGCAATAAACTAAAGAATTTTCTGCTGCTTAACTCTTTCATTTCCAAACTTACAATCAAAAAATGTTTGTTACAGGACAAGTTCCAAAAAAAACCTAATCATCTTGCTAAAAATATTTTATCAACTGCAAATTATGAAAAAAAAAACATGATCTAACATTTCTTTCTTGTATGTAATGTTTGTTAGGTCACCTAGTAAGTATACAAATAAAAAATCTGTTTTTATTTGGGGGTGGGGGTTAGAAAAGTTCAGTTGAGAATGGGTGGGAAAGAAATTTGTGTTTGATTGTCATAGTCATGCTTCACAGCTAATAAGAATAATGTTTTTGTTAATTGCATTGACCATGAAAAAACCCAAAAATGATCAAAGTGAGAGACAAAGCTGATAAATATACCTCATTAAATAACTTCATTTATTCTCTTTGATGTTCACAGTGCCTGGAAAGTTCAATCATGTTCACATCAGAAACTAATGCCAGTGTTAAGGAAATGGCTACTTACTAATTACAGCCACCTGTTATTTAGAATTGGTTACATACTACAGAAACAAAACTGAACAAGCTTTAATCATAATCCACTGATAAAATTTCTGCATGACAAAACAATTGCAAATCAATATGTGCGTGTGATCTAATAAAATCAATACATTTATATATATCCAAATGGACATTAGAACCAAAATGTTCTGCATGACAAAACAAATGCAAATCAATATACAAGTAAATAATACTGTATGTTCAGATATACAAAATCAGTACATAGACGTTCATTCAGATGCACATACAAACCAAATCATATTCATACACTTTGTTCTATAAATGGTTTTCAAAGACAATAGTTAATATTTCCTGTCTTAGGAAGATGCTTATAAAACATCCATTAATAGTTAAAAAAAAAAAAAAAATTTAAGAAATGTATTATATTTTTTCTTCAGAACTAACAAATGTACAATGAAATGAGGTTCTGGCTAGAACGGGAAACAGCCACTGATGATAAGAGCTGGTGTCTGTGACTGATGTGTCTCATAAAAGAGGATAATTACAATTTGTTTAAATCACAAGAGATTTTCTTAAGATTATTACTTCAGAGAACAAATAATCCAATATTTTCACATTAATCAGTTTACTGAGGTTTCATCTCAGTGAATGCTTTTACTGAATATGTTAGGATTAGCCTGGTACACAAGAAATTCAAAACAGAAAAGATTTTGTCAAAAACAATACATTTAATGGGCTGTAGCTATCCAAGAGATTATTTTATTAAGCTATTGTTCACAACATTCTGTTAATAAATGAAGTACGTTAAAAAATATTAAATATTAACAACTGAACTAATCACATTAATCTTTTCACAGACAACATAGCTAAGCTACAGAAGTAAGACAACAACTCAACATTACAAATAGTACTAAGTTAAGAATGTGAAAGTGAAACCTACTTGACCCAGTCTGATGTTTTCAGTGCTAACTTGAGCATGGCACATCTGTGTTTGGCTGACACAAGTCCCTGTGAGAAAAAGAAAAATTCAGTTTCATGTCCACATGCAGTCATGTAATAAAATATGACAATAAACAAACATTCTTTTTCACACACACACACAAACACACACACGCACACACACACACACACACAGATTTTAAAAATTTAGTGACAAATCAGATTTCAATTAAAACTTTGAACAAAAAATATTTATGTGCCTTAAGCTTTATTAGTTTCATGACAGATCTACCCCTGTGTGTATATGTATGTATTTGAACAAATGTTTCTTCACAAATAAACAAATGCATGCACACAAGTATACCTAATGACACACATACACTGACACACATACACAGAGAAACACACCCACACACAGGTTCCTTAGCTGCATGCAAATATAGTTTTTGAAAACAGAAGACTCTGGAATGACATTTCATCTACAAATGTGGTGGGAATGATAGCATAACAACATAATAATTCATCACATTATATCAGTGACATACAAATGTTAGTGAACGGAATCAGATCAAAGTCTCATCTAGTTTACCACTTCATATATATATGTGTGTGTGTGTGTGTGTGTGTGTGTGTGTGTGTGTGTGTGTGTGTGTGTGTGTGTGTGTGTGTGTGTGTGTGGTAAACCAGATCAGACTTTGAACTGAATCAACATCACTAACCTAAATATATATATATGTGTGTGTGTGTGTGTGAATATATATATATATAGTCGAAACTATTTATTGGACTAAAAAGAGGACAATGATTGTCCATAAATCAAAAATCCAGATTTTCCAAAGGGTTAAATTACAAATTGCACAAATACAATGCTAGCAATCTAGAATAATATATAGATCTAAATTTACTTTAAATCCACAATGTGCAGAAATGTATAGAATTGAATTTACTTTTAATTCGCAGTTCTTAGATGCCCTGATGGGCAAAAGAGTGAGTTTGTTTTGCTGTAATTGTAAATTGGTGCCACTATCAATACACAAAAATAATAAGAATAATGTTCTAAATCTAAACAGTTCTGAGATAACACACACTGCATTCACAGCATGAATTCACAAGTGGCCAGTGTAAACAAAGAAACTGGTGTCCTCAGTGAGATTTCTTTCACATATTTCACTAACTCACAGTTTGCATGAATTTTGCTAAAAATGAAAATATTTGTATATATTTGGCAGGCAGGATGTGTTAAACGGAGAATTAAGCATACATACACATACAACACTAAAATACATACATATATTACAAAATATTACAAACATACACACACTAACATAAAACATAAAACCATACAGGTACATATATTCAAAAACAAACAGGCAGATAGACATATATATATATATATATATATATATATATATAAACAAAGGATGTCCGTAAAATTACTACACACTTAAGCTGAAACAAACTCTATTAAATATGTATATTCGTTCCATAATGAATCACAATATTGGCTTGTTACTTGCAATGCAATTGGCCTGACAAAATCTAAATACAGTTCACACAATTAATTTTTAATTGCGATGCAGCTGAAGTATCATTATTTTCATTCACTTTCAACCATGCCATGCAAGTTGACATTAGAAGAGCATAAATTTATTATGAAGAGATATTGGACACACACACACACGCACACACACACACACGCACACACAGACACACACACACACACACACACACACATAGACACACACACTCAGTGACAGACAAAACATAAAGTTAATAAAGAAATCTAACCTCTTTTGAATATCCATCACTAACAGGAGAAATAATTCCACCTACAACTTGATAACGTCCTGTATTATTTAACTGATCCCGAGCAAGTTCTGAAATAATGAAACATATTTTTGTAAACTGCAAGAAGTTAAGGTGTAGAGGTGGGTTTTTTTCTTTTACTTGTTCTGTCTGTCTTCTGCATATGTGTGTGTGTGTTTGTGTGAATATGTTTGCTTGAGTGTGGTTGTATGTATATATATCCTCTCTGCATGAGCCAAATATTTTCCAAGAATGACAATTAAAACAATACACATTTGATATTTGTTGAATCAGTTAATATACATATACTATAGTATGTTGATAATTATAACATAATGAGCAAGTAGACATATCAAAAGTGAGGGGTTTTTTCCACTATTTTCCTCATTATATTTTGATAATCAAATCCAGACAGGATTAGTAATTTATTAATGAAAGTATGGCATTTGTTATAATAACAATAACAAATAAATAAATGAAAATAATTTTTAAATATTAAATAAATAATAATAATAATAATAATGTTAATAATAATTTTAAAAAAAAAAAAAAAAAGGGAAAAATGAAAGAGGGAAAGGAAAAGAACAGAACAGAAAAACGAAATCTGTAAACAACAATCACATATCTGTTATTATTTCGGCTGATTACGGTATTTACGTCCACCGGATTATTCTTCTTTACGTTAAACCGGCATTATTCTATCCCAAAACAGTCATGTTTAGTCATTTATACCATGTACCCTTGGCATGCTAAGTAATAAATATCTTACCAAACATCCGCAGATGCATGTTTGTTACAGGATTAAAAGATCCACACGCTATAAGCATTACTTTTGTCGGAGACGCCATAACGAAACTAGATGGTCTGGGAAACATTTCTTTGCCCTTGCGATAAAATGGGTCATGATGATTGATGCCTGTCACTTTAATATTCATGAATCTACATGGGGGGAATACAGTAACTCCACGTAGAGACGAACAAATCCCGCCTACAATTCCCATAAATATTAAGTTTGTTTAGTTCTTTGTTTTGATCACGGGGCGTTTTTTATCGAGTTTAAAAGCATGGGGGCGTGTGTTTAAAAAATACACAAATAATAATTTAAATTTTTCTATCAAAGCAACATATAATTTTAAATCACATTTCACTGGTTGCGGATGAAGCAAATATAATATTATGCTTAAATTTGAAAATTGATCAAAATCTCGTTTATCTGATAATAATCACTGTAATGGCTGCGCCCATCAACATGTGCAGCGTCTGCTAGTTTTTCTACTTGTAATTCAACTAATTGGTAAGCGTTGAGTTACTTATATTCATAATAATGTATGTATGACACGAATTAGATAATATAAGATGGAAATTTAATTTTTTGATGTTTTGTTTAATATGATTATTGCGTATAATTATATTACGATTCTTAGTTTAACTTTTATGTTCATCACTTCATGATTAAAATTTATATCATATATCATATGTAACTTATGTTGTCAGTCGTGTGGCGTGTATGTTGTAAAGCTATAATTATGTAAGTTGAAATTGAAAGGCATGCTGTATTTTCTTACTTTCAAGCTTTGTTATAATAAACAGATAACTGAAAATCTGTTATTAATGTAAAAGTAATTGAAATACATTAAATTGATTACTTCACTAAATATTTGATTAGATCTTGTTAAAATGTAATGTTACTATGTTAAATTGTTTTGGTGATGGGTTTTGTTTCCTCTGTATCATAAACAGATATAATGTAGTATATATTTCTTATTATCTTTTTATATCAGAATTGTTTTCGTCAATAAATAATTGTTTAAATATAATAAGTATTGTATTCTAAAGTAAAACCCTTCACACAATTAATATAGACACAGCAATAAAAACAGAATGGTAGCAAAGAAGAAAAAGAAGTTTGTTTCAGACAAAGTGAGAACAAAGAAAGCTGAAGTTAACAAGAAAACAAATCCCTTTGAAGTTAAGATTAATCGTCAAAAGCATCATGTGTTGGGTCAGAAGATATCAAAATATGACAAAGGAGCTCCTGGAGTGTCTCGTTCAAAGGCTATTAAAAAAGTAAAATTATTATTTTTAAATCAGTTGATCTGGTAACTGTAACATAAACAAGTAGCATAAGTCATGTGTCATATTTTCTCCAAGTACTTATCAATGCTGTTCATGGCACCAACTTTACAGTTTATTTGTAGTTATTTAATAGTAACAATAAAAAACAAAATATCAGTTACAAAATGTATCATATGAAAGTTGTTTAAAATTAAATTGAGTTAAATGTAATTATTTTGTGTTTGTTATAAAATTTGTGTTTATTTCTTATTTTAATTTTAATTTATTTTAATCACAAGTACTTTGAAATGTAATCTTTAAATATTTACTTATTAATTATTATTATTATTATGTTATTTGTTTATTGTTTGTTATTTTTAGGTTATTTATATATTTATTATTTATTTACCTTTTCTTTTTTTTTTTTTTTTTTTTTTTTTTTTTTTTTTTTTTTTTTTAAAATCCACTCTACTTCATGAATATAAGGACAGGTTCAAAGCCAACAAGTTCATTGACAAAAGATTTGGAGAAAATGATACCAGACTTTCTGTTGATGAAAAGATGCTGAAACGATTTGCTTTAGAAAGAGAGGTATGTAAAACAAAACAAAACAAAAAAATATCTAAGATCACTTTTGGACTGGGTTATAATTTGTTTATAGATTTACAGTATTAAAGATCTGTTGTTGCTGTTCTGTTAGTGGATCACATCAAATGATAGCCATAGCAAAAATCATAAATATGAAAATTTACTAATGTATCAGTTATCATAAATATTTATTTATTTATAGCATTTGAAAAGAGCACATTTAAGATTTATAAAGAAAAAAGAAAAATTGAGGATCATTATAGTTATTACTTTTATGCATATTATTTACCATTGTATATTAAAATACCAAGCATAATAACATTATTTTATATATAAATTATTAATATTAAGGTACCAGATTTAGCCTACAGTAAAATAATGTTTATCATTCATTATTTATTACATGTTGGACAAAGGCATAAGAACAACTGTAAATTTGAATTTTACTGTTTAAATGATCAGTTACCTATTATTACAGAGACAGTTTGAGAGGGGTAAATACAGTTTAAATGATGAAGAAGAACTCACTCACTATGGACAGTCGTTGTCAGAGATTGAGAAATTTGAAGATCCAGTCGTCAGCGATGATGAAGATGATGAAGATAAAGGAAAGCTAAGTTGTAAGTTTTATGATTATTTCCTTTACTGTAGAAGTAAACATAGAAATACCAAGTATTTACTCTCTACTGCATGGTTACTGAATACTATGCAGTTTGTTTGCCAGTTGGTAACTCAGGCAAAATGAGATGGATAATGTTAGCTTTTGTCATATTTTTTGGTCTTACAAAAAATAAAGTAAACAATTTTGTTTTTAAATGGTCTTTGTGATGTAACTTTTTCTATTCTTTTCTCTGAGACACTGATGTAGTTTTACTTTCAAATAAACATCTTCCTTATCCAATTACTTTTCATTTTTATTTCTTTGTTTATAAATTATTACAATTTGTTTCATGGACCATAGTTTGTTCATTTCTTGTTATGAGTAAGAATGTCCTTTTTAAAGGAAAATGCATAGGTTAGTCACACAGAATGCTCATTTTTGATAGTTATTAATACCATGATATTTTTATAGAAAGGCTTATGAAAGATACATTTCATTCTGACTAATATGACTAAGAAGAAATATATTGAGTTTCCTGTATTTTTATATTATTTGAAAGGAACAGTTGTCATCTAGTAACCATTATTATAGTAGTATGCTGATTCTCTCTCATTTTTTTTTTTTTTTTAGCAACACTTGTTGCTGAGGAACATTTTGGAGGTTTCCTAAAACGGAAAGATGATGAGGAAGAGAAGAAAACGTGGAAAGAAAGAATGGAGGAAATGATTGCAAAGTCTAAAAAAGAAAAGGTAATTTCAGATGATAATGAGATTTATTGGTAAACGGCTGCACTGGATATTATCATTCATTAGTATATGATGCATGAATAACTAGGGCAGGGGTCTCAAATCCAAGGGGGAAAAAGGGCCATTATGTATTCAGTAAGAGGACCGACAAGCCAAGGATAAAGGTGTGGTGTGGAGAGGTATGGATGTTACAGTTTTCAGGAACTACATAAACGTAAATAAATGTAATATATCAGACATTTTATTGAATATTAGAGCTTATTTTGTGGAATATGGCAAGCCTGTGGCAATGAAAGCAGTGTTACTGGCAAACAAACAGATGATTGCCAGTCATGTATAATTAGTCTGTGTGACATATGTTTGAGACCCCTCATCTAGTGTTTATCTTTATTTTATCTTTATTTTATTTTTATTTCATTTAATTTTTTTCTTTTTTTGTTTTTGTTTTACACTTATATGCTTGTTGTTTGTTTTGTTAGTTTTTTATTTATTTTGTAATTTTTTATTTTTTTATTTATTAAGTTATTAATTTTTGTATTTGTTTACAGGTGTGAAAATGTGCATTGTACACATTTGTTAACTGAAATAAAAACACAAAAAGAATAATTTACGTTTGTATATTTTATTTTTATTTTTCAGTATGAGCGACAGACAGAAAGAGAAGAAACTATAGAGCTGACAGAAAAAGTTGACTTGGAATGGAAAGATGTCATGCAGCTTATAACAGCTTTTGTGAGAATTTATCACTTTTTAACTGTTAATTTTGTCTAAGAATTATCTAATAATCAGCATGATCAGTTCCTATAGGGGCAGATGTTATTCCCATTCCAGAAATATCTTAAATCTTAAGTTCATATTACTGTAGCTAATAAATATAGTCCTGTTGAATTTATTTGTACAGTTATAACTATAGTGTTCAGAAGTAAAGTTCTGTTATGATGAAATCATACCCTGATGCATCATCTATTGAGGTATTCCCATTTTGTTTAGTTATTTTACTGTTTAATAAAAAGCTGTGGCCGGTTCTTACCTTTCTATGAAAAAGTGAATATAGTTAAATAGTTGAGATGTAACAAGTTTTATAAACCTTCACTTTAACTGGAGAATCAGTTTGCTAGATAAAGCGTTCAAATCCCAACACTGGGATATTAACAACATTTAATAGTTGAAATGAAATACTTTGTACTTGTCTTCACTTTAACTAAGAAATATTATCACCAGCACTTAATAAGATTATTCAAGGTTCTTAGGTCTTCTCAAGATAGATATGCTTAAATCTTCAGTAGATGTAAACATGATCAAAATAGCTGGTTGATTGATAACCATATATTTATACTTACAGTTTCTCTCAAAGGTCTTGATTAAGAAACATTTAAAATAGTAATATTACACTCATTAAGATGTTTCTTTTATTTGTTACATTCTTTTTTTCCTCACACAGAAATCTAGTCGGGAGGAGTTAGATAATAAAAAGAAGACAGCAGATGAATATGACATCACAGTCAGAGAACTGAGATATGAGATGAAAGGCAAAGTAAGTAATAGTAATTAAGATGCTAATAAAAATCTTCTGTATCTTTGTACTGTTTACATTGTAAATCTAGGATGTTTAAACTTCAGTAAAAATTTACCCAGACATTGGTAAATAATTAATGTTATTTTTGTTAAGGGAGTTGGCTTTTGCCTAAAGGATCAATAGATCACAGAGTTATCCTGCTCCAGTGCACTGTAACTGGTTTATTGTTTCTTGGAATATCAGAATCTCTTGATGCTAATAATTAGAATATGTTAATGAAGATTTTGTTTCTTGAACCAGTTGTCTCATTATGCAGTAATAACCAAAACATAAAACCCATCAAATATTTGATACCAAAACTAATATAAAATTGTGTGAATTACCATTACACAGTGTATTTCATTTGCTGTTTAAATTTAAAATATTTTTTTTATTTTTATTATAGGCTACAGATCGTTTGAAGACCCCTGAGGAACTCGCCAAAGAAGAAAAAGAAAAATTAGAAAAACTGGAGGTTGGTTAATTGTTGTTCAGTAATTCACTTTCTTTTATTTTATTACTATATTACAGTTTTTCATATTATATATTTTACCTATTCTCTCTTGTTGTAAGTACCTCGTGGTATCAGTTTCTTTTCTTATTTGGTGTAATATATAAACTAATCCATACTGTGGATAATATCATTATTTCATATGTTAAATGTACAGTTCAAATCTAGTAACAGTTAATATTAACAGTCATTCATTCACCATCACAGCTACATTTTATTGTTTCAAGGACATCATTGTTTTTCATTTTGTTCAGAAATATTTTTGCAGAATCTTGATAATTTATTTCAGTTTTATATTATGTTGAAAAGACAAGTTGCAACTTGTAACATTAATTACTGGTTAAATGTCTACAGTTACTTCCATTTATCAGAATTAATTATTGTTTGTTTGTTTGCAGGCTGATAGATTAATGAGAATGAAAGGTATAACCACATCGTCAAACACACAAAAACAGTCTCATGTTTCTGCTGATGATCTTAATGATGGGTAAATCTCATAATATAATACTTCATTTATTTTTTGAAAAAATGTTTGATTTAGTTTTGTAATTTATAGCTGATCAATTTTTTTTTTTTCTTTACTATCCGTTTTTAATTAATCCTTGGTTCTTTACTTATTGTTTTAATTCATTTTTTTTTTTTTAATATTTAATATTTATTTTATTATTGTTATTATCTTTTCAATGTTTATTTATTTCTCTCTTATTTCATAATTATTATTTTTATTATTTTAATTCTGTTCATTTATTCATTATTTATTTTGTTATTACTTTTTTCATTGTAGATTCGTTATTGACAACCCTGACAAAAACAAGAGAACTGTCAGATTTCATGATGGCAAAATGGTAAAAGATTCTAACGATGATGATGCAAATTCCATACATGATGACGGTGTGAAATGTGATAATGAACCAGATGATGATGTTGAAGGAGAGACCGATGATGATGATGACCAGGAGGGTGAAGATGATGACAAAGAGAGTGTTGAAGATGATGAAGACGGTGACAGTGATGACAGTTTTGCTGACATCATGTCAGAAGAAAGTGACGAGGAAGAAGAAATGAAAACTGACTCAATTTCTAACAAAAGTGTCGATGTTCCTGTTTCTAAGGAAAATACCACCATTTCTCACAAAAGTGATTTTGATGAAAAAAGCCAGCTGAAATCTGCTTTGAAAAAGACACCTGAAACCAAAGAAGAAATTAAAGTGAGTTTTTATTGATAATATTCCAGTTAATAACTAATTAATTGAATTACTTTGTTAAAATGTATTTGTTAGATAGGTATAATATACTTTGAAAACTGACAGTTGCATATTCTAACAAACCAAAAAAATTTTATAACCAAAATAAAGACCGTTCAGTTAATACCTTTCAGTCCTTCTACACGATTTTTATATTTGAAATAATTATCAAATCTTTGTAGGCAAAACAAGCAGTGATTGAAGCTGCCAAGAAGGAATTACCATATATATTTAAAGGTAAGAATAAGTTTTTATATCCTTATCTAGATACATACATACATATTACATACGTACATATATATGTACAAGATATATTTTGTTTTACATTTTTAATTACTTTGAAAAATAGTCTAATGCAGAGGCCCCCAAATGTTTAGATTCATATCTCCCTTGATGTCCTGTCGTCACCTTCAGTGTTCCATTTCTTTTCAACCATTCCATAAGAGTGTAAAGAGTTTTAACCTAAATGCACATTGAGTGAAAAGATAGGAGAAACGATAAATTATTTATCTTTGTCACTTCAACACAGATGCTTATTGATCCCTAGGGACCAGTTGGTTTCTCTGTTAGCAACTCATCTGTATAATAAGTTTCAAAAATTTTGATTAAATTAAAGTTTCATAAAAAAAAACATTTCAGCACCAGAAAGCTATGAAGAACTGTTAGAACTTTTGGATGGACACTCGACATCTGATAAGTTGACAGTCATACACAGAGTGCGGGCGTGTCACCATCCAAGTCTTGCAGAGGGAAACAAACAAAAGTTGGAAGTGTGTAATCTTGTTCTTACTTCTTTATTCTTGTTTTATTAGTCTATCCATTTTTATTTATAGAATCTTTACTATGTTACTCCGTATTCCCATTATCATTACTGTCCTGCTGCTACTACTACTACTACTACTACTACTACAACTGTTACAGCTACCATTGCCCTCACAATACTACTACTACTAATATAGTTGTCATTATTATTACCACTGCAGTTTCTAATTATTGTCATTACTAGTCATTTCAACTGTTATTTATTTATTACAAGTGCTGTTATTGTTACTGCTACTACTAATACAAAATTATCAGTACCACTCCTGTAACTGTTACTTATGTTATTGTTATTAATATTATTATTATAACTAATATGCTATAGTGATCACTGCCATTACTTGGTTTATTCCATCTGCAGACGTTATTCAAGCTGTTAGTGCTGTATTTTGGTGAACTGTCTGTTCAGGAGTCAGTAGAAATGCCACTGATAGACAAACTGACTGTCCATCTGTATGAAATGACACAGCAGATGCCAAATCTAGCTGCAGAAGAAATGCAAAACCAGATAGTCAACAGACAAGCCGAGTTTTCAGAAATAGCTGAAAGAAGCAGACGTCAACTGAAAATTAATCTTGATACGGTGAGGTTTTAATTTTTAAACGAAACACTGTCTTTAATTGTTTAGTTTTTTAACAGAATGTTTTTGATGTGTTTTATGAATGTGAGAAGATTCTATGATTTGTTTATGTGAGCAAAAAAATGTAATACTGTTATGTGAAGAATGATTTTGAGGTTGTTGTGCATGATTGTATAAATTCTTCAGTCAGTCAAAAAAACGTAATATTTTTATAATGTCAAAAACGTTTGTATTCATAAAGTAAAGTGATGCAATATTATGAGTATGCCATATAATGTTCATTGAATTACATAGATAAGAATTCAGATAAATAAAATTATATTTCTGATTTAACTATGTAATTTTAAAATATTTTTTTGAACATAAACTGTTATAGTTGTTTTTATCACCTTAACTATTTTATTATCTTCTTTCACATTATTCAAGCAATTTTATTATAATCATCATTTTTATCATGATGTTTTTTATTTTAAAGTTTTTTTTTTTAACCTTTATTTCTTTTTTCCTCAGTTTTTCTATCTGAAACTTGTGTCAGTTTTATTTCCCACATCAGATTTCCACCACCCAGTTACAACACCTGCCATGATTCTTATTGGTCAGCTGCTGGCACAGGTATGTATGTTTTACCTGACATTGTTTTTTGTTTTAACATAAATCCTTCTTCTTTTATTTATTTTTACATTTTTTTTTAATATCCAGTAACTTCAGTTTTATTGTATATGAACATTAACAGTAATGTTCAAAGCAATTCCATCATGTCACTTTATGGCAATACTGAGATATCTGTACACTAGCAAATGAAGTGAATAATTACCCATAATCATATTAACACACACAAACACTTCCATATGATATCTAATGATATCTGTATGTGTGTATGATTATATATTTTCTTTGTATATTTTGTGAGCTCATCTTTTTTAATTTGTTTTTTATGTGATGGGGGGAACAATTAAATGAATTAACAGGATAATAACTAAGAAGTAATTCATCAGTAACATTTTTAGAACAAGTGGTCAGTGTAATTACCTGAATGTTTTTACAGTGTCCAGTGAAAACGGAACGAGATGTGGCCAGTGGTCTGTTTTTGTGCACACTTTGTTTACAGGTGAGAGAAAACACATACGCTGATCTATTTACAGGAATTAATTATGCTAGTATATACATATATAAATTGATGACTGAAATGTGTCTGTTTTTGGCACAAAATAATAATTCATATGTATCTTGGGTACTTGATAGATGAAGCTCAGGTTTGTATGAATTATTTGAGGAGTAAAAATATTACAGGCACCCTGGGACAGCACATAAAGTTTTATTTTATTTCAAAGAAACAGAATCATTTATAGATATTAACAGAAAAAACAACAACATATATTTAATAAAAACATTGTACAAGTTATAAAGTCTTTCCAAGTGACAGCCAAATCAGATACATATAAAATATAGTTTTACCTTGTCTTGAGGAAACTGATGCTTGGTGTTTAAGAAATATGTTTTTGTAATTTAATTTGTGAAAGATATTCATGTGAAATAATAAATAATGTTTATCTCTGTATATTTCAGTATGTCTGTTTGTCCAGAAGATATTTTCCTGAGGCTGTCAACTTCTTACATGGTGTGCTGTTTCTTTCAGCAGAAAAAGAACCAAACAAAAGTAGGTGTATTATTATAATTAGGTGGGTTTTTTTTTACATATTGTTTTATGTAGATGTGTATATTTTAATATATTTATTGTTAAATTGTTTGGTTTCACATTTAAATTTCAGTTGAAAAATTAGTTCCTCCATTTAAACCTGTTGGAACTGAAGTGAACTTGCTGGTGGTGGAATCTCAGGAAGCAAAGTAAGCTTGAATCCATATAATAGAGGAAAAAAACTACTTTTAAAAACATTTGTTAGTTATCTTAAAATATTTTTTATCCATGTATAAAAATATCTGCTTCATTAGTTCAATTAAAAAAAATAATACAAATTAAATTTGTTATATAGATTGGGATTAAATTATTATTTATTTATTTATTTATTTTACAGGAACTGTGAACTTAAAGCCTTTAATGTGGTCAAAGTGTTGGGTCCTGAGACAGTTCAGGAAGAGCTGTCTACAGATAATTTTAGGTAAAAAAAAAAGATGTATTTTAAAATATATTTTAGGCTGATTTAGAAGCTGCATGTTTGTCAATGGTATTGCAATATAACCATGTTCTTACCAACCAGAGCCATTTAGCTGTGATCAGAGCACGTTTTAATGTTTGTGGGAAAATCCTTATAAGATTATTTGGTAGTAAACATGAATAAACCACTGAATGCTGTAAGCAGTTCTATCATAACAAATAACTGTTAATAATAAAATGAACTGAGATACAAGTTCTGTTCATTCATTCACATAATAATAATAATAATATTTTTAATTTTCATATCCTTTGTTTTAGGGTTAATGCTGTAAACAGTTGTGTTCATCTGCTGCAAGAGTTCTCTGCTCTTTACTGTGATCTTCATTCTTACACAGAAATATTTTTACCTGTAAAAGAAATGTGTTTAAAATTACCTAAACACCTGTACCCAGAACCTCTCCAGGTGAGATAAACATATGTATTTTTTATTATTATTATTTTTTTTTTTTAATTCTGATATTTTCTTATTAACAAAACCATATTATTTGTCTCCAAGAGCAATACATTCACATATTTTAATTTTTTTAATTTTTTTAATTTTATTATTATTATTATTTATTATTATTATTTTTATTTTTATTTTTTTCTCCTTAGAATGCAGTAAGCGATCTGCTGCTACAGATAAATGAAGCCAGTCAGAAACCAAAATGTTGTTTGGTACTTCAAAAAAAGAAACCTCAACCACTGAAAATGTTTGAACCTAAGTTTGAGGAAGTGTAAGTTTTGGAGTTGTTCTGTTTCCTTATTATTATTATACATTTATTTATTTTTAATTTTTTAACATTCTAATAAAAATGAAACAGTACTACTAATAGAAGAGGCAATATTCAGTAAGGATTGCTTTGTCAACTTCATATAAGGTTAGTTCTATAAATGTAAGGATGAATAATTCTCCATGACAATGTGTTGAGATATATAGATAGATAGATCGAATACATGAGATTGTTTGTGGTTTTACATAGTTAAACAAGTGTACATTCACAACAAAATTACTGATGTGGATTACATTATTGGTATATATTCAGAAATTATGCTGTTTTATGACTAAAGCTAAAACACTTTGTTACAGATGGGATGGAAGGAAGAAGAAAGGAAGTAACAGAAAAGCCAGTGAGAAGCAGAGACTGGTTCACAAACACAAGAGAGAAATGAAAGGAGCTGTTCGGGAAATCAGGAAGGATGCTCAGTTTCTTGCCCAGGAGCAGCTGAAGGAGACTATGATAAGGTGAGTTTTGAAAAACATCACTAACCAGTGATTATTACAACCTGAGAAATGATTATCATTGATCATTGATAGATTTAAAAAGATTAAATAAATAATAAAATTAATAAATAATTCAAAGAGTATTTCAGTTATGTACAACATGTATAAGTACATTCAAAATAAAGAAAAACAACTTTTTAACTAAATGTATTTCTTAAGCACATTTTATAAACACAAGTTTGATGTTTCTTTTATTTCATACAGAATTTGGCGTGCACATATTAGTGTATATCTATATAAAACAATTACAATAAAAACAACTGATAATTTGATTAATTCAAATTTTCCGCTTAATATAATTTATTGTTCTCTGTAGAACATAATGAGAAAAAAATAAACACAAAGTTGACCTTCTCCTTGGTTAAAGGGTTTATTATCTCTTTGAACTGTTTTAATGACTAATATTTATGATTTTCAGAGATGCAGACAGAAAACGCAGAGTGAAAGATCTTCACGCCAGTCTGGCCATGCAGGAAGGCGATTACAAAAAGATGAAACGGTTGAAAAGCTGATCAGAACATTTCTTAAGAATATTATGTGTATAATATTTTGTAAAACATAATAAACATTAAATAAAAGAGAAATTTATTTTTAATAAGTGTCTCTTTAAACATACGAAAAAATCATTCCAATCTCCATTTTGTTTTATTTTTATAAACATTTCTGAGGAATATCTTTGTTGCTGACTTACATTTAATATATCATGATAGATGATCCAAAGCAGACAATAGCTAATTAGCAGATTCTTTATCCTGGTTGGATACTCTGTTACCCTTATCTTAGATGAATTTATTTACCATACTATCTAGTGCCCGAGAACTTTTTTTAATCAAAGGACAGAAGTGATTTCCACAAAAGGAAATGTTCATCAAAGCTCTTTTTCTAGTAATCAGAAAGAATAGCTGGCACCTGCATTAATCTATCCTTTCCTTGTGTTTCATACAAGTATTCTAATCACTAATCTACAGATCACGTGAATTAAAATGTTAATGCATTATTATAAGACAATATGATTAGAAAGCAATAGTAATAAATTCAAAATATTAATTTTTATTAAACAGAATTTGTTTATTACAATAACTAAAAACAAATATATATATATATATATATGATTTATATCACATAATAAATTTTTATCTAGTATTGCAAGAGAATTTATTAGAAATTTTTTTCTCCAAAATAAATTCAACATTACTACTATAGCCCATAAATTTCAACTCGGTTATGATCCGTTTTTCATTAATGCATTACTTATAGTGGTCTGTTTTAAGTAGTAAAAATAGTACACTATTCTGTACAGTACATTGCAAAGACCTGTTATATATGTTAATTTCCATTAATGAAAGACTTTTGCTGAGGGGGTGGCTGTAGGGGATGAGGATCTCTATATTAAAAAGGGAGATTAAAAATAATTTCTACAATTTTAGCCTGACAAGGGTTTATGAATGATACGTCTGAATATTCATCTGTGTGAACGATTATTCAACATGGCTGGTAACGAGCACACAGAAAATGATGGTTGTACAAATTATTTTCAACAATGGCTGATTCATGACAACAATTATTTATCAGTAAAACACAAAACTGAACTGAGCATGTTTAAATCGGATGTAAAAATTGTTCCATCACCATCCTTAATGAAAGATGAACTGTTCTAGTGTGGCAGATGTAAAACTTAAACCAAATTACCTCTACATGTTGAATGTATGTACAATGATATCAGAGGTTTGAAATTCTTCATCCACCACCAGTTTGAATAGTTTTGTGAAAATAAAGTTTTGGTCTTTTGTTTTTATAATAAATACTGAAAGCACCTCTCTGAAATTACCATTGCAGATACTGACTGTGAGAAATATGAGACTATTCACAAACTGGTCACCTTTTGTGAAATGATGCTTACCTCCTACTAATTTAACCATTTCAATATGGAAGATGTTGAAAGTGACCTAAACTCCATGTACATATAATAGAGATTGTCAAGGAATCTTAATTGGCAATAGTTATGGATGATACCAGTATTTCACATGGAACATGTATTTTCAGATACAGCTGGTTGCTTTTATAACTTAAATAATCTGAAATAATGATGTTGGTAATTCATGTGAAAATTTACAGCTGGTTGGGTTTTATCACTTAATTAATCTAATATAATGATATTGGTAATTCATGTGAAAATTTACAGCTTGTTGGTTTTATCACTTAAATTAATCTGAAATGATGATACTGGTAATTCATGTGAAAGATCACAGCTTGTTGGTTTTATCACTTAAATTAATCTGAAATAATGATGTTGGAAATAATGATGTTGGTAATTCATGTGAAAGATCACAGCTTGTTGGTTTTATCACTGCTTAATGTGACACACATCGAGGACACAGAATTTGGCACGGCATGTTGGACATGGTGACTTGCTGCTGAGCCAGCTCTCGGGCTGGTTCTGATCCTGACGACTGGCAAACCATTTCCCCATGCACTCCAGACACCACATGGGACGACAGTAACACGGCACGCAGTCTCCGCTGTCCACATTGTCACACAGTTTGTGTAGTTTCACATCAGCTGTTTTCTGCATGCAGCCAATGCAGTTTTCAACCTCCTGAAATGTTAATTCAAAAAGTAAAATTGTTAATGAACAGGGGTTTTTTGGACAACACATCAGTATGTTTTAAGAATTTTTATTATCCAGTATGAATATATATACATTTGTTTTAAATTATAATAAATAAGACTGAAGCTAATGATATTATGCTATGGATAATTTTGTATTGATCAAGAGGAAGACAATTTTTCAAATATACCAACATAAATTCCTAATCCTTCCAAATGATTATTTTGGTTCTGTAGACTACATTTTAAGCTAATAATTAGGTATGATGATAAAATAAGAAGTGCACAATGAAAAGTGATAAAATCAAATATAAAATCATTTGAAATTATGAAAAGTGTATTTTAGCTATATTTTAATAATATTGATAATAGTGAAAGAGTTACCATGGTGGGTGGAGGGGTGAAGGGGGGATTCAGATTGACTTGTTCACGGAATGCCTCCAAGAACTGATCACTCAGAGATTGTCTGATGACAATATTTCTAGCATTGCGAACTGGAGACTGAAGTTTCTCTTTGAGATCTCCAAATTCTACAGCATTTAACCTGAAAAAGTTCACATTTTTGTTAACATTACTTATGGTATACCTATGGTATATTACAAAAGAAGTTTAACCATTATGAACATTTTCAAGTGAGTTTCACAAATGTTTGCCACACTCAAACTTTAGGCAATATTAAGCAATGATAGATTTAATAGTAAACACAGTACATGAATATTCCCCCAATAGATCATATGTACTCTATTTGTTAATTTAATAATATATGTCATTATCTGTTATTATCTCTCAATTTATTTTTATTTACCAATATAAATACTAATAATAAATAATTTACATTGTTGGAAGTAATCTTTAAACAAACAAATAATTATTGAGTTTCCTTCTTCTCTTCTTTTCAAAAAAAAAAAAAAGAATCTGTACAACATTTTGTAATCTTTATAGATTATTACATGATCATTTTACTGATTTGTGATTAATTTGTATGATTAATTCCATCTGAAAAAAAAATCATGAAAAGTAGACATTATTACTTGCCTGACATTAAATGATTTTATATTTGGATTAACGACACCAACATGGATGTACAAAAACTGAGCTGGAGTAAGATTCTCATAAGATATTTCATGTTCTTCAGATCCTGACAGAGTCAAATGAATATCTTGTTGGTGTGCAATGTTCACAAAATAAGCAGACGTCTTCATGATCCAGGAATCAGTAACTATCAATCTCCGTCCATGATGACCTGTTGTAAACTTATCAACTCTGCGGAATTCAATATCAATCGATGATGCAATTGATCGCCAGTTTGACGATGCGTTGGTTGTCAAGTAAGAGAGTTGGCGTGCTATTGGATGATTATTCCATTTATTCCTTGACCAGTAAAAAGCCAACAGGGATAAAGATATTGGAAGAAAGAGACAAACTGCGATAAAGATTTGCCAGCCTAAATGAACTGACCATGGGTAAAAAAGACCTAATTCAGGTGCAAATAGTCCAAGTCCTATGTAATAACCTAATAAAACAAATGAAAACATTGTTTATTAGTTTATGTGTATGTGTGTTTTAAATCAAAATGTAAAATTGCAAAAGATTTACAATTATTTTTATAATAAATGGCTTATTACATTTGCATTTAATATTTTTCAATTAATAACAATAAGTATCTCTTGATATACATGCCAAATTGCTTAATTTCCAATGCTGCCTGTCAACAATATAATTTCATTCATCATACAAAAATGAAGTTGTAATATTAAAGTATTATTTATTTAAAACTTAAATATAAATTAGCAACTCTGTAATTATTTAAAATATGTATTAAATTAGGGTTTATTTAATTGAATAATATTTAATTTTAACTGTGAAACTGAAAGAAAGGTAAAAATATATAATATTAATATAATTTCACTTTCATAATTAAGTGCTGATAATAAATGATTTATTTCATACCAAGAGGTAACAATGAATGAAATATCATTGTTGCGGTGGTTCTTCTTATGTGATAATAAACAAAATTCAGTTCTTCGCTGCCCAAATATTGTGAGAGAACATTTTGAACTGTCAAACCAGCTGAAATGAATTCTGTTGGCGGGGCCACAAGACATGCTGAAAAAAATATGTAGAAGAGAGTAAATAACGCGTAAACTGTTCCTTCACCGCTCGAAAATGATGAATGCATTTTGTTAAATGTTCCAGAGCGGTTGCCAAATAAAATTTTGACACATGTTTTGAAATTCTTTCGAAAAGAAGATAGAAAACATATGCATTTCCGGTTTTATCAATAACCTAAAACAAGAGCTGTAGAGGAAGATTTACGACTGACGTTTTATTAAAATAAAAAAAACAAAATATTAACAGTTAAATTAAAATAAATAAATAAATAAATTTTAAAAAGTTAAAAGTAATAATAATAAAGCTGATCAAGCACTTTAGCTGCCCTTTGTATGTTTTCCCATCAACAACAATGAATACCGCATTAAATCACTCGAGATCAATTATTATAATTTATTTAATTAGTTATTTACTTCGTTGCATACTTATGTTTTACACCACCAAGTTCTGTGGAGCCAATGAAGTTTGTTAATAAATTTAACAAAATATTTTCTCTGAATATATCTCGATGTTTTTATTTTTATTTTTTTATTTTTTTTTTTTATTATTATTATATTCTTTTTTTTCTTTTTTTTTTTTTTTTCTTGTTATATTTCGTTTTCTTTTTCTTTCATTTCCTTTTTTAATTTATTGTTTATTAATTAATTATTTTTTTTTATTTTTGTTGTTGTTTTGATTTATTTGTTTATTTATTTTTATTATTATTTTATTTTAGAAAGCATAGACTAACAATATCGACAGATGAATGATACAAATAATTCTGTCTTTTTAACTATTATTTAACTTTCGTGCGCGCGTGTATTGTGTGTCTATATCTATATCAATATATATATATATATATATATATACACACACACACACATACATACGAAAGGTGTTAATTATTCTTTTATTCTTCTAAATACAATTCAAGTGTAGCTTACATATACATGATATAGCTTCAAAAAAAAAAAAAAAAAAAACCCCCCCAAAAGTCGAGTCAGACACCACAATATACACGCACTGTATTACTGGTTAAAGACTATTACTGATTTCAAGATTCACGGTATGAAATGTAATATATTTGGCGACGAGTTAAATTCTTTAAAAGCAACAGTGTTATCCTTTATTTTGTCATTGTTCTGCGAGAATATGATAGTATATTTTGTACAGACTTTTATTGTGCCACCTTTTGAAATGCCTCTCCAACTACAAGAGGCGTTTCTTTCAAATGCAATAAAAGATTTCAACCAGGATAACCAGAATTTAGTGCATAACGGTCGTGATCGTTAAAATTTGTAGAATCATCTTTCTTTAGGATGCATTGTATATTATTTCTGAAACTAATGCATGTTGCAACATAAAAGAAACTATTGTAGTTACATAAATAAATCAGGCAATTTACACGCTTTGCAATTATTCGGTCCTAAATAAATACACATTAAAATGCACCGAATAATGATCTTCTTAATCTTTATTTATTCAAAATGTTTATATATGCTTAATACTTTAAACATATATAGATTCACCCCAAGGCCAGCAAAATGTCATTCTCATACAATTTTTTTTTTTTATAACTCTTCGTGTTTATTGTATTTTTCAAATAATCAATAACACGTCAAAAAAAAAAAAAAAAAAAAAAAAAAAATATGAAAGAAAGAAAGAAATAGATATCATAAAATAAACAATAGAATATTTTTCTACTGTTTACCCTCGAAGTATTAATGTAAAAAGTAACGAAGAATCTTCTAGAAAAATTAAAAACTTAATGTTCTTTGTTAGAAATATATTTTTTTGTTTTCTTTTCTTTATTTCCGTTGCATTTATTTATTTGTTTATTTTATTATTATTATTTTTTTATTACTATTTTATTTCTTTGAAAGCAAATAGAATTCTACATTAATTCTGATTTTTAAATGATATTCTTATTACCAACAATTAATAGTATATTTTTTTAAAATTATATGTATATCATGAAAAAATACCTTTTTTCTGTTTAATTTTTGTTAGATGAAATTTTCATTTTTAACATAGCAAGAGAGAGAGAGAAAAAAAATGAGAGAGAGAGAGAGAGAGAGAGAGAGAGAGAGAGAGAGAGAGAGAGAGAGAGAGAGAGAGAGAGAGAGAGAGAGAGAGCCGAAAAATGCTTTTAAATCAGACAACTTACATGCTTTGTAATTACTTGTGTCCTAAATATATAAACATTAAAATGCTCCGAATAATGATCTTCTTAATTTTTATTTGTTCAAAAAATATATCTATTTAATGCTTTAAACATATATGCATTCACTCCAAGGCCAGCTAAATGTCATTCTCGTACAATTTTTTATATAACTCTCCGCGTCTATTGTATTTTTTCAAATAATCAATATCACGTCAAAAAAGAAAAGGAAATCGGTATCATAAAATAAACAATAGAATATTTCTTTTCTTCTGTTTGCCTTAGCAGTATTAATGCAAAAAGTAAAGAAGAATTTTCTAGAATAATTTAAAACTTAATGTTCTTCGTTAGTAATTTTTTTTTTTTTTTGTGTGTGTGTGTGTGTGTGTGTGTGTGTGTGTCATATATAAATATATCATGATAAACTTTCATTTTTGACATGGCGAGAGAGAGAGAGAGAGAGAGAGAGAGAGAGAGAGAGAGAGAGAGAGAGAGAGAGAGAGAGAGAGAGAGAGATTATCTATTGTTCTTGTTACCATTATGGAGGTGTTGTTTCTTGTTCCTATAATGATATAATAATAATAATTCTGCCAACATTTCAGATTTTATTAAAATCATCATCAAAATAGACATCATGTTTCTACTATTAATGGTTGTTTATTACAGGCTGACTAAAATAGTGGCAACAATACTGATCACTGACGCTATCCAAATAACTACTGCATGTTGTTGCAGTAGTAGAAGTAGTAGTGTTAATGGTAATAGTAGTGGTGGTAGTTACAGTGATCTTAATATCATAGTAGTAGTAGTTGTTGTTGTGGTGGTGGTGATGGTAAATGATATAACCATGGTTTTTATCGTTGTAGTTCCTGATTCTTATAATATTGTCGTCACAGTACAGTCATCGTTGTTATTGTTTTTACTGCTGTTTCTTTTATTACTTTTTACGACGATGGCGTTAATCATTACCGCATCAGTCACTGTCGTTTTGTTTCTGTTGTTGTTAATGATGACATTGTCCACATTACTGCTGTCACTGTTGTGGTTGCTTTATTGATAAGCATACAACATGGATTCTGAAATTTGCAAACGATTAATCATCAAGACTGACAGAAACATTCACTTCTTTACAAGATCCACAGAGTCGTTAATAGATAAATTAATTCTGTTTTATTTAAATTGAACGCTTGTGCGATCCGTTTTACAAATCGAATCTCTTACTAATTATTGCCCTTTTAGTCTGACACGTCAGAAACTCAAGACAACTAAGCTAATTTTTGACGAAGCTTTGTGTAAAATATAACTTGTCAAATTAGTTATTTTTGGTTTATGTATCATTCAATATATCTGAAACTATATCGAAATGTAAATCGTTAATCTTTTTATTTTGAATAATTTTAGTTTGTTTATTATTCTTCGTATCTTTTTTTATTCATCATCAGTTTATTTCATTTCATTGTGAGTGTGTGAATATATATATATATATATATATATATATGCGTGTGTGTGTGAGCGATTTTCTTTGGTTACAAGATTATTAAAATCATACTAAAAGCGAATATGTATTCCTCTTTATTCTACATCTACATCTGTTCGCGAGAAAACAGAAAAATCCTGAGCTTAATTTTTTATATATAAATAAAATATGCAATATATCCGGTAATTAAATTTTTACAAACATTCTTTGCATCTGTATAAGGTATCGATTAGAATATGTCATTTGAACTTTAATCAGCTAATCATAATGTCCAAGGTAGCGATAATTGGTTTATCTTTTAAAGAATTTTAGTTAATCTCAAAAAAAAAAAAAAAAAAAAAAAAGTACATTATAAATTATTTAGTGTACAGAAGAGTTGGATTGTTCTCTTTAATCAACACATTTTGTGCTGGCCAATAAATTGTTATATTTTAATTGACAATTTATGTCATTATCCGTATAACCAATGATCATTCCACCTTTTAGATCACGTGACGGGTAATTGCATATAAAGAAAGTGATAACGCAGTCAAAAAAACAAAACAAAGGTAAGCATCAAGTTTTCAAGTGTGTTTACGCCGGTTTCGTTTCGTCAAGGTAAGCTGTTATTCTTCATACGTTTTATTTAAGAATGTTTCTATATGTGGATGGATACAAGATTACATACATACATACATACATACATACATACACATGCACACACACACACACACACAAAAACATACATATATAATACGTTATATCCACATTTATGAAGAAGATTCAAGAATGTTCGAACATTTTATAGTGCCCTAATTCGATTGAAAGAGAAATTGCATGTGCTTTTAGATAAATAAATAAGTAATAAAATAAAATAAAATAAAATAAAATAAAATAAAATAAAATAAAATAAATAATTAAATTGATGATTTTACAGAATACTTAATATTTAGTAAAACTGAAGGAAATAATTTACTACATATGTCCGATTACAATCGAACAAAAATAAAATAAATAAAATAAAAAGATTTACCTTTTATTTGAAGTATAATCAAAAACAGAATGAAAAATTCGACTAGTCTAGTTTCAAACAACTATTAAGTACTAAACAATATGAAGATGCCAGTTATAATTACTGACGTTATTAGTAAATAATAATAATAATAATAATAATAATAATAATAATAATAATAATAATAAATAAATAAATAATAAAACGGTGTAAAAAAAGAATTTAAGAAAAAAGTTTAAAGCTGATACTCTGATCGCATTCGGCGAAACATTCAAGAATTGATCGTTATTCATTTTCATTGGGTTTCTTGTTTAGCAAATGAATGACACGTGTATAATAAACTAAATGTTTTTGAATTCAGTTTTAATTACTTAAGTAATTTCGTCTTGGAGATTCAAATGAAATATGCATGAACAGCTATACAAATTTTAAAGTCGTGCGATTTCTAAATATGTCAACCTAATGGGGTTTTTTCACGTGTGTGTGTGTGTGTATATATATATATATAAAGAAAGAAAGAAAGGTTTGTTAGTTTTATGTATTGTCAAAGATTGGTATACAGAAAAACAAACAGTTATCAGAAGTATCATAAATTTCTTTACGTTTGTCGTATACCATATATTTTATAATTATAATGAGCCTATGGTATACGACAAACGTAAAGAAATGTATTATACTTCTGATAACTGTTTGTTTTTCTGTTTACCAATCTTTGACAATACATAAAACTATAAATAGTCCACGATTCAGGCTTCTAAATCTAGAGTGTGAGTTCCTGATTGTTGAAGAAATTCAATGAGGATTTTTAGTTAGTCCAATATCTGAAATTTCCAATATCAACTGATGGACTATTCAGGTCGGTAGCTGTTAGTAAGTGTCAGTAAAATATCATAAAACAATTCGATAAATTCCGCCTTTTCTCGCCAATTTTCTTAATGTTAGTAAGTCTGTTATAAAATAAATATCAATAACTATGCATAAGCGTATGCAGAATTTTATATAAATATATCGTATTCCATATCACCATATCGGACAAAAATGACCAATCTGAAATGTCCATCAACTGATTTCGGACAATTTGGATATCTATTCACCACTCTGGTAGCAAATTCGATCAGGCTCACGGATACAATTAAATTCAAATTTAGACATACGGAAATATATAAATTGAAGATATACAAACAAAAATAAGGCAAATAAAAATGTATCCATTAATTATAGTCATATCTACTAATTTGTACAGAGTACTATAAAAAAAAAACTTATAAAATTTCTTTGACGGATATAGATTATATTTAGTCTATTGGTTCCTATCAGTATAAACTTTAATAATCTAATGCTGTTATTTTCTTTGTACAGATGCTTGCAAATAGCACAGATGTAGATCCTGTAAGTTTGAAGACACTATCATCAGTTCTCGTCATTCTGGCTTTAATAACAACAGCGGGTAACATTATGATCATAGTTCTGCTTTTCCGGACGCCATCTTTACGAAAACCAGCGTTCATCTTGACCGCCAACATAACAATAGCTGATCTGATTTTTCTGTTGTTTTCTCTACCCCAATATGCAGCGGCACTCATCCTGAATTCGAGAGTATCACCGTTCGGCACTGTGCTCTGTTATGTCCAAGTATACGCTTCCAACAGCACTGTCGCCACAACAGTCTACTTCATGGCAGCCATAGCAGTTTTCAGGACAATTAACGTCTGCTATCCAGTCAAGTGTTTGAAACTATGCACGCGCAAATGGACAGTAATTTTCTGCTTGGTCTTTTGGAGTTTTCCTCTGCTTGTTTGTGCTAGTTTTGACAAGGGCGTGAAATACGACACAAAGAAGTTCGTTTGCGTGTTCGTTTCACCCGGCTATCTGTACGGACTGGTAATATTAGTGTACGTTCCAGCATTTATTGTTATGCCTGTAGCGTACGGAAAAGTGCTCTGGTTCGTGAGGCAGTCCAGACGAAGAATCGAAGCCCATTCGTCCCTGACTTCTGGAACAGTGAACATGCAGAAGGACAGACATGTGTTTAAACTGGTCATCGCTATTATGATTATCTTTTTAATTTCCATCAGCATTCCGAACATCTTTTATACGTTGTCACACTCCTGTTTGTCGTGTGACAAATACGCTACGGAGCTTGTTGGCGCATGGCTCGTGCGACTCAGGCCGCCGTGCAATTTTGTTACGATCATGATCACGTGTTCTTTTCTCAGAAATGCATTTCGGACCCGAATGCACGGATGCTGCAAAACGTAGGCACATGAATGCTACATTATTATTACTGATGTTGTTGTCGTTGTTGTATCTTTGGTGATGCGAATAACCATATATATAACCATGGATCGACGAATTAGAAGTTTTGAATGGTGCTTATTCAAAGCTTTATACGAAACGTCCAACTGTTGAACAGAATTTAAGAAACACGACAGATCTTATCCTAATTAATAGGAGCCGTATCCATGATTTATATAGTCCTGAATCTATAGCTGTACTTCTTTTGTTACTTGTTATTTTATGTGTATAGGCATATATGACAATTGTGCTGTTTGTTTGTTTGTTCGTTGTTTGTTAAGTAAATAAGCACGAGTGAGTAAATACTAGCATAGTCGAAGTACATTTTCCCCCCTCAGAAACACAATGTTACGAATACACAGGAAAGGCTCAATATTATTGTTAAACTTACGTTTTAATACAGATTGGGCTTAAAAATCATAAAACAATATCTAAAAGTATACAAAATGTACTGTTTATGTATTAACATCACGATAGGAATAAATTTGAGTGAAGCGAATATAAAATAATAAATTAATAAATCAATAAATAACGAAAAAGACAACAGCAAAAATAATAATAAAATTAATAAGTGCAAAATCCTTGAAAGCATTAAAAAAAAAAAAAAAAAAAAAAAATCATTGACTAATTGTTTGCGACATCAGAGTTACATATCAATATAATTCTCTAAATAAACTCGACTGACGATAGCAATTAGTGTCTACACGTAAATACGTGCAAATATTCGTGTCCTGGATACAAATATAATATTAAACCTACTTCTTCAAAATAATACTAATGATTATGAAGTTATTAATAGTTGGTTTAAGAAGGAAAAATGGATTTATTAATTATGAAAATGTGTTATACATGACAGACTGAATTAAAAATGATAATCTACACGTTTTTGTCTTTCTTCTTCTTCTTGTGTGTGTGTGTGTGTGTGCACGCGCGCGCATGTGCATCTGTATTTGGATGTGTAACTGATGGTCAGTATGTACGTAAATAATTATAGTCAGAATGACGCCAAAAATTAATTTTACACACCTACACCTTGTCCCGTATTGATGTCGATATCTACGATTAATATTGTATGGTTGATCTGCTCCTGGCAAAGCATGACAAGAGACTGAAAGTTCTATAGCGACCTGTATTTATTCTCCTTGTTATTCTCACTGTACGCGTTGTTAGGCTTGAATGGGTGTATTTCTGGTAGGCAAACAAGACAGGACATGGCGGTGCGATACAGTGAAAACAAAATGGATTCCCTGAAGCCGCTGCCAGCAATCACCATGTCGCCGGAGATGAGAAGTGTACTGGAGGGAAGGCCTAAAAACCTGCCTGCTTCAAAATCGTCACAAATCAGAGTGTTTTTCAGTTCAACGTTCACAGGTAGACTTTCGATATTAATCAGGTATCTCCACAGTTTCGTAAACAAAAACAAATGTAAAGAGAAATGTATATGCTTCGTTTATAAATAATGCACGACTATGTTTCGTAAAAAAATATTTGTTCAATAACTACATAAATGCTAAATAATGCACGTTAAATATCCATGTAATTTATAATTAGAAATATACTGATTTTTTTTTTTTTTTTTTTAACGAATCAGTAAATACATTCTAGCAATAATAATTTAACAATTTTAAGATCAGCGATTATTAGTTAACATCCACATTTTTTATATTTTATTTGTAACAATGATGCTGTGAGTGGAGGATCACAACCACGTCTGCGTTGTTACCTTAAGCTTAACAGTTCAGCACCAAGCGGCTTTTTAATTTACATTTTCACATATTCATAAAAAAAGTTAATAATAATAATAATAATATGACAGAAGAGGTACGCTGGAATGTAAAATAACTCAAATTCAATTACACATTGTGCAACTGATCAAACCACTGAACTATATAATGGGTTCCTACTGGTATTTTATGCTGTCGATATCGATTAACTTAAGTAAACAATTCGCTTTCGGGAGCAGTGATACTTACATAACATCAAGTTCAGAGACAGTAAGCCATTATTTCTTTTCACTGGTCCAAAAGATTCGATATAAATGTGTTAACTGAATAGCATACAAAAGTGATTATTCTGTGTCTGTTCCCTTTACAAAGTGGTTTTCTATAGAAAACAGATTAACGCCATTTACGTCATTTATTTCCGGTCGGGGCGCTGATTACGGGAGATAATCCAGTTAACAAATAGTTTTCTTGAAAGTTGACGGAGTTGTTCTTCTTGAATAGCGATATCGAAATTCTTTTACATACATTTAAGCTATTTACTTACTGCAAATGAAACAAAATAAAAATAAATAAATGTGAGAAAATAAGCTGATTTATTGGTTTATTCCCAAAATTTCTATTCCACAAAATTAAATATTCATGGAAGAAACGACTGGAGTAATAGTTTAAACAAATAAGTAAAAACAGGTATAAAATTACAGGGATTCTTTGGTATGTCATGAAAAGATGATGAATAACTTAACGACGTATAAAGAGGAATTAATGTAAATAACATCGATACATTCTAGAGGTACCATATTTTCAATACTTAACAATAAATATATTCTAGTATGCACAGAAACAGTAATAAATGTCTAATAATTAACTTACTACATAAAAAAAAAAAAAAAAAAAAAAAAAAAAAAAAAAAAAAAAAATAAAAATAAACTAGAAAATTACTACTACTACAACTGTTACTAATCCCATTACCACCAGTGACACCACTATATTTGTTATACATACTACATTTATTATTCCTACTATAGCTATTACTACTGATAAAACAAAATTAACATTGCTTCCATCAGAAAAATCATGATTTCTTTTACTCCAGTGATATTAACGTTGTTAACAAATATTATACAACCATTGATTACTGTTTATTACATCATCAAAATTATTACTTACTACAGTAAAACATTCAGCAACTACACAATACTGCAAATATAATTAAACATAGACAGTGAATTTAAAAACAAAATATTATTATTATTATTATTATTATTATTATTATTATTATGTTACAGATATGGCAGTAGAAAGAAACACACTAATGAAAGATGTAATACCCTATTTAACAGAAATATGCAAACAACAAGGTTATGAATTTGAGGTATGTAGATCTATGACATACACAAAGACAGCAAATCTGCAGAATTTATGACAGTAGCAATTTTTATAAACTACATGTATTACTTTTTATTATTTAATTTTATCTTTTGATGCACATACTTGAATTTTTTCTTGTCTCTCACTTTTATATATTTCTACCTATACATTTACTGAAAGAAGCACATTTTACACACGCGCGCGCGCGCGCTCTCGCGCTTGCACACAAACACACACATCTCACAAAAAACTATTTTATAGTGAACTAGGCTTATTTTAACTGATATTTTTTTGACAGAAAAGTTTGATTATATATTTTTTTAATTTTATTTGATAAACGTTTGCATACATTCACGCACAGACAGACAGAAACACAAAAACGTAGATAAAACATGTGTATATTGATTTGGTGGATACTGTGTAGGTGGTGGACATGAGGTGGGGAGTTCGAGATGAGGCTCAGGTGGACCAGACGACATCAGACTTACTGCTACGAGAAATCAAACAGTGTCAGACGCTGTCTGCAGGACCTAACTTTGTGGTTTGTAGAATTTCTTATTTTATCTATTTATCTGTCTTTCCATACATCTGTGTGTCAGTCTTTTTTCTTCTTCATGAATTGATCTGTCTGTCTGTTTGTCGGTCTATTTAATCTGACTGCCCATCTATATATCCATCCACCTGTTATTATTATTATAAGTAACATTAATAGTAGTAGTAGTAGTAGTAATTATTATGGTAGATACAGTCATGTTAAAAGTGGTTATAGGTGTAGCTACGGTACTAGTAGTAATAACAATGTAGTGGTTGTAAAAATAATAATAGTAAAAATAGTAATGGTGGTAGTAGTAGCAATTGTTGTAATCATAGTAGCAGCATGGAAATAGTACTAGTACTAGTAGTAGTAGTAGTGGTGGTGGTAGTAGTAGTAGTAGTAGCAGTGGCAGTAGCAGAAGGTGAGTCATGAATTTGTTCAAAGATTAAATTTATTTTTCTAGATGTTTCTGGGAGACAGGTATGGCTCCCACATGCTGCCAACACAAATCAAATCATCAGAGTTCAAAACTTTAAAGATCTGTGCACTAGACATGGACCTCAGTCTACTGGAAAAATGGTATGTGTTGGATATGAATTCAGAGCCACCAGTCTATCATCTTCAGCCAATCACAAAATACTACCCAGACTACAATAATCTACAAGCCAATAAACAGAAAGAGCATGAAAAGGTAACTGTTAATGTTAGGCTACTAAACTATATTGTCTTTAATTTGTAACAGAACAATTTTTAATTCTGATTATTTAATTTTTTTAATGAGCCAGACAGGAACAAGTGATGATGAACATAAAGATTCAGTAAAACTTTTCTTTTAAAATCATTGACTTTAAGGCCATAATCATCAAATGATGATAAATATACTCCAGTGTACATACAACAGTGTTTATAAAGATGATGATAAAATATATTCAGTGCCAACTTATTAAGTTGAAACAGTTTCGGTCATTATTCAAATAAGCTAGAACAATAAAAGTGTGGTTTCAGTTTTACAGACATTAATAGTTACCAGTTGTGAGAAAATGTTACTGAAATATTTAATTTATGCAGAAAGTGAAGGCAGTGTATTTCCTCATCTCATTATCTCTGTGCATATGTATTATCATCACAGAGGTTTATAGATGTGTTGAGTGAGTTTTTAAATATCATTCCTTCCTCTCTTTTTAATTTTTGTTTACTTGTTTTTTTAAAACTTTTTTTAATAATTGTATATTATAGGCAAGAGAAGACTGGCAAAGAACAGAAAAACAGCTACTCAGTATATTACAACATCTGGCTAAAGAAGCATTCAGCAAGAAAAAAATAAATCTCCAACAATACGAGAAATACTTTGAGTCAGGTAATCCACACTGAGACTTCTACTTAAGAAAAATTATTATTAAACAGAAAGTATCATGTTGACTGAGTCATAGATCTGTGTTATGTTTTAATGGTGCAAGGATGGTTATTTAGAATTAACACAAGTGTTGCTTATTTAGAATTATACAATGCAAGGGTTGACCCAAACATTTTGGAATTGTTTTAACTGATAGATGATGGACAGATGGACAAATAGATGATCTGACTACATCTAATTAACTTATCTGGATGGATGAATGGCCAAAATAAAATAAGTAAATTTTGAGAAACTACAGTGACAACTTTGGTGGACAGAATATAATATGTAATAGAATCTCTGTTTGACCTTTAACATTTTCATCAGATGAGTACAATGCCTGGATATCATCTGCTTCTACCATTATTCAAATAGTCATTATAGATATATCCATGATTTAATTTTTGTTTTGATTATTTGGAACCTTTCTTGGACTATTAAAATAGATATTTATTTATATAAACTGATGTTCATTAGGGGTTTTTATTTTTGTATTTTTTTTAATTTCTAGTCACTGAAATGGAGATACGTGCTGGAGCTCTTGAAGCTTCTACCCCTGACAAAGTTTTCTGTTTTCAGAGAAACTTCACCAGCATCGATCTTCAGGATAAACTTGCAGGTATATAACCTTTTACTACTGATAACAATTAATTATCTTGCAAAGATTAAAGAAGGCAGGATCTAGATGGTTTGCAGCATATGCACATACCCTCTGTTTTTGTTTTATTGATTATTAAATAATATAATAGATTTTATACTGGATGCTGCTCTGACAACAATGATGATGAGCCTTTTTCTGAATCTGACCAATAGATTTTATAGTGATGATATAGCCTTTTTCTGTTTTAAACATAGTTTGTCATCATCATCATCATCATCATAATTATTATTATTAACATATCATTATCATTACCATTATTATTAATATTTTCATCATCTCCTCATCATCATCATCATTATTATTATTATTATTGTTATTATTTTCTAAGGAAGATATATAGACCTCACAGAATCACAAGAGATTGATTTGTTGGCAAAAGAACAAAGAGACAAACTGCAAAATGAGAAAGTTCCGAAGGCTCTACCAGCCGATCAGATATTCAAAAGCACCATTCCCTGGACTGACAAAGGCGTCAACCCACTTTACCACAAAGACTACTTGACAAACCTGTGTGAAACCTTCCAGCAAACAATGCTGGATAAAATCAACAAATGTCTGGCTGCAGAGTCTCGGGTTTCTAAGGATGAATTATACTTCGAAGTTCTAAGGAATCTGTACTTCTGCGTGGACAAATGTAAAATATTCTACGGTCGTGAAGCAGAACTTGAACTAATTCGAGAAAAATCCTTGTGTTTGTTTTCTGAACCTTCTCCTACTGAAGATCCTGAGAAAGAGGAAGGAGAGAAAACAGAGAGGAGCCATACATCTAGTGAAAAAGAAGAAGAAAATGATGATGATGATGATGACGAATGTGATGATGATGATGAAAGTCGTAGCAAACAACTTAAAAAAGAACACAAGGCTGTAGCTAAAAAGTGTAAAAGCCTTGGAGTAAAATTCCACTATGGAGATGCCTATGACGATGTTGAATCCGATCCTAGAAAAAATCCACAACTTCAGTTCATTCGTTTGCCTCAGATGCCACAGTTCAGAAGACCTGTTATTGTGCATGGCTGTTCTGGAAGTGGCAAGACAGCTTTGATGTCTGAAGTAGGTAAGAAGTCAGCCGAATGGATGCCAGACTCGTTCTGTGTTATGAGATACCTGGGAACCTCTCCTCAGTGCATTTACATCAGAGACATCCTAATAGGTCTTTGTCATCACATTTCAAAACTGTACAACGTCTGCATTCCCAGTTATATTGACCTCGAGTCTGAATTCCAGTTCCTTGTGTCTGTGTTTCACTCTCTGCTGTGGAAAATTGACACTCAGACTCATCCGCTGATCATCATTCTCGATTCCGTTGATCAGCTTCATCCAAGCGATCATGCACACTCGATGTCGTGGATACCGAAGAAACTACCTCCAAATGTTTCCATGGTGATTTCAATGTTACCCGCCATCCATAACTGTCTACACAACTCCAAAGCCTCATTTCCGTTTCCCGATCAGTATGTAGAACTGAGTGACTTTTCACCAGAGGACGCTGCTGAAGTGATCAAAATGCTGTGTAACCATAGCAACCGCTGCCTAACGAGACAGCAGACTGATGGTTTGTTGAAGATGTTTGTGAAACATCCGCAGCCACTGTTTCTCAAGCTGATAGTGGACGAGGGCTTGACCTGGACCTCCTACACACAACTCAGTGATGTCCACATTGGAGAAACAGTTGAAGACGCCATTAACCACTTATTTGACAAACTGGAACACAACCATGGTGATATCCTCGTCACTCATGCTTTAAGTAAGTAATTTCTATATATATATATATATATGTGTGTGTTTTAATTCCCTTTTCAATTTATCAAGAAATTGGTTATTTTGAATTAGATCTACCCATTATTATAAATGTTATTGCTACAACTACTACTACCATTATTATTAATATTAAAAGTACTGCTGCTGCTGCTGCTACTACTACTACAACTGTTAATATTATTATTATTATTACATTTATTATTATTATTATTATCATTATTATTACTATTATTATTACTACTACTACTACTAGTTCTAATACTTCTGTTATTATGTAGGCTATCTGTGTGCTGCCAGTGAGGGTCTTTCAGATGCTGAGATGGAGGATCTGCTGTCACTGGATGATGAAGTTCTTCAGGACACTTACCTCTACCATCTTCCTCCTGACAGTTCTGTTATACGTCTGCCTCCATTGCTGTGGAAGAGAATCGCAGACGACCTCCGGGAATATATCGTCCAAAAGAAATCAGGAAATTGGTTTGTCCTGACCTGGTATCATCGCCAGTTTAGGGAAGTTGCAAAACAAAGATTTTTACCTCCCGACAAATGCATTTCTATACATTCGCATATGAGTGAATATTTCATGGGAGTTTGGCATGAAAAGGCAAAGCCGTTAGAACTGTTTAAGATCAAGAAAGGTCAGTATCCAAATGCAACTCGTAGAGTGCCAGAGCAGTCTTTGGTGTTTGACAAGGGAGGTTACAACATGCGGAAACTGATTGAACTTCCACATCACCTCATTAGAAGTCAGAATTTTAAACAGTTCAGGTAAGCATGTTTTGAAAATAAAAGTATTCCAAATTGTTAAATACTTTATTTTTGATGTTATAATCATATTAATTTGTTTTATTGTTAGCATGGATTTGGTTTAAGCTACAGATGAAAAAAAAAATCATTTTGAGGTGAAAAAAAGTCATTAAAATTCCATCATTTCATTTAAGGACTTTAATCTTCTTCACAGGGATAAAATAATAAAGTTTAAAGAGGCTGAAAAAAAAAATAAAAAAAAAAAAAAAAAAAAAAAAAAAAAAAAAAAAAAAAATAAATAAATAAGAAGAAAGCCAAAACGTATAGTCACATAAAGAAAAACCAAAAGGATTGAATTAGGGGAGCACTATAATTCCTTTAAACAATTTCTGAAAATCCACATTTTTTAATTAAGAAAAAAAAAAATTATGTTATTTTTGCAGAGAGACTGCTTGTAGTTTCCAGTGGATGTTTGCTAAATGCAAGTCTTTGTCAGTGTCTGCTGTGATAGAAGACATCAGGATGGCACTGGAGAGTCTGACAGTCGAAGATGAGATTCGAGATGACATCAAGTTTATTTCTGACTTGCTGGCTTTAGGCACTGACAGCATTAGAAAAGATACGAGGAATCTTGCAGTTCAGGTAATTGTTAAAATTTTAAATATTTTAATAAATATCTGGATTAATTCATTGATGCATCAAAACTGGACCCAGAAAGGACTTATTCAGTTTATAATCTTCAGTTTTTATTATTATTATTATTATTTTTTTCCTACTGTGTATTTCTTTTGGATTCTTTTTCTTGCTCATCTGATGTTTTTGTTGTTTGATATTTTGTTGTTGTTTTGCTATTAATTTATAATCAAATTCATTGAAACTTGAGTGTGTCTTAATAAAATGTCATTATATTTTGCTAAATTCCAGTTCACATCTATGTATAACATTTACATTCTTAATATCTGTTTAAAATCTTTAATTACTACACTGTATTTGTAAAAGCCAGAAACAGACTTTTTCCATATATTCATTAAAATGACACTAATTTCAAACTACCTATTTTAAATAAATACATATGAAGACACTCTATGTTTGGAAAAAAAAAAAAAAAAATAAAACTGCTGGTTCAGTAATATCAAACAAATAATAAAATAACTTAACTTTGTAGATAGTGGGCCAGATTGATGTTGATGTGATTACCTCATCACACCTGTTAACCATGTTCAGAGATGCACATGACTGGCTGGTAACCAATGACAACCCTCAGCTTGTACCACAGAATGTCTGTCTGCCTCGTCCTGGTGGAGTTTTGATGTCATCAGTAAACGTGGATGTCCATATTCAAGGTCACATTTCCATTTTATGAAAAATAAAATTTTGTAATTAATACTGGATGGATGTTAGATCCATTGGTGTCAAGGACTAATAAAGATTTTAAATTATAGCATCAACAGATATATTAGAGTTACCATAACTGTGGCTTTTTCCTTTTATTAAACTTCTAAATATGAGACTCTCAGTATTGGCAGACATGTTTAGTTTCTGTAACCAGATGGTAATTTTATTTCATGTACCTTAAAAACAGAAAGTGTCTTCTGTATAGTATTAATAATGTCAAATGATGATAAAGTATTGATTAATGTGCACCTTTTGGGGATGTGAAGGAACAGTCTAAATATATTCTGCTTATTTCTAAGTTATGAATTCAAATATTCTTTTATGATAAGTCTTGAGTAAAAACAAAATATAATAAAAGAAAAAGGAGAAAAATATATTGTGGCATCTTCATTTTCCATCAAAATATAATAAAATGAAAAAAATATGGACATCATGAAAAAAGAGTAGTGTTTTGTTAAAATGTTTTGTAATATTTTTTTATTGTCATTCTTTGCTGAGAGTGGTGGTAGATCATCCATAACTGTAAAATAATTATTTGGCAGTAAAAGAATTTCATTCAACCATTTGTTGGTATTACTACGAGAGATGCACTTTAACAATATTCAACTACTGACTGTCTGTTTTGTTTTAAGGATCTGATCGTGATTTTAACAACTGCATGGTTTTTGATGAAAATGAACAGAAGCTGATTGTGATTCAGCAACAGTCACATAGTCGTCATGACAACCTGCATGTTTATGAGGTTCAGGACAATATCACTTGTATTCAGATTAATGAACTTCCTTTCAATGTTCGAGCTGTGGATCTGGTGGGAAACAATCGGTAAATATACATGTTTTTCTTTTCTTGTAGATGTGTTTTTTTCTGTGAAATGAAAATCATTTCATCATGATCATTAAATTCTTAAGAAACAGATGTACTTCATTTCTTAGAAATTTTCCTTCTGCTTGGTTACAAAACAAACACTTTGTTCAGGTAAAAATATGTTCTTACTGATATTGTCTGCTTCTAGGTTCCTTCTGCTTCAGGTGTATGACAAAATGGACAAATACAGTCCTGAGTATCACTGTGAGATGTTTGAGGGTACAACATCATCCACCCCAGTGGCTCTTACTGTTGGCTCAACTGTGATGAATGTCAGCAACAGTGGAAAATTCCTTGTGTATGGCAAAGGTACAGAATTTACTTAGTTAATTCCTCATCACATTAACTCTTCACAAGATTTAAAGAAAAAGAAAAAAAGATTTGTTTTTATTAATGTCATCAACATCATCATTCATTATATAAAACATCAGAGAGGGTTAAAGGAATAAATTAACCACAATATTTGATATGTTCTGGATTCGAGCTTGTCCAAAACTGTTTATATTCTGTTGCCCTCTGTCTTAGTGTATGCATGTATATATATATATGTATGTATATATACTTCTCTATTAGGCATTTATTTGATTGTTTATTGAACTAGATGCTGTGTTATATAATTGCTTCACATGCAAATTCTACCATTCTTTGAAAAATTTAACATTAATTTATAATATTAAAATGAATTTAACTTTATTCTGTACTAAATATGTTCTTTATCCTTTTTTTTAAAATAATTTTTTTTTTATCTGCTTTTTTTTTTTTTTCATAGAGCAAACAAGCCTTTAAATCTTTAATATTTCAGTTAGTACAACTACATGTTTAAATGATTTCAGATAATTCTGTAAATATTGCACATTTTGACAAATCCAACAGTTTTACCAACAAGCACAGCCTCAACACAGAAGATAAAATAGGCCACTTAATCATATCACCTAATGAGCAGTATGTTATAACCATCTCCACTAAATACAAACAGTTGCTGTGGGAAACAAAGACAGGTGACAAACTGAAGACACTAGCGGAAAGTGGGAAGGACGTTCAGAGTTTCGAAAATTTTGCTCCGAACAAGAGAAACTGCATGATCACAACCAGCAATATTTACATTCACAGAGGATGGTCGTACACTTCATCATCACTTCTCTTCTGTTACCAGCTGCCTTCGGGAGATCAGCTGGGCATATGTAAAAGTAACAGCACTCACTATCAGATGGACCTGGTCGAGCTGGACAAGAAAGAAGAGTTTGTTTTGTACGGTACGTCTGCTAGCGTCGTCATCAACACTGACATGAAGAAAAACGCTACAGTGACTGAGTTGTCTACAAGACGCGTCGTGTCGGTCTGTAACTGTGTAAACGGTCCGTACTCAGATCTGAAGTTTTGTGGCGAAGAAGAGCTCTTTGTTGTGGCGGCTGTCAGTCACGATCCCCACATCTACATCATGTCTGTGGGTCTGAGAACATCTCTGAGGGCGAAAGCAGAATTGATGTTCCAGATGTCTGGCCACAGCCAAGGCGTTCTGCAAATAATTATATCATCAAATGAGAACGTGATGTTGTCTGCTGCTGAAGATAACTCCATCAAACTGTGGAACTTTAAGAAGATAATGGATGATATCAAAAACAAAAACGCTGCTTCACCAGAAAGAGTAAGTTGTTATGGTAACAAAAAGAAAGTTGATGTTAAAGACCTACAGATGAAATTAGAGAAGATGGATGAGGATTCAGCTGTTGAAAGATTAGGAAAGACTTTATCACTTATAATTTCAAGGTAATTTCTTGAATATTAATTAATTCTAGCTATATTAATTCAGCTCAGATGTAACATTTAAAGGAGTTGTTTTTCTTTATGTTTTCAGTAAGCCCACACCAAAAAAATAATAAAAAATAAAAAATAAATGATCCTTTATACTTCACACGTACACAAAAAAAAAAACACACTGACCATCTCAGTCTGATTTCTGCATGACTGAATAATTCTAACAAAATCAATTCATTTTGAGCGTATCTTTTCAAACATTATTTAAAAAATAACATATTATTCACATATTATATGAATTTGAAAAAATATTGAACTGAAATTAAATTAAAATTATTAATAATCATAACAGCCATGATTAAAAAAAAAAAAAAAAAAAATCCCAAATCATTAGATTAATTATCAATAATCAAAACGAACATCAACATTTCACACAACTGTCCATGCTGTAATGAAAACCCTGGTTTTATTTTCTGAATAGCAAACATGGAGTCCTGTACATGGCAACTGCTGAAAGGTTTCTACTGAAAAGGAATCTCAAGGACAAGAGTATGGTGGTACTTGATGTTTCTTTAGATGATCCAGCCAGTGAGATGCTTCTGTCAAAGAATGACCAGTATCTGTGTGTCATGTCTGGTCAAGAAATCATTGTACTGGACACTTCATCAGGTACTGATGATTCACACTAATTGTTATTTCTTTCATTTATGGACATCATTAAAAAAATAATAATAATAATAATAATTCAACAAAAAATTGCATTCCTTTTAATTATTTATGAATAAACATAATTAACTGTGTCTTTTAAGTTTTAAATAGATTTCAAATAGTATTTTCAAAACTTCAGACATATATTTTCAATCAGAACTGCTAATAATTGTTCTTAGATCTTTCACTATTCCAAATGAATTACATAAATTAATATTGGTTCAGTTTTTTGGGTACTAAATGGTGTGGAAGGTATATTAGTGAGAATCTATCAACAGCATCCTTGCTGTAAATATCTCTAAAAATAATTCAGTGTATATACACACTGTTTTTTTAAAATACAGACAAACTGCTGTACAGACTGGAAGGTCGTGGTAAGATTGCTAGCATGGCTGAAGGAGGCAATGTTTTGGTTGCTGGGACATCAGGAATGGAGGCCAAAGGAAGAATATGGAACCTAGAGACAGGTTTATTCACTACATATTTTAAAACAAATTTTATATCTAACAAATTTTTTATGTTGCAGAAACAGTTTTTAATTATGTAATTGATAATATTGTTTAATTTCATATGTGGGACTGATTTTAATTTTTTATTATGTAATATGTATGTAACATTATTTTATTCTCCTGTCTATTTTGTTAATATTATTAAAGTTCATTAACTAAAACTTGAAGATTTGAATATCATCTTGGTCACAAATCTGCATAATTAATATTCTAACCATTTTCTTTACCTTTAAGTTTAAATGAAAATGAAAAAATTTAAACTTTATTCTTCCAGGAACCAAAATCCGTGATTTTGAATTCCTGTATTCTCTCTCAAAAGTTGCCATAAACAGCTCAGGAACAAAGGTCAGAAAACAAAAAAAATTATAATTATATTTTATTACATTAAAAATTATTTGATATAATTTAAACCAATAGACTAAATAATTATATTTTTTATAACTCAAACAATAATAAAGTATAATCGTAATGTAACAAGTTATGTTATAAAGTCCCCCATAAATTTTTCAATGATTTTTATTCATTTTTATATAACCAGACCACTAATCTTTAATTATAATAAAGTGTAACTGTAAAATAACATGCACAGAAGTTGGCAATGATTAATAAATAAATAAAACTCTTCGAAAGTTAACATTTTCACCATTTATACTTTTTTCTTTTATATCAGACAGAAAACAAAAATATCTATGAATATCAAAATAATATTTTTTGTTAGCAATGTTTCAAAGAATGTATATGTACACATACACACACACATATATATATCCAGATAGCTGGTTAATTTCTTTCACAACAATGCACTTCAACTATACACAAATCCTGTGATAAATAAATATGTTTTGTTTACATGATTTCCAGATGTGTGTCACTCTCTTTGACTACCCTGTGATATTAAATGTTGAAGATCATGGAACTGACAATCCTGACATTGAACATTCAGACACCATGATGTATTCCTGTATATCCATGGCAATCAACTCAGATGACAGCCTGGCAGCTGCAGGTTCAAGCGACGGCACAACCAGAGTTATTTCTGTTCAAACAGGCAAATATCTCTTCCGCTTAAACCAGCAATCGTCTGTAATAACCTTGGCATTCGCTCCCAACAATCACTCTCTCCTGACTGCTGGCTATCGGTCAATTTATGTCTGGGACATGCATGACGGTCATCTGGAATGTAAGCTGACCAGACACAACGACTTTGTGGTCAACATAAAATTTACCACGGACGGTCGGTTTATGGTGACTTCGGGTCGAGACAAGATGATTGTGATTTGGAACATGGACGAAAGAGTTTCTGTGTGTGTTTTCCTGGCCCACTGTCACCTGGATGTTCTGGATGTGGCCAGCGATCTGTCTTACATTGCCTACGGACCAGAAATCACAGCCGTGGTGTCGGTCTTAGAACCGAACACTGTTCTGAAGTCTATGGTGGATGGCAGCTATGTGAAGGCGATTCCTGATCCAGTGAAGAAAGCCCAGTCTTTGGCTCTGAGCTTCTCAGCACAAAAGGTTAAAAGTGAGACAACATCAGTGTGCGATATTCTCTGATTATATTTGTAAAGTTTTCTTCACAAGAATTAGGCTCTCTACCTGCAAGCAGTACTGTGATTGTAACAGTTTTTATTTTTATATTGTCAGTGATTTTAATAGTTTATATTTTATACTGTCAGTGATTTTTAATAGTTTTTATTTTTATATTGTCATTTATTTTAAGTTTTTATTTTTATACTGTCATTTATTTTAATAGTTTATATTTTATATTGTCATTGATTTTAAGTTTTTATTAAAATACTGTTAGTGATTTTAATAGTTTTTATTTTCAATGTGTAATTTAATATTTTTTGTTAAAATACTGTCAGTGATTTTAAAAATATTTATTTTCAACCTGTCATTCATTTTAATAATTCTTATTTATATATTATTGATTTTAATAGTTTTATTAAAATACTCTCAGTGATATTAATAGTTTTTATTTTTATGCTGTCATTGATTTTAATAGTTATTTTGATACTGTCATTTACTTTAATAGTTCATAATTTTATATTGTCATTGGTTTTAATAGTTTTATTAAAATACTGTCATTTATTTTAATAGTTTTTTAATACTGTCATTTTTATATGGCTAGTTACTAAACAACTTACATTTTATTATCTACAATTAAAGAATTTAAATTTATTCATGATTAGTGATTTTTAATAGCTTATTTTTATATGAACATCAATTTTTTATTCTACTTACAATGCTTTTAATGGTTTATATTTGTGTACAGACATTCAATAGTATATTTTTACTCTGTCAGTGAATATAATACTTTATTATTTTTAGAATTTTGATAAAGGAGTACTTATTTTTATATAATCAATGAATATTTCTCTTATTAGTTAAACAGTTTTGTATTATTTTATTATGTTTATTAGAAATATTCTGTATTAAATTACTGTTATTTATAGACAAAAAAAAAATTGTTTTAGTTTTTGAATAGAGACATACAAACAGTGTTAAATACTTATTATTACTGTTATTGAAGCCAATTAAATATATTTATTCTATTCAATCTTAGCAGATGGTATGAAAATTATATTTATTCAGCTATCAGTAATATGTTTTGCCCATTTTCCTTTTTATAAAATCTGTTTATTATATACAGTCATGAAAAATATCCATATAATAATTTTTTTCAATAATTTTATGTTCACTGAAACTTTTGAATCTGACAACTGAAAGTTCTAGGCAAATAGACATCATACATATAACAATGTAAAAATGCCAAAATGTATGTACAGTCATACGCATATATATATATATATACAATTTACATTTGATCAGTATATATTATTTTATATATATTTTTATCTACATTTTGTACATGATATACTACTTAATGTTGTCATTCTACTGTGATATATATTTTATTTTTCTGATGTTATTTTCTCTATTATAGTAGGTAATACATTTTTAATAAAAAAAATATTATCATTGTTTTGTTTTTGTTGTTATTTTTTTACCTAAAAGGTAATAAATTAAAAGTAAATTTTTATACAAGAGAACAAACTTTCTGTCAACTGCTGTTTCATGTACCAATGGTTCTTAATGATTTGCAACAAGTCATGACATATAATATACAGAAAAGTGTTGACCACAGCCTCTGTAAAAACAGTAAACATTACTACAATATATTAATTAGTGTTCTACCATTGTTCTTTGGAAGCAGTGGCATACCTAAGATATGACATGAAATAGGTGCTGCTTTCTGTTAAATATAACTGATGTGTTAATGCCGATTTTATGGTAAAGATGAGTGTAGCTGCTTTGACATGGTTCAATGTCAGTACTTGCCACAGGCGAGGTTTTGTTGGGGTTTATTTTGTAGATGTACCCATGTTTGGATGTCAAAAAATGTGTTAATTCTGAAATACAGCCTTTATTGAAAATCAGCCAATTGTTTTTTGTTTTTTTTTTCATTTAATAGCAATGTATATTATTCATAAACTTTTCAAGACTGAGTAAATTACATGATGATGTGTGAAAATTTTATCGTGTGTAAATAAATTTGATTAGTATATTTTAGACACCATGAATTATTATCTATTTAAACTAAATAAAATTTATGAAATATTCCTAAAATGTTTTTACATAATTACCCATTTATATATATTATTTGTAACTATAGCTAACCTTAATTCTGTGAAAGTTTTATGATAATCTTCCTTAATATATTTTTTGCAAATCCGAATTTCAAAAAAAAAAAAAAAAAAAAGATTATATTCCACATTGTTAAGTGTAATTTATTATTATTGTTTATTAATAATTAATAATTACTCATTTTCAACAGAAGTATCCAATTCAGTTGTATGAACGATAGTCAGTAAGTTTTGTCTCCAGGAGTTCTATGATGGTGGACGGCTGGAGCTGGTTGTAAAACTCAGTCGCTTTCAACTTCGAGATGTGGAAGTGATAGGGGGCAGCACTGAATCGCGCCGCTCTCTTGTATGGCGGCTTTCATCATTTCTGAATGGTGGAGACGTTCCGCCAGAAAAATACAGTGCATGATGTCATTAGCAGACGATATGTGGTCCATGTGCTGCAGTAAATAACTGACGCAGACATCTCTCAGACGACAAATGCCAAATTCGTCTGCAACAGGAATCAAACGAAATGCGCATCTAACTGGAAAAAAGAAATGTTCGACAAAATATAAAGCTTTGCACGGTTAAATGGAACTGGTGTCAGCTACCAAATGTAACAGGAGAAACCTCTTGTAAAATTAATATGCATTTGTATTTATTATTATCCTTTTTTTTTTAGATTATTATTATTCTCTTCTCTTCTTTTTTTTTTTAACTGTGAATGTTCACGCTCATTTTATTTTATTTTTTTTAAAAATTTTTTTGTTTTTGTTTTATCGTATCTAATTATATCTGCTTCAGAAACAAATGAGAGTTATAACAGAATAGGTTTGGTTTTATTTCCCCACAGTGCCTATTTTTATTTATTTTTTTATATATTTATATCTAACTGTATTTGATTTATTTCTTTTTGTTCAAATTCCTTTCCTAATTCTTCTTTTTCCGGATTCGTATTCTCTGTCACCTATTATGCATTCTCTTCTTCGTGGTCATCTTCGTTATTCTTATTTTCTTCATCCATGTTTAAACATAGTATAACCAACATCGCTAAAATTTCTGTAATCATTTAAAATTAAAATTTACTGTGAGCTATAAATTGAAAGAATTACCGTTTCAAAAATACGCTCAACTAAGTCAAAAAGAAAGAAACATCATCAACAACAACAACAACATGATAATAATAATAACAATAACAACAACAACAACAACAACAACAATAAATGAAAAGTACTGAGAAAAAAAAGAGGAATATCTGAAGACATGTATGAAACAGTTTAATTATTTAAAGAAAGAAAGAAAGAATCAGAAATGAAACGAGAAATCGCGACTAGCATTCACTAACGTATTTTATCTCATCTTATCTTAACTTACTGTCCATCACAAAACACACTTCAGGATCGAGGAATCGGAGCATGTCGTAAATGTCCTGGTACGGCCTGTGGTGCAGAACAATCGCCCCATTCTCTTTGAAATCTGAGTGTAGCATAGCTTTGAACACCGGAGAGGCGCGGTACAGCAACAATCTAAACGGGAAATAAAATCTTTGTAGCTGACTGAAACAGAATATTCAAGGAAAAAATTTAAAGATAAATTGACAAAAAGTATCTATGCTTTAGCTCCTTTAGTTATAAATATATAAATAAACTAATTCATTCATTAATAGGCTGATGATGAATGATTGTAACGATGGTAACAAATAAATATGTGACTGTAATTAGGAAATAAATATATTAATTTTTAACAATAATAATGAACGACTTCAGAAGATCGGGTTTCAAGGATTAGTCAATGCAGTCACCCATGGAGACATCATAGTCGTTCTTTCTAATCATACCTGTAGAAGTAGAATTTCTGGTCTTGAACGTCGATGACGATGTCTGTGAATTCGTCTGGACTCGAGTACTCAGATTTATGTTTCTTGTTTGGGGGCTCCACCTCAAGTTTTGGAATTAGTTTACCTGTAGCAACGATTTTTGTGTACCTGCAACAGTCAGATTAAAAACATAGACAATTTGTTGTTGTTGTTTTATCAGACATAATCAGATAATTTTCAAAGCATATTTTCAAATGTAATAATTTTGTTATTATTTATTAATTAAGTTTATTGTATTTCGGTTTTAATCACTCTGAATTATTAACCAGTGACTCCTCTCTGACTTTCCAATGGCCGTTTTAAATGTGCTGACTTCTGTAAAAGACACGTGTTCGATGTGACAGAAATATTTAACCATCTACTGGACTTGTATCAGGGGTTTCTTCTTCTTTTGTTGTTGTTGATATTATTATTATTATTATTATTATTATTATTATTATTATTATTATTATTATTATTATTATTTGGCAATGATTTGTCTTCCACAACATCCCCAATTATTTTTAAAAAAAGAAGAACAACCAAAAGAATAATGAAATTCGTTTAATTCTATTGAAATAAGTTACTGAAACTCGAGGTTACTGACTCAGACAACAACACCAATTGTCAGATACCCTGTTCAGTACATGACAGGTCGAGCATAGACTCTAAATCTTCAGTTTAAATCGCAAGATCCAATCGTCACCGAGATAGCTTCTTTTGAAAAATGATCTGCTGTTTTGGTTTCTTCATTAATACCAAGCTATTTAGTGTCTGAACTCTATTAATGTCCACGTGTTCAGGGACAAGGATCATGGTTAGTAACTAAAACTAGGAATTCTTTGTTAGCAAATAATTTTAACAGTAGCATGGTAAACCAGTGAATTGATTAATGCTGAGAATATATATATATATATAAACACACACAAAAGTACACACACACGCTCAAGCGCACGTCTGTATATAAAAGAGAAAAAAACCACTTCATACCTCGTAAGCAAAACAGTATGCATTATACTGTTTACTGAGTACGTAGTTGTTTTCTTTTGTTCTTTTATTATTATTTGATTTTTTATCGTCATCGTCATCGTCATCATAATTATCATCAACAGTTGTTATTGTTATAAATATTAATCCATAATTGCAAATATTTGTCTTCATCAGTCTATTATCAAATCACAAAATGTTTGTAAAATATTTCTTGCATTAACTCATGAAATGGAAGGTGTTGTAAAAATTAAGTTTTAAAGTGTCCACGTTATGATAAAAAAAAAGCCAACCCATTATCTCTATATGTTAAAGTTAATTATCTCTCTCTCTCTCTCTCTCTCTCTCTCTCTCTCTCTCTCTCTCTCTCTCTCTCTCTCTCTCTCTCTCTCTCTCTCTCTCTCTCTCTCTCTCTCTCTCTCTCTCTCTCTCTCTCTCTCTCTCTCTTTGCATATATTACATATGTGTGTGTGTGTGTGTGTGTGTGTGTACACACATACAAATACAAATTATTTATTAAGTTATTTAGATGAGGCACATTCTGAAACTTCAAGACAGTTCGAGAAAATCGCCTTTTAAAGAAACATGTTCTTTTAAATTGCATTTACTGAAATCACTTTTAAACATTTACCTGAACGTTGCAGATTTTGTTTCGGTTGTTTCCACTGGAAGATATTGATCCATAACCACAAAGATATACCCGAGAATGTCCCCTTCTCAAAGATTTATTTTAGTAATTAATTTAAGTGAAAAGATTATTTAAAAAAAAAAAATGATCGACGAAACTGGCTATTTCACATTACGTTGAGGAATCTACTACACCCATTGGTTCAAAAGTATAATACATGTATATTTATTTTTTAAAGTGTTTGCATTTTCTGCCAGACATATTTTAACATATTTTATTAGTAACGTAAACAAGATCATTTTCAGTTCACATTCAACTGCGTCGAAGGAATTATTTTAGCTTGGTGTACATGTACTCAGTATAACACTCGTGTGCAACATCAGTCTTCGCGAAAATAATTTTTAAAGCAGATGTTTAAAATAAATAAAAAAATATAATCATAAAAGAAAGGATTATCAATAAACGCCTACAGCTATGGACTGACATTTAAAGATAATTAAAATAGTGTTTGATATGGAAAGGGATTATGCTTTCAGTTTGCTTTTATACTTCTGGATATTAGAATAGAGATGCTATTTTCTGAATAACAAATATAAACTTTTATTTAGCAGGGTAAAACCCTTCTTACGATGTTATCTAGAACGAAGTCTGAAGATATCAGATGTACTAATGGTCAGCTTTTCTACGCCTTAGTTTTACGATCGTTATGATCTTGAAAATAAGGAAAGAGATGATAGGGTTATGTCAAAAATGAATGTATTGAACAACACATGAAGACATTCTAATATTAATTAGCTGTTGATATGTATTGTCATACATAAATTTTCATGATTAAAAATGATATTAAGAGAGGAAACCTGATATTAAGAAAGGAAACCTGAGAAGCCACTCCATGGATTCTTCTTGTGGATTAGTAGCAAGGGAACTGTTATATGCACCTTCCCATAAACAGGAAACACTGTACTAAAGCAGTTTCTTTCTTTCAAATATGAACAACTTTAATTACATCCCATAATTGTTTCTTTAAGATGATATGTTAAGACTATATCATTTTGTTTCGTCAGAAAAGTAATATATATACATAGAGAGAGAGAGAGAGAGAGAGAGAGAGAGAGAGAGAGAGAGAGAGAGAGAGAGAGAGAGAGAGAGAGAGAGAGAGATACATAGATATGCATGTATGTATGTATGTATGTTTCAACCGGTTAATTTATTAATATACATATAAAATAATTTATATTCTTTCCTAAATATATCACTTTAGAAAACATGCTATCTTCTTTTTCTTTACTTTTTTTTTTTTTTTTTTTTTTTTAGAGAAGTCTACTTAGTTTTTACATAAATATATATTTTATCTGTGCACTTTAATTTTCGAAGACACACACGCCTCCACGCGTGAACAGAACTCAGAAAAATGCTGTGACAGTTTGAATGATACAGGGGTGATCTTGTTGCACGGGAGGCTGTAATGGGTGAGCGGTTATTTGGCTGCACGTTACAATGTACACGTACAACTCTTTGTTCAAAAGGTAAAGAGGACTTAGTCATTAACAGAGCGTGGAAATCGCACAATCTCCCAAATTACCGAGATCTGGGTCACACAGGGTAAAGCTGCCGAAACTAAGTATAAAGTGTTATACTATTTGTAATGATAGATCGTTCTTTTATTCTTTATATTGACCTCTCTCTCTCTCTCTCTCTCTCTCTCTCTCTCTCTCTCTCTCTCTCTCTCTCTCTCTCTCTCTCTCTCTCTCTCTCTCTCTCTCTCTCTCTCTCTCTGATATCTAGGTAAATATACATATATATTTACATACATACATACATACTCAGATACATTCATACATATACACACATATACATACACACACACATACATATATACACACATGTATATACCAAATTATATTAAAAATATTCAAACAACTTTCTTTCTTTTTTTTTACAAAGGATAAGATAAATGAAGAAAATAAAAGAAGAATTCCGCATGTTATTGAATATGTCGAAAATATTGATAATCGGTAATCTTTAGAAACATTATCTCAATGTCCTAAAGCAAGAAATAAGCGAACGATATCGAACTTGACAACTCCTTGTTTGAAAGGTAAGGCGAACCGGCAATAAAATATTTATAGTGAAGAAAGATCAATAGAAAGAATATCAAGACGCACAGAGAATATTTCTGGGAAAAAACCCATAAATAGTCACAAAAAAAAAAAAAAAAAAAAAAAAAAAGAAAAAAAAAAAAAAGATAGGTTTTTTAAATTGGTAATTGAAAGAGAATATATGTATTCTTTATTGATTTATAATCAGATATCCAGAAATGAACTATTTGAATTACGTCCCCTGAAACTCGTTCTTCTGTTTAAAAAGGAAGGACGTGGGTGTGAAACGGCGATGTTGTCGTAAAAGTTGTCGGTTTCTGTTGGAGAGAAAATAAAAATAATAATTTTTTATTATATTGTTTTCACACCTTCTTACAAGTGCTCATTTTATAATATAAACATTGTAAATCCATTTGGAAATAATAAAACTGAAGCATGTATACTCAGGGCAAACAAAAAAAGCAGTAATTATATACACGTAGACATGTAGATAGATAAGATATCCGTATACGCACATAGGCTTACACATACATAACTGTTTGTAAATCAGACACTAACAATTGTTTTAAACAACTTCTTTTTATTTCCTTGCATCATAAGTTACGATAAACATCAGCATCTAAATGCAAATACACAGATAAACAAGTGAGTAAATAAATAAATAAATAAGAAAGCGAGACTGTATATATTCTCACTGTCGGTTTTTCTTTTTCAATCGATGGTTTGACGAAAGAAGATAATTACATAAAATTATGTGTGATTTCCGTAGCATTTACGATCCGTCATCACTGTCATCTTTCAACAGGCACTGTAATTTCCGTTTTATTATTACAGCGAGGTTCCTATAACAATAGGCCCGTGTGGTTATTTGGCTTGTGCGTCAGGATGCGGTTGACACTTACCATGAAATTACTGAGATACCATAAGTAAATAAATGTTTGGGCAGTAGCACTCGTTACCAAAATTACTTAATTATAATTATATTATACGTGGAGAGAGAGAGAGAGAGAGAGAGAGAGAGAGAGAGAGAGAGAGAGAGAGAGAGAGAGAGAGAGAGAGAGAGAGAGAGAGAGAGTATAATATGTTTATGCAAAAAAAAAAAAAAAAAAAAGGGAAAGGGCAAGAAATTTAAAACAAAGCGAGCTTGTACAGTTATCGGTTATATACGACAATACATATTTACTTACTACACAATTTAGTTGAATGTTACTAGCATGATCGCAGAAGATTACTTCTCAGCACTACGACAATAAATAAATAAATAAATAAATAAATGTACGTATGAAACAGAAGTTTAAAAAAAAAAAAGAAAAAAAAAAGCACAAAATATTTCATCGTTCTTTCATATTTTCGATATTTTGGTAAAACAACCACAATGAATTTAGATGACAGTTCTAGAGTTGAGAAAACACATGTTTAAGTAAGAAGCAACATTTTCAGACTTATTGTATAATTTCCAAATATAAAGGAAGATCTCATTTCAAGGTGTTTAAACTGTTACACGAGTGGAGACTATAGACGTGTTGTAATAAATGATTTATCCAGCAGCTGAGTGTTTTTGTCTACATATTTACAGTGAATCACAGGCGCTTCGTCGTATATGACGTCATCAGGCCACGGCAAATCTGACTTTGGTTCGGGATGTGGTGAATCAGAAACAACGTCCTCGGTTCCAACAGACCAGTCATAATATTTGTAACTCTTAGCTTCGGGATATACTCGATTGTTTCCAGCCCACCCGTTCATGAACAAATCATTTGTGAAAGAATGGTTGCTTATATTATCGTCGTATCTGTTAAACATTTCAATATCATCCAAGTCGAGATCCGAATCGTCTTCGGGAAGCATATTTGCTTGCTTTTCCATTGCAATAATCCGCATGTGCTTCTTCATCGCTTTGAAGTGGTGATGCATTATCATCTTCTGCCTAGTCCTGGGCGATCCCTTCTTCAGTTTGTTCTTTACCCAGAAGTCGCCACAGCAGGCGTTGTGTCTGCAGTAGCGGGGGATGGAGACGAGGTCTAGCATCACTAAGAAGCCAAGGCAGACCGCAGTGATGATGATGGCGAAAGAACCAATGTATGTTGACGACGGTCTCTTGTCAGGCACGCTGATCTTCTTCTTGTTGGAAGCTTGCTTCTTCAACGTTTCTCCCAGACTTTGTAAAACCTTTATTTCTTTCAGGACGGGTACCGATTCGTTGACGGCGAAAGTTTTCAGCTCCACACATGTTACAGATGGTGAAGGCATCACTGGAATTTAAAATAATAATAGATTATTATTCTAGGCTTAATTTTCAGAGTCCGAACACATATATGCGAATAATAAGTTAATATTAAAGTTACCGTCTCTCCGGTTTTAATTTTAACTGCCAGTGTTGTAGTTAATAACAGTGTGAATCCAAGGTTTCAAATTTAAGTTATTAAATAAGTATGTCTGTTATTGAGTTTCTCACAGGAAATCTGTTATTGTTGTTTGTTTTTTTGTGTATGTGTGTTTTTTTTTCCCCTGGCTGTCCTTCTTTTTTTCTCCATTGTATTATTTATTTGGTTAGTTATTTAGTTAGTTGCATGTATTTGGACTTGTTTTTTTTTTTTTTTTTTTTTTTTTTTTTTTTAATTTGTTTAAAAATAAATAATATTTTCACTAGTAATTCATATTTTTTCTTTTTTTAACTTTCTCATTCCTATACTTAACGTAGTTTGTTTTGTTTTAAAACATCGGCTTCACGTTTCATTAAAAATTCCAGTAATCCGAGTGATACTCGCTTCTTGTAGCTGCATTGTAGCGTACCTTAACCGATCTCTCGACAGTGCTCTAATTACCTGTTACCTGGGGGAAATACACGCAGTCTGTGATTGCATGACTGGTGAAATTAACTAATAACATAATGCAAGGAAAGAGCTCAGACATGAAACAGAATACATCAGTATGTGTTAACCGATAGCTTTTTCTGCGTTATCGTTTCAGTTAATAATCGTTGAACTGTAAAAGCCTAAGGTTATATGTAAGAAGAACGAGTATTTTTTTTTTTTTAAAGCATTCTGTTAAACATGACAGTTCTGTATTTAAGCGGTCTTTGACAGTATTCAGAATGTTTGCCCTTGGCAGGCGAGCTTCATAAAAACTCTTTTTAGCACATATATTTTTCATTTGACATTATACATATTTTTGATTTTCAGAACACACACACACACATAGTATATACAGATATAATTTGTTTCTGTATATTGTGAAAAGGGTACAAAATAATATTAATGGATAAATAATTTAGGATTTACAAATTTTTAATGTGTAAAAGAATGAAACCAGAGAGACTTGAAAATAAAATTTGGACTAACAGAGATAAACGTAGACAAAGATGTAAACAGACTGTACCTTCCGATGACGTCGTCAAAACAGGTGTGGGTTCGTGTATGTACAGCGGAGTCTGTGATGCGTTTTCAAGAACATAACCTGAAGGAAATAAAATAAAAGTTAAATATTAAGATCTTGTTTAATCTCTTGAACACAGACATTATTGTTCTGTGCTCGTTGAAGGGCTGCTGAATGTGCAGTGTGTGGTATTTCAAAAAGTAATCTCATGAAGATTGTGTTATATAAACGAGTTATCGTTTATATTCACCCGACAGCAAATATCGAAGCCAGTGATAAACCAAACCTACTGGAAAAGGCTGTATGGACATTAAGCAGGATTGATGGCGAAACCCATTACCAGTTAGCGCTAAAAATGTTTATAATTTTGCCCCGATCCTGGAAGAAACTACTGTCGAATAAATGAGTAAAAGTCTCTGTGGGTGTCCTTATGAGAGAGAGAGAGAGAGAGAGAGAGAGAGAGAGAGAGAGAGAGAGAGAGAGAGAGAGAGAGAGAGAGAGAGAGAGAGAGAGAGAGAGAGAGAGAGAGAGAGAGAGAGAGAGAGAGAGAGAGAGACATCAAGTAATCTGAGGATATTTCACAGTGTGCAATTATTTCTTATTTTTACTGATATCCAAAGTCCCAACCACTATCAGCTCTTTCAGTCTGTATCACACAAACCTGTATCACACACAAACCTGTATCACACAAACCTGTATCACACAAAACCTGTATCACACGTTCTGTGGTAATAACTCCGCGCCTGATCTGTCTTTGGTCTGAAGTCGCCCATGTTGGTGAATCTCTCTGAGTCGGTCAGTGTGCACACATGTTGATGTGGATCGTACAGGAAGGACTTACACACGTACTTAGTTTCGTTAGTACACATTTCCAAGCACACATCAAGACTTACAAACAGAACAATTTGTCTGTTGTGTCCTAGCAGACCGGAATGAGTATATTCAATATATCTACAGTCACCTAAATCGAAAAAAAAAAAAAAAAAAAAAATTGTTTATATATATGTGGATGTTTCTAATGATTACTGATTATCTATATTTTCGACATATTCAATAACATGCAGAATTCTTCTTCTATTTTCTTCATTTATCTTATCCTTTTTAACAAATTTTTCTTGTTTCTAATATTTTTATTATAATTTGTTATATACATGTGTGTGTGTATGAATATATATATATATATATATATATATGTATGTATGTGTGTGTAATATATGTATGAATGTATGTGAGTATGTATGTATGTATGTATGTATGTAAATATATATTTATATATACTTAAATATCAGAGAGAGAGAGAGAGAGAGAGAGAGAGAGAGAGAGAGAGAGAGAGAGAGAGAGAGAGAGAGAGAGAGAGAGAGAGAGAGAGAGAGAGAGAGAGAGAGAGAGAGGGGGGGAAGCGAGCAGTCAATCGATAAACATAAGATTTTATTTTTTCTTCATATATACACATATATATGAAATCCAGAATTCGTTAGTTAATCTGATTTACCCTGTTTGAGTTCACAGAGAGAAGGTAACTCTGTTAAACAGTTGTACTGTCCCCATGAGTACGGCAAGAGCGTGTTCGAAACAACGCAGTCCTTTCCGTGCTTGTACGTTCGAAGAAGATCCCATCGCCAGTTGAAGAAAGTGATGTCGTTGCCGTCTATTCGTTCCCATTTTGACTTCGCTGCGTTTCTGTGAACGCCAATCCAGAACGTCCAGTTGCTGAATATAAAACATGTCTAAATCATGAATTAATGGGCGTTTTGTGTCTTTTAATTTTTTAATATTTTTATTTTGTATTTTTATATTGCTGATATATATAGTCTCACATTCATATGGACACACATACATACACACCCACACACACACAGATATATACATACGGGTATACATACATACATAAATATATATATATATATACATACACACACATGCATACATACATATATACATACATATACATATATATATATATTTATATATATATATATATAAGAATATAACCATTAAAAAGATTCCAAACGTTATTATCTAACTATCCCATAAATCAATACATATTGATACGTTTTGAATGTTATTCAAATTGTCTAAAATAGAGTGAGAGCCTCATCACAGGAGACATACAGGTTCATTTTTAGCACACTTAGGTCATATAAACTGCACCTGACGTAACAATAAACACTGATGATTCTTCTGTAAACAGATATCTATATCACAAACAATGTCACAGAGTGCAACAAGAAAATCGTTGACGTTCAAAGTAGTTTATCTCTGAAATGAAGTGAATCAACCTCCGTAGTTTCATGAAACGTGGTAATTTCTCGTCTTCTTCTAAATGTTTTATTGCATCATGATGATAAGATATGTATTTTAAAATGCTTGTCCATAAATATGCAAGTGAAAAAGGTTATAAAACGTTTAAATTATTATACAGTCTGTAGGCTTCATCGACTACCTGTCTCGTAGAATTGCATGGGGCAAATGTTTAATTTATCACATGATTTTACTTCAAATGAAAAGTCAACCACACTGAGAGTGATTCATATATATATATATATATATATATATATATATAAATGTAAAGAAATTATAAGGCAAGGGATAATATATACTAAAATTAAGCAATATATACATGTGTGTGTGTGTGTGTGTGTGTGTGTGTGTGTGTTTGTGTGTGTATAAATAGCGCAGGTGAAAAATTGTTATTATGATATTAAAGCAATAATCTGAAGAACATATTCTCATACAAACATATAGATAGAAAAACAGTAAAAAGAAAGAGACGAAAACAAAATGGGAATGGATACGAAGGAAAAATAACAGGTAGGACACCACTGAAATGAGTACGTTTTGTTCAATTTCTTATGAAGATGATATTAAACCTTGCAGTAACAAAAGTCTTAATGAACACTGAGTATACCAGTTCAAAGGGATGTACAGGTAAAAGAAGAAATATAAAAAAAATAAGTAAATTTGTGCAGACCATAAAGATAGCAAAAATCAATTAGTTTACCCTTTAATGTCCAGATTGGGAATTGTCGCCATACTTCTAATGATAGCCAGAGATCCGTTCATTTCTTGACAGGCTGTCAGTGCTTTGTCCCAGCTCAGTCTTACGGGATTCAGAATGTACGTTCTACCTTCTGAGTACTCCTCAGACGCACCTAACAACGTGGAAATGAAATATATATAAATGACATAAACACAGGTATGTGTTGTTTTGGTAATGTGTGTGTGTGTGTGTGTGTGTGTGTGTGTGTGTGTGTGTGTGTGTGTGTGTTTTGTGTGTGTGTGTGTGTGTGTGCTTTATGTATGTAAAGCCTTGTATATTTGATATATGTATATATATCTGCGTTTACACGTTTCAAACAAACTTACACTCAAATACATATACGCAGTAGACCTAAATACAGTGATATCTCGGTTCTCGAACATACTGTTTGAATTTTTAAAAAAGAGGTCTCGATTGTCGAACGTAAACTCAGTTCTCGAATCGAAGTAAATGTGTGGAAAATGGGGAGAATAACAAAGTCCCTGACCCCATCTACTGACGCCAGCTACTCTCCTCAGTTAAACGTTCATTTATTTAATCTATTTACTGTCTTTATGGCTTTTGGGTCTGATTTTATGCATTTAAATATTATTATACACAGCTGTAAATATTATTATTATTATTATTATTATTATTATTATTATTTTGTTTTTTTTTTTTTTTTTTTTTTTTAGATTAAATGCTTTATAATGCATAATTTGGCGGGTGGTGGAATGGATTAATCCACTGAAGATAAATGACTCTGTTTTCGAACTGCTTTCTGGTACGGATTAAGTTGAAAATCGAAGTACCACTGTTATCTCAAACATACAACACTGAATACAACGTACATCAAACATGTTTTATAAAAGCAATACCCAAGAACACACAGACACACACACACACACACATACACACACACACATTTCAGTTTCATACAATCAAACAAACATGCATTCTAACATGCATACACATTTCATATAAACACACACCCAACATATATACATATTTCATACATACAGGCACATATTATTTTTTTTTTTTGCATATTTTATACATGCACATAAAATATATGTGCATACTGCATAGAAACATACACAAAAAGCAAGTGTATATATTTCATACAAACATACACGTAAAACATATGTACTTTTTTCGTACAAACATAAGCTCAAAGCATACAAGAAAAGATAATCGAATGTATAGGACATTACTCTGGTAATATATAGTGGTTCCTTGACTTACGAGTTTAATTCGTCCTGTGGCCGAGCTCGCAACTCAATTTGCTCGTATATCAAATCAATTTTCCCAACTGAAATTAATTGAAATACCATTAATCCCTTCCAGCCTCCCCCAAAAAACACCCCAATGTTTTGTAACGTGTTTTAAAATAAGAAAAATGTAGCTATAAATGACAAATACTGTATAAAAACAAAATAAAAGAGAAAGAAAAGAAATAAATTGGTTTTGAACATTGTATTTTTTTTTTTTTTTTTTTTTTTATTAACTTGGAGATCAGACAACTTGGCCTAACTGAAAATGCTTAGGATCCATGGTTAGAAAAAAAAAATGGACAAAATACTGCACAAAACGCGAGCACAACACAACAAAGATGTTTTCATGGCGAGGTAACAACGTAAAGAAAACGAGGGAGGGAGGATGTTGTGTTGTTCGTTGCGCCAACTAGTGGCGGCATATCTGAAGCTCGTAAGTTGGTGCACTCGTAATTCAAGGTCCCACTGTATGCAGATAAGTAAAATCATATATCCGTCTATCTTTTCTAAACAGAAAATAGTTAACAAAATAAAATATTTAACAAGAGATCAAAGCTCACCATTATTTTGATATACTATTACTACAATAACAGCAACAAAAAACTACTACAACAACAACAACAACAACAACAAATAATAATAATAATAATAATAATATAAGTAGTAGTAGTAATAATAATAATCATGATGACAATAATGATAATAATGGTGATGATTTCATAATAAAAATAATAACAATGATAATAAATATTGTAAATAAATAAATAAATAAATAAATAAATAAATAAATAAATAAATAAATAAATAAATAAATAAATAAATAAAAATAATCCACTTACCCAAAACACCAAACTGGCAAAGAAGAAGAAACAGTATGAGTAAATCCATCACAGAATGTCATCGTTCCCCTGACAGCCTCATACTGCTGTAAAACACAAAGACACTCACATTTTCACATCTCATCTTCGTAAACAGTACAAGTTAATTAACACGGAGCTTAAGCACAATAAAAAGTAATATAATCAGAATATAAAAATGCCATAAAAAAAATTTCAGCAATATTTCATAAGCAACAAAAGCAATGTTTGAATATACAATATGTATTTATATCCACACATTTATTGTTACTGTCACTGGCATGTCTGTCGGTGGTGGTTTTATCGAATTTGTTATCAGGTGATTCGTTTGAGACAAGTGAATCAAGTTTTTGCAACGTGTTGTATTATTAATTACCTTCTTACATCTCGTCTTCCACTTCTGTTATTTCAATCAGACTGATGCAAATACCTGAACGATGTCACACACACACACACACACACGCACGCACTCACACACACAAATGTGTTATCGATAACCGATTTCGTTACGCGTTATAGGCGTTACGAATTATGACAATAATAATAAAAATAATAATAATAACAGTAATAATAATAAAAGAAGAAGAAGAAGTAAAAATAATAAAAGAAAGCGTAATGTAAAAAAAAAAAAAAGAAAGAAGATTGTTATTACTATCATCATCATCATCATTCATAATATAAAACATCAGAGAGGGTTAAATGGTTTAATAGTCAAATAAATAAATACACAATATTTAATACAGGTACCGGACCAATTATCCGGACTCCTTTGGGATTTTCCGGTTTTCTGGTACCAAGGCATCTAAATACGTAAATAATTAGGCATAAACATTTTAAAATTAAAAACATAGAGAAAATTGACGATACACAACTGCGGCGACTCAACACGTAAACAATGCGGCGAGTAAATGAACGCCACGCGGCTTGAAAGAGTAGTTCCGGTCTGATGAGGACAACACCTGCGCGCGCGAACTATGAAAATAGCGTCGGGAAAAAACTTCCGTTTGACTGGTCTTTCCTGATTTCAGGACGCCGGATAATTGGTCCGGTTCCTGTACATTCTGGATACGAGTTTGTATCTCTGTTGGCCTTTGTCTTAGTGGTCAAAGTCTACGTTCAGTGTACACATCTCTGTCTTTCTCTCCTTTTCTCTTTCTTTAAACTATCTAGCTATTTACATTTATTCTGTTCCATTCTTTTCTATTCTATTTATCTATCTATCTATCCCATTTACTTTGCAATTTTGAACTACAAACAGTGGGGCATTAAACTATTTTAATAATACAGAAACTGACAACACATACATGAAGCTGTTTAATTCGAATTTATGTAGCGAACATAATTCGTAGTAAAGGTATCCGTTTTCAAAATACAACGTTAAATTTGAGAGATAGAGAGGTTACCATCGACAGCTTTTTAATCGATTTTGTAATTTCATTCATTTAATGTTATGGCATATTTCATGACATTACGAAATGTAGAATAAATGCTAATTCGGCCTTCTATTTTCCTTATGTAGTTTTTTCTTTCTTTATCATGAAAAAAACCTCAAAGATTAATCGGTAAGAAAGGGCTCCATATTGGTAATTTACCTGCGTAAACTGATAGGTCAAACCAGTTAATCAGTAATTACTTCCATACAACTACTCTACATTAACTGAATGTCAACGGAAATGTAACATAACATGGTCGTATCTACCAAATCTGTGCAGTTAGCTGTAATAACATATATATATATATATATATAAATAATATATATAAAAGCTATAATGTATATAACTATTAATTCTCCAATATTAAAGCAATCGCGATATTTTAGTTATTTAATATAAAATCTCATTTATTTATTTGTGTGGATTCAATATCAGTGCAGCTGTAGATTTAATCAGTACATGCCTTGTGTTAATTTAATTTCATTTTGTTCGATAACAAATGCTTATCTCTGTATGCTATTTTAATTTCGTTTCAGTATACTGTACTACTGTCACAATTGCTAATATTAACATTATTATAATGTATTTATGTCTTGTTTGTAATATGTATGAGTATGAGTGTGCATGTGTGTGTATGCATGGATGGATGGATGCATACAAGTATTTTGTTTCTATAAACTAACATAATTAGAACATTACCTACTACTATGTGACTGAAATTTTCAGAATCAATAGTTTTCACAAACTTGAAAACAGGACAAAACAAAAGTGGAGGCTAAAAAAAAAAAAAAAAAAATGCAGACACCCATTATCCACATATCGACTATATGTGTTCAAACCTCCCCCACCCCATGCTCCCCGAAAAAGCAAATAAAACAAAACTTCTGTTTTAATTTTCCCGATAAGCAGAATTATTGGTAGCACAGTCTATCACACACGTTGAAGTTTCGCTGTTAAACAGAAACGTGAAAATAATTATACGTGTAGACGAATTGATCGGTCAAGTATCTGAAACATGCTTATACACACAGAAGCTTCAAGCAGTTTTATCTTAGGCACACAATCCAAAAGTCTGAATTGTATGAGTTGACAAACGTTTACTTAATTATTTCTGTTTTCCTCAATAGAAGCTCTATATATATTACGTTGTTCCAATCAATGTAACGTTTTTGCGAGAATTTCCCCTGAGGCTGTTATTTAATGTATTTTATTTTTACTTCTGTCCATTAACTTGTAAGTCATTGTATATTTATGTATATATGTATGTTTGTACGTCTTTAAAAGCTTTATATGTTTGAGTACTCTGAGTACATACAAAATACGAATGATGTCAGAAATGGTGTTTATTTTATATACAATCTTTCATAAGGATGTCAATATTCTTTAATTATTTCATACTTTTCTTTTTTCTTTTATTATTATTATTATTATTGTTATTGTTCTTGTTCTTGTTATTGTTGTTGCTGTTGTTGTTGTTGCTGTTGGTGGTAGTAATGGTGACGGCGGCAGTGATACTGATCCTGTCGTTTAATATTCCACTCCACCACCTCTCTACTACTACTAACTTTTCACGGGCAGTTGGGGAATCATTGATTAAGGGCGTCAGATGGGTAGATTTATTTCCAAATTTCAGAAACACAAACACCAAATAATTATTTCTTTTCTCTCATTTCTCCCGCTGCACTGCCTGAAGTTGTCAGAGCAGCTATCCCCCCACCACCACCAGCGTAGCTTGGGTCCTACACTCGTCCTACTATTACAACAACTACTATTACTATCACTATCGCCAACTATTACTACTAGTACTACAGCTAGTACATACTAGTATATATATATATAGATAGATAGATAGATACATACACACACACTACAACTACTACTACAACTAGTACTGCTACTACTGCTACTATTGCTGTTACTAAACTATTTTGTTCCATATTCATAGCAGACCAAACAATGATAAAAAAACAAAAACAAATTATATACAACGAAAACAGCACACAATAAAACAAAATATTATCAAAGAAAAAAAATAATAAAAAAGTAAAAAAATAACTTCATCCTGTGAAAAACAATGGTGCTGTATTGTTTTTCAGAGACACTCATTGTTAATTCATAATTCTTCCTGTTGTTATCGCCTCCTGCAAACTGTTTTCATTTTGATTTCTATTGTCGTTCAAAGCAAAACTTTTCTTCACATGAAGTCCGCTGCAATCCGACTGTACGTAGAGGATGTGCTCCAAAAAGCAAAGTCAATGGGACATTTCAAACCAAGTAAAATACCGTGATTAAATGTGAGCTTCATTAAATACACTGTCATGCCTAAATCACAAAACAAAATGATAAATTAATCTTCTTCTTCTTTTTTTTTAATTTTATTTTTTATTTATTTTGTTTTCCTTGAAAAGAAAGAAAGAAAAGAATAAAGAAAGAATCAATCAAAGAAGAAAAAATATCAAAAAGAAAAAAAATGTTTATTTGTCACACACAGATACACACACACACACACACACATATCTATCTCTATCTGTATCAATAATTATTCCTTATCTGTGGAATTAGGTCAGCACCATATTTGTACCAGTCTTACATTCACACATATGAACATTAATTTTGAACTGAACATGAACTGAAAATTACTACATTTACCAAAATATTTAAACAACATATAGTGGCATTACAAACCTTCAGTACAAACGTACGTGTTTGCTATTATTTTAAAAAAGAGACAAAAACTACTGAAAACGTTAAAACCAACGTGCATCCATTAGAAAGCCATTCAGTTTAATTTAACGAACACAAATGAATAAATGAGTTTTTGTTCAGGTTCTAACATCACTGCAAATTGCTTAACAATTGATTCTGCTCCGATTTTCTCAAGAGAGATAACGTTCTGCATGAACACTGATTTAACAATACCCTACAGTTAAAGGAAGTCAGATATAATATATTCACGATCAGATTTTTATGTCATAGGCTCTTAACTCCCTTTCAAAGAGGCTGATTGTAGATTTATTAATGAGGGATACGGAGACATATGTTAGCTAATCCCCTTTATCCTTATCCATCATCGGCATTTTCTCATTTCGTCCTCAAAACAATATTCCCATGTTCCGAAGACAACATTCCCAAAACAATATCACCAACATTTCCAAGAGAACAACGTCAAGTTATCCTCTTCCAGCAAAAAAAATGTATTTGTAATTCAGTTAAACGCAGCTGTCGTTGATATTTTATATTTACGACACTGTGTACTGTACGTTTGACAGTATAAATGGCTTGACCTCTTAATATATGCTAACTCAGCTCTGTAAAACAATAAACTGGCTGCGTCGGTTTTGAATGAATAGCTTGAATTCATCGTGAAAAAGGTTGTTGAAACAGATTTTTACTGTTTGCAGAATAAACGTTCTTCTTTTAGATATTTTCAGTGAAATTTGACTTTATTATTATTATTATTATTATATGCATGTATGCGTATATACACACACACACACACACGTAAGTATACATAAATAATACACATACATATATACATACATGCACACATATGTACGTAGATATGCATACAATATACACATACATACATAACAACGAAGGTTTATCGATAAATTACGTAAGTCACCGAACAAAACTTCTATATATATGTGTGTGTGTGTGTGTGTGTGTGTGTGTGTGTGTGTTTCTGATTTTCTTTCATTCATTAATCCAGTTTTAAAAGCAGTTTTAAATACCAAACATATATTGACTTCATGAACTAAAATCCTGGCTTTGCATTTCGACTCCATAAAGCTCCATAAACGTTAATGACAGTTAACCCTATATATCCCAATAAAGCCGGAATTACATCACACGGATTGAGGGAGGTGTTCAGAATACTAAAGCGACTGTAACAGTTTAACTCTGGTTTTCAGAATAACGATTTTTGCATTTATTTTATTACCTTCTGCCAAGCAGATTCTGAAACGGTTCCAAAATCAGTAAATTGGGGTTAATGGCCCGTGTCATAAAAAGTTAGTAAATTATTATGTTTGTGATACAAAGATAAAAAGAATTAAGGAAATGCCGATAAATATCAAGGCGAATACAGAATTTTCTCGTCACACCTCGCCACTACTACTGCTACTACTACAACAGCTCCAACTACTACTACAACAGCTACAACTACTACTACCTCTACTACAATTACTACCAATATTCTGCTACTGTTACTATTACTACTACTACTACTACTACTACTACAACAACTTCTATTATTATTTTTATTATTATTATTATTATTATTATTATTATTTTCTGTTTTTGGTAATGAAATTTATCACAGGTTTTTGTATAAACATATACCATTCACTGAAATGACATGACCTACTAAGCAGGACGAATGTCTATATTATTCATTCTGCGAAAAAAAAAAAAAAAAAAAAAAAAAAAAAAAAAGAATTAATTATTTCACGCAATATATGTAAGAAAGTGAAGTCTGACGAGCTTTTAAGCACGCCTCGTTACCTGCATCAAGTAACCGCGTGCAATAATAAATAAATTATATAGCGTGGAAGTTTCTGCTTCAGCTGGTAAGTAATACTGTAATTAGAAGTGATACTGATTAAACAGACAGACAGACGAACTTTGTAAGTCGATATGAAATTTTGAACATTTTTCACTATTAGTAAGACCACATACTAGTTCGGTTTAAGTATACAAGTTACATATTTCTCGGTTAAAGTAAAATTACGGATTTTTTTTTTTTTTTTTTTTTTTTCGGTTTCCTGAACCAAGATTGAATATAAACGTGAAAAATAAGCAATGAAAATTAAAAAAAAAAAAAAAAAAAAAAAGTGGTAACAAACAAATTAATACGCTTCTCAAGCCTGTTCTAGTACCTGTTTTATTTTAATCATCTTCGATTTCGGTGGAATAACAAGAACTATAGAGTGACGGACATAATGACAGCGGAAGTAGTTTAAACGGTTTGGCATAATGTCTTCCGGTTACATTTAGGTCCCAAGGACAGCTTTATTTTCTAGGAAACATTTTGGTTTTATGTTGAAGTAAAGCAATCCGCATTCCTTAGTTCTATCCTGAAACTGTCAGTCATAAATTATGTTAATTAGCGTGTACTGTTTTATGGATAACTGACAGTCATTGTCGAATTTAATAACAAAATGATTTTAACAGTTATATTTGCTTTAGCATCAAAACAACTAAATGGCAAAATAGTCAGTAAAACCTCTGTTGACAAGGCATACATCTAAGCTGCAAGATTACGTAATTTTAAATTATATATTTTTGTCCATTTTAATTTCAGTCTACTTGCATCCGTCAGTAACATAGCTACTAGGCATTTTCATTGGCTGCACTGCGTACTGCCTTCGTTTCGCCTCGTGAATCGTCATCTTTTTTTATTATTATTATTATTTTATTTATTTTGTTTTCTTTTTTGGTTATTTGTCTTTGACTGCAATGCAGAAATGATCTAATTCATATTTTGTGATGTTAAGAAATCATTCTAACAGTGCTGTGTAAAGACCCTTTATGTCTGATAACTAAACTTCGCAGTTTGTTTATTCAGCTGTCACCTGTGTCAATATTTATTTAAAAATAATAACCTTTTTAATAGCTTAAAAATAACCGCCGAGCAGTGGAATTAATGTAACACTGAAGAACGTGCACCAATGTAAACGTATGCGCAGTTCCAGACTTTCTTAAGCCTGTTAATGCGTGGAAATATTTATTATCCATTTTTATCAATGAATGAACAAGCTACCAGTAAATTGACGTTGTTGAATAAGATTCGATAAAAGCATAAATGTAGAGATATTGATGGATCGAAAGTGCTGTTCAATTCAGTTGGCAGTTTGTAAAGAAACACAGTTTATCACTTTCCTTGCTATTCTTCAGCTTTGCATTTAACTCCCTTTTTTAACTTCTTCTCTTTTTTATGACTTTTTAATTTATTATTATTATTATTATTATTATTATTATTATTATTATTATTATTATTTATTATTAAAGTTAATATCAAAAAAGAAAATGTTTTTAAAAAATCACTGTCTAATGATGATATAACATTTTTGAATAGTAACTTTAAGAAATTACTTTTAAAAGATAATAGAATGTTATATTATATATTATATTTTTGAGACCGATTTATTTACATTTTAAAAAGTAATTTTAAAAAAAAAATTATTTTATTACGTTATATTCTTAATAGTTCATTTTAAATTATATTTTATTTTTAAAAAGTCTATTTATATTAAATTATATGTTCAAAAATTGGCCTTAACATTATTATTATTATTATTATTATTATTAATAATAATTTTTTTTTCTTATTTATTTTAAGGATAAGTAAAAACAAAATTTAAAAAACTGAAAGGTAAGTTGCAGTCTTATAAAATGGTCTTATAAAATGATATATGTATCCTTTTTACTAATGATGTGGGTACAAGTGTGCATTCTGTGATTTTTTGGTGTGTGTTCTTATATGCATGTCCATTCTGTGCATGTGTGTATGCCTCAGTGTGCGAAATTGTTTCTAAAACAACAGTATATGTTTTAAATATTCATATAAAAAGACTTACAAGTGTTTCCTTCCTATGACAGAAGGGTACAGTCTTGGTAGATGTCTTCAAAAAGCATTTTGTAGTCTTAGTCTTTTCACATTCTGACATCAACAGGCAATACACCTTCACAGTAACACCAGAAACAACACGTTGTTGTTTTCACAAATAAAGATAAGTTATTTTATGCACACTGAACTATTGCGTCATTGTTACCATATAAATGTCAAGATGCAGATAAAGTAAAGAATCGTCAACAGATCATATTGCCATGTCCATAGATCGTGTTAGTATCTTTAAAATATCCTCAAAATGTTTTAGAATGTTTTACAATCCAAAGATCGTTTTAGTGTCTTTACAACATTCACAAATCGGTTTAGTGTCTCGTATATATTCACAGTCTGTTGGTATCTATCAAACATCCTCAAATCATTTTAATGTTTTTACAGCACCCACAAAACGTTTTAGAATTTTCACAATCCACAGATCGTTTTACTATCTATAAAAATGCACAAAATGTTTTAGTATCTTTTACAGATATCCACAAATCATTTTAGTATTTCGCAGATATTCACAAATCGTCATTATCCGTAAAGTATCCACAGTTAGTGTTAGGATTTCTGAAAAATTGACAAATCGTATTAGTATCTATAAAATAACCACAAATTGTATTAATATTTAAAATATGCACCAGTCGTGATAGTATTTTTAAAATACCGACAAATCGTTATTGCATTTTTATCCACAAATTGTTTTAATATTTTTTTTTTAACCACAAGTTTTACCGATATTTCAAAAATACATCCTCAAATCGTGTTAGCATTTTTAACTATAAATTACGTACGTATTCCTGAATGATCCACAGATTATAACAGTACCTCTACAGAGTGTTTTAGTACTTTTATCCACAAAAATGTATGCACACCTATGGCAGTAAAATAAACAAACTACTTCTTCAAAGCGTCCAAACCTGCTTTTGTAAAAAAAAAAAAAAAAAATCCCCCGTGCATTTTTGATACACAAAAGACAAAAAACAAGAAAAAAAAAAGCTGTCGATAAAGAAACACACGTCTGTGGATTGATTGGAAAACCATTAGGTAATTGTGGAGAACCGTCTTGTCAATAGGCTCCAGCGAGACGGGCTTTATGGTCTGTTTGGACGAGTGAGTTTTGTGTTGTCTCTTTTGAAAAAAAAAAAAAAAAAAAAAACAGTTATTAACTCAAGATTCTGACCTGTAATTATCTTGCAAATTGTAATTACTTGTCACTGCTTACAGAAACATAATTATAAAATAATGAGTATTCTTGAAATGTGTTAGCGAGACTCGATTTATAAAAAACAAAAACTTTTCAATATTCGATAGCTTTTGTTATATAATAGCTAAACAGTGAAACTCTTTTTGTCTGGATACGTAAGATATTTGAAGTATCTGTGTATTGCTTCTACTGCATTCATTCTTTATATGTATATATTTACTGAATAAAACTAATACGAACACGAACTGTCTTTTTGTTATTATCTATTGATCACAATTGTATGTACTTTTACACAGTTACAACAAAGAACATATATAAGGTTAATGGACGAATATTGTCAGTTTAAATTTTTTCAATTCGACATAATGTACTTGTAATGTTTATACTGCAGTCAAATACAAGCACGGAGACAAATTTTTCTAAAATCTTTGACTGAACAAGAACAACATTAACCTGAAACCCGTTCCTTCAGTAACAGAAAACTAAAGAGAGAGTTACTATTTAATTCTTGTTAAATTTTAAAGAAGGGTTACGATTCAAAACGTAAACACAATTTCTGTGATTGACTTCATACACGAAATCCTGCTTAACGATTCATTAAGTAATATTTAACATTAATAATCAATGCAATTAATCAGTTATTCTCCGTTGATTCTACGATTACGTGGGGCCATCAGTGGTCAAGGACTGTGCAGATTATAACAGAAGAAACCTGCTGAGTTACTCTTATTCAATTAGCTGAAAAGTGTTTTTACATGCACCTGCCAACAGACAGGAAAAAACAAAATATGGCGTTTTATGAGCCAGCCGTGAGAAAAAGTGGCTAGCTAAGTTAATAGCTCCCAGAATGCTATGCTGAAAACTGTTACCATTAATATCCGAGCCCAGTAAAATTCATGTACTTTAGTCAAAGGTTTTCATAAACATAATCTTTGCTGATCAGTGAAGCTTACTTTAAAATAAAACTTATTTATCTATCATTGCAAAACGAGATCGCTTTTATTTTTCCTTTTCTTCTTCTGAAAGCATGGATCTCCAGATGCTGAGCATTAAAATATCTTTAGCGTTATCTGTTAAAACTCATTATCTATTTTATATAGTGGTTTCTGTTTGGATTCGATTACACGAGTAGTAATTTCATACTTCTTGACTTTAACCATCTTCGTCATCGATAAGCTTTCGTACCTGTTCATGCTATTAAGAGGGTTCCTTGTATCCAGTTGTGAGTGCTTGTATATACTGTTGTTATGCTGTAGTAGTAGCAATCGTTATAGCAGTAGTAATAGAGTAATAGTAGAAGCAGCAATAGTAGGAATAGCAGTAGAGTAGTAATAGTAGTAATAATAATAATACAATAGTACTTGAAGGAAAATAAGAGACGTTGATGCAGTTGTCGAAGTAAAATCAAATTCAAATCAACATAATATTTTTGGATGATTTATTTTGTAAACGATATTACTAAACACAAGATATAATTATTTATACGTGCTCTGTATATTCATAGTCATTTGTACTAGCATTAGATCTTACAGCTTTGTAAGTTAATTTCGACAAGAGCATTAATTGTTACTAAGCAACGACCTCCAGTTAAACCAGTTTGTATGGGTGTTTGTACTGGTGTGTATATCGATAGCTAATTCATGTGTATGTAGCAGTATACGCTTCGATACCCGTTTTTAATGTATATCCTTGAGCTTATCAAATAACACAGGTAGCTTACAAACACGACGGACGTAACTCAACCGTGTTATGTCGTCAGTATTCAGAACTGAGAAAATAACACCCATTAAAGGCTAAGATAATCCAGACCGAGTTTGCGGACTTTTTTGGACGGGAGACAAAAAGAAAACGTCTCACCTCGAATGTTAGAACTTGTTTGTGGGGAATAATGTTTAGTATTCTTCTCAGTTCTTTGTGAAACAATGTGTCCAATAATAATAATAATAATAATAATAATAATAATAATAATAATAGATAGATAGATAGATAGATAGATAGATAGATAGATAGATAGATAGATAGATAGATAGATAGATAGATAGACGGATAGACGGATAGATAGATATAAATAAATAAATAAATCAGATTTCCATCTAATTTTGATCGGATTGATATTCATTGGTTTTCAAGCCATTTTCGTAACTTCGAATAAAATTATAATGTATAATGTGCGATCTTTTCATCTTAGAAGCTCAAAGTTTTAATCAAGCCAATGAAATTGCTAATAGTTTCGAAATACGATAGTGATAAAACTTTAAGTATATTGATTAGCATAAGAAATTAACTACTTTACATTTAAATAGATAAATAAATATATAAATATATAAAGAAATAAATAAATAAATAAAAAGAGAGAGAGAAACAAAATAGATAATGATGCAAGTGATAAGGTTTCTTGTTTTATTCTTTTTTTTTGTTTCGAGCACATTTTGCAGAGCTATATTAGTTTCAACAGTAGTCTTAGCAGTGGTTGTGACGATAGTAGTAGTAATAGTAGTAGTTTGTGTCTGCGCTCCACTTTAAAATTAGAATCAGTATCAGTGTGTAATATCAGTAGTAATACAGGTTACTAACACACGATGTATATATAACAGCGGGGTGAATGAAACAAAACTGAACAGACGGCGAACGTTGTCCTTATTCAGTGCGTAGTTCGCACTAACCTGTCACAGCAGCGGTATTTTGAAACCAACGTATTCCACAGGGGAATAATCACACGTGGCTCTATATTAAAAATAATAACAAAATAAAATGAAATAAATAAAATAATAATAATAATAAAAATAATAATAATAATGATAATAAATAGAAAATTTAATAAATTATGGTGCATGACATCATTCTCGCTTCACGTGCTGACAAATAATTGTCTTTATATGGAAGTTTTAAAGTGGATACTAATTGTGATCTTTATATCGATGCTTTTAACTTGTTAGCGTCTAGTCTGAAAATCGCTAACCTAGACTGTTTCAAGTATACGCTGTTTCCACTTGAAATTACGTGCTATGTTTGTTTATACATTTATTTGTAATTTATTTACTATCACTGAATCAGTCTGTTTTTGGGGAGAATTTCTAGGATGCACGATATTTCGTAATACTTCATCTAAATATAACCAACGAGTAGTTAAAAGCAAACATAATGCTGAACACGCACACACACACACATATATATATATATATATATATATATATATACACATACAGTAATTCTTCTGTTCGTTTTTATTAAATAATATGTATTGCGGGCCTGACACAAATGTATCAACATCTGGTCAACACTTGCTATAAAACTGAAAGCGATTTCTCGACACTGTTTTATACAAAAGTGAAAAGTAATCTCACACTGAACATTTGGCATAAATAAACTAAAGTGTGAAAAAATATATATATATATATCTTGAAAATTTTATAAATCAACAATATTATCATATATTCTTATTTTAAAAAGTAAAACGATGTCATCGACTGTATTAAATCAATAATTCATCTGATTTATTTTCTGCCTTGTTATAAAACACGCTTTGAGTGAAATCCTTTGAATGGATCTATTTTTTTGTTGAACTTATCTTTTTAACACTAATATAGACTTATCTTTTGCTCATCATTTAATTAGAGAAGATCTTAATTGATTTATATATCTAAATACTTACATTATTGAATTCAAACTGTATTTCCTTTTCAGAATTAAATTATTGATAAATGTAAAGAAATTTCCTAGTTTACAATATTACCTAATCAAATACACATTTGATCAGTTTATTTTTTGATATTAGATAAAGAAATAATTGAAATGAAAACATTTTAATTTACCAGTCACTTGTTTAAGAGATTATTTTTCAAAACGTTCAGTTCTGCCTAGTTAAATGTCACATTTGATCACTACGCGTATTTTTAAATGGTTCTCGTTTCATGATTCATCATAGGCCCCGGCAGAAGCATCTGTGTCCACGGAAAGAGAAATATAAAAGATTCCTTGCTGCTAATCAAAGAGTAACCCGTATCGTGGTTGCAACAGGTTTCTTTTACATTATTATTATTATTATTATTATACAAGTTACAAAAGGTTGGTAATGTATTTTTTTTTTTTTTTTTTTTAGTAAAATTAACAAGAACGCTAACCAGCTGAAGTCTTTTTCTAATCCTTGTAATAATATATATATACTGTATATTCTGTATATACCTGCTATTACAATAAACAAACAAAAATAACTTTGATTATATATTTTTTAATAATAGTTCCTGGTACTTCACACCTGAAAACAAGAATATTCTCAAACATAAGGAGTAATATATATTTATATATACATATATTATTTCATAAAAACTTGTAGGTAAATACTGATTAAAAGCATACTGCATACAAAATTTTTAGCACCATGCATCCTTAACGCCGGAATACTCCACAATAACAACACAGATCATTGAAAGCACTTTGGGTCAAGGTGAGACCTTTGAGATCACAAGGCTACCATGTAGAAGTTCTTCCATCTGATATGGCAGAAGTGATCAGGTAGGTGCTTTCAGTTTTCACCCTTCAAGAATGCATGGCAAAACGAACATGACACTTTCCAAGATTTTTTACTTACGAAAACGACCTTGCCCACCAAAATATTTACTGTATTATCATCTGCATTCAGATCAGATGGGTTTTGAGGATGATGGAGGCATCTGGGTCAGACTTCCTGAACTTTCAGAATGAAATTACAACCACAAGAGGATCTCTGAACTGTATCATTACTGCTGCAAAACACACGTGCAGATGTCTAAGATGAGAACTTTTGTCAGTGTGCTGTATTCTTCCACCAGTCTAATATAGATGATGTCTGTTGTTTTCAGATTATTTCAAATGCCAGCTGACATGTTTAGCCACTCCTTTATTACCTGTATTATAAATAATGCCTCTGACGAACTAAAATGGTTTTGTTATTTTTTTTTTTTTTTTTTTTTTTGTATGTTTCTTCCTTAAATGGCTTTCAGTAACCTCTTCTGAACCTTTTCTTTTACTTTTCTGATAACAGATACATTCTGAAATTCTTTGGCAAATAGCAAAGCTGCTGTATCTTCTCATTCTGATTGACAAGTGTGAAAGTATCTTCTGACACCTACTAAACAAGAATTATAAAAAATGCTGATTGACGAATGTGTAAAAGTTCTTTCTTCTGACACATACTGATCAACCAATAAGGTAGTTATTTTTATGCTGGTTGACAAATATGTTTAAAAGTTCTGTCTTCTGAAACATATATTGATCAACCAGTAAGTAAGCAACGAAAATAAAAAAAAATAAACTTGACTGCCAAGTAGGTGTACAACTCATCTTCCGAATTATCCGTAAATCAGAAAAACTGAATTTCAGAACAGCACGATCCAATGAAAAGTTCTTGTTTGCGAGTGACGACTGTGTAAAAGTCTTCTCTTCTGACACAAGACATCAAAACAAAACAAGACACATTTCTATAAACTCTTACTTTCTGACCCAATAATCTACCACCAACATTACTCTTTGGAACAATTGCACTTTGTAGCCTAGTGGTTCACCTAAATATAAAAATGACTTTCAACAGTGTAAAAGTTCTTCTCCTGACACTGTTGAAATCATTAAAAAAAAAAACAATAATCAAAATTACAAAATATTTGTTAACACATTATCAGTGTGGTGGAATTAAATCCTGTTAAAAGTAATATTTAATAAGATTTTGTATCATGTGCGTGCTCACGTAACTATGTTCCTAATCTAAAGTACTTCTGGTATAATATAAATTCTAAAAAGTCACCAAACTCACCGCACATTAAAATAAAAAATATTTCATAATGTTGTAATTTAAACAATATTTAGCATGCAACAGATCAGAAAATGCTTTCCAAAAATAATAAGATATATAAAAATATAATAATAAATGAAAAAAAAAAGAATAAATTATGTAGTGATTATTAATGCTTAATCTTGATTAGAAGTTAGCTTAAATAATAATAATAATAAAAAGTTATTTTTATTAGCTTTATAAACAAATGCCATTCACTAATAGAATGAAAAAAAGAAAAATCATTAAAATAAATGCATTGAAGCTCAAGAAATACCCATTTTCATTCTGCAAAGATTATTTAACCAATTTAAGTAAAAGAATACATTCATTTCAGAATCTGAATAACCACACAACCAGATTATGCAGCTTAGATAGAAAAATATACCATACTTCAGAGGTATAATAATTACGTATTTATAATAAAATGTATTACCCTTTAAAGATTAAATTCTTATTTTCATTTGTTTTATAACAAATCTGTGTTTATCGATTACTGCAAAATTAATAATGATCTCCATGTATTCACAATCACACAGATACATAATCCAAATTATTCCCAACCATATTACAGTGTTAATACAAATTCCACACGTAAGAACATATACAGGTATACAAAAGTCAGTAGATTATAATTCTATAAAAGTTTCAAATTTAAACCTACACAAAATAATACATTTGGTAATTTCACAAATTATGCCCCTGAATGAAAACTAAAAGCAGAACTTAAAAATAACAATAATAATAATACAATAAAAGAGAGAGAGACACTACTTTAATCTAATGTTCACGAAGTTTTTGGTGCCACATTTATTCACTTTAATCTGTAATTGTCAACTTTTAATAAACAATTTCCTGGTTATTTCACTATCTAACAAAAAATAATTTTAAAAATGATCCATAAATATGCCACCAAAAGTTTCTAAATGATAAAGAACAAAGCAATAAAATTATTTTTTTTAAAAAGTAAATTATATATTTACCAAAACCTAGCTAAGCTAAATACATTGGGCACCAATAACAATATCAAAATTCAAAAAATAATAAAATAAAATAAATAAAAATAATAATAAAATAATAATAATAATAATAAATATGATAATAATGTGTACCATAATAGTTGTTATGGTTTTGTAAATTTCATTTCTTAACAGTGTTCACAATTTTGTTTTTAATGGTGGCAGCTTTACTTTAGAGTTTTCTCAGTGTTTGATTCTCAATTCATAAATTGGCCTCAGTTGTTATATCACAAGGCTGACATATCTATAACACCTGGTAAAATTCAACCCAACTGATCACCACTTTTAATTTAAATATTCAAAGTAAAAAAATAAAAAAAATAAAAAAAAAATTCCAACATAACAAACATACAAATTAAAAATATTAATAAAAAAATAATTAAAATTTGGAGAACACAAAATTAAATACACCACAAATAAATATTAAGAGCTACTAAATATTTTCATACATTTATTTATATAAACATTATCAAAAAGTTCATCAACGAACGGTTTACATTATATTTGGACTTAGCATAGACTCAGTTACAAACTGACTATAATTCAATTTGGCAATAATAAACATTATGACAAAAAGCACATGCAAAGAAAACAAAAAGTCCCTGATTTGTAAAGTAAACATAACTGGTTAATTAGATCATTTATTGAAATTATTAAATAAAAACATATTTCAGCTGAACTACATTCTAACTTGCAATACATGATTTTTCCATAACAGCAGAACATAACTAGTTTTCAATTTTTTAATTGCCAAACAATCAAAATAGATCTGTAATTTTTATTTTATGCATGTCAGATCATTGTCAAATTACTCATATCATTTCTGATTCAGATCTGTCAAAAAAGTATCAAAAGAGACAAATTTTAAATTTAAAAGCAAAAAGAAATACAATTAAAACAAATAGTAATTTTAATAATTAAAAAGGAGGAAAAATTAATTTAAAAAATTACAAAACCAAAGTAATAATAATTTTAAAAAAACCTACAACAGTCTAGACACAAATTAAAATATACTTGCATAGGGAAAAAGTGTTAACATTATTATGAATACACTGTTTAAACAAAGGATGCTATAAAATCAGTTACCTCATTATGACAACAGATTTCTTTACATTCATTTTAGTAAGCATGTTTTAAATTTAAAATTACTGTTCCAAATGTTGTTTTTTTCTTTCAGTTTAGATTATTTTATCATATATAAGCATATACTCAACCTACTCATCAAGCATGTTACAGAAATTTCTTTCATTTATTTTATATAATGACTAGAGAAATACTTTTATTCAATTTATGGATAATATCATAATCATTCCTGGCTTCATTGGCTGATCAGCTCAATGAACCAGAAAGCCAATTTAACTTGAGCCCAGCTCAAAAGTACATTACATTAACATTATTTAGTCATTTTAACAATTAACAAATTCATAATATTATTTAAAGCAATATAATAAACTCTTGTAAGATAACGGTTTTATAAGCATTGCCTTTGTTTTGTTCAGTTACAACTGAATAATCTCTGTGGACCGGTCACTATAATAGCAATTTATTCTAGCCAGATGAGCATATTAATTTGTGCTTTAATTGTCTTCTTGCATTTGACCTGAAAACACAAAAATATAATACATCATTTTATGCAGACGATATACAAAAATTTATGTTTGTATCAAGTAGGATGATCTAAACTGATCATTTTTATTCCTTTTTCAATGTATTATTTTTATTTTTTTAACTTTTTTGATAGGCCTGTTGTTTAAATATTTAGTTATTTGTTAAATACATGTGGAAGAGTTGAAAGCTGACTGAAATTATTATTATACTAGCCACATCAACTAATTATTTCTGGAAGAATCGAGGAAAGAGAAACATTTAAGAATTACTGAAATTTATCTGAAAAGGAAAGGTAAAGTGAAGAGAGAGAAACTGAGAGATTTTTAGATGAACTTACACAAACGTCTATCTAGGGGACACTGCAGAAACCTGCACAGGGGAAGTTAGAAAATGAGAATCATCTTTCTGTCGGTGCTGTGTGATGATGTACTTGAAAAACTCGTACACAGACCAGGAAATTGCAGTGGCCGGAGCCTGGTATATCACCCTCGCCTGCAGTCCACGAAAGAATCCTAGGACACCCTGAAATTCGTAAACGGTTCTGAATGCAGAAGACATACCATTGATGCATGTCACCTGCCTCCTGGCACACTTCTCCTGCGTGTTCAACAACGTCTTGCACACGTCCAGCGGCATGGTAGATGCAGCAGCAACTGCTCCTGCCATAGCACCGGACACCATGTGTGTTTGAGGATTGTAACGACGTTCGTGGTTCAAGGAGTCCTGCATTATTTCGTAAGTCATAAAATGAATGGCTTGAAAAGGAACGTTCATGGCCAGTTGTGTTGTAAAGCTCCTGTAAAAGGCACTCATTCCTTCCTTCTGAAGAATTACTTTGCCGCAGTGCATGCATGTCCGATAAGGGCTGCCGTACACCTGCATTCTCTGCTTGACCACTGAAAGGTAAACAAGTTTGAAAAATTAATCTTGTTCTGTTTTTATTTTTTTTCATATTGTAATGTACAATGATAAAATATCAAAGAATGAAAATAAATAATAAAAAAATTTGTTTTTTCTTTCATAAATTATTTATGCCTTTCAAAAAGAATATAAAATGTTTTCAATTTACAGCTCATACCTTAAAAAAAAACGACAACACCCACTTACAATGAATATAATTCCAAGTGCAGAAATATTAGTTCATTTCATTAAATTCTCATACAAAAAGCATGTGTGTGTGTGCATGTGTGTGTTTATGTAAAACAATCAAGAAAGGATCACCAATATTTAAAGAATTTAATTTAATTATAAACTAAATCTTCCAACACAAACAGAATAATAATAATAATGTTTAAGACATACCATCAGCTGGATTCATAACAATGTCATGTAGTAGAGTGGAAACACAACCAGCAACCCCTATAACAACAAATATATATATATATATGTACATATTTCACTGATCCAGCATAGAAGAATGCTATATTCAGATCGCAGTTTCCAAACTATGTAACCATCTAAATTAATCAGTCTACAGACTATACATATAGGTTTTGTTTCTTAGAGGTTAATTATATGTCACATCTGAGGTAATGTTCTAATAATTGCAAAATAAAATCGAGATGTAAGTAGAACTAATAATATAGTAATATGACAACTTAGTTATAGCAGCCTACTATTAAGTATTATGCAATTTGTGGTGGTCCATTATTGTGAATAACAGAATCCTTATTATTACACAACTAACATGTATTTGTATGTTGTTGATATTTCTATAAATTAAAAAAATGTAGGAACATAGACAGCTGCTATGAAGTCTGCAAAACATTTCTATTAATAGTGATGAGTTTGTTGTTGTGTGGTGGAAGAGAGGCAATTAGAAAAATGCTTAATAAACATCCAGTGCTCAAAGGACTTTCAGTTTATTTTAATAAATATTCTTTATGCATGGTTATCCCAATACATTCACTCGTATTAGATTGGCCATGGAGGTTTTCTATTACTGTTTTGTTATCTTAATTAATATTTTATTATTATTAGTGTAACTATTTTCCTAGAATTATTATTAAAATATTTGTATTATATAAACATGATTGTGATGCTACACCACCTGGGCTTTAATTAAGCAGTCTGATGAATGGACTCAATGTTTGTATCCACAACAGAAAATAAATCATATCCAGACATAAAATTTTGTAAGACACAAATCTCAAAGAGCTTATTTTTACAGTCTGAGAAAAAGATTCTATCAGTGTTTTAGGTTTTTTTATAAACTGTATCATAACTCACCATTTGCAAAATGGTTTCCTTGCTGGCCTCCACTGATTACTTTCTTAATCTTTTCATAACAAGCAAAGTACATCGCATGTGCAGGTCCAGCTCCAGTGATAACTGCACTGATGCCACGAACTGTTTTCTTCATACCTTCGTGTCGTATTATCTTTCGTAAAGCATCAAGCATACTTCGGTAGTTTGCCTTTGGATCGGGAACCAGACTTTGCATTCTTGTCTATAAAATGAAAAAATATATTATCTGATCTGGCTATCATGAAAAGCAGTATTTTAATTTAATGAAACATCATTCTAATTGAATCATGTTTACGCCTCATTTACATAAATTACAAGAAATATTACATTCAGTGAATTTGCTGAATCATTACAATTTACAGCACATGTAAAATGATGTATCGTGGTTGATACATTTGTAACAATACTTTTGGCACAAAGTTGTAGATATTATATGCCGCACATGGTCGAAAGATGTACCATATAATTATGTCCTTTATTACTGTCACCAGTCCATAATTGATCACTAGACTCATTGAATTTGACAATGGTATTTTTAAGATATAAATGAAATAAAGATTATGTAACAGACTAACTTCGGAATAACTGATAAATGCAGAACGAGATGGTGAACAAATCCTGTGTTTAAAAATACATTACCACAACGTAAGTTCTAGTGACATACACAGAAATCATGTATATAATATCTTTAACATGGTTTTATGTGAATTCATAATTTGCACCCTTTTACCTTTACACAATCAACAGGGTACATGACGCAATGTTCCATGACTCCGGCCGCGGCTCCCGCCACCATGTGAGTTGTCATCGTGGATGATGGTGGCAGACTTTCATAGACATCATCTTCATCCATAGCCGAAATAAATTAAACGAATTCCCACGATGTTATTTGGTTAAAGTTGTACTCCGATCTTCACGTGGTACAACGCTATCCCCTAAATTACCTGACCAAGCAACTTTGTCCTAACCGTACTCCGCCATATTGACCGAAGTTATGTACAATAGCTAGCCAAAGATATCGTATGAAATGTACTGCGGAATTTACACGTAGGCCCAGTCATGTGCGACATACAGCTGTTAAAATAGTATATACTATTAAAAAAATAATAATAATAATACAACGGAACCCCCCCAAAAAAAAAAATAACCCAGTAATGTTTATAACATTTAAAATAAGATTGATGACACGTTATAAGCTAACATATAAGTATATGCCATAATTTAGTTTAATTTAATATTTAAAAATATCAGAAGTTAATTATAATTTCTTTTCTAAATATTGTAAAATGTTTGTTTTTATTTTTGTTTTTTACTTCTTAACCTCATATGTTTATAAACAAAAATAAAGTTGCGAGTAAATGGTTTGATAAAATATTTAACATTTTTCTACACTTATTTATTTATAAAGAAATATGTATATATTCATCCATTTACAGATAATAATTTCAAAGGATAAATAAATTAAAGTTCATGCAGAAAAATGATAGTTTTATTGGTTGTTTTGGGAGGGGGTTGTGGACAATCTCAACTACAATTCATTAAATATTTTATTTAATGAATAAGAACTGTTTATTCTATTCTTTTCCATTCTTTTCTGGTCTTATTTTATTTTATTTTATTGTTAATTATATTATTTTATTAATGTTGTCAGTAAATATTTTTACACCATTCCAAAATAACTTATATAACTTTGTATATGGTTAGTTCATAACTTCAGCTGTAAAAGAATAAAATATTTTAGTATTTAAATAATTTTCAGAAAATTTCTGGTATGTATTTACAGTATTATTGCTTTTTCAATATAAGTTGCATAAAGCCCAGCGAAAACGGAAGTGCATGCTCTGATACAATGATAGGAAATTTGTAAAAGAAAAAATATGGAGTCCAAATTTTAACTTTTGGGATTTTTTCCATCATGAATTCGGGTGAATCTGAGGATACCACGGAATCGGCAGAAAGTGTCAAAGAAATTGTTAGCAAAATAAAATCGCAAGGCATATTCGACCAATTTAGAAAAGAATGTTTGGCGGACGTGGACACAAAGGTTCGTGTAGTGAACATTTATTATTTTATATTAAAAACAAAAAGGTGTCTCATTAACATTATAATATCACTAAATCCATTGTCGGGCTGTTTACAGAAGGCATATTTTTGACAGTTTTGCCCAGTATCTCACAGTTATGTTGTTCCCCCCCCCCCACTGGTTTAATTGTTTAGATTAGAATCCTGTTGAGAGTTGCTATGAGTTTGATTAAACGCAAAATGGATTGAAAGTATATTTTATACTCTACATTCAACTTATTGTAAGACATAACTGTTATGATAACAATATTAACTTCACAAGCAGTTCAAATGAGATAATCTTTTTTGTAGTTGTATTTCTCAGGTTATGAATACAGTTGTTTCATGAGATACATGTAATGATGTATCAATATTAACAATCATAGTTCATACAATGGCATTTGTCGCGGTAAAAAGAAATGATATACATTCAGCTTATATTATATTTATAACTATTGATTAATCTTTATTAATAATAAAGTATGTATTTATTTATTTACATTTACATTTATTTTGATTTTCATAGCTAACCTGCTGAAAGTGGCAAAGAAACAACATAACTGATAAATCCAAGGATATTGAATTGGCATCCCAAATACAATTGCAAAGAGCAGAATATATTTTTTTTTTTTTCTATTGCAGTATTATATTATTACTAGACAAAATAGGCATTTATGATCAAGTAAAACATATCAGTATGTGTACAATTTAAAATTCTTTCATGTAAATAGATTATTAATATATTTATAACAGCCAGCATACCAGAATTTGAGACAGAGAGTGGAGAGTTATGTGGCTCGTTTTCTTTCTACACAAAAATGGAGTTCAAAACTGAACAAGAATCAGCTGAGAAACAGCCTTCGCAAACAGATCAATCAGTAAGTTGTAGTCAGAAGTCTGTTGCTGGTTTAAATAGTTTATGAGAAGAAAACTGGAATTAAATTTAAAATTAAAGTTAACTTTATTAAATTTCAAAAAAGGATTTAAATGTTTTCTTTTTTTAAAGTAACAAACAACAAATGAACAACAAGAACTATTTTTTACTAATTATTAAAAAACTATTTTGATGTACTATTACCATAGTAGTAGTTATTTTTTAGTTTGAAAATACATGTACATAAATACAAATGACAAGATACTAATAATATTTTATAGGAATAAAATATATTCCTTTCAAAAGCTTCTTAATTTCTAATTTATTCTTTTATATTTATAATAATGTGAGATGCCCAGCAAAAACACAGGAAATATATTTGTAATTATACCTGTAAACACAGATAAGAGGAATTATTTTTAATTTAAAAAAAAAAAAAAAAAAAAAAAGAAAGAAATATAAAAAATTAATATTAATAAATTCATCGTCACATTTTCTAGATCTGGCATGCTGAATCAGGGTGTGGAACGTATCATAGACCAGGTAGTTAACCCAAAAATATTCCAAGTGATAAAGCCCAAGATAGATGATGCAGTGTGTAATTTCATGGGTATTGAGCTTAAACAGTACCAGGATCAGCTGCAAAGAAGGAAGCAAGAACAGCAGAACAGACAGCAGGCTGCTCAGCAAGCCGCACAGCAGGCATTACAGCCAGTGATGAATGTTCCAACAAGTAAGGAAGACACCAATCACTCTATGTCAGAGATTTTAAGTTTTAATTGCAAAATGTTTCTGACAATTTTGTGCGCAGACACACATCAATATCAGAATAATTTTGTTGATAAAAAAAAAATCTTATTCATGACAGTGGAAAGACGTTTGCTGGTAATTATTTAAATAATTTTTGAAATTAATTTTTTTTTTTTTTTTCTAATGACCAAAAATATGGCATTTAAATAGAAATCACATCAAATGAATATAATGTTTCGTTTTCTTTCAGTTGTAGATATATATATGTATTCATCAGTGTGAATTATAATAATTGTTTTCTACAAGATATTACAGCAGTGAGACAATTAACATCAGACATAAACATTTTAAACATATGAAATATTTGGTGTTAACCTAATTATTTAAAAATTTTGAGCTGTTTATGATCATTCCTTATTTTATTTTAATTCAAGTTATTAGTTTAGTGATTCCTATTAATCAGGGAAATGTTTAAAAATCTTTTGATGAATTGAGAGTGTGTTTGTCATCAACATACCCAAATCTAATATTAAGTATTTATCACTACAACATAAATTCCAGCTTTCATACAAACCTGACATAAAGACTGATATTTGTAAGTTTTTTGTTGATGCCTTGTACTACAATTGAAACAAAAATAAACATGTATTAAATTTTTTTGATTTTTAGGTGATTATAACAGCATGGCAGTGGGAGGTTATGGTGGAATGTATCCAGCAGGAGGGATGTGGCCAAGTCCTGGAGCACCTTTCATTTCACCTCCGAATTCAAGTTACCCCATGCCATTAACAGTACCCACTTCCTATGACATGCCTCAATTTCAGTATGGGTGGAATTCAGGTTACTCAGGACCTGCCATGTTTGATCAGACTGCGCCGATGCCTGGCATGGTTCCTCAGCCTGGGGTGAGTGCACAGGAATGTTTGTAAACAAAAATAAAAAATTTATTGAAACTTTGATAAAACCTATTTCACATGCTTGCAAAACAGCAAATACAGATTAAAAAAAAAAAGAACATGTAATACATTTTATCTTATAATCTTAAATTGGTTTTATGCAAGTAAAGTTTTTTTTGTTTTTTGTTTTTTTATGAATTTGACTGTGTTTATTTATTTTCCTAGCAAATAATTTATCATAATTTAGATTTTATATATACATATATATCTAGTATTTCATTTTTAAAATCTCTTTAACATTGTTTTATTTCTATATTAGGTGACACCTGTCTCATCAGCATCAACAACAGGCACAACATCTTTCTTTCCTCATCCAACTAACATCCCACCACCCAACCTCAGAATGCCTCCACCAACAGTGGTGGCTTCATCAGGGTCAGCAACGCCACCTCCACCTGGAACTGTGGAGCTAACCCCACATCCAGGTTTTTCCACCCCTGTGAGCACATCGGCCACCCCACCACCTCCGACATATTCCCCCAGTACAGTATCATCTCCAGGAGCACTTTCATTACTGGCCAACGTAAGCAGTTATGCCAGCAGTTTAGACACATCAGCGGATGGCGTGTCTGATGCAGGGCAGCCACCACCCCAACCTCCACCCCCACCACCTCCAGAAATATCTACAGAGGTTCCTACCGAAATATCCACTGAAGAATCTGATGTTAATGACATGATGCAGTCGTTTGAGTCAAAGGCTGGTTTTGCCGAGTTCACCATACCAGAATCATCGCAGAATGTTACCTTGGAGCTAGCCTCAGACACTGTTGTGGAAGGCGCTGATGAAAACAGACCTCACTTCAAGTTTGCTTGGGATCGAATTGTCACTGTCCAGGAAGATGCATTGTCTGATGTTACTATCAGCTCAGTACATACCAGTGACTTGTCTTCATTTGAAGAGGATGAAGATGCCAGTGACGCAGAGACTGATAAAACGAAGAAGGAAGCTGGTAAAAAGTCTGATGATGAAGAAAATGTTCAGGAACCTGCAGGTTATTTCTCTTACTCCTTTGATTTAAATATCCACACACTTGTGGCATGGGTTTTTTAAGAGTGATTTTCATATGTAAATATGCACATATTCAATCACTATATTGGGTATTGAAGATTTGTTCAAATAATTTTATCTAATGAAAGAAATTAATCTTCACTGGCAGATTTGCTTCCCTCTCCCTTCCAGATTTAACATAATCACACTTACTTAATAATGTACTTCCTCTTCTTTTTTCTGTTACCAAAACAGCTGGAGATTCAGATTCTGATTCAATTACCTCTCCAGAAGTAACTCCAATATCTTCACCAATACGACCAGACGACCTTCCTGAGGCAAACTTCAGTCTTGACAGACCATGCGAGACTTCCACTAGCAGAACTCCAACACCCACACCGAAGAAAGAAGCAAAGAAAGAGCAAGCCAGCAAAGAGAAGACAACTCCACAAGTTTCCAAGACAAAGAAGTTGTTGTCATATTCCTACAAGTATAGCAGTGACGAAGAGGAATCTCGAGAAGAGAAAAAAATAAGAATAGTAAATATCCTAATGTTCATAATTATTTGAAGCCACTGTTGTCCTTATTTTTGCTTTCAGTGTTTACCATAATTTAATTTTATTTTAAAGGCAAAAGAAAAAGAAGAACGTTACCAAAAACGATTGCAAAGAAGAGCTGAACTAGAAGCAAAGAGGAAAGAAAGAGAAGAAGAAAAAGCCAGACTGAAAGAAGAGAAAAAGAAATCTGCAGAAAAGAAAAAAGAAGCTGAAACAACAGATGAGACTGGTAAATAAAATATTTATAGTGTATGATGGTGAATGTTTTATTTCTATATTTTTATTATTATTTTGTTACTAGATTATTTATTAATATTTAAAAAAAAAAAAGAAAAAAAGATTTGTTTAGCAAAAGAAAGAAGAAAATGATATTATTACTAAATAAGTAAATGTATTAATTTAAGAGAATATTTTATATATATTAAATTTGTTACACTGTTGCAGCATATTTACATATTCACTAATTATACAGATGAGTAAAAAATAAAAAAAGTAATAATTCAAGAGAATCATAACCATATTTTTTTCATTTTTAAAAAATACAAGTTGATTCAAAGAAGGAAGATCTAAATTCCTCCCTGATTTCTCAGACGTCTGTGACTTCGCAAGATGAGTCTGAAGGAAGCAGAAAGAGAAGAAAAAGAAAAACGAAGGAAGAAATGAAGGAACAGCTAAAGCAGCAGAAGGTGATGGAGAGGAGACTCTGTCGTCAGAGGACTCGCTGCAAGCGTTACACATCTGACGAATACGAAACTGTTTTCACAGAGAAGAAGCAGCCGTTCAGCAGCCAGAGCTACGTCGCTGCTGAACAGGTGATCGAAGAGTCAGTGGAAGTAGAAGAAACAGTCGTGTACACTTACGTAGAAAATGCTGCGGAACCAGTGGAAACACTGTCCAAATCGCCACCAACCCCAACCCTTGATGAGAACCCTCCCACCCCAACAGAGGACGAGCCGCCCGGCACACCCACGATGGATGAAAAACAGCCACCAACACCAACCATGGACGAGCAGCCGTATGTCGTTGAACTCAGTGAGATACCTCTGCCAGAACAGCCTATACCAATTGTCAAAGTTGCCAGTACCACTGGGCCAGCAGAACCTTTTGTGCATAACACACGTTCACGGTCAAGAGTGTCCACAGATGAGTCTCAGATCTCTGGTCAAGCTCTGTCACCGTCCAGTGACAAAAGTGAGACAGCCAAAGATGGGAAGAAGAACAAAAAGCAGTCAAGTCTTGATGGACAAGATTCAGCTGAAGCTGTTGGACAGGCAGACCAGAACCTAAACAAAAAAGATGCAGCTAGGTTTGAATTGTTTTTGTATTTGATTCTATGTAGAAGGAGTATACAGTAAAGTGCATTTAAGTTAGATATCATTATGCTGTGTATCTGCTTCATTTTAGCCTTATTGGAGTTGATCAAATGTTTATACATGAAAATTAAAAAGAAATTCCATGCAAAATCAAAAACACACATATCTGACTAGTGATTAAAATGAAATAAAATTAAACCATTCTATTCATAAATGCACTTACTTATTTAAATTTAATGTGTTACTAAAGTGAGAAGAAAAATGTATAGGCAAAAATTGTTTTGCTTTTAGCATGAAAAAGGAAGTAGGTTAAGTCAGCAAGGAATTATTAATGAATTAGCTAAATATTCTGTTTAGAATTAATAATTAGCCAGGCCATGTTGTCTTCTATTAATATTATAAGGAAAGAAATTTCACTATTGTAATAAGACGATATATAAGGTCATCTCTAAAGCTTCCCATCAAATGATAAGTAAACTGATCAGAATTTGTGATGAGGGCTATAAAACATCAAACAGAATTTCAGATAGCTATAGCATAATGTATTTGTTATTTGAAAAAAAAACATAGATGTGCAGTTACCAAAAGCAATAATTTTATTTCTCCTTTTAATTCAAGAACTTGTTAGACGTATTATAAGAAATTTATGGATTTTATAGATATGTGCATATATTGTAGTTACCCTAGTTACAGAAATAGATTTTCCATCCAGTTTGCATTTTATGTTGGAAAACTTCATTATTTAAAAAAATATATATTACTGTTATCTTCTATAATAAGGCAGATCACACACAAATACAGAGAACTCTTAAGATGCACTAAAGAAATCCAAAAATGTTCATCCAGATTATAACTTGATATGAAGGTTATGTAAGTTTTTATAAACTTGCACAGATTTATAATATAATTCTAATAATTATTGTTATTTTTTCCTTTTTTGAAGTACCAAATCTCCCGAGCAAGCAGAAACTAAAACTAAACCTAGTAAACGATACAGTGCTGAAGACTTATACAAACCCAGGATCAGTCATAGGTCACCACCAGCTGCTAAGGACCCACAAACCCCATCCACAGGACTCAGGAGTGGGTACGTTGGTATTGCATTTTTTGTTGATTTTACTGGATTTGAATTATATTGCATTATTTTGTCATTTTTTAATTATTACATGATGAAAATGATGAAATTAAAATAAAAAATATAAAAAAAAAAAATTCATCAATTATTTCTCTGAAGGAAATATCATAAAGAAACGATATTGTTCACTTTCTTGGAAATAAATATTTTTGTTTTATTGTAGATTATTAGCATAAAGAGGTTATAAAAATAAACAAAAACAGTTCTCTGGGAAATGAAACTTGCATTTAATAGGTTGTATATTTTTCATACAGTAATGAGGAATATTTTACAGAAATGTTATTTTTATATACATACAAATATATTTTTTATTTTTTTCTATTTTATATGATTTTTTGGACGACAATTATTCTGTTAAAATGACTTTTCCAGAAAACAGCTTTCTTCTCCTTTCCCAAGTTCCAGTGAACCTTCTGCTGTACCAAAAGAAGATTCAGTGTCTGCCACAAAAAAACAAACAGCAGACATAAAAGAGCCACTGAAGCAGGAACCATCAAACACTTTCAAATCATCAGAGAAAGTGAGTTCATTGATGTCTAAACTATCGGAACTAGCTCCAGAGAAGGAATATATAGAAGTTGTTGTGTCTGACACTGAAAGTTCTGCCAGCAAAGCATCGTCTAGAAGAAGATCCCGTTCTCGGGCTAGGAGCTACAGGTCTGAATCATCTGGCAGCAGTCGAAGGTATCACCAGAGGTCGAGACACAGATCAAGATCTCGGTCAAGAAAACGTCGCTGTTCAGTAAGCAGTTCGGACACAAGCACTCGCAGAAGCAGAAAGAGAAGTAAGTCAAAAAGATCTCACAGAAGACACAGGTCCAACAGCCGGTCCCGTTCATCCAGTGGATCGCATGCAAGAAGCAGGAAGTTGCATTCAAGAAAACGAAAGAAGTCGAGCAGCTCATCAGAAAGTCTGGATGAATTTGGAAGAGTTAAGCCAAAAGATCGTCCATCATCCCTGACGTGGGCCAAGTCACTGAGCAGCTCAGCAGACAGTGCTGATGAACGTGATTACAGGTCTCCTTCTAGACATCATCGTCGTCACACCACCGACAGTTCTGCTGACAGTGCCGACACCTACAGACATTCACCAAGAAGTCGTGCTAGAACTCAAAGTATTTCATCCAGTGATTCACTGAACATTAAGAAAGGAAGTATTGCTATGGAGCCAATAAGCTCTGATTCAGAACTGTACTCGGACTTTGATGATCATAAATCAGGTGATGGGTATTTTCAGCCCTACCCAGCTGAAATGGGTTCAGACTATCAGGCTTTCAGAGATGCTAGAGATAAAACTCCCATTGACCAAGTGTCTTTTGGAGAAGCAGAGAAACGGTTCAAGAGAGCTATAGATAGAGTGGACTTTGGACTGGCTGAAAGACATTCAAGACAGCTGTCTGTGTATGAAAAAACAAGACTTCAAACTTTCCCAACACATAGGCGAGGCCAGATGTAAGTTATCATTTGAATGTTTAACAAAATATTTAATATTTTCATTGATATATCCATGTACCATGCTCCTTGTGTTTCAGTACATTTGCTTTCCATTTAAAAAAGAAGAAAAATGTTTTTTTCATGTTCAAGTACTTATTGACTGACCTGAATAGTAACAACTCGTAAAGCATATTGAACATAATTATTCTGTAATTTGCTTGAATTGATTTATTCATTGAAATATTCTGTTAAATTAGTTTCCAGACTTCCAACTCAGGAATGTTTAATTTTTTAAATTCTCTTTATTTCAAAATAAATTTACCCTGGTCATTTAATAAGACACTGATTATGAATTTATTTATTAGTTTCCTTTAATGTTTCAGGGGCCCAAATTATTATCCTGTGCCACCAGTTGCTCCATTTCCACCAGCTACTCACTTCCAGCATAAACCTGCACCTGAATGGCAGGGTCAGTGGCCTAGCAAACCTGCTGCGTTTGCCAGTGGATCAGAAGAATGGGTAGCAGGTAGCAGTGCATCACGCTCAGCAGCTGGTGTTGTGAGAGATGACATTAGATGGTCACTGTCAGGGAAAGAAAATTCTGAGTCACCCATGAAGAGGGTTGCCTCCCCAGAAGCTGGTTATCATAGAACTCCAGTGAAAAGGCGACACTCTTCTTCTAGTAGTCTGTCTCCTTCACCTGAAAGATCAAGACACAGCCAGGCCTCACTAGGGTCCAGAGGCATTTCCCCGTCATCACTTGCAAGACATCGACCTTCCCCATCCCTTTCAAAGACAGATATTACACCTATAGTCCCAGAGCGAAGAGGCTCAAAAGACAGCAAAGATTCTCTGTCTTCTGGAGAGATAGTAGATAATTCATCAGATGAGCAAGAAGAAAGACCTTTTGCACCAACTTTGTTGTCACTTGAGTTAGAGCCAGTTAGTCCAGATACTCCACCTGAACTTGCCCGCAGTCAATCAGCAACTCCATTATCAGCAGATTCTCCTCCAGCTAGATTCCGTAGACTCTCCACATCATCGTTATCAGAAAGTGGTTCATTATCTTCGTCCCCACATACAAGAAAATATTCTCCTTCCCATCATAAAACATCTCATAGAACACAGTCTAATTCTCCATTAAGAAAACATTCAGACTACTCATCTACCCATAAAAGATCAATGTCTTCACATTCACAAAAACAACATTCTTACAAGTATTCTGCAAAATATTCATCATCTGCAAGAAAATCTAGAAAAAGATCCACCTCTCCTAGATCACAGTCCTCTGCTTCTCGTAAACGAAAACATTCTTTAACCAAGAAGTCATACGGACATTCTTCTTCGTCATCGTCATCATCGTCAACATCATCATCTTCATCATTATCACCACCTTTTCAGAGAAAGCCACCATCTCCATCAAATAAAGAAAACAGACCAGTCCCTGAAGTGGTATTTGATCAAAGTCTTTATTCCCCTATCCATGATACTGATTCTTTGTCATCTGCTACACCACCTGCCTTGCTATCAGAACAGGGTCTGGAAGCAGTATCAGACACTGAATCTTTGTCACTAGACTCTGAAAATAAAGATACAAATATTCCTCAAAAGTCAGAATCAGTTCATGGTGACACTGAATCAGTGGAAAAAGACAATGCCAATTCTACCATAGCACCTGTAAAGTCTTCTGAAGAAATGGGTGTGGAAATTCAGTCAGTAGAACATTCTGCTGATGCTTCCATTCAGTCGGCTAAATTATCTTCAGAGAAAACTCATAAAGAAAGTGAATCTTCAACTTCACAAATTACATCAGCAAAAGAAACCTTTAACCAAATACTATCAGAAAATGAAGAATCAAAAGAACATTTACATTCAGCAGAAAAAAAATCTAAGACTTCCAGTAGTTTAGACCAAGAAGTAACATCCAATCAAAAACAGCAGACTTCAGAACAAATTGCAAAAGAGTCAATTTGTTCAGAGGTAGATGAGATTTCTAAGGATTCTGTAGACATATCACATTCAGAACAGCTCAAAGATTTTTGTGCTGGTGAAAAGAATGAAGATTCTTGTAGCCAAGGAAATGATTTTTCAGAAACTTCTATTATTTTACCAAAGGATAAATCTAAAATAATCAGTCAGTCACCAGATCCTGAATATTTGAAACAAGAAATAACAGAACAGTCTTTGCATCATTCAGACAAAAACTTGGAAGACATTAAACCATCTTTAACTTCAGAAAATATTAGCACTCAAGAAATATTCACGTCCCCTTTTGCTGGAGTGTGTGAAACATCACCAGAACCATCTAATAAAATATCTGATTGTTCGTCTCCATGTGAAGAGAGTGAAAATTATAATATTCATGAGGATAAATCTTGCTCCTCACAACTGAAAGAAAGTCCAGCCTCAGCTTGCATTGCAGAACCATCTAAAGAAAAAGGCTGTTCTGATTCAGCTGAAGAGAGTAAAAAAGACTTCTCTGCAACTGAATTAAATGAGGAATCATCTCAGTCCTGTGATCAGGAACTGGACAGTGAATCATCTAGACATTCAAAAGAAAGAGGTGTAGAAGACAAACATTGTGAAGATACAACTTCTGATGCAGCAAGTGAAGATCCAGTATTAATGTCAGATACCTCCCAACCTTCTCAACTCAGTGACTGTTGTCAAGAAATAACTGTCACTCCATCTCCTATACCACCTGGTCTGGCTCAGAAATATGATTCTAGTCCAGCAAGACTGACTCCACCTACGCTTGCATTTTCTAGTCAGTCAGAGACACCATCACCTCCCCATTTGAACAGACAAGACACAGATTCTGAAGTAAGGAAATCGAAGCAAAAACATCTTTCACCAGGACATTCATCGGTGGAAAGCAGCAGTGACCTGAGTCCTCCATCATTATCACCAATTGCTGCAGGAAGATGGCGCAGGGCAAGTGGTCCAGCCTTACGGAGAGAGACGGTAGCAGCTGAGACAGATGTCAGCAGTCAGATATCCAGCTCACCATCATTTGACACAAGTCAAGGTAGTGCAGCACGTAGTGGTCGAAACAGTCGGAGAAGTTCTACAAGTGATATTGACTCGGCTGGTACTCAGATGTCAACAACAGATGACCAGTCCAGCACAGATTTGGGAAGAGGAAAACGTCACAGAAAATCCCCAGATCGTCTTTCTCCATCTCGCCAGCAGACATCACCCCAGTTAGCAAAGGATCGCAAGGATAAATCTTTGTCAGCTTCTGCCAAAAAGCAGAAGCAGACACCAAGAGAAACTAGATCAACCAGATCTGCATCAACAAGCTCAGCAGGCAGAGAAACCAGAAGCAAGTGTGAAAAAAGCCCCCCAGCCAAGAGAGCAAAGAGGTGAAGTGATCAAGTGTAAGATTTGGAAAGTACATTATAAATCCAGTCCAGAGCATGATAAATGGAGAGACCAGAAACATAAAATCTATATACTGAATTATTTTCAGGAAACAAGTTTAATAATGTGGCCTTTAAATCTGAACATAATTAAAAATACAATTTCAGATCATGTTAGATGTTTTGATGATTTGATATTTTGATATCTGTGGTGACTTCTTCTCTTACTTCACTTTCTTCCTATTATTTTTGCATTCTGTTAACAAAGCAGTGAAAGCAGCTTAATTTTGTAATTCAAGAAAAAATAAATCATTTACTTAACCATTTCATTAATAAAATGTGATGTCTGTTAATTGTAATACTTTAAAGCTGTATCGAAATATTTTGTTCCTACAGAGACTTTTATCTGTACATTTATCATAATCATTTACAGAATGTTAACTGCTTTTTTTCTTGTTGCTGACATGTGAAAATAATTACTAACGTGAAAATAAAATAATGGTTTGTTTTTGTTACTTATATTTGTTGTTTTTTTTTTTCTTTTTTTTTAATTGTCTAGAAAAGAATTTCTCTGCAGCTTTTTTAAAGCATTCTTATAAACAAACAGTTATCACATAATCCCTATGAAGTCCCAAACACAAGAAAGAAATAAAAAACAAAGACATGTCAATATGAATATTTAATGTAACAGCTTGATGCACATTATGTCAAATATCAAACACATATTAGTGTTATGACAATCATTACTGGAAAAAAAAAGGATACTAAAATGTCATTCATGCAACATCAAGCTAGAAATGCATTAAATTATGTTTTGTCTTTTAAATACCACATTCAAATTGCAAATTACATTTTCACTGACATTCTACAACCATCATAAAAATTCATCAAACTGTCTAACAATGGTACATTGTATGTATATGTATAAATTTTAAAAAATAAAATAATTTCTTACAATTATAATTCTATTATATTCTCCCCATAACTTGATGTGCAAAAATACATCATCAAACAAACAAGGCAAACCAGCCAATGTCACATGTGCTGGTGCTTTCTATAAATTATGCTTTGATCACCAGAGTCCATGATAATCAGAAGTACATTTTATTTTTATCCTACAATAGTCTGAGACCTGGTATTTATTGCTGTTGTCAATTTGCCATTCCAGATGGGTAATTGCTGACAACTGGCATTTCAGGCCATTTAAAGGTAGAAATTAGGTGAGGAGATAAAGAAAATACATTTTTCTCTTTCACTTTGATAATGTAAACTGTTAAGAGTAGAAGTTGTGAAATGAACTGGCAACAATGTCTTAAGGTTAATTGCATAAAATTATATTAATGGAGTAAATGCAATATTTAAATAAAATTATCTTGACATTTGAAAAATCTTTCATTGTTACATGGCCTACTTTTATTAAAAGGTTAATGAAATGAAATAACCGATTGAAAATTTTATTTGAAAAAATCCACAAAAAAACCCAAACAAATGTTAAATATTTCTTAATTGTATTCAGTAGTGGACTACTGTTTTAATTTTAAATTAGTCAAATGTGAACAATTTTGTCTTACAAATGACAATAATCTGTTAAACAGTGAAAAAAAAAAAAAAGGCTTGGTAAAAATACTAAAATGTTTTCCATGGGACTTTCAAACCCTTCAGCACTTGTTACAGTTTAGCATATAATATAAAATACAAGACCGAATACATATATTCATATTTTACATACACATTAATGAAACATCAAAAAACATACAGATGCATGTTTTTATTTTAAGTGATGAATATATGAGTATGTAAATACAAATGTACAGAATTATGCTGTCTAAAAAAAAAAAATTTGTTCAACATTTATTGTCATCCTTTCACTTCATTTAAAGCTACAGGTATTCCACATTATGATTTAAATGATCTTCTATACTAGTGGCATGAACATACGAAATATTTTTGTAAATAAATTGTATTCAAAGGATTCCTCATTGTAAGCTACACACTAAAATACATTTCACAATTTAAATAAAAGCACTATAATTTGTACTGCTTTCAAAATGCAGAAAAGAAAATTTAAAAAAACTAAAAAACTTAGAAACTATTATACCAAAAAAATAAGCTAATCCAATGTTTATGATACTTTTTAAAGCAAGAAAAGGAAATGAATTTTTTACAGACTGCTACATAATACATTATATTACTTACACATTCATAAATAAGATAAAATCTATTAAAAATATTCATTTTCCATTTTATAAAGACTGAACACTTGACAAATGGAAAATTTAAAAAAAAATTTGCCTCCCTTCTGGGCTGCATTTGAATTGCCTTATTTATTTAAGAGAAGTGAACATGAGAAGCAGATTATTTTTGCCCTGGAATATTAATCTGAATATAATCCATGACCGCTGCTCATTTGGCAAATCAAAAGAATTAACAGACTTTGTTTTCATTCACAAGTCAAACTGTTGAATCTTGATTTCTGCTTCATGTTTAAAACTTCCCAATTTTTATATCAAAAATGTCCACCTTCTAGAACATCCATTATATACACCCACACACATATGTATATCTGATACCAAAATATCCTTGTTTCAGAGAAGATCAGAAGTCAGCTGTTCTTTCAACACAAAACAAGTTCCATCATATTGCAGAAAACCTTCACTGCACTAATTAAGTAAATGCACTGTGTCTGTTACATGCTCACAGCATGTTTTCTCTTGGCTGTTTGAAGCATACCATTCTGAATGGAGTTTCCCAGAAGAATTTCATACTGGTGGATTTCTAATGTTTGCGACAGTCACTGTTACTATGTTTTAATTGCTCATAGCAACACAATCAAATAAAAAGAGTTAATGTAATTTCGGCTAGTTTTCATCTGGCAGAATTGTAATGCACAAGCGTTTCTCAGGCCAGCTGTATGTTTTTGGACAACTTACCTAAAATAAAGGAACAATTTCCATTAATTTATGTGAATCTGGTGAACATAATATTTCTATTTTTTTATATTTTTTTAAACAACACAAAGAAGGAATAATTATAAAAATATTATTAATTTTTTTATTTTAAAGAAACTAACAGAAGTAAAAGCTTTCAGTGAAAGATAAGACACATTCTGATACAGTAGTATCACTACATTAAGGATAAAATAACTTTCTGAATTTATATATTGTTTAATGTGAAATAAATACTAATAACAATAATGGTGAAGTATAATAAATTATCTTCCAAACATTGCACTAAATCATAATCCCTAGACAGACTAATGCTCCTATTAAAAATTTCCTTAGGTCTGTTTGCATTTCATAAAATTCTGTTATATCCTAATTTCTCTAGGCACAATAGAACAAATGTAAGTTGTTGTACCAAGCTGAAAGCTGAGCTGGCAACGATAAACTCAAAATTAAAAATTACTCACATCATCAGGCATAGACAGTTCTTCCATTTCTTGCAACATGTCATCTATGAATTCATCTTCCACAAGGACCTGTAAAACAGCGATATAATTATAACCAAAAAAAAACCAACTCTGATTATCAAATTTAAACACTGAAACTAATTTGTCATAAAGGAAAAGAAAGAGTGACATAAATATTGTTAAATCTTATTTCCAGAACTCGTGTTAGTAGTTTGGTCCTCATTATTATTTTTGTCATGGAAATGATTCACTGGGATACTGCATTTTCAAAAATAGGACCAGTGGACAGAGGAATTATGTGTCATCAGATCTATCATGACTGAAAGGTTTTAATAATGAACACAAAATAGTTTTCGCTTGCCTGAAGCCAGGAGCCATGAGCAGCAAAGGGATGTTCTTCATCAGCAATGGAACCAATGACACTGGATGAGACTAGAGTGATCGCAACATCATTCAATATGCTCTTGAAAGTGAAGTGACGGCCATGTTTCAATCTCCCTCTTTAAATAAAAAAAAATAATAATAATACGTTTTTTTTTTTTATAAAACTGGAATGATGTTTGTAAAATCATTGAAAGTGAAGATTACATTATACTGATCAAAATGTAAGTCTTAAAAAGTCCTGTAACAAAGAATTTTTTTAATTTTTTTTATGGTAAAACTTTCTAGCTAAAGATAATAATGGTAAAGCATAATAAATGATCATCTTCCAAACACTACATTATCAACTAAATCAGAAAAACAGACATACCAATGCTCATATATAAAATTCCTTTAGATCTATTTGCATTTCATAAAACTCTGGTTATATTCTAAGTTTTCTACAAAACAAATGGAAGCTGTTGCATCAAGTTTAAAGCTGAAACTGCAACTAAAATAACCATGTAACTTTTTACTGACCAGCACTAAGGAATCTTTTATGTCTTTTATCATTTTGACTAGGGTGAAATATTTGATGGGAACTTCTGAGTAGTCTAACTCAGCAATACTTACCTTAGTGCAAGGGGAATTAATGATCCAGCTTCAAGATTAAATTTCATATGGACCGCATCAAGAGTTCGAGTTCGTATCAACTCAGTGGGGCCCTCAGAGCTTGTTGTGCTGTCAAAAGACTCCTTACGTGATGCATTTTGATTACTGAACAGAAAACAATAAACAAACATTACGTTAACTCGAGCTAAGGTTTCTTGTTCATGTTCTTGCAGATATTTAATACTGACTAAATAAGGCTATTATTAACAAATGTTATTCGTTTATTTTACAAATACCTAATGATAACTTTGTCTAAGCATAACTCTTACAGATAAAAATCTAATATAAAAAAAACACTCAAAAGAAAGTTAAAAAAACAAATTATTAATACAAAATTCAAATTAAAATGGTATATGGATGTGTTAAAACAACATCATCATGACAAAGTTAAAGATATAAAATTACTTTAAAAAAACCAAAACAAAAATGTTGTATTAATATATAATGCAAAGCCCATAGGAATGAATGTTTAATCATAGCACAAAAACATAATTGCTGTGATGAGTGAGAAAGAATATATATATACATAAAAAATATTTAAAATGAATAAAATGTGATAAATATAATATTGCAAAGATTAAATTAAAAAAATAGAAAATATGCAACAATAAAATATAATGTTGCAATGATTTAACATAAACATATAACAAATGATTTTTCAATGATTCAAACGTAATAATATATAACACTGTGGTGATAAAATAAGAATAAATTCTAATGTGCAATGAAAACGTAAGTTAAAGTAAGTATGTCACTAGTGACATGTCAAACTGACAAATACTTACTCAGAGTCGCTATCTTTCTCAGATCTTGCTATCATATTTATTCGAGTATTACTAAGACCTTTTTTCAAGGTGGCTTTGATTTGTTCTGTTTCTGGAAATAAAATAATTACAATAAATTAATAATTTACTCCTTTTGACAACCAGAAGCAATCAGATGATAAATAAAGTTAAATGTTTAAAATAAATATTTACTCTCTTATTTTCACATCATTATTTATATTTTACTTTTTATATATTTGAATGTATAAACAGCAATATTCAGTTTTTAAAGAACTAAGTATATGTAACTTCTTTCAAGTTAAAGAAAAAAAAAAAGATGTGTATAATTTATTCATTTTCTATTTTTGCAACTACTGTTTCTTACTTTACTGTATTAATACAAAATTTATAATTGACATATACAAGTAATAAAATTAATACATGTCTTACAAATCATTATTATTTAATATTAACCATTCAGTACTTCAGAGCTTTTATTATCCATGCAAGCCAAAAATATTACTATTTGAATATACAGACTTCTAGTTTTTTATTTAATTAGTTTAGAGATAATATATATATATATATATATTTTTTTTTTTTTTTTTAACTTTTTTGGTTGCCATAAAAAAAATGAAGAATAAATCACAAAATAATGTTACTAGAATTCTACATACAAAGCCATAAATTAAGTTTTTAAAAGAATATTTTTTTACAGAGAAAATAATTTGGTTTCTAGAAAAATAATTTAACTAACAAACACAGACATATATGAATAAATATTAATCTTGGCAGGAACAGGTGAAAAATCTAAAACCAATAATTAAAAATGTTTGGTCTGACAAGTGTCTAAGTTTGAAACATATAAATAAATAATAAAGAAGGAAAGATTTAAAATCCATAAAATTATTAAATAAAAACAAATAATCATTACCAAAATCTGAAATATGTCTTCTTTCCATGCTATTGCTGCCTCGTCTGTCACCTTCAACGTGTCTGTTCTCTTTGTCATCATCTTCCCGGTCAGAGTCGCCAAGCTCTTCCCATGAGCACCTGCTGCTCACACCACTGAGATTAGAACCCTCAGTCTCAATGCCATGGTCAACACGATCCTGAAAGAGAGAAAATAAAAAATAGAGATAATTATTTAAAAAACAAACAAAAAATTTACCCCAAAACCATAAGAATTAGTTTACAAGATTAAATGGTGAAAAAGATTTAAAAAAAAAAAAAAAAAAAAAAAAAAAAAAAATTTTTTTTTTATATCTAAGAGAGATTAAAATGTGTATCTGCACTAAAGATGGATGCATTGTGTATAGGTCAGCATATAAGTCTTACTTACAAATGGTTTACACAATCTGGGTCTTACATTTGTCTTGGAGCATTTAGAACATCTGTAGAGAGCTTTTATATTGATGCTATAAACCTTGTTTGGGTGCTAGACATGTAAAGCTTTCTCTCCAGTATGCTACAAAGATCTAATCTTTACCAACACATCCTACACATAACACGGTGTTTGACAAGAAATATATGAAATTGTCCTTATGGTCTGTCTTCATATTAAGTATGTTTAGTCACTTTCCAACACTGATTTAACATTTTGTAAACTCCTTCCTATTTTGTTTTACCATCTTGGTTTACTACACCACCTAAGGTTGGGTTTGATCTTGCGCGCGTGAAGAAAATTTGTACAGATTCTGTTGTATATAAACAATTTTTAATGGATATTAAAGATGAATACTGTGATTTTATACAGATGGATCAAGGGATTGGAATTCTGTAGCTTGTTTTACAGTTTTTCCCTCAGACACAACACCATCAATGACACTGCCTGATTCAGCACCAAACTTTAGTGCTGGTGTATTTGGTCAAATAAATACAAAATAATTATTTCAGTTCCATTCTGAACTTGTTTAAAAAAAATTTGAATGTTACAAAATTTTACTATAAATTATAATTTAATTAAACTGTAATACTTTTAGAGTTTGAACTCCTCTTTACACTGTGTTTTAATTCATTTTAGAATTTTTGTATATAAAGCAATAATCATTTTGTTGCAGTTACCTTTGGTTTGACATCAAGTAGCTGATATATTTTTCATGCTGGGGTGTTGTTAAACATTCATTCATAAAAATGAATTTTAAAAGACTAATTTTTATAGGACTGTTTTTAAGTATTTAAAAGAAGAAAAAAAAAAGTGTGTGTTTTAGTGTACAATTCTTGTCCAGCATGAAATACATTACTATAATTCTTCAGAAAAAACAAACCTGAAGGGTGGGATCCATTTCAAACACAGTTTCTCCTCTTCTCATATCTGTCACAAGCCAGGCACCACCAGCACTAGAATTTAATTAATAATATCAGTAATTGCCACATTATTATTATTATTATTATTATTATTATTATTATTATATATAAAAACACAATCAGAAAACATCTAACAAAATTGTCCTGTAAACTGTAATACAAATAAATAAAATGTAAGCCTATACTTTAATTGATCCATTTAACAATCTACAATTTTAATTTTTTCTAATACAATGCTACCTTTTACATGAAATGTATGAGTGGTATTTATATCTATATGGTGCCCATAACACACACATGTAAAAAGCTGTTATAAACTTACACTGCTTTAGATCGAAGCAGTTCTATCACACCAGGACCATTCCAGTGTTGTGCAGCCTTCAGTTCTTCACTACAGACACCAACAATCTGTGAGAAATATTTCAAAATTTATTTAGTTAATGTCAGATTTTAAACTAGAAGGCTTGACTGGTTATTAATAAATAAATAAAAATCAGTATGTAAGACACCATGAAGCTAAGGATGAAAGTTAACAAAATTATTTGTCATAAATAGAATATTTTCTTTAATATAGCTTTTAAAAATTCACTTCATTTTAACACCCCCGTCCCATGTTTTCTTCTTGCTGTGCAACACCAAATAAAGTAAAGTTAAAGAGAGATAAAGGTCTGAGTACAATCTCTGTGAAGTGCATGCATATGTAAACACATGCATGCATGCACAAGCACATGCACACAGAGTTTATTTTTGAACATTTGCCAGTAAGCAGGATTATAAAATAATAACATGTCAGATTCTCCCAGGCTGAATTTAAAATTTATTCTCAGCTTTTATAGACCAATAAATATTTATACCCAGATTTTACTGACCAATAAAAATACACATTTACATTTGTTTAATCATCACTTTTTTCAAACATATCACCTGCTAACTGTAAGATGAATACCAGACCCAATCCAGGTAAAGCTAACTGAGATATTATAAAACAGACCATTAATTTTCTATTGTTCTTTTCTTTACTTTTTATACATAATTTTAAAATATTTCGGTTTAAAAAGGCTTTTTTAAATCTTCACTGAGCTTTTTTCTTCTTCTTTTTTTTCTTTTTTCGGCTAGTTTTTATAACAAGTGTGACACTTGAGATTTGTGAGAAACTGTTCTGGATATTGGTGTGTACCTGTACAAAGTTTACAACTCCAAACGACGTTGTGATAGGCTGCAGCTGTGCATCTTCCGTCATCAGCATGTGCTGTACCCGGGACTCACTGCCATCCAGTGGAGTGTGCCACGACACGTGGTCGCCACTACACAAAACATTTTCTGAAATGTGCACACATGAAATTATTTCTTCATAATACACACACACCTGCAATCTGCTGAGAACTATACACATTCGGGAATAACCTGATAGATATTTTCAAAACCACAACAACTACATATATATTTATATGAATGTATGTATGTAAGGTTGTTTTTTTTATTTTGTGGTTTTTTTTTTTATCCCTACCAAAAAATTCAGTTTCTTACAAGATCATTTAATTACAAATAAGAATCTGTTATTTGGAAAAAATACCACAAAATGAGCAACACCCAGTTCAGTATAACCGTAAATCTTTCAGTGTGACAAAATAATAATAAATAAAAACAAAACAAAGCAAAACATAAAAGCAACAAATATACAAGCAACTAAATATTGCTATGTCTAATAATAATTATTTTATCCTAAAAATATTTATTTCTTTAAATTTTTACAGTATTATAATTCATTTCATTTGCAATATTAAGTTATAAAAAAATCCTTTAAATAAATGATGTCATATTGTTCTGACTACACCAATTTTTTTTAAACCAGAGACATATACATATATGTCTATGCTTACAAACACAATTACTAACTTGTCAAAGAGATAAAAAACAAACAAATAAATGAATAAAAAAAAAAATGCTAAAATTTTCTGAAATGCAATAGCGTCACGTTCACACTAAATTATTAATAAACTGAATTGCTTACAAAGCTGAACCATATACAGAAGACACACACTGCCTGGATCAAATTTAAGGCGTTTGGAAATGATCCAAAAACTAGTTACCTAATATTCATGTTAAGGTTGCCCCTCTGTATGGCCTGGTTTGTTTCTGTGGTTTTCTGAATGACTGAATAGCTAAGACAATGAATCGAACTGCTAGGTTAAGTTACGTCTGCACTGACTCTCAACAGACTAGACTTATCTCTGTTGGTTAAGTTACCGGTGTATTTATTTCTGATCTCAGGTGAAAGATAAATCTACCTTAAAAGATCATGGCTGACATACTGATGATGTAATTGCTGTCCGAGTACTTAATTAGTTTGTGATTGTAATTTAAATACTGGCAGTTAGCTTAACCAATTTTAAACTCACTGAAAGTCATTCTTGATGATTTATAGTATTTAACAACAATATTTCATTTTTTACATATGCTATTAAATCTAGTTTCCAAATGCTTAGCAATGTGTATTATGCATTTATGGTTATAAAAAAGACTACATGGTATCTAATTTAAAAATAAAAAGGCTTAGAACCCTAAAACTGTAACAGGACAACACATTCTGACAATGAACATGGCATCCAGGTTAAAAAAAAACTTGACAGCTGATCAGGTGATAATGACTATAATGAAACCATTCAAGATGTTTCTGGATAAAGACAGCACTGAAATTTAGTATCTAATTTATAAGAATTTGTGTATCTGACTGGAAGAAATATAATGTAGATAACCTCTAACTGGCATCTAGTTTAAAAAAAACTTAAATAGCTGGATGTAAGGAAAATGATTACATGATATTTAGTTAGATTTAAATAGATAACCTGACAGTAACAGTGTAAGACACACTTAAACAAAGCCTGATTGTAAGACACACACTTAAACCAAAACCTGACTGTAAGACATATACTTACACAGAAAAATGACAGCAAGACATATACTTAAACAGAAACCTGACAGTAAGACATATACTTAAACAGAAACCTGAATGTAAGATGCAGAATTAAACAGAAACCTGACTGTAAGACATATACTTAAACAGACACCTACTACAAGACATATATCAATAATGGCGATATGACCTCTAGTTAGATTTAAATAGATAGCTGACAATAAGACACATACGTAAATAAAAACCTGACTTAAAGACATGTACTAAAATAGATACCTATTGTAAGACATATGTGGTATCTAGTTTGAAAGGATTTGTACAGTTACCTGACTGGAAGACATATCTGGCTAGTGACTGCATCAAGGCTGCTGGCCATGTTGGAGGATTTGTTTCTTCTGGTTCTCGGCGCAACCGAAATGTTAACTCAAAACCAAAACCACTGGGTCCATCATTATTGTTTGAACATCTAAACAAGGAAAAAAACTTTAATAAACAAACAGTCTGGTGAAGAAAAAAAAAAGTAATAAAATCAATTATAACTGAAAAAAGAAGAAGAAAAGAAAGACCAACTTAATTATTAATACAGTTGGAATTTTTTTGGATAAAAATATACTATATTAATTACTAACAAGGCTTATAAATAATCAACCTTTCAAGGAAAATAATTTTTGTTTTTTTTTTTTTTTTAGTATTTTGTTAGTGTGTGGAATGATAAAATAAAAAAAAATGTACATAATAGTATTTATTAAAAGAAATAAATTAACAGAATGATAAAGACAAGCATTAAATAGTAAGTAATGTCCATCTTGAAAATCTTATAAAATTATACCAGAAATGAAACAGCTATCAAACAGTGAGTTATTTGTAATGGATCTGCTAATTTGTTTTATTATGATGTTATACAGTTACATAACAACTGTCTGCAATATAATATATACTTTATTATTATTATTATTTCTAAGAGCTCACTTTGATACATAAATCTAATTCTTCTTCAATATATATTAAATATAGACTATTTTTCTTTTTAATAAATTTTCTGAAAATATCAAGGAAAAGATATAAAAACATCAATGCTTACTCATGAACTCTGCCATCTCCATGCAGATCAGATAGACCAAAACTAATATAATGCCAGTGGGGTGGGATGTTGCGTTGTTCATCTCCAGGATTTGAATACATGCTAATATAATCAAGAGGGTCTGGTCCCCAAGCCTGTGAAAATAAATAAATAAACATTCAACCATCATATTATTTTTCTAGAAGAGTTTTAGGGTATATTAGAAATTCCTTCTAATCAGGATTAAGAAAGATAGATTTACTTCTGCTTTTTTTTTTTTTTTTTTTTTTTTTATTGAAAAAGAACAAAGAACATAATGTGCTCTATTAGATCAATACATATAATCATTAGAATCTATAATTCAGTAATTTGAAAGGAAAATGCTATACAAAAATAAATCGTTTGTCGTATTTTGCATGCATTTGACTTTTACAAACAAACAAAAATATATTTACATATATAATACACTGTAGCTGCAAAAAGAGTGGGGAAAGATCAAGATCAAAACAAAAATAAAAATAAAATAAAATAAATACACATAACAATATTTATTAAAACACAGTAATGATAAAGAAAATAATTTTGCATTCAAAGCTGTGTATGATTTCTATAAAAGATATCCAATTCCTTCAATAATATGCATGTGTTTACAGCTGTTCTCTTATCTGATCTTAAAAAGCATGCCATAAACGATGTAACATTAAAATAACTGAACAAGACCAAACAGCTGAAACACCTGAACCTTGTTTTCTCACCTGAGTGTGTTCATTGCTTTGTATGCACATGTATCAGTTTATGCTATCATGTCTGTTGAAATGTGCACACCATCGTAAGAAATACCAGCAGTTTTTGTATTCATACAAATGACACAAAAGGCTTTTATCATTTAAAGCCCAGGATCATCTGCTGTATTTTATCTCATAAACAAAAGATCATTTACAATACATTAAAAATTACAATAGGCAGAGATTATGTATGTAAATTTTATCTTTTTGGGCTAAAATATTACATAGGTGAATGCATTACTACACTTCACGTGACTTTGCTTTAGGGGTTTTTGTTCTTGAATATGATTGTTAGTTATGTGGTGCTTTCAAATTTTTATACAAATAAATATTTCCTTGATAATAACAGATGAAAGTACATTAGGATAAACAAAAAACAAAAAAACAGAACCTACAGATTAGTAGTTCAGCAGTGTCTTCACTGTCAAAGTCTGTAATGTGTATCTTCCTACCTACATAAAGGTGTATATAAATAAAACCATTGTCTTAATTCAAAAAGAGTGGCACATAAAACTAACAGGTTATTTCCTGTCTCACATTCATTATTGTTATTATTATTATTATTATATAAAAGAAGTCTATTAACTTTTAATATTAAAATGTGGTATGGTGCAATTAAACATTTATTTAATGAGTCTATCCCTCAAAGCAAGGTTATTTTACATAGTTTTCTTATCTGTTTTTTATTCATTCATTTATAAAAAATAAAATCTTCTTAGTGTCATTTGTTTACTTTTTCTATATGCATGCATAGATTGAATTTCTTATTCATTTACTAAATAAAAAAAGTAGGAGAAAAAATCTATTTTGTAATCAGAAATCATCATTCTGGAAATATAAGACCTCCAACAAAGCTACATAGGAAAGAAAAAAAAAAAGCTTATGTTGTCTGCTAGTCATCCATGACTTAGGTTAGATTAGACATCCAAACAACATGAAAATCTGCCGAGAGTTTTCTTAATATTACTAGCAATCTGATCTCACAAATGCAGCCCAGTGAAAAAAAGGCAGTGTGTTCTGAATAATGCCACCAACAGAGTCAAATCAGATTTAAAACCTGCTGATGCACTGAAGTATCTGAATAGACACCACACCTGTAGAGCATTGGAAAAGAAACTGTTAAAAAAAAAAAACAATAATAAAAAAAACCCCAAGTATTGCCAAACAGGCAATGAAAACTCTTATTTTATAAACAAAAAAGAACAAATTGTGCTTAATATGTTGGTTAATGCAAAATGTTAAACATGCACACATCAATACAATGATGTGTATATGAAAGTTCAAGTTTTTATAAGATATTAACACTGAATGAATCTGTGTACAAGATGCAATGTAGAAGAACTGAAAATATGTTGTGATTAAAATATAAAAATTAAAATTAATATATTTCTAATCCTCTTTATCATATTTATTATAAATCTTTAAATTAACATAACTTTTTAAATATTACAAAACAAGACTGCCATCTTACGTTTGAATTACAGCTGATTTCAATCAGGTATTTTATCATGGTTCACACGAATAAATGAACTAAATGCATTTTGAATATATTTCTGTATTTTTGGTGAAAAATCACAACAATAATAACGAGTACTCTTATAAAACATATGAGTTCTGTTGTTTAGTTGTTTTTTTTTACAAATAGTTTTGACAGTATTGCATTTACTATTGACTAATCATCTGAATAATGTTCTCCCACTATTGGCAGAAAAATATTTAACATTTGCTTGGACTGTGCAATTAAAATGTTTAAGAAAGCTGTTTTATATGCGTGTTTAGAGTACTGGATACAAGTTAATTTTCACATGACTGAGCTAAGATTTTAGGCATTTCTTTACAAGAGAATATAGGAGAAACCATAATTTTACCATTGACAAATTTACTACTATAATTTTTTGTACTGAAGATTCTTAAATTTCAGTATTCTATGAATTTCAGTACTGAGGTTTTGGGATGTTCGATATTGTAGATCTATTAAGTTGTCAATATTACAGACATGTACCACTCTGTATATAAAATGAGAAATTTACAGTATCTCAAGGTTGGTAATTTTTTTATTTCAGTGTTAAAAAATCTCTGAAATAGCAACAGACATGCAAATGTGCACAGCTCTGATCATAGATACTTCTGCTACCAAGCTATGTCAGAGTTAAAAAACTTGGATACAAATTAACATTAAAACATTCAGCTGTAAATAAACCAATAAATTAATAACATAAACATGATAAGAACACAAAATCAGCTGCTATTATTTTAACAGGTATTGATAAATAGTAATGATGTTAAAAAAAAGAAAAAAACCACATTCTACACCTGCCATTTTGTTACAATGTGATCAGATTATTTTATTGCTGTTTACTTTTAACCCAAAAGATAATCAGGATAGTTTTAAAGTATTTAGCAAAATATGATATCAGAAATTTCAAGTTGTGTATATAACTGGTGGTGTCCAACAAATCACCTGCAAGTCATGAACATTAAAACAGTCCAAAAGAAACATGTCATGTAATAAAATTATCTGCTGTCACTTGTACATGGTCTGAACTACAGGTGGTAAGATCTAATCTCACTTCATAGATTTATTGTGAAGAACTGCTTGCTTCCTTTATTTTCTTGATTATAAATTTTGTGTCCAGATGTTATATGTGGAACTTAACAATCCAGTATATTCAGTGCAGGGCTGTTATTTATCATGCATGGTCAAGGCTTTTGTGAACCAAAGGAAAGATGTGTGTTTGATGCTGCAGATTTTAAAATAACATCTTTGTTGTTTGCACCTGTGGAAAAGTACAAATATTAAATGCAAAACTAGATTTGTCTGCAGTCTACAAAAGTGAGCAGTTATGCTTGTATTTAACTTCCCCGTATGTGTGTTAATATTATCACATTTCATGTCTTGATTATATGCAAATCACTTTGACATCAAACTAAGTTAAATATCACTGAATGCAACAACAAAAGGTGTTTTAACCAGAAAGATATATTTTAAAATGCCTGTTCTGTCAACATATTTTTCATTATTTAAAGTGTTTTTCTAGTAAGAAGCAGTTGAAATCTGATTCTTTGTTATTATACACAGAACACTTTTTTTCCATTTCTGTGAGGGTTTTTTTTTTTCCATTTCTTTCTTTTACTCTGTGGATTTAAAGCATCTTGTTTTGCACTCCACACAGAGGCAATTGTCTTTCTTCCAGTGCAATATCAAAACATTTTCAGATTTTGTAACTAGGAGAAAGTTTATCTTTCACATGTCCTGCATATAATGGTGTCCATTTTTATCTTTTTTTCCATTATAGTTTCTTCTTTGACAAGTTATCTGAAATAAATGTTTTGAAGAAATAACTTTGACTTTGAGATATTGTTTATGGCATTATCATTATGTGTTCCTTTATCACCTCATAATTACCAAAGTGAAGACACCACATTATATGCATAACTATCTCAGTTCTGGATATTTCACTTCCTCACAAAGTCAAAATATGCATCCCCTAGGTTTCTTTTGAACATGTTAATGGAATTTAGAGTCTTACTCAGAACTAATACATGAAATCTCTTGTCTAAAAGGTTTTTGTTTCTGGCATGCATGTAACACTTCTGGGACCATGATCAGAGCTCTACACAAATATAAAACTGTATGAACATTGTGCTCCCATATCAAACAACAAAATAACCCAAATTTACCAATAAACGTTGATGCATTATACCATGCTGACATTTTAGTCCACCATTTAGTATAATCCATACAAACTGTAGATTTGTTAAATGAAGAATGATTTTGTCATGGTTTCCTCATACAGCATAAATACATTTAAAAATAGTTGAAAAGGTTGGAATTCTTCATACTGTATGAAATTTGTATGTAAAATTAACCATTGTTAAAATATTATTTTCAGATTGTTTTTATATTAAAAAAAAAAAAGTAGTTAAACTGTTGCAAGAGTTAAAGTAAATATGTGGCTAATTTTATTAGGAGTAAGTGACCAGTAATGTGCTTGATTACATATGTGTGTTGAAAAATTTCTTGATAGTTTTCCATTTCAAACTAAACTCACATACGTAAAATGTAATTTATTAACAAAGGAGTCAATGTGATTTTTGTTCAAATACATAAATAACAATTTGCCACTAACCCAGGTACTTTCAAGGACAGCCTGCTCTAATTACTGAAAAGCTGTACTCTAGCATTGTGAAAAACAAAAGAGAGAGAAAGGGAGTCAGATTAAATTCAAAACTGACATAAAACAATCAAGCTTTATCTTCTACCTAGGGATAAAGAAAGAAAACAAATTACTCTGAAGCACACCTGTAGCCATGGCTATATCACAATGCATGGCAGGTAAGAAATACACTTGTACCACACAAGCAGTGAGGCTCATGGAAGACTGCTTTGCCTTCATTCATTATCTTCAGCACTAAAAGTACCAATATTAGACTTATCACCCCTGCAAAGTCCCTTGGAGTTTTCACACAATGGGCTACCCCCTGCCACAGAAAGCTGTCTTTCATGTCAGAACTCTGCCAGTCAGATCCACAAATAATGAAGATTTGTACATCAAGCTGTTAGACAAGCTACCCCATGCTGACTCAGCATGGGGTCCATGTGATTAATTCTGTCAACTCAATTAGCAATTTGATCACCATGGCAATATGGATCCATTGATATAGTCATGTAAGTTAAATTAGAAATTTTATCAATGTGGGCCAATATAGATCAGCAGATTAATTCATGTTGGTATAATTAGCAGAATATGATTAATTTAGGCCAGTTCAACTATTGGTCATACCCGTGTCAGTATGATTAGTGTAGGAAACAATGATTAAAATTTGATCATGTATATTGAAAATGGCATAAGTTCTTAATTCCAGTTAGGTTCATTAAAATTTAACATACTTTAAATAAAAAGGTTAATAATGTTTGTAACAAAGACGAAAGAGTTTAAAAAAAAACCAGTTGTTTTCTTAATTACTATATAATCTTTGTTGCAAACAAATATAAAACAGAAGAGTTTAATTTATGCTAACTAAAACAATGCTCATGGCATAATCAATAATGATTATGGTTAAATTATTTTAATGAAGTTATCAAATAAATTAATTAGAATATAGAGACTACAGCAAACAGACAATGCTGTTGATCTAGTTTAATTCAAAAAAAATTATGTTTAATGTAATATGAGCTTTAACTTAATAACTAGATGCAAATTAAATTAGAAATTGAAAAGAGTCTGTTAACGTAATTTATGACAATGTTTTTTATATTTAAAACATTCTTTCTAAATAGAGTTTCACAAATTGCACACCTCTGATCTTTTTTCCATAAAATAAATAAATAAAATTAAAAAAAATAAATAAAATGTATGGTTAACACAGTAAATCATAAATTATTATTTGCCAGTATTCAGATGTGGCTAATTGCCTGTATAACCCAATCTGTTTTTAAATGGTTATTTCAAGTCTACAAATGGGCACTACAACTGACCTATTTAAAATACTGAATATTACCGTAGCAGTCACATAACAGATGTTTTTGGATTATGAGAGGGTAACAGAAATATACCAGATTTAGTCCAAACTTCAAACTAAAATATTTTTTTTTTAGTTATCAAAGTAAAATTTGATAATCTAAAAAAAGTGTATTTTTAAGATGATCTTATGATATGCAATTTACATTATATGGAAAACCCATCTACTCTAACATCTTCAACTAACACATTAAAAATGTATACAAGTTGTTTGTCCAGCCTTTTCTCTAAATTCTAAAGCTTAAAAATGTATTGCCAAAGGCTAACTTTTTAAACAAACATACTTGTTTGTTAATTTTTTTAGGTTTATTTAATTTTCTTTTTTAACATCATTCTTATTTACACTTATGAGTATATAAAGCACTGGCAAAGAATCAGAGCAAAAACAAGAAAAGGAAAAAAACAAATTCTGAAACTTTTCGATTCTTAAAAATGTCTTTTTTTTTTACTTTTTTTATAAAGGTATGTTGCTCATAACAAAAAATACAAATCTTAACTAAAATTAATTCAGACTTTACCATATTGCTACATGCAGATTAAAACTTTACCATTACAAAAAATGTCAAATATATGTTCGAAAGCAATATTATGAACTAACCTATTTAGAATATCACCAAAAGAAATAGAGTTGACACAGTGGTGAAGTTTCTGGATCATATATCAGAACCACAAACGAAAGCTTTTAAAGCAACTTCAAATACACCATATTATTTTACAGATTAATATTAAAAAAAAAATAAAAAAAAAAAAAAAAAAAAAAGTTTTTTAATTCATCATCATTTTGGTAAAATCAGTTATTTTATTTTATTTATTTATTTATTTATTTTTTTTTTTTTTTTTTATCATACATTTCCCCATAGACAAGAGAAGTCATACAAATTATAATTATAAATCCAAAATATATGACACAAGTTTTAACAGAATATATATAGATATATATATATTTAAATAAAATTATTATAAATAAATTAAAAGTAATAATTAACAAATGAAATACATTTTAAATATAAATTAGCATTAAAAATAATATGTAACGAAAGAATGACAAGTGGAATAAAAATAATCCTAATAAACATTTTGCACAAACTGAATTTTCTATATAAATTAAATGTAAAAATATTAGTGCTAGTTGTGGAATAAATTATTAACAATTTTATATAACAAAACTTTAAAACAGTTTAATATTATAGTTTCTTCCTTAATTGTAATGACAGTGCAAAAAATAAAATTATTTGTTTTAATTTCTAAAGCAGCAAATGACCTGTAATACACTTTCTTTCAGATAAAAACATGTACTACAAAATACCACAATTATTATAAACAGCAGCCATGGATCCAAATAGAATGCAACTAGTCAATGCAAATGATTACTTTTAAATGTAAGAAAAAATAAAAAAATTAAGGAATGAAGAAAACTTTCTGTAACTTTAAAATATTTAACTGCTATTGTTTATTATTATTAATTTTTTTTAAACTGTCAAAAATATTTATGACGTTTATAAATTATTTTCATAACTTTTTACTAAACCGCATCAAACCTATAACTGCATTAGACTATGTTTCTAATATAGCAATAACATATATTATAATGATATATGCTTGAGTCGATTATACTTTATAGTAGGTAAAAACTCCCTGTTTTGGAAAATTCTTATTCAACTTCTGTCACTAAAATTATCAAGAGCTACATTTCATTATTATAGTTAAATTAGTATTTTCCTGTTAAAATGGTGCATTTAATAAAACAAACTTAAAAAATAACCCGTTCCAATGATTGTCATTCTGAGTCACATGTTCTAGTCGAACAGCAAAACCATTGTTTTCATTCGATTTTGACAATCACAGAGTAAAACTAAAACGTAAACTTTCAAAATTTGCCTACCAGTATTTGACTAAAGCAGTAACTTGTAACGGATTCGGTTGGTTTGGATAAAGTCTTCGACATGCTGAATAAATTGCCTCTAATCCGGGTGGTGTGATGGGAACTGTTGGCTGAGATGAATAACTAGAAGAGTAGAAATTTCTTCTTTCCTCCATGTTTTTTAGACTGTGGCATCTGCGGCTGTTACATTAACTTCCTACGATAAACTTGGGCCATGTTATTTCGTTATAACATAATTCACTGTTTATTATATAGTGAACAATAATCGAAATACTAAATACAGTTTCTTTAAAACATGTATATTAAACACTTTTTATCGTGCCTTCCATATATTTATATATTTAGTGGGTGTGACAGATAGATGTAACAGCACAAACATTTTACTCCGGTGGCGACCACCCAAGATGAATATCAAAAAGCTTATCAACTAAAAAAAATCAGTATATTTTAAAATACAAGTCTCTAAGTTTATTTCAAAAATATATTTGTGTTTAGACAATAAAAATATATTTATTTTATATTTCTTATTAATTCTGATTTAGATAATGTACTCTAAACAACTGATAACAATAATTATTTCATACTAAGGTTGGAAAAAAATATATCATTTACTAGTCTGAACTTGATAGCATATCTTTTTAATGTCATTTAATTCATTGAGCGTAATTTCTTGAATAATGCTATTTCGAAGTTAAAATTCTAAATGCATAATGTATATACAAAATCAATTATAAATACATATATGTAATTGGTATTATTATTATTATTTTTGTTGTTGTTGTTATTTTTATTATTATTATTATTACTATTATAAACTTTCCCTTTTGTAATATATTTTGTATATGGTATAAACAAAATGATGCATATAAAATATAACGAAAATAGTTTTCTCTATTGTAATATAAAAAAATTAAATGCATTTTGAGGTTATTTTCGGATAATTAGTAAATAAACAAAACTGTAAATAAATAGTAACAATTTAAAATAATACCATTACTTATTACTTATATTAGTTCATTCTCTAAGTTCCGTTTTTAGACAAATTAATCATTTAATGTCGTGGGAGAATGTCATTAATATATTATTTTTACAAACTGGATAATAATTAACTTGTAAAATTTACGGCATTTATACTGTTTTTCTAATAAGATGCAGTTACATCGTAATTATGGTCATAACTTATGTATCAATAAATGCAGGATAAATAAGAACTTCAATATTAAATTTGTTATGTAGGAAATATGTTTTTTAAATTCCCCATGATGCATTTAAAAACCGGAAGTAACTGATGTTAAAAACTGAAAAAGATAACGGTAGATGTAAAATCGATCCAAGTAGACAGGGTTTACTGTCTGTATGGAGTCTTACGATGTAATTGCAAACCAACCCGTTGTAATAGACAACGTGAGTGTGTTTTTCTAAATCATATTGCATTTAAGAATTATTTAATCGCCATCTGATTTCTACCAAAACCAATCTGTCACTTCGGAACTTATGACTCATTCAGTCAATGATGAATGAAATATCTCGACTTTAGGCCTCAGTTGTTATAATTTGTGATTGATAATTTTATATTAAAGAGCAGCGTTTACTTCTATGAGGCAAAACATATAATATACCATCTCTTTTTAAGTAAATATCGTATGCTATCGATGCTTAACGAGCTATACCAAGACTTATCGATACGGCTGCTGGTGCCTCCTTAACGGCTGAAGCTCCCATTCATTTGAATAAGTCGAGTAACGGTATAACCAGACTTTTAACCAGATGAATTCTGTACCTGAACATTTAATTTCATTTTAAACATTAATGTACTTCTTCCATTATTTAGTACACTAAAGTTTTGTTCACTGAAATGTTTACACTTTTATCGTGTATTTAATTAAATGTGAATAATTATAATGCATTCCATAATGATGCATTGATGGTCACAGGTGAGACTGAGAGTTGTCAAAAGCTGTAAACATGGCCTGGCATAAATGTTTTTCTATTTACAGCAAATTAAAGAGTGTAAAATAATATATCTGCAGAAGAAATAAATAGAACATCCACCAATACCTGTTAATTAAGTGAACTGATGATTTATATAGTCAGGAGATCATTTATCAGTCTCATATGATCAGGTTACCTTTACTGAGAACTATTATGAGAACTAATAAATTTGAACAATTCTAAATAGCCATGGATTCATTCATTTATTTATTTTATAAAACAGATATTTTGATACAGATGCACTTCACTTAACAACCTGCCTGTTTAACAATTGTGCAGAAGTATGACCAGTCAGTATTTTACACTGTAAGAGAAAGAACTTTGGTCTGGAAAATGCACCAAGTATCTGATCTTGCATTACCCTTTCTCAGTCTCATTCATGTTAACGCATCATCAGTATTCACTACATTAAACTTTGCAATCTTCAAGACTACATGTTTTGTCTGTAAATTTGTACGTTATTATGTGCCTCAAAGTACGAGATGTTATAATTTTTATTTTCTGTAATGTTAAAGTTAAGCAAATTAAAATGTTATATATATATTTGTACATTATTTTGTGTCCTACAGTACCAAATGCTACAATTTTTTTCTATAATATGTAAAAATTAAGCAAACTGAAATATTATCAAGCTTGAGTTTCCTTTAGACTTTTCTTTATTCAAAATAAATAAAACCAATTACTTTAGTTTACAGTTTCCACACCTAAGTAATAAGTATTTTAAAGCTGATTTCCTTAATTCTGTTTATGACAAAATGCAGTACACTACCTATATAAACATTAAAAATATACTAAAAATGTTACAGATGTTGTAAAGGTGACATTAAAAGAATGACTGACACAAACCTACTGCAGTGGGGTAACTTCTTACTTGTTGACCAGTTACCTAGATATACAAAAAGAGCTCAGTCATTAAGTGAGGAATGCCTGAACATTTATAACATTATTTGTGGATTATTGTATGAATGTAAAAAAAAAAATTGAATCAGATGTGATGATGCACAGAAATATGAATACCAGGCACATTTGACAAAATCACGTTGTTATTTAGCTAAATGAAGAGAAAAATTAATAAAATGTAAAAGACAGTTTGCAATTATCTTATTTACATTTGGAAATATGTGACTGTTAATCATAAAATCTGTCTTCGTATTTCTGGCTTTTCTTTTTATCCAGAATAATAAAGTAAGAATTTGGTTTTTTCTGAACAGAAATAATTGCCTTCATTTTTTATTTTTTGTTATTATTTTTTTTAATAATTCATGGGCTTACTGATGGTTTACTAATTGATTTTCACCTTATTTTATTTATTTATTTACTTTTTTGTTGCTGTTGTTTTTACATAGACAAATGATGTTCATCTTTCAACATTAACTTAATGGATGTAATGAAACTGGGTTATTATTATTTTTATATTTGTTACTGAAAGTTATTTTTCTTCTGAAAGTGTTTTGTGAACTGCATCTGTTAATGATACTATATAATATATTATTTACCAATGCAAATAAACTAGTATAATAAATCTGAGAAAGAAAAGAGGAATGTCTACACTAAACGTGAACTTTTTGACTGACTCTCATCAAACACTAAATAAAAAAGTAATTATTTCTTTTCAGAATCTTAATATGTAAGATAATTTAAATTATTGTTATTATTGTTTTTTGTTTTTCAGGGGTCTGGTGTCATTAAAGCAGGTTTTGCTGGGGACCAGGTACCTAAATATATCTTTCCAAATTAGTAAGTTACTTTTGTTTTCACACTTTGCAAGTACATAGCAAACTTTAAATTCAAGTAAGATGTATTGATTATTTCAGCTTAATTACATTTTGAAACTTTATCAACTGATAATTCTCTGTTTAATAAGGTCAGATATGGCATTTAATTTTTAGCCCCAGACAAAAGAATCCACTGATTCATTTCTGTAAATGTCTGTATCTTGTAAGTAAGCTAGAAATATAGAAAACAAATTAAATGAGCAGGTAGTTATACAGTACACATCTGTTACTGGTATTTGTGGTGAGTCAGTCCATGGAGGGAAGGTTTATTGATCTTAATATCTCCATTTGTGTTAAACACTTTATTGAACTGTACAGTTGTAATTGTCACTGATGAATGGCAGCAATATGTGTCTCATGTTACCTAAACTTGATATAGTGATAGTCAAAGCGCAACATTGATCTTCTTACTTCTCAATTTAATCATCAGCTTTTAACAGTTTTGCATTTATCACTTGAGTTAAAGTTAAAGTAGTTTAATCTTTTACCATATTGTAAACAGCAGAGTATAAAAACTTCATCTCTAGCAAAACTGCACATATCATGATAATGGCAAATATTTGAAGTATAACAAAATATATACAAGATGTGATGCACCAGAGATTATGTTATAACTCAATATAAGATCTATATTTATCACTATATAAATACACAGAGAAAGGTAAAATGATTTTAAAAATCACAACAACTTCAGCAGGTATAAAGGAATAGTCAGTTATATATGATTAGAATTTGGAATTACGGTGAAAATTGTAGCTCTACAATAAAAACATTTAAAGTTCTCATATATACTCTCTGAATATATAGGATTACCAGCTCGCCTTTTAATCATAGTAACGTTTGTGAGTAACTACACATTTTAATATGTTTTCACTGTTTCTCCTACTGAGAATCACTAAAACTTTAAAATTTGATACATATTAATATTATAACTGTGTAATGGTTGTGTGTAACAGTAATGTAACTATAACAATATTTTGATTTCAGTGTTGGTCGACCCAAACATGTACGAGTTATGGCAGGAGCTCTCGAAGGAGATATTTTCCGAGGACCAGAAGCAGAAGTATGAATATTTATGTATAATGTCTCATGAAAATTTCAATAAATGAAACCATAATTATTTAATTTTTATATTATTATTAAGGTGATTTTAAGAAAGTAATAAAAGGAGAGAAAAAAGTCTTTAGACTATTCTCTCTTACTTATTGGTTGGCAATAAACCAGACACGTAGCATTTTCTTCAAATCACTGATTGGTAGAGAAAATACAATGACTGATCTCAACTGCCATCACTTCTCTGTTTTAAGCTAAAGTCCATGAACCTGAAAAACTGACAAAACTGTTTTCATGCTTTGTGAAGCAACATCTTTATTGATTCTGCCATTTGAAAAACAAGTCACTGAATTTATGTGCCACTGAATATCACTGTTAAATGTGATATATATGGTTATATAATTCTTGGTATATTATTATTAAGTGTTACTGTTTTTTTTTTGTTTTTTTTAAACAGGAACACAAAGGTCTCCTAATGATACGGTATCCCATGGAACATGGGATTGTTACAGACTGGAATGACATGGAAAGAATTTGGCAGTATATTTATTCAAAAGATCAACTGCAGACATTCTCAGAAGAGGCATTTTATTTTTACATTATTGTTATGTTTTGTGAAAGCAATTCTGCAAAATTTAAAACCCTATGAACTTGATGTTATTTAGAAAATATTCTTCTCCAGACATTTTCAGGCTTTGAGCAAATTAAAATTATGAATTGAAAAAACTCAAAAGATATTGAAATTTAAATAATTTTAGATAGAGAACAGCTGGACTGAAACAACTTATTTTTTAAATACAATGCAATCGTTAAATGAAGCAGAAATTATTTACTTTTAAATTCTGTGTTTGAGGATGTTCAGTATATTTACTTAAATATGCACAGCATATTTTTATTAATTAAAATTAACATTTAATTTTAAGAAGCTACAGTTTATTATTATTGTTTTAACATAAGTTATTACTGGATATCTTCATTCATATTTCATGATTATTTTTATTCTTTTTTTTTTTATGTTTTGTTTTTTTACTTCCAGCATCCTGTTTTATTAACGGAGGCACCTTTAAATCCACGAAGAAACCGAGAACGAGCAGCGGAAATCTTTTTTGAAACCTTCAATGTGCCAGCCTTGTTTATTTCCATGCAAGCCGTTTTAAGTTTGTGAGTACAGCTAACAAAGTATCAAACACTTCATATGTGAAATTAAATTGGGGATGGGAAATTACAAAGCTACACAGAGAAAAAAATATGATAGTGTATCACAAATAAAATGAACCTTGGAAAAAATACAGCTAATAAGAAAACAGATATCTCATACCTGGTTGTGAGAAGGACATCCACTAATTTAAATAAGTAATCTGGATTAGTGCTGGGGAGAAACAAATAATTTATTGGCAGATCCTGTTATCTTTCACTTAATATGCACAGTAAATAAAAATTCCTCATGGAATAACTACAAAGGAATTGATGATGAAGATACGGGTATCAAACACAAACTTGTGGGTAATATTTACGATGTATTGTTACAGATACGCTACAGGTAGAACAACCGGTGTTGTGTTGGATGCTGGTGATGGTGTCACTCATGCTGTGCCAATCTGTGAAGGCTTTGCAATGCCACACAGCATCATGCGAGTGGACATAGCTGGACGTGATGTGACCAGATATCTCCGCCTGCTTCTTAGGAAAGAGGGATTCAACTTCCTCACAACAGCCGAGTTCGAAGCTGTCAGAGTTATAAAAGAGGTAAACTTAACACAGTCATTATTTGTGTGTATAAAATTTAAACTCCTTTTTATTTTGCTCTGAAAGTAACAGTGACAATTTAAATCTGTTAGCCTCTTTGTTAGATTTTTTGAAAGATGTAAGGACATGTGTATTTAATTTCTGTTTATTCACCAACATGTGGACAAAGATTAATCCTGCAAATATTATACCACAGCGACAACAAAACAGCCTTTTTAGAACATCAGAATAGAATGAGAAACAACCATGCAAGTGTATAGGTGGAAATCCATGCCCTTTTCTTACTGATTACTACTGATTTGATTGTATTCAATTTTATTTAACATAATTAAAGAAATTAATATTCAGACTAAAAGAGAAAAATGTTAATTTTTAAAAAATTTGGGAAAATGCACTATAGTATTGTTAATACACAATAAAACTTTTTATTATTTTTTGTTTAACAGAAACTTTGCTATCTGTCTCTAAATCCACTAAAAGAAGAAAGTTCAGAGACAGAAAAAATACAGTACACACTTCCAGATGGTAATATGATTGAGGTAAATTTCTTATAAAATATACCTTTATGTTTGATAATATGTTTACACAGAATGGAGTTAGATGATTTTTATTTTTAAAACTGAATATTTTCATTAAACTGCTCTAACCTGTTGGTAATATTTCTTTGGAAATTTTATTATTATAAAAATCTAACATTAAATGATTAATGCTAATTTCTGTAACATGATTGAAAGATATTATATTACTCAATGTTATATGTTTTTTTTTTTGTTTTTTTAAACTAAGCTAAAGTTCACATGGATCGTGATATTTTAATTTTAAAATTTTTTTTTTTTATAAGTGATCTAAAGTTCATGTGGACTAAAATATCTTCTTAAACATTCATTAACTTGGTATGAAGTGTTTGTCAGCAAAATTTTCATTTTTTTAAATTATATATATTTTTTTTTTACCTTTCATTCTACATGTTAAATACCAAAATCTTTGTGTTTATTTCCTCAGGTTGGACCAGCACGATTTCGAGCACCTGAACTGTTGTTTCGACCAGACTTGATAGGTGACGAAGCTGAAGGAATTCAGGATGTTCTTATATACTCAATAAACAAGTCAGATATGGACCTTAGAAGAATACTCTATTACAATATTGTTCTGTCAGGAGGTTCCACATTATTTAAAGGTAGAATATGTATAATGGTTTCTGAACTTTCCTGTTTTATATAAACTCAAGATAAACGACAAATTGTGAGAAAGAAAAATAAAATTTGGTTCATATATATCTTTTTTTAGACCATTTCAGAGGATTCAGTTATTTGTTTTAATTGTAATGATTCAGAAATGTGTATTAATTATTTGAGACCAATGCCATGGAATGTTAGCCAGTATCAAAATACTAAAAGTTTATTTATTTAGTTACTAAAATACAATTCACATTTTTAAATTTGTTTATTTTCTGAATTTCATTATCATTTGTTGTTTTTTCCAGGTTTTGGTGATAGACTGCTTAGTGAAGTTAAGAAACAAGCTCCCAAAGATATAAAAATTAAGGTATGTATAAGATAACTGTGACCATAAGCCATAAAATGTGGTTTTAATTATTTGAAAGAACAATTATTTTATGTTGTTTTACTGTACTTGCAAAACTGATTAAACTGGCCTTTTTTTAATTCATTTTTATTTATTTATTTATTATTATTATTATTATTATTATTTGGTAAAAATAAAAATATTTGTTTTCTAGATAGCGGCACCACAAGAGAGACTATATTCCACTTGGATAGGGTGAGTATAACTGTGAAAATAAAATAAAATTTAAACATTATGAAGTAAATATTGAAACTTCTAACAGTTCAGTCTGGATACATTTCACAAACACAGTGTTATAACTTACAACAACTATCTTATTGTCTTACATGTTGCAATTGCTCAATATGTTTACCACACCATTCAACACAATAACCTATACCAAAGTAACTACTAATAAAGGCACAATAACAAGTGGTGTTTTAGAGACTGATGTATATACTTACCTGTTTTTGAAAATGTAAATTTAAAAAAAACAAAAAACAACATAAATAAAACAATAAATAAATTGTTATCAGTAATAGTAGTTAGCACAGTCATCCTTCTCTGGTTGTTTTTACAAAATGTCGTGTTCCATATTCAATATCCATTAATGAAGACAAGCACAGGGATTATTAAACTAATTGCATTTTTTCACTATATTCAGATTGTTTAACAAGCAGTATTTAAAGTCACTTAATTGTCAGAGAACAGTTGTGGATATGAAAGTCAAAAACAAATTTGGAAGTGTATCACTGTTTTCTATAGATCCTTACAAATGACGTCGCTTTTATTTTATGCATCATATTTATTTTTGAATTTCAGAGGTTCTATTCTTGCATCTCTGGATACATTCAAGAAAATGTGGGTGTCAAAGAGAGAGTACAATGAAGAAGGTGTAAAAGCCATACACAGAAAGACATTCTAGGATTTAGAGAAAATAAAAATGAAACAACATATTTTAAATTATAATTCTACCTGTAAATGTTCAGTTTAAAATATTTATGTTCTATCTACTGCAGGACAAGCATTAACATGCAGTGCTGACCATGTGATATTAATGGACAGATGCTTGAAAAATTGTGAAACAGCTGGTGAATCTGACATGACTGCATGCCAGTGTATACTGCAGTTTCAGTAATATTGTCATAATACATCAAATAGCCAGTCATACATAAGAGAAACAACTGTAAATTGTTGTCATTTGTAAAAGTGCTGTGTGTAAAACTGACATTTCACATGATTTAAACAACCTAAGAACAACAATGACATAATGCTAGATGTACAAGTAATTTAAAAAGCCTGTTTAGTTTTTGCTTAGGTTATCTCAAGACTTTGGATGTTATTTACGTAAATATTGTTTCTCATGTACTTGGCCATCAGTTTTAATACTTCAGTATATCTTTTGTTTTCAGGGTTGGTTTTTTAATTATTTCAAACTTTTTATAAGACAGTTTCTCCACTGATCCTTGATATATAAAAAAAGATGCAACATTTCACAAGCCTTTAAAGAAGAATAATAATAACTAACACAAAAAACATAATAATTAACTTCCCAACATGTAATGAATTTCACATTCCACATGATATGCTATAAAGTGTATTAACATCGACTGATTTACTGTCAAATTTGACAGAAAATATGTATTAAAATATAAAAATCTACAAGTTAAATGGATGTGTACATGTGTATACACATGTACGCATAAGATATTTTACATAATTAATCGTAAGTAGAACTGTTTCACTGCAGTGGATCCACAATCTCTGAAAAGACAACTGACGTAACTATAGTAGTGACCCTAAATATAAAGTAAGTTGACAATAAATGGGAGATGGTTAATTCCCAAAGCACTCCTTTTAACTGACACACTTTATATTCAAGACCTGTGGTCACAACTCTTAGATTAAGTTCATGAAAATATTTAAAATTGTAAAGATTCACATCAGCGTTAGACTTTGAAAAAGAAATCAATTGAAAATTAAATATTTTAATATGATTATACTGCTTTGTTATTTTAAACTGAAGATTAATAATACAGCCATTTTTCTAAAAATTTATTAGGACTTTTTTTTTTTTTTTTTTTTTTTGTACGTTATGATTATAATTGTTTTTGATTTCTCAAAACAAATGGAGATTATTAAACATTTTTTATTTTGACTATGATCATTTAAAATAAATAAAATAAACAATTATCGTTTATACTGAATTGTTCCAAAATGGATTTTTTTTTTTTTTTTTTGTGACTTTTGTTGTGTATTACTGTGGTTAAATGATAAAACAACAAAGAAAACAATACTGATATATTATTCTAAGAGGAATATGAATTTAAATTTTTTTGAAATATATCCTGGAAAAAAATAGAAAAATTGAATATTAGTGCAGAGAAAATATGAAAGATGATGAATTGTTTATAAAGTATTCTTAAATATACATTAATTATTTGAAGATGCTTCAGGTATCATCACGAATTTAATGTAGGTTGTTAACAACACACACTTCAAATTTTATATACTAAAAGGACAACTTGGAAATAGCTGCCCATGACATTTTCAAGTACATTAAATTGTTTTGGAGAAATTTATTTAATTTTTTATGATGGTGCAGAAGCTTTGTGCAATATATTTGAATATTCCATTCAGTGCGAAATGTTTAGGTGCTAATTTTTTGTTTCGAGTTGGATTATATTCTGTTGACAATAGAATCACAATATTACACAATGACAGATAACTGCATTTTCGTTTAAATTTGGATCAAAAAATTAATTGTGACAATTAAAATTTAATCTAATGAATGTATTTGTTTTATATTTTTAATTAAAACAGATTTAAAAATGTGTTTCAGATTATGGTTAAGATTATAATGTTATGGCTAGATTTGTTGTGGTGGCTGTTTAAGACTTGTTTGTGTTTAAAAAATGGAATATGCAAAAAAGAACTGTATTCGTTTATTTCTAATTGTTCATCTCAAGTAGTTAATAAATTATAGCATATCAGTTTATTCATACAGTTGTGTGAACCTTCAAAATAACAATATATGTAAATATGATGATATATTCATAACCAAAAACTATACAATGTGTGTGCATTGAAAGTAACAACTAGTCAGATATCAAACCAACCAGTAAAAAACATTTCCCAAGCTCAGTTTTATTTTTATTATTGCTATCTTGCAATATTGATTTTTTTTTTTTTTTTTTTTTTTTGCTTTGTCATAATTTGATTTTCAGGCTTATATAATTATTAGGCTTTGATAAAATCCACAGAAACATAATTTTCAAAATATTACATCAAACATTTTAAACTTGGCTATTTTCACAAATTGTCAGACACATAATATAATAAATGTCTTTCTTTTTCTTCTTTCATTTTTAGCTTTTATATACTTTCTTCAGGTGAAATTCGAACCAGTTAAATATTAGCAGTTATCTTTTGTTGCAAGGGATATCTCATTTTTGTGGTTGTGGTTTTAAGTGGAAATCTTAACAATAGCTTTTACTTCAAATTTTCTTTTCAAGTCTTTTGTAGATTCACGGAAGAGTAATTCATAGATGAATAATTTACTTTTATTTATTTTTTGTACATTTGTTTTTTTTTTTTTAATATGAATTTTTAATATTAATTTCAAATAAGAATTTATAAGTAAGGTTCAGGCAACCATTTTAGGTTATATACTTAAAATATTAATTAAAATCACCAAGTTTTATTATTAACACCCTAGCATATGATACTGAAGGTTACCTCTGTTATTATTTGAGAAAGAGAAGGGGGAAATTGAGAATTAAGACATTATATTACAATGCTATCTGCAGGGAGAGCTTAAAGATAGTACTTAAAGATACTGTTACACAGGCTTGACCAGAATGTGAGTTTAAAGCAAAAGATTTACTACTAAATAAAAGTCTTGTAATAATTATTATTCAAAGTACTAAATACAAAGAATAATTGTTTGGCATTATATAAACCAGTTTATTAAGTTCTATGGGTGTTTGTCCATACGTACATTGGTCTGTCTCATTCATTTAAATAATAGGTCTGGTTTTATTTATGTTCATTTGAATACCAAGGTTTAAAATTCTGATTTTAATAATGAGAAATCACCAGACTTACAGAGATGATGAAAACACCATTTAGTGTTGTTTGTGTATTGTTTGCAACACTTGTTGATTTTTTAATCTTCCATATTAATTTATGCTGTTAGTTTTTTTAAATTTCATCTGCAACTTTTGAACCAGCTTTTACTCAGTTGTGTATAATTATTACACAAAATAAACTGGGAATAAAATTATTTTGGTGTTTGTCTTATATAAACTATAGTTAAATTCACTATTTTCATGTCTTTTTTTTATTTTGGCACAATATGCATAGAACAGTGAAGTACAATTATATAAATTTACCAGTACCATAAAAATATTTTCTAATAGCAAAATTAATTTTACGTGTGTGTGCATATGGCAGAGATGATTTACTTTATTACTGTTTAAATATGATTCCTTTAATACTGTTAATAGCTGCATGCATGGTACCTAAAAATACATCTGTGATTGGTATGGATGTGAACCCAGGTCAGTCTTAAGCTCATAACCATACCCTCAAGTTCAACCAACTCTCAGCATCCTTACAAAGTTGACAAATCAGGTCATGTCTTTGTATACTTTTCTTTATTAACATATTTTTTAGTTATTTTTTTTTAACATGATAATAAGTGACAGAAGTATACAAATGTATACATACAACCAGTTTTTGAAACATGTACTCAAACTAATATTTTTAATTTCATTATTTATTTATTTTTAGTTATATAAATGTAAAATTAGTAATTGCTGCCACGTAATTTATACAATAAGTACATTATCAGTTAAGAATACACAAGATATACAAAACACATGAATGTAATTTTAATAAGTATACAAATTTAAAAAAAAGTAAGTGCATATATAACAGTGATGTAAAACATGATATTGTTTTAGGATGGTAATTTATCCTAAATATAAATTATTCTGGTAATGCATATAAAATTATGATAAGCAATGAAATCAGATGATAAAGATGTAAATAATGTGCTACCTTTTATCCAGGAGAAACATAAAAGTTACTGATTGTTCAGTGTTAAATGGAATGAAACTTTAATACTTCTCGCCCATTATAAGCACAACCAGTGCAGACCAGCCTGTGAAGGGATGGCTGCCTTTACCTTCACCAGTCTTGTCACTGTAATTTTCCCACATATACCCTGTTCTCTTGTATTCTTTTAGCATGTTATTGACAATATTAGTCCTTAATTCCTTGTAAACAGAACGAGCTGTCTCTTGGTATGGTCCTCTTTCTTTTGAGTAAAAGTCTAAAGCTGAAAGAGCTAAATAATTCATGTTAATCCATACTGCTCCTCTCCAGTAAGGTGGATCATGTTCTGTATTGTAACGGTTGTAAAGTTTAGCACTTTTTGACAATGATCGTAAACCGTAGTCTGACCACAGAAGTGAAGGATTTTTCAAATCACTCAGTATTTTGTACAATTTTGGGGATATGGGATCCACTATTCGCAATAAGAAAGGAAACAGACTGACATAACCCAAAGAATTGACAAACTGAAGTTGAGGCTCTTCTTGCACTGTGCGAATTTTGTCTTGTTGTGGAGGTCTCTGACCTGGCTGAAGATGTTCTGGTCGTTTTGGCCTCTCCAGTTTCACTCGATCAGTATGCAGACCATAGTCACTGTACTGTTGACCTTTCTCTGACCAGTGTAGTTCATCCAGGAGGTTGTTGTCAGTCAAACGTTGATGGGTCAAGTCGTAGATCTGCCAGTTTTTGTCTAGCGAACGTGCTATGTCTGCCATCACACCAGAAGCCAGTGCTAACCAGCATCTGAGATCAACATGATATTCCTCATCATTTGGATGTGAAGCTCTTGGGAAGTCATCCAGACCTGATGTCAGAGTCAGTGGATTGAACTGTTTTGTGTTTTTTGGATCACGTCCTCGCCATCTGTAGGTGGTAGGCTTGTTCCCAACTTGACTGATGTTGTACCAGGAAAACCAAGCTTTTAATCTTGGAAACAGTGCACTCAGGAAAGCTTTATCTTTCACAGTGTTGGAATTTATCATGTTTTTAATTATGTGTTTTAAAGGTAAGAAAAACGTGGGAGGGTTTGCATTTTTGTTTCTCTGTACTATAAACTGAGGAGGAACCTTGGCACGTGCCTCAACTCCTAGAATTTGTTCTCTTGGAATCCATCCTTCAGTGTTCATCAAATCAAACCAGTGAGCTATAATGTCTACAGAAATGTTCTGGTCCCACTGACTGATCAGAAGATTATGAAAACCTTCATCCCAGAGAAAACCACGTGGAAAGAATGGTCTTGATGGCACACCAGTGTAGAGAGGAGCATCCCAGTAAGACACTGGTTCATCATTATATGCTGACTGAACCAGGGAAGATCCATAAAAATACCCAATACTGCCAAGCATATTGCTGAGTGCAGCTTTTGCAAATGAAATATGATCTTTACCATAGCCTTTTTTTCTAAAGGAAACAACCTTTCAAACTTAACATCAAATGCATTCTGATATTTAAGGAGTTCTGCAGAAAAAATGTCTCCTGACAGAGTGTTGGGTCGGTCATGAAAACTTGCTGATTCAAAAATGACTTCCAACTGAAGCGGCAATAATGCTGTTACTTGATGGACAATGTAGTTGGCCTTTGTGTCTCTGGGTACATACTGGCCATTGAATGTAAAATATGGGAGTTTATTAGACTTGTCCCAGTTGTCAATGGCCATTGCTTGGAGGAGGACATCTTTTAATTTGTCAAGGCGACTGGCATGTGTTATTAGATGGTGAAATTTCTGAACAGAAGAAACAGTCTTTGGAAATTTTATCTCAAATCTTCCAAGTTCTTCAGTTATGCCTTTCACTGCAGAGAGTCTTTTCTTGTTTGCTTCAACTTCCAGGTGCCCATCTCCCTCTAATGCTATGTAGAACATCAGCGAAACCACTACTGGATGATCAGGAATCTAATTATAATTTAAATAAACATAAATAATTTCCACTAAGTACATTAATGAAACTTATCCTAATTAAAACTCAGACTAAGATTTAATTTCAAATTAAATTCCAGATACTGGTTACTGCTGACATGTCAAAAACATAAAATCCATGATTCCTTAAACCCAGTTGAAATTTACACTACAAAATACTAACCCATTATGACAATGTGAAACAGAAACTGGTTACTTCAATTACTTTAAGGTTAAGTAAAGTGATATTTCTGTTGCAGTGTTTCACTAAATAAAATTTTAATCCTTGAACAATATTGTTTAAATATAGTTTAGATTATTTCAGTCAAATAATTCTTATTGCATATTATATATCTAAAATTATCACGAATATAGAATTTGGATTACTTTTGGTTTCACAGTAAATCTGGCCGTCCAATCACCACCATAATTTCCTCCTGGTCTTTTGACAAACTCTGTTCTTAATGTAAATGTGTTCTCTTCAATTTCTTGCACTCCAAAATTAATCCCATCATGAGCTAGCCAGCCATATTTCTGAATGTTGTCTGCTTGATCACACCAATGTCTGACTGGAGGGGGCATGACACCTGTAAACTGTGGCAGCCACATTAAACCTGTTAAAAATATATTTAAAAATTAAAAATATCAGCTGACAACTACATTTTACTTCTGAATACAAACATCAGTGTCTTACAGTGAAATATATATAAAATTTAGTTTCTGTTTTAAAATCAAACCTTCTGACAGATAACATTAATAATTTATTGATTTACTGCAAAGAAAATTATTCAAAATAATTTATAGGATTATATTCGTAATACTAATTGTAAGAAATTATATTATTAATAAAATACAAACCTACAACTGGTGACTTTGGCGTTCTCGTCTTTAAACCAAAGTAAGTGTGTGATCTGTATGTACCCCAGTACCGATCCGAATTTACCGCTGGACTTGAACTATTAGCAGCCAAAATCTTTGGTGAACTTAAAGGTGTTATCACAATATTTTTCAGAAATGACTGGTATCTGTAATACGCTACTAAACTAACTATTGTGACCAATGCACCAGTAGCTAATATTTTAACAAATATGTCAACTTTAGTCTTTGGTCGTTTTGCCCCATCATTTGATTTAGAAGAAACAGACGGTCCATTCCGATGTCGTATTCTACGTCGAAGTTCTTTCGTCATTGCATGTATTTTAGTTAACCTACAATTTTTAAATTTTTTAATGCAACTACAAATTAACAAAAACGATTTTGCAATATATACCGAAATGTTTGCTAACGTGTCACATAACAATGTTTCAATATTTACGAACGTGGATAACCGGTAACTCGGACTAGCAAGTTAAACAGGAAGCAGAACATTAGTTGTCGAACATCTCCGGAAGATGACGCTATGGAGGCGGTTGTTCGGAATAGTTCGACATCTGTCGCCAAATAATTCATAATAAGGGATAAATATCAATGTATCGAAATCTCTTTACATTTATTATTAACGATAATTAAAAAAATAATAATAATAAATAAATAAAAAAGAAAGAGAGAGAGAGAGAGAGAGAGTGAAAGAAAAGTATGAACTAGTTTAAGGTGAATTCAGAATTGTGTAGATTTAAATAAATTACAGTTATAAATATAAACCTAATTAAATTAAATCCAAACGAGTAAAATGTTTGAAGTAAGTATAAAATTCTCTGAAACCTATAGAGAAAAAGAAAGACAATTTGAAAAAAAAAAAATATTATATTATATTATATTATATTAAAGAATGAAATGTATATAGAACAAAGGTAACTCCTCATTTTATTTTGATATACTTTTTAACGTTTTCTTTTATTTATTTATCTGATCACTTAACTAAAATTAGAAAACACTGAATCTTTTTATAACTTTAATCCATATCGCAGTCTTTAAACATAGACATATATAGACGCACGCATATACGCACATACTGAAACACCCATTACACGAAATATAATTACATATCAGTGTCGCAAGAACAAAAATGAAATATAATGCCACTTTGCCTTCTTTTTTTCAATTATCTAACACACACGCTGTCATCGTGCTGCGAAAAACACTGGGTAATTTGCCCAAGATAGATTTGCATTAACTTTCGAAGGTGTCATATGACTGACTGATTATCACTAAGACACGATATTTGGTGTGTCGTGAGTGTACGTTTTTATTTATTTTTTATTTTTTTATTTTTTTTTAATAAAAACATGAATCCGCAATCCAATCCTGTTCCAGATAGCTCCGACATTTATAAATTCTTCGATTTTCTTCATTTAGCAGATTATCCGGTCCAGCATGGGAATTTATCTCTGTAGTAGCGATGAAAGTTATCTTTTTATCATGGTTAAGAAAACTAAAAAACATGTACATAGCCATGTGTTTTAAAAAAAAAAAAAAAAAAAAAAAAAAAAAAAAAAGATTCGAAGGCTAGTGGTATTTAATGTTTAAAACAAAGTGGAAATTAAAATCATTGGTTACATCGTTTGATACTAAACGATTTATTTCTGAATGTATGTAACACACAAGGCATCTGTGTATATATATATATATATAATTATATAATTGTACATTCAGAAATATACACACATGTATATATAAATATACATACACACACACATGTATTTGTCTATGTTTCTGTATATATGTATGTATGTATTTATGTATAGGGGTGTATTATGGGGATTTCCCAGTTGCACGGACCCCGAATCAGTTAAAAAAAAAAAAAAAATGTATATACACGTACCGGACCAATTATCCGGACTCCTTGGGGCTTTAGGCATTCCGGATTTCTGGATTTTCCTGTTTTCTGGTACCGAGGCATCTGAATATGTAAATAATTAGGCATAAACATTTTAAAATTAAAAACAGAAAGAAACCGATGATACACAACTGCAGCGACTCGACAAGTAAACAGTGCGGCGAGTGACTGAACGCCACGCGGCTTGAAAGAGGAGTTCCGATCTGTTGAGGACAACACCCGCGCGCGTATACTATGAAAATAGTCTGGAAAAAACATCAGGTTTCTAGTCTTTCCGGATTTCAGGACACCGGATAATTGATCCGGTACCCGTATATATATATAAAATAAATAAAATTGATGTCGACATATGTGTACCCTCTCGTTTTCTGAATGATTTCTCAGATAAAGAGGTTACCAGCTTCACAATGAAGTTTTCTGATGCAGTGGATATGGCGGCAAGCATCGGACAAAAAAATATCAAAATTATTTACTGAGAATCCCCGCCCTCACTTACCTAAAGCATAATCCGTCCGTGCCAGGATTGATAAACACACGCATAAAATGTAGTCACAGACTACTGAATTTAATATTTTATTTTTTTCCTGTCGATTGACTATTCCCATAAAACAGATATATGAGATCGCGCCTTCACTCTGTACGTACTGGTTATAACTGTAATATATTTTCATCAGGATGCACACCATTTCTGGTCATAAAACTTCACCGATTTATCCGTACAATCAATTCCTGTATTCCTTGTTCGATACAACCTCCACTGAGTAAAACGAAAAATTACTATTGCTGTTATTTTTATTATTGTTGTCGCTTTTGTTGTTATTATTGTCATTATATTATATTATATTATATTATATTATATTATATTATATTATATTATATCATATTATATTATATCACATTACATTATTTATTCTTGTCATTCATTTTGTTGTTGTTATTGCTGAAGTTATATTTTATGATTATTAGTATTATTGTTGACAATGATGACCATGTTTGACTTCCAAAATGATAATACACAATAAATGAATCATCAAAGAGGATTTGATTCAAATTTTTCTAAATATCAATGAGAAAAAAAAAAAGAAAGAAAGAAAAATGTATTATCTATGAATATTAATTATTTAATATTTTAGTTCCTGCACACATGATGAATTTATTCCCATCCAAGCTACATCTATTTTATCAAAAAACATGATAATTATGGTATTTAATCTGTGGGAATGTGTATATAAATTATCTCTTGAACTAATCGACAGGAGTAACTCATACGAACTTCTGAAGTGGATAGCCTCTTAAATAATCTAGTAGGCTTCCAGAAATCCAGAAAATCCTGTAACTGGCTGTTTTTGAATCTGCTTACTTCTGACTTAGTCCGCTTTGTTTTAATTTCTGTGATGCCAGTTTAAGTGAGTGTTGAACAACTGAACCTCTCATAATAAATTATATGTTTCAGTTTACTTTCATGCTCGTTTATTATCAAAGAATAGTAGAATCGCAACTTGCTAGTAAAAAGCATATTCTATACAGGTATTTTAAGAATAAGAATTTTAAGTGAATTAATACTGATAATAAATAGACCCTTCTTCAGAAGTGTATTAATTTATGTCTGTTAAATAGAGTTTCATTCTTTTTTTTTTTCTTTCTTTCTTTCTTTCTTTCTTTTATATATATATATATATATATCTTAAGTAAAGATTTTAGCATGCATCCAGAAGTATGGACCACCTCCGGTCGCATGGTACCTGTATATAGAAAAATATGACAGGGATATATAATGTGCAAATGTAGCTAAGTATTCCGTCGTTTATTTATTGTGTCATTTTTAAATTATGAATTGTGAAAAAGCACAAAAATAAATCAATTTTGTCCTCCTCCCGAAATATTTTTAAATATCCAAATACAATGTTGCTGATATACTATATCAGGTATCTCTGTTCCACGCATACTTTACAGATTCTTTTCCTACCATTCCATATACTCGTAACCATATCAACACTGACGTGGCTTTATGCGCATGTGCGGACTGCTCGTAGTTTGTAGACCCGAAATATTAACTCGCAGAATGCTTATACAACGACTGGAATATGTCTGTGAACCCGGATGGAATTCTGTACGTGAACGTAAAATAAAAAGAGAGTTGTGGGTTTGATGAGGATATGTACAAAGATTCTGACCGTAAGTAAAAGTGTAAATATTTATTGATTTCATACTGAAACGGTGGACATTTTTAAGCGATCGATAAACGGCTGTCAAAAGTACGAAGCGGCGCAGCCGATGTGTTCCTGTGTAATTTATACCAGGCGTTTTACTTGCCACTCGTAAATTGGGTTAAATCGCGAAATGTACTTGATCGAGTAATTAACGACTTAATATTTTACACTTACTAAACGCATTTATTATCTTCATTTAAAGAACTGACGACACTTGAATATCAAACACCAAATGAATGTTTACTGTTAAAAGATGACATCATTCAGGAACATTTAATGAAAAACTGTTCTGTTTAGCAAATTCCGAAATAATACTCGTGGACCATTTTATAAGATAAACTTTAATTCCAGTTTTCGGTGAAAACTGAAATCGTAAATATACATGTATACACATTTTTGTTGTTCGTATGTGTATGAAAGTATGTATGTATGTGAGTTTCTGCCTTATATTTTTCATATCTACAAATATAAATATATATATCCTACCTATCTATTTGCATACTGTGATGAATTACACAAATATAAATTGTATGTATGTTTGTAAATTTCTGGCTTATATTGTTCACTGTCTACAAATATAAATATATGAATATGCAATTCATCATAGCAGGTAAACAGAGAGCTAGAATTAGCATACACATTTCACTGTTGTTTCATAATTTGTGCGCACGGGTTTGTTATCACCAGGCCGGAACTACTCTTTCAAGCCGCGTGGGTTTCATTCACTCGCCGCATTGTTTACGTGTCGAGTCGCCATAGTTGTGTATCGTCAGTTTTCTTTATGTTTTTAATTTTAAATGTTTATGCCTAATTATTTAGGTATTTAGATGCCTTGGTACCAGAAAACCCGAAAATCCAGAAATTCGGAATGCCTCAGGCTTCAAGGAGTCCGGATAATTGGTCCGGTACCTGTATAGTTTCAATAAAGCTATATAAATGTTTGCATGTTTTCATGTGTGCATTTTTTTAATTTTTTTTTTTTTTGGTCGAGGAAACTTTGGTCATAGCAAGAAAAAATTGGTTCTTGTGTTTCAGACTCTTTCGCGTAACTCAACCCATTCCCCCACACGCCAATGTCTGAAACAGATAAAATACGAATGTTGATAAATATAAAAAAATATGTTCATACATGAACGTGACTAAACGCACATGTGTCCTTCTGCGTGCTTTCATTCTGTTTATATCTAATTAATATATCTATGTTTATCAGTGGATATCTCGTTATGATATTATTTAATTATATTAACGGGGAGAATCTCTTTAAAATACTTGTATTATTATATTAGTACATTTTTAATGTAAAAGTATAATTTATGTGCGCATGTCTTTAATGTACTAATATGTTCATGTATTTCTTCACTACACTAGCGTAATTATATTAATTAGTATTTCTTATTTAAACACAAGAATATATTTATTTATCTTTTTAAATATACAATAATATATTAATGGATATCTAACAGTCCGTTTGTGTGTGTATATGCACGTGCGTGCAAGAGAAAGAGTGTATTAACAAGTTTATTTATTACATCTGGTTGGTTTTCCCAGGATGAATGCATTTTACAAGAGAGATAAAAGTCCGCAATAGTCTGGTGCTAAAATTTTACAATAATTTACTCAGTATTTCAGATACAGTTTTGTTTTGTGTGTGCGAAATCGCGACACAAATAAAAGGAAGAGCAGTTTATGTCCTTGTTGGCTTCATTATTTTATGGTCGTACATTAATTAATATTAGTACAAGACTGCGTGATATACAAATAAACAATCACATGGAAAAAATATAAATAGCAATTTGACTATTTGTACACTTCAAAAGTTTAAAAGCAGTAAAATTAGGCTGGAATACGGTTTAAAAACATTTTAATTGACATATTAGCATCTTGTTTGGTTTTTTTACAATTCGTTTGCACGGTGCTATATGGCTTCTTTATTTCTGCCTGCCCTTTGGGGGGCATCATTAACTCATTGTTAGATCACTGCTCTGATGCACTGCTCTGATGTAATTTCACAATCCTGCTTGATTTGCCTAAGGACGGGACGTATGTTTTACTTGATTTTCAGTAGGTGCCTTTAAAAGATCTTTTGCTGCAGATCGATAAGAGTAATATTTCTAATGACAGCTGCGGATTTCCTTTTTAAAACCACACTGGTACAATAAACCATATTTCTAACGCCTGATAACAGTCAATAATAAAACTTTTTCAGGTATCATTAAAAATAAACAATTCTTTCATTCTGTCTGATATTGTAATGATATTAATATTATCGAATGCAGGCAGCTCATTGCACTCATTGTTCGCCAAAAATAAAGCAAGATCAAACAATTTCCCGATAACTCATTAAATTTCATAATCATCCCTACTGGGAATAACTAATCAACTATGCATATATATTATATATATTAATGGGGAACCTTTGCAGTATTTATCAAAGTCGTGTTCTCGATATGAAGAAATACTCACTGGATATTGATTTGAAGCGATTCTGATTAAATAGCAAAACGGAGACCCATATCAATTGTTCGTTAGGATTTCCGCTTCGGGCATATTGATCTGTGTTAGAAAAATCCGTTATAATTTGTGTTTTCCGTCGTTACACTCATTTTGAATGTCAGAAATGCTTATTGTAAGTCGATACTGCCATCAGTGATATTATTAAAATATTTTTCACAACCTTTTGAAATCTGTCTACAAATGATTATTTTTATTGTCATCTGGTTAGGGCCGGATATATTATAACTAATAGAAACTTTTAAAACTAGATCAAACAAATAAAACAACTAAAAAACAACAAATGAAAATAAAACACACCCACCCACACATACACACAAATAAATAAATATTGAAAATAAAAAAACAAAAAAAACAAAAAATAGTTTTTAAAAAAGCCTAAAAAACAGAAACAACCAAAATAAACAGAAAGAAAGAAAAGAAAAGAAAATGCAGTTATAACAAGAAAAAGAAAACAACCCATACTTGCATGAAAACTGATTTAAAAGATTGAATGTAGATTGCTCCCTGTAGAATGAATACTAAAAGGATCAAAGTAATTTAGACTCCCAGATGTAAGGAACTCAATAATTCAGTTATCACATAAACCTTGACGTCGCTATTTTATTTTTTTTTATTTTTTTTATTTATTTTGTTTTTTTTGTACATTTTATTTTATTGTTTTTTTTTGTTATTGTTATTTTTGGATTCTGTCTGTTCTGCATTCTATTATACTCCTAGCGTCTCTCTCTCTCTCTCTCTCTCTCTCTCTCTCTCTCTCTCTCTCTCTCTCTCTCTCTCTCTCTCTCTCTCTATCTGTATGTGTATGTGCGTTTGTATAGATCATAAACATTCATTCGTCTTTCTCTTTTATTTACTTGAACTGTTTTCCGTAGCCGATAAAAGATTTGATGAGAACAGAACTTCATTATTTTGTATTGTAAACTTTTATGTGCAACTGATAAAATAATGAAAAGAACAATTGTATTTTCAAATTTTTATTTAAGAGTAAACGTATAACACAGTTGTTGATTGTTTCATTTAATAATTATATACAAGCAATGCCGCTCTCCGGCAGAAGAACATGGGCTTAGAATTGATTTCATTGAGGTAGATCACATGAAGATTTGCACCAAGATTTTGAAAGGCATTTAGAAGCTATCAGCTGAATATTTTAGGAATATATTTAACGTAAAACCAACAAATTGTAACAGAAAAAAATAAAAAATAAAAAATGTAGAAGAAGAAAGGAAAAAAAAAAAATAATAATAAAAAAAAAAGAAAAGAAAGAAAGAAAAAAGAAGAAGAAGAAGAGATTCCCATCAGAAAATGCAAAGTAGAGTACTATCTTAAGATAGCAGAAGGGGATTTAATAATTCCAAGCATCCTTTTTGATTGAAATTGTTTGTAAAAGGATGCGGTTCTAGCAACGAAAACTATTTTTTTTAATAACAATAAATGTTTAAATTTATTTTTAATGTCTGCCTTCTCGTGTAAGAGTGAAAGAAAAATGCAACAGCCTGTTATAAACCAATAGCTGTGGTGATGATTCATTTAAAAATAAAAATTTAATGTAATATTAGACTGACACGTACAGATACAGCGAGCAGACGTGAATAGCAATTTCTATAATTTTTTTTTTTTTTTTTTTTTTTTTTTTATTGATTTATTAAGAAAAAGAAAAAGAGATAAGAAAAACCAGGAGAGAGAAAAAAAAAATATATATATATATATATTAATGATACGCTGACCATTTTGGATAGTTTCCACAGCATATCACGACGTGGTTTCCATCCATTTGTTGATAAATGTGACGTCATTACTTCTTGCGTTCTCAAGGGTTTTAGATAAAAAGCTAGTTGCTTACCGTGGAAATAAATTGATTTATTACACTTTAATTTCAACAAGATGAGTATTTAAAATTTCTATAAGCTTTTAATTTAAGAAATAACGAAATTTGTACATTATGAACACTATGAAGTGGTTAACTTATCATTAGACAGGGCATCGTGTATGTGTCAATTTTTCAAAATTATCTTCGTATGCATGTACAATGTTGCGTGTGCAAACCGACTTAGCTGTTTAATTAATGTATTTTGTTTCAAATTTCAGCAGTTTGTCTTGGATTTTTGACTGAACATTGACATGATACTCTGCAGACCCTGCATCCATATCGTTTTCACCGTGGGTGTTCTTATCACTGGAATCTCAGGTTCAAAAGGTAGGAAATATAACTTTAATTAGACGATAATGTATCAACTATCGTTAATCCTTATGTTTCTTTTACAGCAGACAGATCCATCCTGAACCGAATTTAGATACAGTGAACCCATATATAGCAGTTTTATTTTCCTGATTTTTTTTTTTTTTTTTTTTTTTTATATACTTTTGACGTAAATCCAGCCTTCGATCTAGCCAAATTTAGACAAGAAACGACTACAGAAATGTAGATAAAAAATATCAGATATCTATCGTTAAATGATTTTGAGATATTAACGTTTGAAAAGCATTACTTTTGGAAGCACACAAGCATTGCCGAATATAGGCCTGGTGAGACCATTAGTCGCTGGCTCTCAAACTTTTACTCTTCAGCGCCACATTTCAAATATTTTCTTAGGATTGCAGTACCTAGATTAAGCTACAATAGAAGTACAATGAATTATGCAGTTATAAGCATATATACGTTATAAATATGTAGCTTTTGCAATTGCCCAGTGTCCTAATAGTGGCGCAAAAGGGTATTTTCGACCACTCTGAGAATAAAGCAGAGAAACGCCTTGTTAAATTTAATTAAAAAATAAAATAAATTAAATTAAATAAAATTGCTAAATATTTTTCAGGCTCTTGCAGATTATGACGCCCGAAGCTTTAGCTTATTTTGTTTACACCTAAGTCCCGCACTGGATTTAAGTTATAAGCCGCACAGAATTCGGAGAATATGTTTGAAACAACAAATGCTCTTTTTTTCATCATCATCATCTTCTTCTTCATCTTTATTATTATTATTTTATTTATTTTTTATTTATTATTCTAAATGTTTTAATTCAAGAGAAATATAATTACGTTAGACGAGGTGCAACGAATATCGTAGATACCTATATTTGTTTTGCGTCTATCCTGAATTGGATCTGTACGTGTAAAAGGGTTTCTGCGAAGTCGATAGTACAGTGCAGGATGGCTTATTCATCAGAAGTTTGTCCGCAACACCCTTTCTCTAGCAGAATGTAAACAAAATGCTCCCTACGGTTAAAGAGATAGAGTGCATGACACGAACAGACTTTTTCTTTCGCGTAATTTCCTTAGTGTCGTCTGCTACTGACGGGTGACGTTACATAGCCTTAGTCAACAATACTCAAGCAGAAAAACAATTACGAAAGGAACATAATGTTTGTAATTATTGCCATCATAACAGAGTGTATGCCATAATAATAGTTTAAAAAAAAAAAAAAAAAAAAAAAAAAATGTATTTATTATTTTGTTGTTGTTTTCGATAGTATTATGCAGTTAGTATTTTAGTAAGAAAAGTAACTAAACGGTAGTCTGTGTTTCTATCAACTGAATGTGGGCATCAGTCTTGTATCGAATTATTCCGGTGTCGTGACGAGAGATTTAGTGGCCAAATTACTCGTTAGCTGAACAGTTTGTACTGAAATGATCAAAGTTAAAAGATAGAACGAGTTTACAGCAGTGTGAAACTGAACGGGCCAAACAGAAAATTTTGTTAACAGTTGCTGGACCACAAAACCAGTCTAGTTAGCTCTGTATAGTTATTATAAAACTTCTTTTTATATTATTTCATATCATTGTCGGTACCAGCCCATTCATCTAGCAAGTTTCGGACCGGAAGTAACCTGGATTTCTTAAATTTCCGGTTTTATATTTAAAATATAAAATAAATAGTGAAAGTAAAGAGCGAAATTGTATTTACCAGCAACAGAGGGAGTCGCTTTTTAAGAATTACAAATTTTTGGAAGCCGAATAAATCGTCTAATACCTATATAATTATTACTCTTACACTGTTACTGTTTTTGTTAGTTTGATGTTTCGTATTGTTTTGCTGTTGATATTAGTTTTTTGGGGTGTGTGGAGCGAGTCTGTTTTTGTTTATTCGTTTTTTTTTTTTTTTTTTTTTTTTTTTTTGTTGTTGTTGTTTGTTTGTTTTGTTTGTATATTGGCATTAATAAGATATAATTATATATAATCTAAAACTGTCAAACATCTTTGATTTTTGAACATCGACTTAGATCCTAACTGTGAAACTAAACTCTCCTGTTTTGAGTAAAATGAATCTGGCTCGCTGTCACTTATTAACAAATACACGTACTTCCAAACACTGGAAATTTAATTGTCGTACCTAATAAAAATTCATCTCATTTGCGTACTAATAATACACAACTAATCGTTACATTTACTGATTTTACAAGTCAGTAACGTTCTTTCACTAGCAGCCTTATGAAGATATTAATAGTCACACTAATGGAACCCACGAACGAATAATCGATGGTGACCGCGTTAATATTCTTTATGTACTGAAAGAACAAACAATGCAGAGAGAGAGAGAGAGAGAGAGAGAGAGAGAGAGAGAGAGAGAGAGAGAGAGAGAGAGAGAGAGAGAGAGAGAGAGAGAGATTCCACTCTGATTCTAGCTAGCTGTGATCGAATGAATGTGTGCAGGATCTTTATTTATTTGTAAATACATACGTTTATGTTTACGCATGCATGTATAATATCTATATATAAAAAAATGAAAAATTAATTAATGGCTAGCAGCACTGGCCAATAAACAGTCGATGAATCAATACAGCTACAAAGTTGAAAAAAAAAAAAAAAAAAAAAAAAAAAAAAAAAAAAAGAAAAAAATACAACAAAAAACAAACAACTAGATTTAGTCAGTATATAATTAGTCACAATTCTATAAATAGAACTAACATTAAGAATTTGTTTTAACCATCTGCTGCTTGAATATATCGATTATCATTGCATAAACTGTGTTATTTTAACCCTATTTCGCTTCAGCGCATATATAATTGTCAAGAAACAAAACTAAATTATCATTAATGTTATCTTGTGAGAGGAATACTCTACAACAGAATTATTTGTAATGAAGTCCATAAAACAGTCTGTGTTAATATTTTCATATATAAACATTGTGTCTTCAGATATCTAAAGTCAGTGTGAGCGGTGTTTTTCCAAGTACACTGAAAAGGAAATTGCTGTTATTTAATTACTTCTTGTCAGTGTTCGACAATTTCATCTCACAGTTTCATCGTTCGTTTTGAGATATGCTTCGTATGCGTCGATAAAGGCTTCCGATAATGCATAATTTGTAAAATAAACAAATAAATAAAAATAATTGATGATGATGATGATGATGATAATGTTGACAAAAGAAAAAAATATTGATAATAATAATAAATAGAAAATAGAGGAATTTGAAAATATCATTAGTTTATTTTCCATTTTTGATATTATGATTATTGTTTCTATTAGTAGGAGAAATATTTATTTATTTGAATTAAATCTAAGAGTTTTGCGGTCTTGTCATGGTAATGTATATATACACATATTTCGTTAATTCCACAACATGTACTAATTCTCTAATTGAACATTTTTAATCATTATTATTTTGTTTAATTATATCAAACCTTAAACTCAGATCATTCAATAATTTACAACAAACACTTCCTTCACCACCAGTAATAACGTTAATGGTTGAAGTAACAATAATAATTTCAAGTAGGTTTTTTTTAATTTTTCAAACTGTATTGGTAAATGAAACCTTTGATGTCATGCAGTGTATTTTTAAAACTATTTTAATGTAAGAATCTTTGAGAATTTAATTAACTGATTTACTTTATTTCATTCATCATCATCATCATCATCATCATCATCATTATTATTATTATTATTATTATTATTATTATTATTATTATTTTTTGCGTCCACACAAACGAATCCCAGTAATATCTACGTTCCCGCCTAGATGTGTACCTTCGTTTATCTCGATGAAGCACAATCAACAGTAAACCGCCTTTGTTTCGTTAAATCGATTAATTAATCACAGGTCTCAAGGGCGACGAAGAACTGTCGATGTAAGGGTCATCTTGTAAAAAGAATACAAAATAAACAGAAAGTGAGCGAAAGTTCCATAGAGAATCTGAGTTTAATGATTGATCTTTCCACGCTAACTGCGTGCGCAGGCCATTTTGAATAGCAAAGCAATGATGAACCGAATCCCACCAGAACTTGTTGCCACGAAAGCTGCAATTAAACGATGTTAACCTTTATTACAGATTGCATACACTCGGGACCTTTAACGTCAAATACATGTTTAACTGCGGTTAATCTTTGCAAAAACTGCCACCTCATTAAGGATGTAACGGCATTCACAATAATTGTGAGAGAAGTGTTATTTGTAGTTTTCTTCATCATCGTTAATTTCTGAATCAGAAATGGCACAAAGACCGATGACATTTTGCGATACCTTTAAAACTTAATTAGATGGCGAGGGAAATAAATCGTAAAGCGCTCCGAGAGAGATCGTTTAGATTAACAATAGACAAAACGAAATAAAATACATGCGAAGAGTTTAGAGGATGACGACAAGTCGCAGTTTTGTGGGATCTTCGATTATATTCATATTCACCGTTTCCTTGATTGTTGTTCAAGCTCTGTTATGACCCATAAGAAAAAGGTCAGTTCAATTATTTCATCAGACAAAAATGTGACGTAGATCGTTTTTCCCCTGGGCTCTCTATATTTTTTAATTTTTATTATTATTTTTTTTTTATTATTATTATTTTTTATTATTATTATTTATTTTGTAACTAAAGCATTCATTCAGTTATTTGTACACAGGTAATTATAAACTCGCTGGATATTAAGGAAGGCATGGAAAAGAACAATATGATCCAAGCAGAAATTAATAAAGTCTTAATACCTTACTTACATTGGTATTAAACCGAAAGCAAAAATTAAAAAAAAGAAAAAGAAAGAAAAAAATAAGGGTTTGGGGGCAGTGGAGCCATGTAGACCGTAATTATTTATAGATTTTTCATGTTGTTGCAGCAGAACGATTTCTTCACTGTTAATAAATCATCAAGAAGACAAAACTAATCTCATGTTTTTAAAAATAATCAGAATAGAAAATAAATGAAAGATTATCAAACTAAATAATACACTTTTTAAATTTTAGACGCGGTTGTTAAAATAGTTCTCAATTGGTGTTCACAGACACACACAGCATAATTTACACCTACAAAACCCAATCGTAAACTCTTGTACAATACAGGACTTTACCTCTGCTGTGTTTTTGAAACAACAACTAGTCTTAAAATGTCTTTTCGGGTAATTTTTTTGCCGTGTTTCTCGTGCACACTGTTGGTATATGCGACAGAGTGTGAGCGCTTTGTACTGAACCAGTGTGACGCTACGCTTCAGTGCGTAACGTTTTGCTGGCTTAATGATTTTTCAACACTTTGCAAAATGTGCGATTGATTATTGCGAATATAATAAAAGCCATCCATCAAAATCATCATGTACATTATAAATGTGATACGTGGGTACAAAATAAAACATATTTTTCACAACTATTTCACTTTAAATAACTATTTCCTATTTTCTTTAAAAGGTCTTATCAAAGAGGGCCCTTTAAGTTATTATTTATTTATTTATTTATTTATTTATTTATTTAAAAACCTTTTCCTTTTATCATTGTGCTGGATATAACTGTCAAATATGGAATTAGTTTTTTTTTATGAACAAGACAGCAAAAACGGCAAAATAAACACAAAACGCAGCTGTTAATGATTCTGGACAATCACCATAATATTATGTCATTGTCAGATAGATCAAAGTTGTTATTTATTTGTTTGTTTGTTTGTGTGTTTGCTTAAAGTAAGATACTCGTAATTGTGAACACAGGTAAGTAATTAAATAACATATATTTTTAAAATGTGTATTAATGTCAGGCGGGCTTCAGTGCGGCTTACTAGCATATATCTTGGTCTGTAGAAAGCCAGATGAAAATAAGTCGCTACTCCCAAGTGATCAACAGATAATATGTATTTTTCTTCAGTCTTGTTACCTCATCACTTGATATAGATTATCTAGCAAAACAATCACCTGGGACTGAATTTGCAAGAAATTTAAATCATATTGCTAGATACATCATATTTCTTTGATTTTCAAAAGTATAAATTCTCTCTCTCTCTCTCTCTCTCTCTCTCTCTCTCTCTCTCTCTCTCTCTCTCTCTCTCTCTCTCTCTCTCTCTCTCTCTCTCTCTCTCTCTCTCTGACCTCCTCACTTGCAGTACAAACTAGTAAAATAAAAGCAAAATCGATTAAATTCTGTTTTTACAAACAGGAATTACCATATCAAACACATATACATACTCATATATATTCATGAATACGCACTTTCTAGAATTACGTATCTGACGCAGGCTCTCTCTCTCTCTCTCTCTCTCTCTCTCTCTCTCTCTCTCTCTCTCTCTCTCTCTCTCTCTCTCTCTCTCTCTCTCTCTCTCTCTCTCTCTCTCTCTCTGACCTCACTGCAGTACAAACTAGTAAAATAAAAGCAAAATCGATTAAATTCTGTTTTTACAAACAGGAATTACCATATCAAACACATATACATACTCATATATATTCATGAATACGCACTTTCTAGAATTACGTATCTGACGCAGGCTCTCTCTCTCTCTCTCTCTCTCTCTCTCTCTCTCTCTCTCTCTCTCTCTCTCTCTCTCTCTCTCTCTCTCTCTCTCTCTCTGACCTCACTGCAGTACAAACTAGTAAAATAAAAGCAAAATCGATTAAATTCTGTTTTTACAAACAGGAATTACCATATCAAACACATATACATACTCATATATATTCATGAATACGCACTTTCTAGAATTACGTATCTGACGCAGGCTCTCTCTCTCTCTCTCTCTCTCTCTCTCTCTCTCTCTCTCTCTCTCTCTCTCTCTCTCTCTCTCTCTCTCTCTCCCCCCTCTCTCTCTCTCTGACCTCACTGCAGTACAAACTAGTAAAATAAAAGCAAAATCGATTAAATTCTGTTTTTACAAACAGGAATTACCATATCAAACACATATACATACTCATATATATTCATGAATACGCACTTTCTAGAATTACGTATCTGACGCAGGCTCTCTCTCTCTCTCTCTCTCTCTCTCTCTCTCTCTCTCTCTCTCTCTCTCTCTCTCTGACCTCACTGCAGTACAAACTAGTAAAATAAAAGCAAAATCGATTAAATTCTGTTTTTACAAACAGGAATTACCATATCGAACACATATACATACTCATATATATTCATGAATACGCACTTTCTAGAATTACGTATCTGACGCAGGCTCTCTCTCTCTCTTGGTAATAGAAGTGGCTAATAAAGTTAAACTTACGAGTAGTTTACGATGTAAGCGGTGCGGGCTTTATGCCAACAGTATGATACTGTTTCGTTATCTAAAAATAACCTTGTCTTTCTTTCTTTTCATGGAACACCAATCAATAAGTAACTGTATTCGTGTTATATTTCAAACATACACCAAACAACAACACAAAAAGATAAAATGTAGCCAGAAGTAGATATTTTAAATGTCGTTATCAGCTGTGTGTGTGAGAGATATGGAAAAACTGAGACTTGTTGAGAAAGAGAACGTCAGGAGTGTGTGTTTCTCTCTGTGGTGTTTTTTCTGACTTTAATAATAAACTTTTTAAATTCTAATTTCTAACGTCACTCTCTATGGAGTTCGAAATTTAATTTCCTGGAATTTCGTTCTTGCAGTTTTTCTTTGTATCAGTTGAAGTTGTTTTTCGTAAGTACAGGTACCGGACCAATTATCCGGCGTCCTGAAATCCGGAAAGACCAGAAAACCGGAATTGTTTTCCCGACGCTATTTTCATAGTTCGCGCGCGCAGGTGTTGTCCTCACCAGACTGGAACTACTCTTTCAAGCCGCTTGGCATTCATTTACTCGCCGCATTGTTTACGTGTTGAGTCGCCGCAGTTGTGTATCGTCAATTTTCTTTATGTTCTTAATTTTAAAATGTTTATGCCTAAATTTTTTAATTATTTAGATGCCTTGGTACCAGCAAATCGGAAAATCCAGAAATCCGGAATGCCTCAGGCCCCAAAGAGTCCGGATTATTTGTCCGGGACCGGTATATCTCTTAGCTATTCAGATCAGATTTGCTCACATTTAATTTTGATTATTTCTCATCTAATTCTATCACCTTCTCTTTCAAGTATAAATAAAAGTACTAAGTATAAATAAAAGTCATAAACTGTTATAATATCAAAAAATTATTTATTTTAATATTATTTCTCTTCAGCTGAGGGGATCGGCTGTTTTGTATGTACGTCGATCAACCACAACAACCCGGAATGTGAGGACACATTTAACAACACTGGCAAGTTTTTCGTGACAGACTGCTGGGGCTCGAGAAAGGGACGCGTGGGTCTTTTCCCTGGCACACAGTGTATCAAGATGGTGGCGGAGGATGAAGGTACGTGTTCGTAATGAATTATTTAAGATCATTTAAAATTTGAGAATAATAATATCATTTGCCTGGACAAATCAGTTATTCCGTCTTACAGATATTATCATAGTATCAAAATATGTTTTTCATACGTTTTTAATTTGTAAAAAAAAATGTTTTTAATTTTTCTTTTCTTTTTTCTGTTTGGTTCTTTTAAATTTATTTGCTTGTTTGATTCTATTTTTATTTTAATTATTTCGTTTTTTATGTATGATGCAATGTTGAAGCCACGTTTTTATGTTTATTTTACACCCACACCCACCACACTCTCTCTCTCTCTCTCTCTCTCTCTCTCTCTCTCTCTCTCTCTCTCTCTCTCTCTCTCTCTCTCTCTCTCTCTCTCTCTCTCTCCTTGTGTTTGTGTGTAAATCTATTACGCCCATTTCTGTTATTAAACATTATTTTTCTTTACCTTACCACTGTAATAAATTTAATTGTTATTATTTTTATTTTTTTTATTTTTTTTTATTTTTTAGATACGGGTTATTCAATTTTGATTCGTAATTGTGTGGTTGACAATGGCAGTACGAACCCGGAGTCTGAAATAGGCCGTACAAGCCACTGTGGCTGGATGCGTGTTCTCAGATACATGGGAAAGAAAATGCGGGGATGTATAGTCAGCTGCGACACCGACGCCTGCAACGGTGCTGTTAAATCATATCAGACTTCTAGCAGTTTGCTTTTACTGGCTACAGTTTTAGCGTGGGTTCGTTGCAGTTGATGTGAGAAACGTCCTATCTCAAACGAAACTATCATTCAGGGGATGCTGGAGAGCTAATTTAGAGAGAGACAAAAGAAATCATAAAAGAACAAAAAGAAAAAAAAAAAAAAAAAAAAATAAGAAAAAATAAGAAGAAGAAGAAAAAGAAAAATATGACAGTCTGTAGAATTCTCAATGAAATCAAAAAACTAGTCTCTCTGAAATTAAGAAGAAATGGCTCAAATTTCATATTTTTTCATTTTTTTGTTTTTCATGTTACATTTTATGTTTGCGATTTTGCATTTACTATGATAATGTTATATAACTAAGAAAGAAGAAGTTATGTTGCTGTGGTTAGATTATCATAACTTTATTTATTTTTATCAAGGATTTGGAAGAGTATGGCAACAACCTTTAGACATTTATGTTTTCATGTCAGACAACCACTGCAAAAAAAAAAAAAAAAAAAAAAAAAGAAAAAGAACGAAGGAAAAAAATATATGTTTATATTTCAAAAGAAAAAGCATGCTTGAATTAAATGGATGTTATTAAATTGCATTAGCTAATATTTTAAGTGGAAGAATAATCTGAAAGACCAACGCTGTTACTTTACAGGTTTTTATATGACTGAATAAGACTATTCCTAAAAGAAGACAAATCATTCATAATCAGCCGACATTTTGTTACATAAGAAAGCTTCCAGACAATGGCGTTTCATATACTGAATATTGAATTATCTATAACCTATATTATTAATTCCTGTCATAATGCATTACATTTATAATCATATCAATCCCAATAGTCATCTAGTTATAACAATGGTAAATGTACTCATCATATCAGTAATTTTTCACTTGTATATAATTTTGGTAATCTACCGGGTCTGCTATATCAAGGTAATTTTTTTTTTTTTATTTATATTTTAATTTATTTATTTATTAAAACTGATAAACGAATCTGTATTGCAAGGGCTTAATAATATTAATGAAAATAGAAAACAAATGTTATTTTCACTTAATTTCCTACGTAAATTATTGTTGAAAAAAAAGTTTAAAAAATATAAAAATCACACACACACTTTATTTAAAAAGCGTTAGCCAAAGAAAGATTGGATTTGACCGTTAATTGTTTCTGGTATTCGTTTGATGTAATGTCGTGCCTTCTTAGCTAAAACATGAGATTTCAAAGTACACATCTGGATTCTAGAAACATATAAACAATACAAACACTAGCTTTTTAAAACTAAAATGGGCAAATTATTTTTAATTAAAAAATCTCAGACATAAAACATTATTGATGCAATTAAAAAGAAACTAGCAGAGGAAATAATTTATTTTCTATACACATACCACATCTTCTGCATGTACAGTGTATATATATATATATCTGTGTAAAACTGTCCTGTAATGTTATTCATTTTGTTTACATGTGTATAAATTAAGTATAGTCTATAGCAATTAGATGACACTCCCTACCTGATAGTAGAACTGAAATAATTTTAATTTTTTTATTTTTTTATTTATGTTATAGGCAGTTGGTAATCATTTGATTTCTCCAAATGTTTTCTGTTTTAAAAAAAAGTAATAAAATATATCTTAAAATAGATTGTTCCACAAAAACAGAAAATAATAATGTTTTATCTGTTTTGGAGGTGTATGGATGGGTGAAGGAGTAAATGAAAAAACAAAATATCACATGGGATACAACTTAGTGCTGTAAACAGATACGGAATAATTTTAATGGTGTGTTTCTTGTTATTGTTATTTTTCTTTGGTGCATATAAATATTTATATATATAGAATGTACATAATTTATGTTATTTAAAACAGTTCTTTCTTTGATGCATGCATATGTTTATATATAATAAATGTTATTATTAAAAAAAAAAAAAAAAATCCTTTTTGTGTTATACATTTTGTCCTAGTGAAACATATGGTTTCTTTGTTTGCCAAAGGGAAATTGATAACAATTAATTAGTCACTTCAGAAATGGATCGATTTTGACTGGTAGCATAACAAGAGATTTTAAATGTAATGTAATTATAATGTCATTAATGAATTCTTGGCACAATTCACATTGAATAATTCAATAAATAAAATAATAATAATAATAATAATAATTTAGAAAAACACGTCACTACACAGTATTATTATAAAACATCCAAACAAGATTATACTTGCATTAAAAATACTTTTATTTCACTTTTAACATTACATAAGAATAAATCAATCTACAGAGCAAAATTATGAAGAATAATAGTAAGGGGCAATAATTATCACAATACATCAGTAAATTATCACAGAATAAGGACAATGGAAAACATAAAAAAAAAAGACAGTCATCAAAATTATTAACACAAACATATAACCATAGTCTGTATATAAATCAATAAGTTAGTTTGAATAATCTGCCTTCTGAAAATGATTTTTATTTTTCTATTATTGTTATCTTTTTATCTTTCTTATTATTTTTTATTTTCATTTTTCTTTTATGTTTTATTGACTTTACTGAAACTTCATGTTATCTCTGGAAAACATTTCTGACAGATTTAGTGAATGAAAAGTTTTTTTTTTTGAAAAAGAGTTATTATTTATCTCATATCAGAACTGTTACTTTTTAATGTATAATAATTTCACAAATAGTGAAAGAAAATGTAAAAAAAAAATAAAAAATAAAATAATAATAAATACTTAAATATAAATAAAAATATAAATAAATAAATAAATAAATACACCACACCACACAGTGTTAAAGTCACTGAAATATTTAATTTTCTATATTAAATTTGAAAAAACAAAATTAATACATATATATTATAACTGCCATTAATTATTAAAATTAAAATAATCAATAAATTATTAATAATAAATTAAAATAAGTAGTAAATAAATACATTTTTAAAGGTTTTAAATAAAATAAATACAAAACACAAATATAAAAATAATAAATACATACTGGTAAATAAAAATAACAATAAAAATATATGTATATATATATATATAAAAATTACTATAAAAATAAAATAACTAGAGATATTTAAGTAGAGATAAATAATAGAAAAAATTCAAATTTTACCAATAAGGAGTAGACTTTAAAAATATAATAACAGCATATAAATCAATATAAATAAAACAAACTGACTGATCTTGGAAACTGTTCCACACCACTCACTACATAATAATAATAACATAAATCAAAATATATGAAAACTAAAAATGACAAAATCTAGAAATAATTATAAATCCATGACATAACACTGTTTTAACTGCAGTACTGATAACTGTATCGGTGAGTTATTACAATACTGGGAGGTTCGTAACACATCACTGTTTAACTGCAGTACTGATAACTGTATTGGTGAGTTATTATAATACTGGGAGGTTCGTAACACATCACTGTTTAACTGCAGTACTGATAACAGTATCGGTGAGTTATTATAATACTGGGAGGTTCGTAACACATCACTGTTTAACTGCAGTACTGGTAGTTTATTTAAAAAAGCTAGTATAATACTACGAAATCTGTAACAAACCAATGCTTTACTGCAGTAGTGGCTGTTTATCAGTGAGTTATAATAACACTGGGAAGTCCATAACAGACCATGTTGAACCACGATCGCTGTATTGGTGGCTTTTCTTCTTCTTTGGGTTCTTCTAAGTCTTTGTCGGGGTCAGCAACAAGGTGACGACGTCCATGGTCTTTACTGCTGCGACTACTTGAACTAAAAATGCTCTGAGATCTTCTGCTTCGGCCACTTTCTGGTGTCTTTGAGCGTCTTTATTTAGGAAAAAAAAAAGTCAAACCATAATTTTTAATACTGTCACAGTTATTAATAGTACACTATTAAATAAGAAAGGAAAAAAAAAAGGAAAATAAGAAATTAATTAACATTGTCAGAGTTGTTAAATACAGAGTATGTCATATAATATACAGATTTAACATTTTTGTTTCATATTACATTTCTATTCCATATTACATTTCTATTCTTTTGAGTAAATCTGTGCTTTTTGTTTTGTTAAGGAATAGGACTGGGTTACATTTCTGTGGATGGCTTTCAACAGTGGCCGGCAACCTTTCTTCATGTATTGCCTACTCTCAAATTGTAAAACTGGGACGCTTACTAAAGTCACAACAAAGGCACATTACTAGAGCTTGATGTTTTTTTAACAAGATCAAATTCTGTTAATGAGAGTTGTAAGTCTACTCTTTCTGCAACAGGCAATTTCATGATTTAGTCAGTATGACTCTGGATAAACCTATCTCAGTAAAGCACTATCTCATAAAAGTGAAAAGCAAGCAGTGAACTTTGGGCCTGAAATTTTCTCACACAAAATAAGACCATACTCCCAACATCCACTTAAAATAACCACTGGATTAGAAGATGTAAACAAACTTACCTGCGACCTCCAGAGTCTGATTTGTGTCTACTGAGATCGTCGTCAGGAACAGTAGATGTAACCTCCTCTTTACGTTTGTATGGTGCACACATCAGTCTCACAGTCTCCCCTGTCATCATGCCTTTCTCCAACAGATCTGTGAAATAACACAGTAAATACTTCATCAACCATGATATACAGTGTTAATTAAAAAGCAGATGAAGAGATGTTTTTAAAGTCTGGTTTTCACTAACAGGCCTGGTTTGCTGTTAGAGAAATTACACCAGGTTTTCTCAAAAGGCCTGGTTATTATTGTAGAAATTAAGCATGATTTTTTGTAATATGTCTGGTTTTTATTAGGGAATTTGCTGGTTTTCTCAAATACTCTGGGTTTCTATTATAAAAAATTATGGTTCATTATTAAAGGCTGCTGTTAGAGAAATTCAAGTCTTTTTTTTTTTTTTTTTTTATCTCTGGTTGCGATTAGAAAAAATAAGTCTGATATTTTTTTTTGTAAGTGGACTGGTTGTTATTAGAGAAATTAAAGCCTGGCATTTCAGCTAATATGCCTGGCTGCTGTTAGTTAAATTAAAACACACCTTTCATTGTGATGTGTAATTTGTCTTTGTTCTCGGCGAGAGTGCAGTACCACTGATTCATCATGATACACTTCACTCCAGTCAGCGAGGCTAACATGGCTGTTTCCAGTGGCTTCTCCAGGGCAAGATCACTGTGACTGTGTCAGTACATAAATAAATCATTCAGCATCATGTCGTAATGTATTATAAATAATATTTATTGAAAAAATGTGTGATTTGCTTATTTATTTATTTATTTATTTATGCATATTATACATTTTTCATACAAAAAAAAGGCATATCACACTATATGAATATTATCAGAGCATGTATTACTAAGTTCAGCTTTTACAATATTTATATCCAAAATATATATATTTACTCAATATAAATAATAAAATGTATTTTTCAAATAAACAATTTTATTTTGAAAAAAAAAAAGTAGGAATAAAATAAAAATCTGGTTATATTTGTCACCTCTGGCTCGTTTCCAAGATATATTTTTCAATTACAGCAATATTTCATATGAAAATGATTTCCATCATACATATTTTTAACACCATGTTATTAAAATTACTTAACAACTCTTCCAAAATATATCAAAATTAGCAAAACTGTCATTGGGAAGAATGCAAAAATGTCTTAAAATACATATTTATTCCTATTTTAATTAATTTATTGACAGACATAAGTAAGTCTAACTGTACTACTCACCTTTTAAGGACATCAACTTTGGACTGACGAAGGAAACTTTTACTTGTTTGAGCAAGATCAAGAAGATACAGTATAATACAGTCTGAAAAAACAAAAAAACAAGAGGAATTATTAGAAGTGAAAAGAAAGGATAATCATAGAAATTCATAACAAACAAAAAAAAAGCAAAAAATACAAAAATATAGAATCACAAATAGCTAGAGATAAATACATAATAAACTGATATCAATATATACTGTAAATTTGATGTTATTATAAATTATATGTATGTAAGTATGTATATACACACACACAGATAAATCCATTTATAATTCTTTAATACTGTTACATTACATAACACACACACAGACACACACACACACACACACACACACACACACACACATACACACATAATGTAGAACAAACTATCTCAATTAAAAAAACAAAACAACTATGATGATGATAATGATACATATGTAAACCAATATATATTTCAAAGGTAACTCACCTGGAATATTTAGTGCTGATATTTTTGATGGAGGAAGGTAGGACAGAAAATGCTCCATACCATAGAAAATGAATCCACTACTTTCTGTCAGGTAGACTTCCCATTCACCAACACTAGAAAGTAAAACAATGATCTGTAAGGAAACATAATTTTAACATAACTGAACCTTTACTCAAGGCATAGCATAATGTCCTCAGTAAGACCACAACTTACCTTCATTTCTTAGTGTAATGTTCTCACAATTACCTTCATTTCTTAGTGTAATCTTCTCACAACTTACCTTGCTTTCTTAGTGTAATCTTCTCACAACTTAACTTGGTTTCTTAGTGTAATGTTCTCACAACTTACCTTCATTTCTTAGTGTAATGTTCTCACAATTACCTTCATTTCTTAGTGTAATCTTCTCACAACTTACCTTGCTTTCTTAGTGTAATCTTCTCACAACTTAACTTGGTTTCTTAGTGTAATGTTCTCACAACTTACTTTGGTTTCTTAGTGTAATGTTCTCACAACTTACCTTCATTTCTTAGTGTAATGTTCTCACAATTTAACTGGTTTCTTAGTGTAATGTTCTCACAACTTACCTTCACTTCTTAGTGTAATGTTCTCACAACTTAACTGGTTTCTTAGTGTAATGTTCTCACAACTTACCTTCACTTCTTAGTGTAATGTTCTCACAACTCAACTGGTTTCTTATTGTAATGTTCTCACAACTTACCTTCATTTCTTAGTGTAATGTTCTCACAACTTAACTGTTTTTTTTAGTGTAATGTTCTCACAACTTACCTTCATTTCTTAGTGTAATGTTCTCACAACTTACCTTCATTTCTTAGTGTAATGTTCTCACAACTTACCTTCAATTCTTAGTGTAATGTTCTCACAACTTACTTTGGTTTTTTAGTGTAATGTTCTCACAACTTACCTTGGTGTATGTTCTTCGCCAGTAATTCCAAGCCAACGTGGAGTGAATTGAATTTCATAAGCATCAAGCACTTTCTGAAACTGTTCTATAGGTTTGTTCACCTCTAAAAAATAAATTTAAAAAAAATATATAAAATAATAAATAAATGCAGCATGATATTTATTTTAGTTTTAGTTCATTATTTCAGTTTTTTTGTATTATTATTTACTTTGTTTACTGCTAATAAAGAACAATAAATTTGTTTTAAAAACCAGACTGTGTTAACAACACTCACATAAACAAAAATACAGTTTATTATATTAACATGTTCAGTTTCTGAAAATAGTAAACAGAAAGAAAAATCCTGTGTTTAACAGAATACCAATACCGGACCATTTATCTGACAAGTTTAGGGTGACCCAGTTTTCTGCATTTTCTAATGTTCTGGATCAAGGCTTAATATACATATTTAAAATATAAAATAAGCAATAAAATGTACAGAATGAAACTGTATTTAACAGACAATTCTTTTGCTGTTTCTTTCTTTCTTTCTTTTTTTTTTTTTAGTTAATTCTGCTTTTCATGATACATGAAAACCTCTTTTTATTTATTTATTTAAAAATTTTCATATTAATTGTTTATTTTTAAGATTTATGAGGAAATAATATTATGAGAGAGAAACCACCATATAAAAGCCTGCATTAATTGATTAGCATCAAGCAATCCTGTATGTGCACCTTCCCAAAGACAGGAAAAAATGTGTACCATGATCTTTGATCTGCCAGTTGTATGTCTCTGGTTGGAATAGGAATTAGAAAGTGTACTGAGGAAAGTTGATATATAATCTGTCACACTTCAGGACTCTATCTAACCTTTTATTTACAGCTTGTTCCAGTAGAGATAAAGAGATAGAAATCAAGAGAGAAAGACAGGAAGACAATCAGAATGTAACAACTTGCTAAGGTGAAGTTTAAAAAAAAATTAAAATAAAGGAAGAAATGAATAAAGAAAAGAATTTAAAAAAAGGAAGAAACAGAAATGTTATTTTATTTACCTGTTTCAGCACAATCCAGATTAGTGTCCAGAATATCTGACAGTTGTTAAGGTTAATCATGTAAACTAAGAATAAAACAAAGCCCAAAAACATTTCATCCTAACTTATCAGAAAATAATTTATTAAATAACATTGTTAATTTCCAGATGTTTATGAAAAAAAATAAACTAAAACAAAAAATTTAAAAATTAAATAATCCTTACTTTATAAAAATAATTTATTAAATATATTTGTTAACTTCTATATGTTTATGACAACATATGTAGAAAAACAGTCCCCACATTATTTACTGAAATTAAATTAATCCTAACATTCTAGAAAGTAATTTATTAAATATAATTGTTAACTTCTAAAAATTATGATTATTATTTGGTTATTCCTGTATTTATTAATTTGTTGATTTTTTTTTTTTTTTTTTTTGAATTTTTTTTTTTGAATTTTTTTTTTTTTTTTTTTTACACCTAAATCATTTTAAGATCAGTGGAAATGTATATTAAAACCAAATATAGTGTCTTATCTCAGACACCCATACACTTAATTAAACATACACATATCTATATATTAAACATGCACACTGACAAATACACAGATACATGACGTCAGAACAGAACAGAAATGTTACAAATTACATAAAAAGATACATTTGATATTCATTGTGTTACAAGACAGCTGTCCTGGTTTTGGGTGTCTGTCAAGTGGAATCTGAACAGAAAAAAAAAAAAAAAATGAAATAAAATAAAAACAGAAACAAGTGACAAAATAAAATTATTCATATAAATATAATAATTCCTTTTCTTTAAATTCATTTTGATACATATAAAAATATCATAACTGAAACAGGTAATTTATTTAATGTCTTCATCAAGATTGGTTAATTTAATCATTCAAAATAACCATAAATTGAACAAACCAACCTTAACATCTAACCTTGTCTCTCTTTCAAACTTACAATCGTTCTCTAGTCGAAACTAAGACTGATATTAAAAATGTTTTTAAAAAAAACTCACGATTTTGGACTGTTTCTGTTTAGCTTCTCTGGCTCCGGGTATGCGAGAGGTGGCTGACTGGTCGCCACCTTTCTGCTTTTTCTTTTTGTCCACATTCACCTCCTCTGTGTCAACAACAAGAGTTCACACACACGAATCAAACAATCATTTTACACAGAACAGGTCAAACTTGTTAGTAAATCACAACCCTTCAGAGAGTGCTCGACTACGTTAAGACTTTTCTTTTTTTTCTTTTTAAAGACAGAGACTCAGATACAGACAAGAACAGACGGATCAAAAAACAGACTGACATTCAAACAGAGACATTCTGTTAGACAGACGTACTGACATTCAGACAGACAGACATAGTGACATTCAGACAGAAACAGTGACATTCAGACAGACAAATTCAGGGACACTCAGACAAAAAGATATGGTGATATTCATAAAAATGATGATTTTATTTTGTTTTATTTTTTGTTTTGTTTAAACAACACTTTGCTACTAAGCTAACTGAACTGTGGAGTAAGTGTATTAGTGAGGTGAAAGGACAAGGTGTTATATAGTTACCAGCCGCCTGCTCTGTGTGGTAGCGATGGTAGATGAGCTGCAGAGAGAAGTCTCGAGAACAAGCTGACACAGCATCAGCAGAAAGACACTCCAGAGCTTCCAGTGGCATCTGCATGAGGTACTGGTCTGCCAGGATGATGACACACTCAGGGAAAACTGGCTTCTGAGTGCTGAGGATACCGGAACTCAAACTGCATCACAAAGTTAAAACATGCAAGATCTTGTTTTTGACATTGAAAGAAACTAATACTGGTGAAACTGTATCAAAAATGTGTAATGTTTTATAGAATAATTCTGTGTAAATTGAACACAAGGAATATGATTCTTCAGCAAGATTAATGTTCTCTTTGACATAAGAAGGATTACCATTACAAGAATGAATCATTTAAATGTGTATGATCGAACCATTTTGAAAAAATTAATATTTATAAAAAAATATTTTAAAACTTATAATAAAATTATAATAATAAAATCAAATAGAGAAAAACATTAAAGAAATATTTAACAACAACATAATGATCAAATCTTCTTGATTAAATTAATAACCCCATTTTAGCTATGGCACTTTGAGAATGAGTCATTTTAAGCTAGAACAAAATTCAAGATGCTGGAATCAGATTCAGTTAAAAAATAAGAAAGAAATATATATATTCAAATGTGTATGAGAATTATAAATTGTCTGTTTAGACTAACTTTAAAGATCTCTCTATGGGTTCCATGACAGGTTTCAGATAGGATTCCATAGCAGCAACCAGTCCACGAAACTCTTCTTGTAGTCTGTTCTCTTCATCTTTATCTTCATCATCTAATGCAATCTGAAATGTGAAAATACCAGCAGAAACATTCAGACTCATTTTTCAACACATACATTCAAATATGTTTCTTCTTTTCAGTAAATAATGTTGAAGAGACATATATTATACATTATAATTTTTGAATAAATTATTATATTATCAATACTATTATTTTCAGCTAAGTTCTTTATAAAGTTTCATATGTCTCATTGTTTTTTCAATTCTGAAAGACTAATATTGTAGTATTCTGTAGTCATACACATAGTAGATGTTGTGGTATTTGATGTTGTGGTATTTTATACTTATAACTTTAATATTGTAGAATTCTGTACTTACAGATTCTAATATCACAGTGTTCTATACTTTCATACTTTGATATTATAGTGTCTGTATTAACAGTTATTGTGTATAGTATTCTATGTTCCGACTTTAATATTATAGTATTCTGCATTTGGAGTTCGATATTACACTCTTTTGTATTTACAAATAATTAATATTATATATTTATTCTGTGCATGTACCTTAATATTATAATTTTCTATATTTACAGATATTTGATATTATTGTATTCTCTGTTTAGACTTTTATAATGTTTTATATTTACAGATATTTAATATTGTATTCTCTGTTTAGACTTTGATTTTATAATGTTTTACATTTACAGATATTTAATATCATAGCATTCAATATTTAGACTCTAATATTATAATGTTATATATTTATAAAAACTGTAGTATTCTGTGCTCAGAGAGTTCTCCATTATGGGGCAATCTAGAGTTACAGACGTTAGAATTCTGGACTCACCTTCAGCTCTTGCTGTTTCATGCTGTCGTCAAGGTTCTTTAACATCTTCTGTCTGAGAGCTGCCTGAGTTCGCTGGTACTCCTGTTTCAGCAGCAGCTGCTGCACACTCTGTTTGTGTTGTTGGAACTTGGACACCAGCTCATCGAGAAGTCTCGGACTTGTTTCCATGCCAAAAATCTTTGCTTGGCTTGGAACTGAAGCAATAATTAATTAATTAATTAATAAATTAATTAGAGAAAGAACGAATAGACTGAATAACAGAATGGAATGGATGAAAAGAAGAGAAAAAATGAACAGAATGATGGATGAATAAAGAAAAAGAATTAAAAGAGTGAAGAAAATGAATGGAAAGAATACAAAGATTAGACTGAACAAAATATACTGAATGAATACAAAGTATAAATAGTCTGAACATAATGTTAAATAGAATAAATAAAAATACTGAACATTGTGAAATAAACAAACAATAAAGTGGAATAAATAAAAATAATAAATGAAATGAACTCAAAAAAACCCAAATACATTGAACAAAATTAATAGAATTCATACAAAGAATGAACAGGTTAATAATAAAATTGAATAACTAAAAAGAATGCATAAAAAAATGAAATAAATAAAAATAATAAACAGAACACAAACAAAAAAATGAATAGAAGGAACAAACTGATTGGACAGGATAAATAAATAACAGGAATAAACACTCAACACACAGAGAATGAAATTAAAAAAATGAACAAATAAATAAAGAATTATTTGATGTGGTTAAACAAAACTATGTACATACGAAGGTAAGAGGCTAAGAACAACCCATGACCTAATTTTACAAATCAGAAAGAAACACTTGTATGAACATTTTTATGTCGTGGAAAGTATTGTACATCTCTGTGTGTACATCTGTGTGAGTGCATGTGTGTTGTATACGTGCATGTTTTTTTTTTCATTGTACATGAATATACTGGATATTTTTTCAGTGTATGTGTCTGTATGTGCTTGGATGTTTGTGAAAATGTTTGTAAATATCTACAAGAGATGAAGAAATAAAAAGAGATAATCTATGTATTGGTATACATTTTTATTATTTATTAACAGATTTAAATATATTCTCTCATGCAGTGTTTTGTTTCTGATGACTGAAACTGCTGAGAGACAAATCGAATAACACAGAAAAACCAGTCACCTGCGATGGACTGTTTTGGCAGGTTTTTGCCTCCTGTTATAGATCCAGCAGCTCTTCCTGGTTTATCAAGGAAACTTGCATACAAAAATGTCCTGAAATATAACAATAAATATACTTTCTTGTGTTTGTTTTTTCCCTCAATGTAATCTGTGTTTAGAAAATTAATTTATTTAGTAGAAATTTTGTTTTTTTCATTTTTTTAAACATAATCTGAAACATCAGACTGTTTTTGTTTGTTTATTAAACAATTATTATTAAATATAAACAAGCATGAGCTTTTAGAAATAAATGATTTAGGGGGGGTTGTGTTGCTTCCATGTAAAAAAAAAAAAAAAAAAAAAAAAAAAAAAAAAAGATTTAATGTTTAATAAAACTGATTTATTACACAAACAAAAGCAAGTTTAGTTACATATTCCAGGTAATAAAATTACTGTAGAAAAGAAAGTAAAGACGTATTTATTACATAATAATTTAATTATTATTTCAGTTATATATAACCTCCATAATGTTATCTAAATATTTACTAAATTACTCATGGTTCATTTATAACAACAACTGGTTATTACTCTACTTTTACTTTTGAAGTGAGAAATTCTAGTTCTATTAAATTTCAGATTTTTTTTCTCAGCATACTGTATTATTTTATTAACTTTTGGCACTACTGAAGAAAGTAAATCTACTTTTATTCAATTTCAATTTTTTTTTTTTTTTTTTTTAATAATTATCTATATAACGATTATTTTAACAGTAAACAATTTCAAAACAACTATCTTTTATTTTAACAAATTAATACTTTTTTGTGTGTTTTATTTATTACTTCAGCGACATATATCTGATTTTGAAGCATGTAAATCTAGTTTTAATCACATTCAGAAATTTTTAAATTTTTTATCTGTTTTTCAAATATTATTTTAATTAATTTATTTATTTATTTTATTTTTTTATTTATTATTATTATTATTATTTTTTTTTTTTTTTGGCACAATTAAACTTACTTATCTGGTGAATGTTGGAGGACCACAAAGTTAAAATTTTGTGGAAACTCTTTTAGCAGTTCCAGATGATTTGACATCACATCTATCTTCTTCCAGCACTAAGAGGAAGAATTCACAAGACCATCATAATCATTAATATTATTATCTTCACAGTAATAATATACAGAGACAGTTAAAATTTCAATAATAATAAAGCAAACTATGAAATCTTCTGAGAATGTTGCATCCTGAAATTTGAATCACAAATTTCAACAGCTATAGAAATAGTAACAAATGTCGACTGTCGTAATAACAACTGCAAATATATTTAGCTATAGAAATAATTATACATATCAATTTCACTAAATTACAAGCATCCACTGTTATACAAAACAGTAATTACAAAAAATATTTACATACATCTATTTTGTTAAATTCAATGTATTAAACTGCAATACTACAGCTGTAACAATAAAATATCCACTTTGTAAAACTAATTCCATATATCCAGTCTGTAAATTGGATTACAAATATCTGTTCTATAAAAATAATTACAAATATCCACTCTATAAACTTACAAATATCAACCCCACAAAAATCAACAGTAAATATCTGTTGCTATAAACCTACATACAAATATCCACTCTACAAAAATAATTATGAATATATCCACCCTGAAAAAAATTCATTACAAATTCCCAGAGCTATGAAAATAACTAACCATATAATTTAGTAATCTCTCACCTGCCAGTCTGTATGGAGAGAAGACTGAATGTCGGCCATCAGTGTGCTGTTTGCCAGATTTGTTTTGATGTCATCGTGATGGATGTTCTTTCGCTGGTTGAGGAGAGCAGCCAGCTTGGATGTGGCTGGATCGGGCTGGGACATGAGCAGCAGCTTCTCCAGCTGTTGAGAAGTCACACAGCTCTGGTGCAGAGCCAGGAAAACGCTGGCAGCTGCTGGATCAAACTGGCCACAGCATTCGACCAGTTCAAGAGCCACCCGTCCAGCGAGATCCTGTTTAAAATTAACATTTAACACATCAGTTTATAATGTATTATGTTAAAAGTTAATATTTAGAGGTCTCTCTGTCTGTCTGTCTGTCTGTCTGTCTATTTACCTCTCTCTTTCTCTTTCTCTCTCTCTCTCTAAGGATATATATATATATATTTAATGAAAACATAAACTTCACAGATTTGAATTCCAATAACAAGAGGTAACCCAAAATATTAGTTTCATTAACTAGTACATATTAAATATATAAAGAATTTTAATAATTAAAACTGATATTACATACCTGTTAACAAAATAAAAATATATTAGAATGTTGTTGTATCTGAACATTATAAAATAACTACATTATTTATGTAAAATATTAATATAATAAAAAAAGATGTGGTACTCACTGTATACTTATTGCTGAGGCTCAGATTTAGACACTGAACCAAACACTCTGTAGCTTGAATCAGATAGTATTTAGATTCCTGGTGCATTTCCTGTGATAATATATAAATACTGAATTAATATAAATATCATTTCTATTTTGTACACTCATATGTGTGTATATATATACTGAACACACACAAACAGTCACACATAAACATATATGTATATGCCTATGCCTATGCACATATGCAAAGAGGAGATCCAACATATATCATAAGGAACACACACATATATATAAACAAAAACTAACCGTAAATACTGCCTTACACACATTCTGCCTAAACACACACCTACCTATATACGCTATACACAAAAGACAACAGTTTAAATCTCTGGGATGATATTGTTCTCACCTTCATCTGTTTGATCTGTGGTGAATACTTTCTGAAAGCTTTCTCCTCTTTGTCAGGGGGCGCACTGCTCTCTTCATGCTCATCAAGTTCATTACTTTCTATCTCAGAGTTCAGTTTCATCATTTCCTATACAAAAAAAACCCCACATTATACTTTATATTAAAATCTATCTTCTGATGGATCAAAAACATAGTATTAGTTCTTTTTTATCAGACAATAAAGACTGACATGGAGTAGTATTTATCTTTAATACATCAGAAATGTACAAACAAAAGACAAATATTACACACAATCCACCAACAATCACACACACACACACACACACACACACACACACACACACACACACACACACACACACACACACACACACACACACACACATGTGCAGGTGTTGAACTGATATAATACTTCAATTAGAATTTCCACTTTTATTACCATTCTTTTTAATATCAAATATGATTTACATCTTGGACAAATTTTAAGCATATACCACACAGAATATAAGACAATCAAAGAAGACAACAATTCACCATTTCATGAACCATCCAGTGTGGAGGGTGGTCAGGACCTTTCTGTAAGGACAGTAACTTGAAACCCCAACCCAGACTGCAGAGAGCCTGTGAAGAATAATAAAAAAAATAAAACATGAAAATATAATTACTTACATTCATGCACCATGCACTGAAGCAAATTAACAATATTTTTTTTTATTATAAATTTAAAAAAAAAATTGCAAATTTAATTTAATTTAAAAAAATATAATAATATATTTAAAAAATAGTTATAATAATAAAAAAAATAAACATACCCGAGCTCTGAGTCTTTGAATATTGCCAGCCAGACTATGTGCTGACAGCAGTTTTGACATAGCTTCTTCAGCACAAGTACTATGAAAGGGAGAAAAAATAAAAAAATAAAAAAAATAAAAAAAAATAATAATAATTAAATATTTGCTTTTCAACTTTAAGAAAAAACAATAAATAAATAAAAAAATATATATATATCTAAGAAGAAAAATGGATAATGTGTCATCTCATTATATCATGAATGTCAGAACCAAATTAATCATTACAAACAAAAACCAAGGCAACAATTTTTTTTTTTTTTTTTTTTTTAATCTAAACTATTTCATTTTAGTGATTTTAAGAATTAAAATTAACTCTACACACCTGATAAATGCAGTTATATATTTTTGCAAAACATTTTTTTTTTCCTTCTTCAAATGTAACACAATTTTCAGTTTCAATTATTATAACAGATTAAAAATTATGCTCATAAACAGATAATTAATCCTAATCATGAATATATTTTTTTTCCTTGCGTCTGGGAAATATGTTTAGGTTAATTGACATACTGTGAGATGTCAAGCCATTCCTTTTCAATCTGGGTGTAAACTGGAGTCTGAGCAATGAAATCTTCAACAAGCTGTGACAAGAAAGAATGACATAAACAGTTATAGTCACATCTAGTTTACTTTTAATACTTTTGTTTTTAAAAACTAGAATATCAATTTTTGTTTTATATTTTGTTTAATAACTGTAATATTACAAGTTTTTGTTGTTGTTGTTGTTATTTACAGTAAGTTATTCAGCTAATTATGTTAAATATTTGATTTATTATAAATGATAACATACAAACACACACATTTTATTTTTGTTTTTATTATACATTTTATTAATAATTTTAATATTAATATTTGAATAATGCAAACATACTGTAATTTATAATTCTATTAATATAGAAAAAAAAGAAAAAAAGAAAAAAAAGAAAGTGATGAAATAAGGAGATTTTTTTTTTTTAACAAGACATTTTTAATAATCTTTATACTGGATAAACTAAGCAGTTTATTATAACATTAACTGTTTGCACAAAGCTACCTCTCTGCTTTGTTCCTGATACTGTTCAGTTTCACAGAGTAAGCCTTTGAGCAGTTAGTTTTACTGTCATTATTTGCCAAAAGAAATAAAATTAAATAATGTCACCTTTACAATGGATCCTTTCCTCTGATTGGCTAGCTGTTTGACCCTTCTCTCTTTGTCATGAAGTTCAAATATCTCCAAAAGCAATTCTCCAGTATCAATCAGAATGTCAACAAACTCCCTCTGCACAGGGAAACTGATGGCACGATTCTTTAAAATAATATTAACATAAATGAAATAATGATGTCAGCAAAGACAGTAACAAAACAACAACAACAAACAATAGAAGCAACAACAACAATGCTGATGGTAATAATAACAGCAAAGACAATAATACCAATAATGATAATGATAATAGCAAAAATAAATAACTAAATAAATAAAAAAAAATAATAATAAACAAAAATTATCCTAATTGAAAGTTGAAAAATAAAATGCAATATTACATTCTCCTAAGTCTCAGAATTTGTAAATACTGTATTTTTCTGTTGTATCTCTATCATTCATATACATAAATACCCCATGTATGTAAGAACATATACCCATACACACATATTCCTAAACACCCAAACATACAGCCACATATTTACATACACCCACACACATATACTCACACACCAATTTACAGCCAGATATATACACATATGTACTTACACACACCCAACCATCAGCACAAACAAACACTTACATACTTAAATGAATTTTCAAGCCAATTCAACAGTCTTCTCCAGAATGTTCTGACATAACTTCCTTGAGCCAAGTGTTAAAAAGTATTGACTATAATTCCTGTACAGAAACTCTGAAGATGTGAGTGTTTATGGCAGAATCATATTGGTGTACTTACATTCTGTAAACTGTTCAGTGTCTGTACATCTTGGAAAACCTCTTCAGCAAGAGACAAACCCTCCCTCAACACAGACAGGGACTAAAACAAACATAGAAACGTATTATAATAAGTTATAGCATTTTTGTTATTATGATAATAATAATAATAATAATAATAATAATAATAATGATAACAATAGTAATAATAATGATAGTAATAGTAATAAAAATAATACATTTAATAAAACAATATATGGTAATAAAATAAAATAAATAATTAAATGACAAATGAAATATAGTAATTAAATAAATGAATAATTAAAAATATGAAAATGACAACAAAACACATACAAAAATAAATAAATAGACAAATAAAATGTTATTAATGAATTCTTTGTAGTAACATATGGAAAAAAAAGAAAAGAAAAAAAGAACATAAACATTTCTGCTACTTATTAATTTGTTGATTTTATTTCAAATCCTTTAAATAATTTATCGTTTAGAGCTGGAACATTTCAGTGAAAAGATCAGCCAAGAAAAAATATGTTGGACATGATATTTCCACAGATATTTTTGAGGGGTGCACAGACAAGCCCATCTTGTTAGAAAGGCAGATAAAAATGCTGTGGTCATCATTTTTTTTACTGAAAGAATTAATAGTTTTTAAATGGATACATTAAAATATATGTTGTTTATTTATAATTTTTTACCTGTAAATAATAAGTATGCTGGATATCCTGTTCTGTAGAATTCCTGGCCAAATGTCTCAAAATGACAGAGTATTCCTTGATCAAGGGTACAGCTTCTCTCTTGTATCCCAGTTTGATCAGTCGGTCCGTGGCGTTTTCAAATCTCTGTATCATAGAGATGTGACAAAAATTAAGAATACAGACCATTTTTTATCATAACTTTATATAAACCCACACACACATATTAGATGAATATTATCACAGAAAAACTATTTTTTATCTTGCAGTATCCTCCAGTGTTGTGTGTGTGTCTTCATTGTTAATACCTAATTAATGTTAATAAAATAATTAAAATATAAATCAGAAAAAGGCATATTAGATGCACATTATGCAGAAAGACAATGTTTTTGCACTATTTCCCAAGAGTGAAGATGTGTCCAGTGTTAATCAGAATGTTAGACATTCTCATTTTGGCTATTCCATCAAAAAAAAGAAGAGCATAATATAGTCTATAATATAGTCTATAATTGTGTTGTTATTTATTATGTAAATTTAAAATGAACAGATTAATAAAGATCTCATAACAGCCCTGACCTCACAAGCAGAAAGAATTCCCTTCATGATCGCTGGTGCATTAATGTTTTTCTTCATAAGAACTCCAGTCTGGATACTAGCAAGTCTAAAAGAAACAATTAAAAATCTACCTTAAAACAATTTGGATATCACTATTCAAGAAACAGGTAAAAACCTGTCTTTTCAAAAATCATTTTCTACAATGGTTTCATTATATTCATAATAACTACATCTAGAAAACAGAATACTGAATTAGCAACAGTGAAATAATGCTTGAGATAAAGTTTCAAACAAAATATGTGAAGATTGAGTGGAATTGGGAGAGATATTTTTATATGACATTAATTTGATATATATATATATATATATATATATAAAATTCAGTATTAATCTTGACAGAATTAATGTCAGCAATGTAGCATTATCAGTAATGTTAAATGTGAGTTTTACTAGACATGCAAATAAAACAAATGATAAAATCTCTTACTTTCCTTCTATGATGGCCAGGATGTAGCCAGTGGTACTGAGTCTGTTTGGACGCAGCTCGTGAATGTTTGAAAACTCATTTAATGCATGAATCACAATTTTTCTGGCCTGAAACAAAAACATATATGATGATTATAACACATTTAGCACAATTAATTTTATTTACTTCTTCTTATTCAGATAAAATCTGATGATTGTTTCATTTAGATATTTAAAGAACAAGTAATATTTGTACATTTTATACATTCATTTCACAGTAATAATTCTAAATATATCATTTATTATAGATATTTATCTTAATTTTATTATCTATCTATTTTATGTCTGTACATACATTATATAATTTACAAATACTACTTAAAATACAATTTGTGTACACTGTCATATACCTATATAAATGTTATTTATATTAAAATTAAATATTTTTTTAAAATCAAATAAATAAATAAATAAAAATATTTTAATCAAAAATTCTTGAAAGTTGGTAAATTATGTACATATTCTGAGAGAAATTTGAAATATAAAATACTGCTTATCAGACAGTTTGCATATGTGTTATCACAGAAGGAAAATAAAAAAATCTACTTACAACTTCTGTCCATAAAAAATATAAAGTACTACTTATAATACAACCTATATATGTTAATCACAATATGAAAACAAAAAGTACTAGCTACCATACAAAATATTATCACAGTAAAAATAAAACTAGCTACCATACAACCTATAAAAGTACTACTTACCATACAACCTGTATATATTATCACAGTGTAAAAATGAAACGTACTAGTTACCATACAACATGTGTGCATTTTCACAGTATAAAAGTACTACTTACCATACAACCTGTATATATTATCACAGTGTAAAAATGAAACGTACTAGTTACCATACAACATGTGTACATTTTCACAGTATAAAAGTACTACTTACCAGCCGGCTTGAATATCTGTTTTCATAGTCGTGCAGTGTAGCATCTATTATCAGCAGTGTGGTTTCAAACCAGTACATCTCATCACCTTCATACATCTCCTAGAAAAAAAGACAACCATACTAAGTAATAATGAAACTTTGTGTACAAGTGAACTCAGCATTACCTGAAAATATAAACAGCTTCTCCTTGTACTGACGTGAAAAAAGTTCATGCAGTGTAAATATGATGTAACTTACTTATCGCCAAGAACTACATTCCAAATTATTACATTTTACTGGATGAAAATACTCTGCTCCTCCATTGCACAAAAAATACAACATCAGCAACTATATCTACTGCTACAACAGTGAAACCTCTCCAACCCAAAACCTCACTAAACCAGAACATCCTAAAAGTGGACAGTTTTATTTACCTGAATGTCCAATGTTGGTAAACTGAACACCTCCAGCAACTGAACTTTTCACTTAGTTCCTGACATCATTATTATATTTGAAAAACTTCACTACCTGTACTAACTTTCATTAATATTGAAAACAAGTGAAATGAAATGCAAATGTTAAGATGGACAAGAGATGGCTTGCACCTGAGCTTTGATAACATATTTCAGTCCTGTTGACTCATTATCATCATCTCCAGTGTTACCTAGTTCTTTCCAGCCATTCCATGAGAATAAACAGAATTTTAATTTACACCAAGTACACCAATTTACACTTTCAGTGTGTGAAAGATAGCAGAAACTGCAGCAATTCCCATTGCCACTGTGAAATCATCTGCTCTGGTAACCAATGAAAATAACAAAATGCAGAGATTAGGATGTGTAGTAAGTTCTCTCACCTGTGCAGCTTTGCAGAAGTTGACAGCTTGAATGTACTGAGCTTCTTCAAATGACAGTCTACCCAACAGATAGAGAATTTTACCTTGCAGTGGTTTATCACCAAACTCCTGAAAGAAAGAAAAAATATATTAACATGTGCGTTTATGGATAAAAACAGGCTTGATAATATTTCAAAATATTAACTATGTCATCTCTTGATGAAAACAGACTTGTTAATATTAGAACATTTTGACCTTTCTTCTATTAATAAAAACATGCTTCATAATATTATAAAATATTAACTTTTTCTCCTGCTGATAAAATTGGTAGTGCTTTATAATCAAACTCCTGTAACTGATAAAATATTAAATATATACATTCTAGAGATATCATACATATAGCACATATAATACATGTCCAAACGTATTCACACTCATTAATAATTACTCATACTCTCTCTCTCTTACACACACACACACACACACACACACACACACACACACACACAGACTCCAGTACAGTGCACATAAACTTATTCACACCTCTGTAAGTATACTTCAAATCTTAAATTTTTTTTTTTTTTTATTAATATATTAATCTACAAATATTACATATACAAAAAACACGTAACAAAACAACAACAAATACATGTTAAATTATATTATGTTACACCACATTACATTACAATCCATTACATTAGAAACTGAACTAAAACATAAGAAGACTATTAAAATCTGATCACCTGGGCAGCTATGTTGGCTTCACTGAGCAGTTCCCTGGCTTTCTGATACAGTCCCTGTCTGATAAGAACCTCAGCAGTGTCTGTCCACACTTCACGGAAAGTGACAGCACCAAGAATTTTACCCAGGTGTGACTCAACAGTCTCCTCTTTCTGTAAAAAAACACAGATACTCTCCTGATACAAGCAAATTAATAAATGCATGGAAGTTGTTACTGGCTAAACAATATCTAAGTACAGTTTAATATTAACCTTCGTATAGCAACAAGCCATAATACTACCAGTATTCTAGTTGTATGTAAGTTCATTAATTTATATTGGATTTTTTCTGACATCTCCAAACAATGTGGTTTTGAGATGATTGTGTATAAAATAGAATTATAATGCTAATTGTTTTCTTAAGATGATTTATAAAGAAACAGGTGAAAAACAGAGTAAAAATCATGATAAGAAAATGATAAAACAAATCAAGATAAAAACAAGCTGGATAATATTATAAGTAATAACTTTTTCTTCTTCTGGATAAAACCAAATCTTGATAATATTGTAAAGTATCTTACTGAAAAAATATGCTTTATATTATAAGTAGTATCTTTTACTGATAAAATCAGGATTGGTAATATCATAAGTATTAACTTTTTCTTCTACTGAAAAAAAAGGCTTTATATCATAAAGTATTTTTTCTACTGATAAAAACAGACTTGATAATTTTATAAAATATTTATTTTTATTCTTCTGATAAAAGTAGACTTTATAATTATTATAAAGTATTTTTCTACTAATAAAAATAGATCTGATATCATAAAACATCAACGTTTTCTTCAACTGTTAAAAACAGACTTGATATTATTACTAAATCTTAATTTTTGTTGACTGGAATTTTTTTTTTTAAATTGATAATATTATAAAAGTACTGATAAAAAAAAAGACTTGATAAAATTCTAAGTATTAACTTTTTCTTCCGAGTGCACAGTTCTCAGTGTAAGTTTAGGCTTCTCTGAGGACTGTTTAGCAAGCAGAGCCAGAGATTCTTTAGATCTCATTTCTTCACGAGCAACTTGAACTTTCTTCTCTTTCAGAATAGCTATCTCTTCCCGCGACCTGTGAATCCCCAAATATACTTTTGTTACTCAAATTATATTTTAAAAAGATAAATAAATAAATAAAAAATAATAATAATAAAAATAACATAAAATAAAATTAAAATTAAAAAAAAATGTCTAACTTAACATTATTACTATTTAAATTACATACAAATATAAAAAAAATTTTTTACTTTTATTATTCTAATTATGTATATATAATAAACAAATAAGTTTATATAGTCTAACATTATATTATTAACATTTAAATTATATACAGATGTCTTTGAATGAGCAAGCTGTCAAGAAATTTCACTGTAAATGCTAATTCTACTTAAATTGTACTGTCAGTGATATTAAAACAAAATCTAAAAAGAATTTTCCAACCAGTATTTGTTAACAATCATATAACAATAAAAAAAAACACGCTCCTGAGGATGATATTATTCGCGAAACAGATAAAAAATAAATAAAAACGTCACTAATAAACAGAGAATGCAGTAAATCTGAGACAGTTTCAAAAGAAATTGCTAAATAAATATTATCTGAAAATATAAAACATTTAATCAGGCTATTTGTTTCTGCCAACATAGCTACAAAGAGAACCTCAAAGTGATATTTAATTTCACCACATTATTTTTTAACTTACATGGCTCGGTCATCTTCATTAATCTGCAAACGTCCTTCAATGATTTTCTCATGATAATGACACCCAGATCTCAAATCAAGTTGCTGACAGATATCAATGGACCTAATAAAAAAAAAATATATATATAATATTTGAATTTAGTTATGATTAAGCCAGAAACATACAGTCTGTTGTCATGTATCTTATTTCAGCAACGTTAGCACATAGATGTAATGGACATTTCAAAATCTTGAAGTTATATATATATATATATCAGATGCCAAGCTAATAAATGTAGTTTGAATTTCACTTATACACCTCACAGGTTAATGGTATTATCACTTATGACTGAAAATGATGTCTTAGAATGATAAACCCACTTTGCATGGACAAGAATATGGAGTGAGTTATTCTTCAGTAAGCCACGAGCCAGAATGTCTTGGAAGGCAAGAATGGGCAAAGTGAGATGAGTGTATCCTATGTTCAACAGCATTTTCATCAGAGTGTCCAGTGTGTGCAGAGTGAGCATCTGAAAATATAAACACGTCACCATCATCTCAACACCATATTATCAACAGTATCACCATCATCATCATCATCAACATTATCATCATTAGAACTGTTATGTTACTATCATTAACTTCAACACATCTACATCATAATTATCATCATTATCATTTCATTATCAGTTTAAATTTTCATCATCACTATCATTTGTCTTATTTCTAAAACGTCAGAATCTGTAAATTAGAGTGATTCCGACATTCAGTGGATTTGGAATCTAACAGACAAATAAATTCGTATATTAATTCTTTCACATCCAAAGTAAAAACTGTGATGTCTTAACTGTTTCATGCATGCTTATTAAACTTCTATCATCTGTGATTTAACAGTCCCAGGATCAACAAAAAAATCCTTTCCTATTTTGGTTTATTAAATGAAAGGTTAACTATAAAGCAAATTTTTTTTTTTTTTTTTTTTACTAAGCAATATGATTATTATAATAATTATTTTTTTAGACATATGAAGTGTCAGAACCTGTACTAATTCAAAAATTCATTGCAAGTAAGCAAGCAACAAAAACTTACCGGTTTTTCTATTGTTTCAGAGTTAATTCCCTTTTTCTTCATTAAATCATGTTTGAAAGCTTCCAGCAACTGAGAACAAAATAAATAAAATAGAAAGGAAAAACAAAACAAAAACAACTATAAAATCAAATTCTCATGTTATTACTTTTCAGTTGTATGCTATAAATAAAAATAAATATTTAGATTTTTATTTTTTTCTACTTCAGTGATATATTTGCTCTTTCTTTATGTTTAAGTCTTAAACCTAAGTATGGCATGATAAAAGTGTCATTTAAAAACAGGTTGAGTGCAAATTCATATAATACATTCTCTTCTAATTTATAAATTAAATAATGTTTACTTCATCTGGTGCATCATACTGGGACCAGTCTTCAGTTGTCAAGGGAACAGTGTCTAATGGTCCCCTTCTTTTTGGTTTATCTTTTGGAACCTGCAAGAAACAAATGATTCACTTTAATTAATAAATAAATAATCAGTGTGTAATAAAAAAAACAATATATAAGATAAAATAAAATAAAATAAAATAAAATGAAATGAAACAAAACAAAATAAAATTAAATTAAATAAAATTAACTAAGAATCATAATAATTTTGGAATCAAAAAATATTTTATTTATAATAATAAAAAAAAATAAAATAAATAAAAACAGTTTAAGAACAGGATTATTAACAAATTATTAATACTGTTGTCATGCTTATTATAATTAATATTGTTATGGTTATCATTGTTCTTCTTATTAAAGTAAGTTTAAAATAACCTCTTTGGGAGCCTTGCTCTTTGGTTTTGTAGAAGCCTTTCCAGATGTTACAGTATCTGGTAGATTACCAGAAACTTCTTTTAATGCAGGGCCAGCTGAAGTTAGCGCCACCTGAAGTAAACAGATTGTTACATATAACAAATGATATTTCTATATCTTAGTTGCATTTTCATTATAAAAATGTGTCTGAACAAACTTGGTGCTTTGACAAAATTTCTAAGATTACTTTAGATAAAAACAATCAGCTTTTAAGTTTTCTATCATCAGTAGAAATCATATTATTGCTTGAAAGATGAAACTTGCTTTTTTGTAATGAAAAACAAGATTTATAATGGCTAATAATATTTGTAATAAATTTTTTTTTAAACATTTTACACTTTAAAACCATTTAGTAACTGATTTTAATTTTTACCCATCACATTTGCGTAAGGAATCAATACGCTATTAGAGAGGAAAATTTTAAATACTCATAATTTACACTTTAAAACCAATTTGTAAGTGTTTTAAATTTTCATTTGGCACATCTGCATAAGGACGCCTTACAAGCAATTAGACACAGTTCTTTTAAACTGACTATAATATGCATCTTAAAAATATATCAGCACTTGTTTTTTTAATTTTTACCTGCCACAACTGCATAAGAAATCCGTAAGCCATCAGACAGATATCTCTGTAGTTGTATGAGGCTGGACCAGAGATTTCAGCCAGAACAACGTGCACTCTGACCAGCATGTCCAGCTGCCGTACATCTGTTATCATGGACATGGTCAGACTTGTATTTGCTGGCATAACACCTGAAATTAAAAATTATTTTAAAATGTCAACAACCTTCACGTAAAATATTAAAAAAACAATTATATTTTCATTTTCAGCCAAGCACATGAAAATATTTTTGGTGTTAAAAAAAACGTTTTATTAATTTCTTAATGACAGAAGAGATTAATGATATGTAATACATTACATTGTATTATTACTGGCTATTACAGTATGAAACAAAAATCTCATTCCTCAGATGCTATGAATGAATTAAATGTTAATAAAATAGTAAATAATTGAGAAAAATAAGATGTTTAGTTTTTTACTAGAAAAACTTAAAAAAAAAAAATAGAAGTCAATCATTTCAGAACAGCTATATATTCTTACATATGAAGTTATGAACACTGTTCATACTGTGTGACTCAGAAAAGTAATACTGATTTTCTTATTGTTGTGAATATTTAAAAATGATCAAGTTTACTTCTAACAGAACTAACCTATATCAGCTTCTCTGGCAACAGGAATGTAATCAGCTGGGTTAATCTCACTCTCTGATTCGCTGATGGTACTTTTCACCTCAGTCGATCTCTCTCCAATAGAAACTGTCTTAGAGACTTCAGGAGACTTTCGACTGTGTAGACTCGACATGGATCCTTTTACACTGACTCCTTTCCTTGGAGGAGTTCGTTTGCCTGGTCACATCAGAATAAATAATAAATTAAATATCACAGACACTGTGAGTTTGTCTGTGAGAAAAACTACATATTTAAATATAATAATAGTAACAATAACAGAAAATGAGTTGTCTAATTTGTTACTGAAAGGCAAATGATCAAATTAAACAAAATGAAACCCAGGGAATAAAAGAAAGAAAAGGTAACAAAATGAATAATTAAAATAAAAAACGCAAACAGACCAAATGTAAGCAGCAACTGTGCTTATTACATTTTCAATAAAAAATATAATGTAGTGTTTTTTCTTTCTAGATAACATTTAGCAATACATTTCACACACACACATACATACACACCCCTACAAGAAAATAACAGGTGCATACATACCATCCTAACTATCTATACAGATATATGTGCATACATATATCGTACATGCTATATTATTAGGTAGAATAGATTAAACAAGAAGCATAATCAAAAACAAGTTTAGAAGCACAGAAGTAATACAACAGTAAAAATTAAAGTTACCTTCACCAAAATAAATCTACTAAAATGACTAAGTGAATAAATGAATGATAACCCAATGTAAAGAAAACAAAGACTTATAATATATATTTAACAAAAGTCTTTATTTTTAAATAGCTTTTAATTTGAATATTTTTAGATATAAAAACATGAAGGGCAATAATAATAAAAATGACACACTGGCTGATAAATATGACACCTGATCAAATTTACCAGACTAAATGACAAGATGACTAAATGAGTAGTAGAAAATGTAAATATATTTCAAAGAAGCATCTGAAAAGGGAAAGCAAAATTTTTAGTGCTGCTGCATGCAATTTAAATCCAAACTCAAATTAAAACTCCTCAATGTAACTATATTTTACTGTATTTATTTTTCTCATAAAATAAAAACATTTTCAAACTGTTTTTGAAATGCTATTCAAAGCCGTTATCACTGTTATGACCTCTTATTTCTGAAGACATAAAAACTTTTCTCAGTGCATATAATCAACATTATTATTGAATATAGAAAGTTATTTAAACGAGCAGCAGAAATGTTTTAAGATACAACACGTTAAAGCAACCAGAAAAGATTTTCTGGGGTTGGCAGCCAGACCATGTAGAGACTAATAAAAATACCTTTAGCAGGCTTTGCTGGTGCCTTCTTTGTATCAGTGATAGTGCTACCTTTAACTGACAAATTAAACACATGTCTAGTAGAGTATAGTTATTTAAAACTTCTGTTTTTATATGTTATTAAGTAAATAAATTTTATAGATATAAATAAATAAACAAACAAACAAACAAACAAACAAACAAACAAACAAATAAATAAATAAATAAATAAATATAGTGAAATAAAACAGAACAAAACAAAATAAAATAAGATAAAATAAAATAAATAATATAAAACAAAATAAAATAATTACATATTAATTTCACAGGTTAGATTTCTGAGAAACAAGCATAACCAACAATATTTTTTCTTCTACATAATCCTAATCCACAGCTTTCACTATTTTATGTCACAAACATATATGATTAAAAAGAAAAAAAAAAAATTATATTTTCCTTCCTCATAATTCTGTAATGCACAACTATACTAAATAAATTGTAGGCTTTCTAAAGGCAACTGCTTAAAAAAAAAAAAAAAAAACACCCTAATTTTTCCTCATAATCTCATTTAAGAAAAAGAAATGAAAAACTGAAAAAGCTTTCAGTCAAAGCAGTATTTAAATTATGAAAAAAATAATCATTTCACCTTTGCTCTCGGTTGTAACTATGGAGACACTGCTCGGTGCAGTTGAACTCATGTTGAGGAGAATGTCAGCTGCCCACTCTAGCTGGTCAATGCAGTCTTGTAATGGGAAGTCATTGACGTACAGCCACTGACCAAACTCCACCAAGTAGTCCACCTTCTGCCACTCGTTGCTGGGGCTCTGAAATGTATGTGAAATGGCTGTAAGAATTTCTCTAAGCACCAAAACTAATTTACATGGTTTATCATATAATTATGTGAAATGGATGTAAGAAACTAAATACCAAAACTAATTTACATGTATAATGTGAATGTGCTTGTGTGTGTTTGTGTATGTCTCTGTATGTATGTGTGTGTGTGTATTGTGTGTGTATGTGTATTTGTGTCTGCATGTAAAGTTTGTAAGAAATTATCTAATTTATTAACTAATTTATCTGTAAAATATATGTGAACTGTCTGTAAGAAATTATCAAAGTGTTAAAATTCATTTGCATGTCCCTATCAAATTATGTTATAGATAGATCACATTGTGCTCATAGGCTATGACATCACAATTTAACTCTAAATTTGAGAGTCACTGAGTTATTTAGTCTTCAGTATAATAATTTTTAGACAGTTATAAGGAGTTACGACTATATTTTAACAGTTTGAAAAAGTGGTCTGTCTCTCAGTGATCAGAGGACAAGACTGAGGTTTCATAGGTTGTTAGATCAATTCTCTGTGGCAGGTCTTTTGTTTTACTACACATCTCTACCTGTACTCTGCCAACTTGTTCATAAAAGGCCTTTGCATAAACATGGTATATGGTTTTCTGCCTAAGGGTAGGCATGAATAAAATATACTTTGCTGCTAATTGTTTAGAATGGTTCATGGACAGCTGGAAGGAGATTTCATCTAGTTATAATTATTTTTTTGTATATGCAACATACAAACGATACCCATAATAATTAGTAATAAAATGTGCTGATGTGTCATTAAACATTCATTAATTTATTTATTTTCAAATAAATAAATAAAAAAAATAAAAAAACTTTTTCAAAAATCTATGTCCAACAATTTAATTACACTGAAACTGTAATAAAATTGTAATTTTGATGTTGTTTGATGCTAAATTTATATATACGGGGAGATAGAAAGAAACAAGATTTTTTTTCTATGATGCTAATTTAGAATGTAACTGAGAGAGAGAAAGAAACAAGATTTTTTCTCCATGTTACTCACATTGAGAGCTTCTATAGCCAGCTGGTAGGATGTCATCTGTTCTATGGGTTCTCTAGAACTGAGTGCAACGCGACGCCACATGTGAGCTACATAGTCTTCACTCTCATCCTGAAATTATCAACAACAGTGTCCTCATTACAACAATACCAGTAACAGTTATCATCATCTGTTAATAAAGAGCATTGCCCCACAAACATAAAAATAACAATCATAAACTACATATTGTCACATCACTGAAATATTGATAAGAAAAATCAATGTCCTTGTTTCAATACGAGTAATAATAATAATCGTCATTTTTTGGTAAAACCATTGTCCACAAATATAAAAATAAGAGTTATATAGGAATTATTATCACATCACTGAAATGTAGATAATAAAATTAATGTTCTCATTGCAATACCAAATGTTAGTATTAAATGTTCCCGAATAAAGAATGATACTATAAACTGATTAACATTACATTAAAAACAATAATACTAAAAATATCAATTATCAATCATAATTTAAATATAATAATAATAAATAATAATAATAATAATAATAATAATAATAAAAAATATAAATTCATCAATATCATTATTTGGTTTTTTTTTAAACTTGTTGTTTTATTTATTTATTTTATTTTATTTATTTCATTTATTTTTTCGCAATACAGCACTTTCAGTACCATTTATAAATAAAAACTGAAAATATATCAACAATAAAATTTCTGTGGAAAATAATTAACATGAGATATTTTTCCAATGTAATTTTTATTTTCACTTTGCTAAGTTTCTTAACTGCAGATCTTGTAATTAATGACAGAAGTTTATTAATTTTACTTTTGTTTTTATACAGCATACTGTAATACAAAATGTATTTCTTACACATTAAATTTTAATATAGTTAGTAACAGCTTTTGTAAGCAAATGACAGAAATCTCTGCCAAATGTCAATCTATTTCATGTTTATAACAGATGTCCAGAAAAGCTACCAATGCTTTATTTCTTCATCTTTAAAAAGAAAAAAACATATTTACACTGGATTGTCAAAAGAGATACTGATTTTTTATTTTATTTTTCTCTGACAACAATAATGAAGCAGAAACAAGGCATCTGTGTGTGGCAGAAGGCAATGGAAGAAAGACTAATTCAGAAAAAGAAAAAAATCACAGCTAGAGGGAAAGCATGTTGTACAATACGATAACAAATACAACAAACAGATCAGCATGCATGAGACAAAGCATTCATTAAAGATTGTTTTCACTCAATATACAATATATATATAGCAAACCATATGGATAGCATGATATAACATGTAGCATACATTCCAAATCTAATACAGTTTAAAAGTAAACGACACACACACACACACACACACACACACACACACACACACACACTCTAACACAAGCACCCCCACATCCCCACACACAAACAGCCACTTACTGAAATAGGTGGATAACAGGTTGATTAAGACAGAAAGAAATATATACACAAACATAGAGACAGTAAGAAAGACAGATTCAGAGAAACAGATAGACATATATACAGAATCAGATAGATGCTGTGGGAAGACATTTCTACGTATGTAATTTTTAAATATGCATCTGGAATAAAGCTTCTCCTGACAGTGAAGTGAAATGCAGGGATACTGTGTGAAATTGTAAACCCTCACCATAAATTCCTTCATTTCTTCCTGAGCGAGAGCAACAAGAGAGACAGTAATTGTAATAAACAAAACTTAAAACAGCCACTGAACTGTACTCTAACTACAAGTTTACCAAGCAAGAGTATAACCTTCTTGAGGTGAATACAGTATAATATTACCAACATTTTAATTTCTATCATTCCTTTTATCTACTTTAGCTAAATACAGTACAGTATTGCTAACATTCAGTCTGAAGGCAGAGAATACAGTCTCTATTTTTTCTTTAATCTTCTTCAGCTAAATACAATAGTATCAACATTCTAACTTCTAGCAGACAATCTAATCTCTTTAATTCCTTTTACCATCTTTAGTTAAATATACAAGTCTATGAATGAAAAGACCAAGACATGCACAATCTCTTATTTATTTATAATAATTCCTTAATCCTGTGCTTTATAGGATATGGTTTAGATTTTCCAAATTAAAGTTGACTGTTTTAAGAAATCCAGTTGTTGTTTTGGTTGGGTTTTTTTACAGTCATGATTACAATTTAATAAAAAGGAATGTAAAATTTAAAAATATAAACAATTAGAAATCAGACCTTGAATTTCTGTATGTCCATGTGAACAGTTTGGCCCAATTTGGCTTTGGCCATAACTCGATGCTTGAAGATTAACCTGAAAAATATACCAAAATGTACATAATAATATGATTACAACCAAGGAATACAAAATACTTTTTTTTTTTTAACATTTTAATACATGTAATGATATGAATAAATAACATTGCCAAATAGAAGAAAAAAAAAGAAAAAAAAACTTTTATAAAATTTATGCTGAAATGACTAAATATTTTAATAAATTGAAATTAAAAATTAAAGATGATCAAATAACAAAATTAAATTAAAAAAAAGAAAGATTTTTTGAAGAAATAAGTAAATAACTTTTATAAATTGAAATAATGAATTAGTTTTTTTTATATACTCAGAAAACTAAATAACTTACAAAATGAAATAAAAATAAAGCAACAAGAGATAGCTGAACAAGACAAATAAAGTGATATTAAAAAAACACTGAAAAGACTAAATAACAAACATGAACTGAACATACAGTCTGTGTTTTGTTCTTGGCATGTTATCAACAGCTTGATCCATGGCTTCCAGAGCTAACTCCCACTCTCCCTGAAAAACAAACACTGGTAATTCTACACAACTATTGCAAGTTCCATTATTATTCTATCTGAATATTTCTTCTTTATGTAATAAATAAATAAAGAAATAAAGAAATAAAGAAAACAAAACAAAAGAAAATAATTATGGAAAAAAGAAACATTTCAAGAAACAGCGTAATATATATATATAACAATTTAAAAACATAATTTAATCAACAGTACTTTAAAAAAATTTAATATCAGTAAACTGATTTAATTTGATTCTCATTAGCTAACTTGTTGTATACAACCCAGCTATGATTTGATTCTTATAAACTATCATATCTTTGTATTTGGTACTGGATACGTCAGTATTACACTAAATCACAAATCATTTAGAATTAACCAGTTTCACTGGGAATGTTTTAGAATGTTCTTCTGAACTGAACACACCAGTGTGTAAAGGTTTATTTCCTCAGTGGAACGTGATGACTACAGACCTGATCAATGTACGACATAAAGAGAACACCGTAGAGAGCAGCTCGCAAAGTCAGATCATCCTCTGGACTACACATCATCCCTGATGTCTTCTGTTCTTTTCCATCCTTAGCATCCTTCGCATCAAACTTGGACTCAGCCTGAATAGAATTCCCTCCACTCTTTGATTCAGTGTCTGCCGAACTGAAATCCTTATCCTGATCGAAAGAATGAAAAATGAATAAAACAGTCAGTGACTGACTGATTGAGTGAGAGTGTGAGCGAGTGAGAGTGTGAGCAAGCGAGTGGCTTGGTGAGTCAGAAAGAATTAAAACTGAAATTTAGCTGCACAGAAATTTGTTGTTATTTAATTAGTTTATATATGTTTGTGTGTGTGTGTGTGTGTGTGTGTGCATGTAAATATTTCAAATACAATGTTGTTGTTCTACAATACAATAAAAAATGTTGAAATAAATCTTTTCAGTTAGAAAATATGTATTATATGAAACACTTTTTCAGTTTAAAAAAAAAAAACAGTTATAAAAAACTAAACAAAAATAGATATGATGAATATTATTTTTTTTCTCATTTGCTTGTAAACTATATGTCAAGGCCAGCAATGACTATGAACAACACTGTTCTCTGTAGATCACTTCTTGTGCACACAGCTTCTTCTGAAGAGTTGTTGTAGTTGTTCAGGTAGTCTCCCTCAGCAGCTGCAGGTTTATGCAGTTTTGGATGACATGTTCAGTCATGTCTACAGGAGAAGAAGAATATACCACCTGGAACCTCTTATATACATGCTGGTTGAGTCTGTTGTATCCAATCCGTAATTGGAAAATGATGGTGACATTAATCTGTTTGTTTGGGAGGTCTGTAGTTAGATTTAATACGTGATTTCATCTCTTAATACCCAGTTATCCTCCTCTTTATTACCTCTACCTGGTTTTGCCAGTCTGTCTGCATTCTCATTTCCAGGTATGTCACAGTGAGGTGGGATTCACTGTAACACGACTTGGTATGTAGCAATAATTACCTCTTTCTTTGGCTTCTTTTCAGTAGTGCTTGTGATACAGTCCAGGATTGTTCTGATTGGTTCTTTCAAAAGCTCTCTTTCTATTGGCTGGCTGACCAGTGTAATGCAGGCATTCCAGTAGTGTCTGGCTGCAGTCATCACCAGTTCATAGTTGTTAGCATTGGATGCATATCTAGTAGAAAAAACACATAAATAAATAAATAAATTGGACAATTTATATTCTGATGGAAAAACACAATACAAGCCATTTACTGTGAAGAAAAAAAAAAAAAAAAGATTTTTTTATTTTACAAGCATTTTATAGCAGTGACAAAAAAACAACCCAAAAAACATTTACAATTCAGTGACAGTATTATTAACAAACTAAATAAAAATAGTTCTTTTTAATAACATAAAAAAATATTACTAATTCATGACTTTTTAACTGCTTCTGAAGAATGATATAATTATGTTAGAAAAAATCTCTGTTAAATTAAAAAAATTAAAAACTGTAAAAGAAATAATTTAAAATTATGTTAAATTTTTTTTAATAATAATACTAATAAAATAAAACAAAACAAAACAAAAAACAAGTATCTATACTCACATAGCGCTCATAAGAAATGCTTCCATTGCTTCTCTCCTAATGGCATTTTTGCCCGCCATGTTTTCAATCAGACTCTCACCCTGGAGCAAGCTGGCATAACAGAACATCTCCTGTTCAACCATGTAGTTGTGTCTACAAATATGTAACAACACAAAATTAAATATCTGTTCAACCATGTGGTTGTGTCTACAAATATGTAACAACACAAAATTAAATATCTGTTCAACCATGTGTCTATAAATAGGTAACAACACAAAATTAAGTATCATTCTAATAAAATTTTATCCATGGAAATTAAACCCAAAATTTTATTTTTAAAATTTAAAATAATAATAATAATGATAAATAATAATGAAAATTCAAATGTAAAAAACTAACGATTCTGATTTTTTTCCTTTAGGCACAGTCCCAGTAGCAGTAAATCTCAAAGCTTTTCTGCTGCAGTGCATTACAAGATCATGAGCCTTAGCCTGGAAAGCCATGTATGTGAGTCTAGTCCACAGCTGTAGCTCTATAAACTTATCTGTCCATTTACAATCATCAATCATCTTGGCTATCTGAAGTACAAATAAATGAACTTGATAAATATCTACCAACTGTAAAATTATGTTACATATGTTAAATATTAATACATTTTTTTTTTTTTAAATGAGTTAAGAAATTAGAAGGATAAAAAAAATGAAAGTAAATAAATAAAACTAAAATTTTTATAAACGTCTGTAAAATATTTAAATAATGAACATCTTGTAAGTTATATAATTGTGTGAGTGTGCATGTGTGTCTCTGTGTGTGTGTGTGTGTGTGTAATATACATATATGTAATTTGTGATGTTGATGTTCCTATATGTTTGTATTCAATGTGTTTCATTCATATATTCATAACTTTATGTTTTCTGATTATGTGTTCAGACTTTTATCTCATTAATGCAAATACATTCAACAGTGAAGACAAATTCAGTATTAAATAGACTATTTTAAAAATGTGAAAAGGACAACAAAAGATAAAAGTATAAATGTTACTTCTGAAATGGATGGTGTTTCCTTGAACTCCATAATTTCATTCTTGGACAGACAGAGCATTTCCATGGCAACGATGGCTTTTGTCATATGTTTCTGACCTTTAGCATTTGACTGAAAGCAAAATTATAACGAAAAGAAATAACAACAAAATAAAGAAAGAACCTTCAATATTTAATTAATATATATATATATATATATATTAAAAATCACATCACTGTATTCATTAGACATCATGACATTCAAAAAAAACAAAAAGTCACATTAAAAATTATTTGAAAAATGTAATAAAAGAAAAAGAAAGATTTTATAAACAAAGAAAACCTAAAAGGCAAAAAGATTAATCTGATCTGAATGTATAAGAGAATAAAATACCTCTTCTTCAGCTCCGAATGTTCTGCTGATCTGCTGCTGGGCCATCTGTTTTGCCAACACCCAAGTCTGAAGTATGAGATTTCTCACAAACAAAGGAACCACATCCTGCTGATTAAACCCATTTGTCACCTTCATTGCATATTCACACACCTGCAAACACAAAACATTTATACTTATTCCTCATTGTCTCACTGAAGGAGATTCAAAAAGACACAACCAATAAATACAGACTTTTTCCTGCACCACATATAAAAAGGTATAACTTTTGTTATCCACAACATTTTCTGTCAGATATTTTTATCGCCATTCATATATCTTTTTAATTTTAATTTTGTTATTTTATCGAACTTATAAAAAAAAAATTAATAAAAAAAATATTATTATTCTTTAATTTTTATTATTATTATCACTATTATTTTTGTTTTACATCAATGGCCTTCTTCAAATCTGGCATAGCGTCAGGACTGATTGAAACAACAGTTTTGGTGGGTTTGCTGGCTGCTGCTGCTGCTTTCCCTTTTCCTTTGGGAGATTTAGGAGACTTGGGAGATTTTTCTCTAGGAGATCCTGCAGGAGTTGCAGGGGTCCTCGTCTTTAGGAGGTTTCACAGGAATCCAAGGCTTCAGAAGACCATAAGCCAGAGCATTACAAATATTAACAAGCATCTTGACCTCTCTGTGAAATAAAATAATATTTAATTTCAATTTTCGTTATCTTCAATTAAGGATCTGACTGTCACTCAGTGATTAAATTGCCTGCCTAAGGTTTTATGTGATATGATGTGTCACAGAGTCATTTATTTTTGGTGTGCACACTGAGCTTATGGGAAGGTATGTATAAAAGTTCCCCTACTGCTAGATTCATTTTTGCATCATGCTTTCAGGTCGTAGTCTCTAAACTTTAACACACTCTCAGTATTTACCAATGTTAATATCAATAATTAGAGTTATAGAATTACTGCAAAAATGTAGAGAAATAGTAAAACCAAAATATTATTTATCCTAATGGCACCATTTTCTGTTTTATCATCTGTATTCTGTTATTTTAAAAGTTAAAACAGTGACAATAAAATGGTTTTACAAGTAATATTTACTCTACATGTCCACCTTTGTTAAACCTACAAAAACTTACATTTGACATAATTGTTTGAAAATGAAAAACTTTGAAAGTATTAACAATTAGTGTTATAAACCATTCAATTGTAATGTTAATAGTCAATATGTATTTATCTTAAACTGTCTGCTTTTTTAATCTCATAAGAAGAACTGTCTGTAAACCTAATTTTATGTTATTTAAAAAATGTTAAAAATCGTGAAATTTGTTTTACTGATGTCAACAAAAATAATTTTTACTCCCATAAAATAGACAACTGTTAACAAATTTATATATATATATATAAATATATGTTTGTATGTGAATGATATTTACCCTGAATGTCCCACTTTCTTAATGCCTTGAAGGACAGTGTGTAGTGTGGTAATGACTTCACGATGACGGTTCTGGGTGAAGATGTGGTTGTTGTAGTTCCAGATATATGCTGCAGCACAAGAAACCAGCCAGGCTTCATGTAACTCTATACCCAGTGACAGTCCTTTCAGAAAAGATGAAGTGGCTGTTTCAGACAAATATTTTATCCATTCACTGGAAACAAAACAAAAATAATTGAAAACTGTAGTTTTTGTATTTCTAAATGACATTTTATGTATTTTTGGCAATCAATTTCTGTTAAAAAGTTTAGCAAACTGAAGAAGATGTATGTACACTGATATTTTTCTACTTTTGTAGCACTGTTCCTTGAATACACAGACACATACATATATAAATACATATAAATACACATGGAGGCACAAACATACATATGTGCATAAAGAAATAAAGAAACACATAAACACATATAAATGTATAAATACATGCAAACACATAAAACACATGTACAGTTTTAATCATATATACATGGATTTATATTAAATCAACCATATACTAATTTTTGAGAACTAAAATGTCAAAAATATCTAAATAGAATACTGAATGTTTTTTAATTAATCAAACAAACTGAATTAATTTGTTTCATTAATTATACTGAAAACATAATTTCTTAAAAAATTAAGAAAATTATTTTTTTTATTTTTATTTCTTTTACCAATATTCTATCCAGTCTGGATCTTCCTCTGGTTTCCTAGCAACATAACCTTTTGGGTGTTTGCTTTTGTCTTCAGGAGGGATTGGCTTGTCGTTCAGTTGTACTCCTTCAGTTCTCAGCAAATGAACAAAAGCCTGTTAGAAATTAATAATAAGTTTACTAAATACCTAATTTCTCTGAACCTAATGGTATATGTTTTTTTATTCTGAAAGTAAAGATAACAAATATATGATGTCTGTAACTTATATCTTTTTTTTTTAAAGTATAATAATAATAATAATAATAATAATAATAATAATAATAATTATAAAATAAAGATGATAATAACAATAGAATACACACAAAAATAACACGCCATAGGATAAACATCAATTTTGTCTTGTTAAATAATAATAATAATAACAACAATAATACTGTTGATGATATTATTAATATTAATAACAATAACAAGTTACAGTAACAATAATATTGATAATCATGATAACAACAACAATAATAATAACAATAATGATGACAACCATAATAATACTGATACTAATAAGAACAGTAACAATAAAAATTATAACTGAATATTTAAGTGCAAGACGACATATTAGCAGGATAAATGATTAATAATAGGAAATACAGTAGTTGTACCTCTCCCTGTATGAAATTCACTTCAGCCAGTATTCGAATGAGATCTCTGTGGTACAGGGGGACATTTGCATCAAAACTTGCTCCTCGACTGCCCATACCTCTTCCTGTCTTCTTTTCTTCTTCTTCTTTGACCTCAGTGATTTTGCGCCTTTCTAAGCCTGGACTAACACTGTAAAGATATTTTTCAGTTCATTATTTGATGATTTATTTATACAGAGATACTGATGTTGATACAAGATACTGGCACATTTCAGTTTAATCAAGACATTTAATAATAATTTATTTGATTTTTATTTATTTATTTATTTATTTATTTATTTATTGTTGGATTTTTTAAAATAATAATAATGAAACCTAATCTAACTGGAACACAACAAACATTCAGGAAAATTAAAGCATAAATTATACGAGAAACGTAAGTAATTACTTTAACAATGATCTAACTGACTAGATGTCAAATTAAACCGGTACACAACACTGTAATTTGTTTTGTTTTTCTCACCTTCCAGTAATTTTCCATCTGTTGTCGTCATACAGGAGACAGAAACGACAGGCAACTCTACAGACATCCCAAACTTCCTGCTTCCTAGCTGTCTTAGCCAAGTCAGCCCACAGTCTAACCCTTTAAAACAAGTCATAATAATAACTTATTCCATGGTACAAACAACATGCTATCTAAACATAATATTAAAATTAACACCATTATTAGCAAAACATAACATTCCATTTTGCTACTGTTTCAAACTGAAAAAAGGAAAATGCAGTGGTAGATGAATAGAAATGTATATTTCATCAACATCTGGGTTAATTGTTGGGCAAATTAGAGAAAGGATTAGGTAATGTTATCAATAAGAGTTTTTAAAAAAGGCAATGAAGATCTGCATACTCTTTCTGGTTCTGTTTTACTGAAGATTTCACTAAATGACGCTTAATTAGTAGTGCTCTTAAATAATAACCTTTCTTTTTCATTCTCATCTCCAAGTCTCTTTAGATGTCCCTCAGCTTTCTTAACCCCTTGAGTGAATCTCCTAGCTCGTCCAGACATCTGTCTGATCACTGTCAGTGGACCTCTGCCGACCACCACATCTAAATAAATAACAAAATAACACAGTGTAGTATAGCATTAAGTAGAGAAGTCTGTATGGTATAGTAGTCTAGTGCTGTGTAATGCAGTGTAGTGTAGTGTAGTATAGTGTAGTATACTGTAGTGTTGTGAGTATATTGCAGTTTAAAGCAAGTAGTTTAGTGTGGTATAGCTTAGTTTAGTACAGTTTAGTGCAGTGTATAGTGGTATGGTGTAATGTAGTATGATATAACATAATGTAGTGTAATGTAGTACAGTACAGTGCAGTATTGTTATAGTATATGTTAGTTTGTTAGAGTAGCATAGCAAAGTGTAGACTAGTGTAAAATAAATGACTGACAAATGTATTGTCCTATATTTCAAATTATATTCTTTAAATTTCTTCTGAAAGTCACTAAACCAGTGAAAAGAAATCACCTCACCTTTGGTTTCACTTTCACTGTCAAGAACCAGCTGAAAGGCATCAGGGGCTAAGGCTTCGCCAGCTTTTACAAGCAATGATCGTTTCATTCGTATAGTGCCTGAGTCAGCTGTACGTGCCTGAAATACAGTTTTATCTAAAGTGCTTTAAAAAGAAACACTTCAATTTTCACAGAATTTTATCAGACACTGCATATTTTAAATAAAGTGCTTTAAACAGAAATACCTCAGTTTTACAAGTATCTTGTCCATCATATTTTAAACAAAGTGGTTTATATACATAATGGATCAAAGCATTTTTCAAAAATCACAGAAAGATGGACCACTTCATATTTTAAACAGATATACTTTGATATTTACAGTAGTTTTTTCCATTATTATTTCCTGTATATATATATATGTATTACAGGTAAGTAACTTAATTATAATATACAGCATATCATGAAAACTTGTTTATCAGATAAAATAAAATAATGAATCCCAAGAGATCTTGGTACAAGGTAGATTTCTGAGGGTATAGAACTCTGATATTGTTTGGTTATGGTTCAGATATTCACTGACCTGTTCAATTATCATGGCTGCTTGGTCCTCTGGTCTCTCTGGTTGTTTGTACAGTTCTGACCTCAGCTCCAGTCTGTGCAGTGCTACCTCAAGACGTTCTCTGTACACCTCTCCATCATCCATCTCTAAAGCCTAAAGCAATGATGTTTGTCAACAGGTATTGAACAGGTATATTTTTACTATATAGATTACACACAGATATTTTTCTATATGTATTATACACAAATATTTCTCTATATTTATTAAACAAAGAAATTTCTCTTTATGTTCTAAACAAAGACATATCTCATTATGTATTAAACAAAGATATTTCTCTATATCTAAAACAAAGACATTTCGGTATGTCTAAAATAAATTCCTTTCTCAATATGTGTTAAGCAGACATGTTTAAACAACCTGTTTTCAGTATTATGTTTAGACATTTCTCTGTATGTCTAGAACAAAGACATTTCTGTATATGAATATTACAAATACATTGCTGTTTATGTATTATACAACTGTATTTCTCTCATATTAGGTCTAAAACAAAGAGATTTCTCTTTAATGTATTAAACAAAGATATTTCTCTATATTATGTCTGAAACAAAGACATTTCATTGTCTAAAATAAAGACCTTTTTCAGTAGGTACAAAACAAAGACATAAACTCAATATGTATTAAACAGATTTAGAAGAAATTTCAACAACATAGCACTAACTCAGTATGATTATAACAGAAAAGAAAACCTTGCTGATATCATAAATAATTTAATGAGACTACAAAACAGTGAAATATAAAAATAATTATAAGAAAACATTATATATGAAATATAAAAAATATATATTATAGTGAAATATTAAATTATAGAGAAATATAATTACTTTCTTCAGATGGTCCATGGCAACTTGAATCTGTTCTCTGTCTTCTTCACATTTAGCCAGTTCTGAATGCACCTGACATCTGAGTTGAACTAACAGACTGTAAGAAACCATCATACATAATTTAAAATTGCATTTCCTTTATCAAATTATGACCAGATACATAACAAATATAAACCCTTAATTGTATAATTTAAAAAATTATGTGTTTCTTTTATTTTACTGGTTATAAATATGAGAATATATAAACTTTTTTATTGGGCATCTTTTATTGTTTTTTGAAAGCCCATTAAAGCACCATTTTGTTGTAGTAATAACTTTTAAAATACTTTTAATTTTTCCATAAGCTAATAAATATTATTTACTTACATAAATAGAATAAAACTTGAAAAAATAGAAAAAAAGAATATAAAGTAACACTATCAGTCAATAAAATTTAGTTCATTTCTGGCAGGTTTTCTTTTTAAAGTGATGATAACAATAATAAAACATTTTGTTTAAGAAAAAGTTTAATATTGTTTTTTTATTATCTTTTGTCTTCATTTGTTAATATTTAATTTTTAAATCATTTTAGCCTGTACCTCTGGATATCAGCCAGAGCTTCAGCAACAAGCATTAAAGGTTTGCGAACATAGTGTCTGAGATTTGGCTGAAGTAATGGCAGACAAAGGTTCCACTGTGTGACACAGCCAGCCTGGATCACATTGGGGTTGCCAGATCTGATAGCATTCATGATAGCTTCCTCACATCGTTTAATAGCTTGGAGTCGAACCTACAACATAAAACAAATACTGGACCCTGACTAATCAGAAATTCATTATCAATGAATTAAAGAAAAACTTCAAACTTTAAAAGTAAATGTTTTTTTTTTCAGTTTTTCTGTGAAGTTCTGTTAAACTTATATCATTAAAAACATTTTGAGTACTTAGAGCACAAATGTAATATACTTTTTTATGTCATTTAATTAGACAACAGCAATGCCCTCACTACTGACAAAGAATATAGTCCACAATGAAGCAAAAAAATAACCATGACTGACAAAGAACCTAATTTTCCAGATTACTTTAAACCATTTAAATTTGATTTTCTTACAAACAGAAAAATGGACCTCTCCTAGTTCTCCTTTAAGATTCTGATATTTTCTATGAGATAAGAATTTACTACAAATAATAATTTCTATTTGAGTACTAAGTTAATACCAACTACAAGCTGTAAATTATAATTATTTACATAAACATGGTGAATGCAGTGTATTTTCTCACTCAGTTAATATTAGTATGACATAATGAGCTATAAAATAAATAGACTGTTGGAGCTGTCAGTTGTTAAAGTATAATGTCTTGTCAGTAATGGAGTATTTCAAACAAACCTCAACCACTGACTTCTGGTAAGACTCTTGTTTGTCACCTAATGACCGGATCATCAGTTCACACTGAACAAACTCAAGCTCCAGATAGAAACTTGGTTCCTGTAAAACAAAATGTATTAAACTGATTATATACAGAAACATGATATAACACTGGTTTTAAAGAAAAAAGAAATAGTTTAAATTTTCAAAAAAATGTAGCAAGAATACTATATTAATAATATTACCTAAATATTAATAATTATGTAAGTAATATAAGAATTATTGTTAGCATAATTATGTTTTTGTTTTGACTTTTTATAGATATTTTTTGTCAGTGCATATATTAGTTCCACTAGTAGTTTTTCGTATTATTATTATTATTTACAAAGAATATAGTTGGAAATTATCTTCACCTTTATCACACATGTTCTGGTACTTTCTATGCAGGATTCAGCCAGATCAGCAAAATCCAACTGCAAACAGAACCTTGCTAGCTCCAACAACAAGTAACACCTAAAATGTAAATTAAAAGATTATTGTATTAATAATAATAATACCAAAATAATTATTGTTTCAAATTTTACTTCGTTTTGTTCATCAAAGTCTATAATAAAATGCTAAATGAAATTTATATTCAATTAGATTATTATGTATAATTAATAATTTCAAATAAATAGTCATTTGTAAGAAAAATCTAATTCTGACAAGAAAATACTTACTTTATTTTTATGCTATAATTAACATTATAGATAACAAATTTCTTCTTAAAGTTCAAAGAGAAATAATGCATACCCAAATGCATTCTAGCACACACATACACACATACTTATACAAGAACCAGATTTAAAACAATTAACAAACACAAAAACCTTTTATTTGCAGCTGTTGAATGTAAAATGCACTGATAACAAAAATAACACAAATTAAACAGTTTGAGATTATATTCTAAAAACACAATATTCAAAATTCATCCTAACAGCGAAGTAGAGTAAGCACATATACAAAGACATTGTGAGTGTAAAGCTTAGTAAATTCCACGCCATGAAGTGTAAAGTTATGAAAAGCTAGTGCAAAAAACAGACAAAAAGAAATACACTCCAGGACAGAATTTATTAAAAAAAAAAACATGCATAAAATACACCAAAAGATCAAACACAATCCAAATCATAAAGTTTGGCTACAAAAAACAAATTCCAAAGAAAAGATATTAGAACTTCCATATGACATTCAATCCAAAAATTAAGACAAGTTAACACTGGAAAGCATTTTTTAAAAACATTTATTTATATTTAATTACACTGTCCAGTGGTACAAATTTTAAAGAAATGAAATGAATGAATAATATTTATTGACTTATTTTACAATTTACTGTTGTTAGATCAAGACATATGTTTCTTGTATTATAATAATAATAAGAAGAAAGAAAACAGGTGGTGTCAATCCACAGGTTATTCTTATCAATTAAATAGTAATGTTGCACCTTCCCACTGACAAGAAAACACAACCTTTATCAGTCTTGAAAACTTGCTGGATTGGGAAGTAGATCTTGACAGACTTAAAAACCAATTTTAACCATTAATAGAACAAAATTCACACAGAATGTTAAACAAGCATCCCATATTAAAATATCTGTAAAGCTTGATAGAAACCTGATAAGCAAAGATCAGTGTTTTAGCACAATATGGAGAAGCATATTTCAAAGTGAAAATATTTAACTGCAAAAAGCACAGTTTTTTGTGTGGATGAAATTCAGGCCAATCGTGACAGGTGCAGAGCCAATACTCACTTGTCATCACTATCAGCAGCAAGTTTCTTGCCTCCAGTTGGGGTGGGGGTCCGACGACCTCCGCCTTTACTGGGACTTTTCCTACAAGATGATTTCTTTATACTAACTACAGTCTAACAGGCCAGTTACACTCATACGCTGTTAGTTCACATTAAAACTAAAGTCCTGAGCACTGGTGAATAACAGAATATTTAAATCATAACAAAAATAATAATAATAAAAAATAATAATAAAAATAACGATAAACCTCAGCAGACAAAACTTTTTAAATACAGGAAATTTACAATTTTTATTATTATTAATTTTTTAATATTTAACCTTAACACATTATAGGCTTTCTAAGTTTCTAAAAAAAAGTGAAGACATAAAACTGTGTTATTATTATTATTTTTTTTTTTTTTTTGCTTTGTTAAAATGAGTCCAAAATAATGTTTTGATGGAACGCAATTAAAAAAAGTCATTTATAATTAATATCAATGTGAGAAATCTCTGCTGTAATGCATTTGCAATTACTCTGTATATTCAGTTTTCTTGTTATTAATGCAGTGATTTAGGATCAGTCAGTTCCAGGAGGTTACTGTTTATCAAATATCTTGGTACATGCTTCCCTGGTGTGTGTGGGAAAATCCTCATAAAACATTATCTGCTGCTAGCTGGAAAGAACAGCCCATGCAGTAGGTGTCCTTTTTCTCATATTATTATTATACGGTTTCATGATTAACACTTAACTCTACAATCTGTAGCAGTCTCTATATTGGCCAAACATACTGCAGCAGTATCCCAAATGACTGATAAAAAAGTATTGCAGTGATAGAAATTCCTTTTTTTTTCTCTCTTTTTTTTTTTGAATGATTCATGATTTTACAAACTAAATAAATTCAGGTGCAAAACTGTGGGTTTTGATACTTCAGTGCCAGGGCTGAGCTGTTTGTCATTATATTTGTCAGAGTTTAAAGGTAAATAATAATTTTTAAAAATATATTTTGCTAAATATTAATTTATTCTAACAATTTTTAAATTTGTTTTTTCACATATAATATTAAAACGTTGAGATATTGTTTTCTTTTTAGAAAAAACTTTCTTATCTATCTATGCTACATCATCTACTTAAGCTTTATAGTAAGATCTGCTGAGCATTGTTTAAGTTAGCTAAATACCTAATTTCTCTAAACTTAAAGGTATATGCTTTCTCATTCTGTAAGCAAAGATAACAAATATATGATGCCTCTAATTGTCATGTTTTTTTTTAAAAGAATTATTTAAATAGAAAGTAAATATATAAATTAAAAAATCCTAAATTCACTGTTTGTTGTGATATCTGTTTTGGATGTGGAATGTATGGTCAAGGCTTGTAAAATGTTTTACAAAGTGAATTCAATTGGAGATAACCTCAAAAAGTAGCAAAATTTGTTTTCTATACATTTTTCTTATTGTATGTTATCCAAAACTTTTTGGTAACTATACAACCAAGTTTTGTTAAAATAATATGAGTGTTCGTTCATAGCCTGAATACTTTTTTTTTAATATAGAAAACAATTTTTAAACTGGTTTTAAAATTACTGGCAATATGATGGAATGATAAAACTTCTAGATTATTTTAATAATCTACTTCTGTTTAATCTTTATTTATAAAAGTCCCTGAAAAGCAGTTACTGAATCCAGTCTGAAGCCTACAAAACTGAATATGCTCCAGCATAACTATTTGAGACTGAACTTCAAACTTTTTGCAAGCATAGTTAAGTATGGTACGATAAACCTGCCTAAAAATTGATCTTTCTTTTAATAACCAATAAATAAAACATCTCTTGGCAGATTTATCCTTCTAAATCAAATGTCAGATAAACAAACCTTTTTTCAGTGGGTATGGATGGTACTGTTTCCTCCTCTTTGACGCCTCCTGTCGGTGAGCTGGCTGGTGAACGATTCCGCGTACCATGCTTTGTATCAGGACGTGACGGTGGACGTTCGCGTCTGCTTGAAGGGGTGTGTGAGACACCCATCTGGTTCAGTATGCTCTGAATCTCAGAGTACTGTACTCTGTTTTCACCTCTGTCTGCAGCCCTGTAACATTAGCATCATATCAAACTATAACAAATGTTTTACTTTTAACTAACAACGCACCATCAGTTATGTTGTACGTTTACAGTAATTGTCAAAGCAATAAATGATAACAGCAACAGATTCAGTTATAATTTCACACTGATGCATTTTCAAGTCTGCTTGATATTCTTTGTGGACCTACAACATTAACATGATATCAGTAATAAAAAATATGTTTCACTTTTAACATACAACTCAGTATCATTTATGTTGCATGTATAATTATTTTTCTTTGTCATAAATGATAATAGCAATAATCGTAGTTCTAATTTCAAGTCTGCTTGGTGTTCTTTGCAAACCTGAAAATATAACAAATATTTCAGTTTTAAGCAGCATTTCAGTACTGATTAGGCTATATGTATACAATTATTCTGATTGCAATAAATGATAGTTGCAACAGGTTTAGTTACAATTTCAGACTGATTTGTTTTTGAGTCTGCTTGGTGTTCTCTGCAGACCTGTAACATTAACATATTTTAACTGACATGTCAATACCAATCACTCTGAACACCTATGTATATAATTATATAGGACTGCAATAAATATTAACAGAAAAAAGTTTAGTTCTAAATTCTTATCAATGCATTTTTAAATATGCTTAGTGTAAAAACAAATTTGTACATTTCTATGCATTAGTAAGGAGATGCACTATTGACAGCAAATAGTTATGAAGTATTAATTTCACACGCCCACCAGCTGAATGAACAGTATTAATGATGAAACAATATGAACAACTGTTAACAACATTACTTCCAATACCTTAAAATTCAGAGCATGAATTACAGTATATGGGGCACTATATAAATGCATATATTATTATTATTATTATTATTATTAGCATCATCTTATAAAAGAATGATGACACCATATTCTTATGCATACATGTAGGAAAAAGAAAGTTATGATGATTCAAAATAAAAATGGAAGAAGCTGTGTTGGTAACAAGCTGCAATGCAGCTGGTGGAAAGACGATCATGGAGGACTCTTTCTTCCACCCAGTGTTCACAAAGAAAATTAACTAAGAGACAGTTCTTGGTAGCAATACAGACCTATAAATAAAGTGGGAAATAGCTTACACTTTGAGTTTGCAGATTTTGCAGTAGATATTCAACTCAGCTGATCCTTTGACATCCTTGGTATACCTGGATGAATCCAGTAGCTGATGATGAACCTGAAATAAAGTTTTTTGAAAATGTAACATTAAAAAGCTCTTTTGGATTCTATTCTGATTTTAACAAAATAAAAAATGAAAAAATGAAAAACAAAATGATAATAATCTTTACAAATAACATTGTTTCATAGCAATTTCAAAGATCTTTGCAAAAAAATAATGAAAGTTTCTCTTTTCTTGTTTTCAATGCAGTTAATTTGATAATATCAAAATACTGTTTAATAATACACCGAATATTTATGTAGATGTGAAAAGAACATGCTAATGCTTTCATGCAACAACAGGACACAATAGCTACACAATGGTGATGATATATGATTACAGACGTTGATAAAATGTACTGAGAATTGTTACCATCAATCCAAACAAATGTTTGTACAGACTGGGTACGTATTGCCTGATGAAGTATGAAGCAGCTACGCAGACGTTCGATGCATCACTTGATCTTCCTGCATCAAGGTGACATTCTATTAAGGCTCTGAAGAAATAAAATTTCAGATATGAGAAAAGCTGTTCACACAGCTAACAAATAATATATAATTTCATTAATCAGAGGTTAACCATTAATAAATATGTTTTGTTATGGAATTACAGATATTTACCTAAAAAAATTCAAGTTTTACAGAGCCAATACATATATATTTTGTTTTTACAAGTTTTGTTATAAAAAAAAGAATTAATATTAATAAAATAAAAATAAATGCAGAAAACTTTCAAATTTATTCAAGTTCTCACAGTTTAAAAATTTTTCCAATTTTAAAATGTTCAAGCTAGTTTATTAATTATCTTATACAATTTTTAAATTTGAGTCATTTACTTTTACCATCACTTTAATGCACTCACCATTATGTTTAACATTTATTTTAACATGTTTACTTCCATATATTTTAGTTTATTAGTTTAGACTGTAAAGCACCCTGGAACTTACTCAGTATGGAAAAGGTGCTATATGAATATGATATAATAATAATAATAATAATAAAGAGTTATTGTAATAACTAACATCATGAGTTGAGCTCTCCATTCATAATCTTTGTCATCTATGTCTTCGAGAGCTTTCACCACTTGGTGCAGACTTTGGGCAAGGTACTGGCGGAAGTTTGGTTTCAGAAAGGGCCTGCAGAACTGCCAGTACAACACAGAGGCATTGTATACTAGGAAATGGTAACTGAAAAATATATATTCTTAAAAGTTGTAAATGCATAGTCTCTTAAATTAAATTATGTAAACCAAAAGATTATACAGTTTTCTTTTTTTGCCTTTCTTTACTTTTTATTTTTATATTTTATTTATTTTTTTTTTTTTTTTTTTTTTTTTTTTTTTTTTTTTTTTTTTTTTTTTTTTTTTTTTTTTTTTATTTTTTTATTTTTTTTTTTTTTTTTTTTTTTATGAGAAGTCAATAAAAGGAAAAAAAATTAACTGAATATAAATTAATTGCAAAATATATATTTTTAAATAAATATTACCTTTGAACCTCCTTGGCTAATGAAATAGCTTTAACTAGATATACAACAGCCTTTTCCAGCTGTTCCTATGAAACAATTAAAAATATACATATATTTTAGAAATGCTATCTTCAAATTATGGCTATGTTATATTAACCAATCTATTTTTCAAAATATTTAATAAAAAAATTCCAACTCTATCAGTAGTAAAAATGAAAAATATTTCTAATAAAATATATTTTTTTTAAATTCCTATTTAACCTTGATAAAAAAAAAAGAAGCTTCAAATCATTCCCAGAACACTGATAGAGATATAGTAGGCTTTACAGATATAGATGACATTCTAATAAATGGGTTTACTCAAGCAAAAATTTGATGAAATTATGTACACTCAGAAATAGTAGATTATATAATTATATAACTAACTGACAGTTTTAATTATCATAACTGTAAATGAAACTCACTGGACTGTCTGCATTTTGTGGTGCCAGGAGCTGGGCCTGACACAAGTAAGCTCGACAGAGAAACTGGTTTTTAGGTGGTGGCTTCATGAAGAACATCTTCAGGCATTCTTTTGATATTTCCACCTCTCCATTCTGAAATGAACAATTTTTTTTTAGAAATACTATAATAAATTATATTTTTATTTAATAAAACATACTTTTTCTATTAGTAAATTAAAAATAAAATTATCAAAATATTATTTTCAAGTGGGGAAATGAGATAATTTTAAAATAATAAAATATATGTTCTAAATATGAATAAACATCATTCTTGTAAAACTACAATGCTTTACTTTATAAAATATCTGTAAGAATTTAAAATAAAAATTATTGTGTGTGTATGTGTGTGTATGATTGTGTGTGTGTGTGTGTGTGTGTGTGTGTGTGTTCATATAATGATGTAATAAAGTCTTACTCTGAAAGCAATCTCTGCACAAAGAACATACAGGTCAACTCCAAAAGGTTCAGGTGCATCAACAGCTGGCCGTGTTTCAGCAACTTTTCTTAGAAGTTTGTAAGCATTTGACAATGGAGGGTTTCTCTGGGATCCTGAAAAATAATTTCATTTATTTTGTAAATTAATATAATTCATATATTTGAATGCTTCTTTTTATACCTATCAAAAGCAATACAATTTTTTAATTTATTATTATTTTTTAAAAACGAATAACTTCAATTCTACAATTGTTTATTTAACATAATATATATGTATCATATATTATGAAATGATTATTTATCTTTAGTATTTATATATTTCAATTAAAACTGTGTAACAAAGAATAAAATTGATAACAAATTAAAAAATAGTGAATAAAATAAGTTTAATGATCATTATAAGCAATACAATATTCAGATGTTATTGTGGGTGTTTTTTTTTTTTTGGTGTCAGATATTTCAGATATTTTTCTTTCTTTCTTTATGTTGTAACTATGTTAAAGGATAAATTATATAAAATATATTTTAATATGCAACTTAAGTCACCCCAAAAGGATCTGTCATGATTTTAACTATACAAAAATATCAATACAGATCTTTTATCTACCATGTGCAAGTAAATTCCGAAAATATATCACTTCCGAAAACACCTGCAAACAAATGGAAAATATTGTATGTCATTTTTTCATATTACCTGTAAACTTTTCAGCAGAACTGAGCAAACTTCGAATACTGCTATCCATGACAACGTTATACAGAATCCAAAAAGTGTACCACTACATGCAGATTTTAATTAAACATAACAAATACTTGCAAGCGTCTGTAAAGTCATGGATCATTTGGTGACAAACGTTAACGGATACCGTAATCCTTAGAAATATATATATAATCAATTACAAAATAATAAGGTGAAAACTTATTTAGAAAATTACTTTAAATTTTTATTAAATTGTTTTCAGTGTACTACTATGACCATGTATTTGTTTTTATTTGAAATGAATTCATATCTGAGCCAATATTCTTCCGCAGACATTAATATGTGATAAGTCTAGCCATAGCAACCGCAGGTGCGCTCGTCCCAGAATGCTTTGGCTTTGTCAGTCCTAACTTTACTTCCTTCAACATATGTGTTTTTAATAGGATATAGCTTTTATTTTATGTTGTACGAGTTAGGTTTACAGAAGAAACTCAAAACAACGATATATAATATGTATATCGCGTCGATATTTCTTTCATTTTTAAATGACAACAGCATCAGTCTTGCAATTTTTTTGAACAACTGGATTTAAGAGTTTAAAGTTCATTATTATTTATTTATTATGTGACAGTTTTCGTATATTTATTATTTGATTTGCATGTCGCTTTTGGGGTGATAATAAAAATGGCAAGCTCGAATTCTGCAAGTGCAAAAAGTAGGACAAGTTCATTAGGTTCTGCTGGTTCAAGAGGCTCTCGAACACCACCAAACAGTGCTGGCAAGAAGGCGGCGAACTGTCAACAAAAACCGTCCGACAGGCTAACAAAATCGTCAAGACCATCAGATCGACTGAACCCTAAGACCGTTGATCATGTATGTTTAAAATTTCGAAATATTTCTGTTGCACAGAATAAGTTAGTTGATGACAACATTAACAATAATATTTTTATATGTAATTAAAATGTTTTGTTTATTTATTTCTTTATTTTTTTTAAATAATATCTTAAAGATAAACAACAAATAATAATAATATTAATAATATTGATTATTATTTTTTTTTTTTTTCAGTTTAGTAAATCAAAAGAACTGTCAGCTTTTGCATCAGTTTATTCCAATGGTGGCATACCATGTAGGTGAGTTTTTATATTTATTTGTCTTATTTTTTTTATGTTTCATGTTGCTCTGCATGAATGCTGTTTAAGTGAATATTTAATTAGGCTAAAAATACTGCATTGATTTAACATATACTTATGGAATTAATTATTTAGTAGCTCAGAAATGGGTTTTATGATATTTTTAAAATTTAATAATTTTAATATTTTATAATTATAGAATATGTTTGTTTATTTTATTATTATTGTTGTTGTTGTTGTTGTTGTTATTATTATTACAATTTATATATATATTTTGAATGCAGATTAGTACATGGCAGTGTAAAGCATAAAATAGCCTGGGATACTAGTCCAGAATTGGTTCCCTTTGATCCAGTATTAGTCACACTAGCAGAAGTAAGTTCAGTTTTATTTCACATTTTACATTAATCTTTTTTTCTTCTTTTCTTTTTAAATATTTAATAAAGGTTTCTAGTATGGCTTTAAAATATTTTCCATAAATATATATATATATATATATATAATGATATATATCATACCCAATATTTTACATAAAAGAATTCTTATTTAGAAAATAGAATTTTCATTTTAGATAATATAATTATTATTCAAAGTTAATAACTGAAATAAAATAATGTATACATCTGTGTGTGTGTCTCTGTGTGTGTGTGTAAGTCTCTGTATATATTTGTGTGTGTGTGTGTGTGTGTGTGTAAAACTGCAACTGTGTTTATGACTAGACTGCTTCAAAATACTGTGAACTTCAAAATAATGTTTTAAATAACTTTTTATAGGGACTAAGGGAAACAGTGCATCCATACATGTTTGTATCTTGCACAGGATTTAAAGAACTACTGGAATCTCCGAGAGCAAGAGACAAAACCATTCCTTTGTTACCAAAACTTGTTCCACAAGTCAGAGCTGCTCTGGTAAATTATATATATATATTTATATTTATATTTGATTTTTCTGTCATATTTATTTAACAGTTTTTTAATATTAGTGGTTAATAGGTATAAATATATATTGTTAACATTGTTTTTATTTTGATAACACACACACACACACACACACACACACAAAAAATACTGTAAATATATATTGATAAGAAAATCTGTTTTCACTATTCCACAACTTATTGAAACCTTCTCCTAAATGGGAAATCATATACTGTCTGAACTTTTGATAAATCAATTAAAGAATATACTGTGAGATATTATAAATATATTATGAATCTCTGAAATATAACCCAACAAGAGTTGTTATTTCTCCAACTGTGTATGGCTGAAGTCAGTGTGTTATCAACTGAACAACAGCCAGTTTTTAAAGTTTTAGTTCATTACTTTCAACAGTTTCAGTTCTTATTATATGTATGTAATAGAGATAGTGGCAAGAGGCATTGCTTGAAAACTTATTTGTAAAAATTGTATACAGTTAATACTGAGAATCAAACAAACATTCATTTCCCTGCTCAATAACTTATTATGATCCTGTAGAACATACTCCTTATCCATTAATTAATACTAACCAAAATAAAATTACTACAATACTGTTAATCATGTTCCAATAAAAGTAAGTAATCTTTTCTAGTTAAAACTGGTGATTTTGACATTTTAATCTTTTCCTGCTTGTATGCTCATTTAGTATTTATTTATTTTGTTTATGATTGTTTATTTTTAGGCTCATTCTGATGCAGGTGTTTTTGAAAGAGGTCTCAATGCTCTTGTTCAGCTTAGTGATGTGGTAGGACCTGCACTGAATCCATACTTGAAAACTCTGCTCATGTCTGTGAGTTATCAAAGAAAAATTATCAAAACACTTCATGTTGCTGACAAGAACATTAGTTTTTATTTGTATTTAGCTTCAGCTTTTAAACTCTTTTAAGTATAAACTCAAGGCCCCCAAATTTAATAATAACTGATTGTGTTGAGATCTTTTTTTTTAAACTCGAGATCAGCCTTTACTAATAATAAAGTATAACATCATATAAAAGGCTCTTTTGTGTATACTTGTTAATAATTTTTTGTTATTTATTAATTTTATTTTTTTAATAAATTCAGGGTTCTTTAGTCTGTGCTTTTAGCATTGTTCCAAACATCTTTTTTGCTTTTTTTTAAAGTTATCAAAACGAATGATGGAGAAGACATTCAAGGAGAAGGGAACAGAAGCTCTACAGAGATTGGAACAAAATGGAGGAAAGGTAATTTTCTTTTAAATAAAATGAAAAAATATTTCCTTTGTAAACAGTTTTATCTACCACTATCTATAATTTGTTCACAAACTGTTTTATAGTGTTTTCAAAATTAATTTTTACTGTAATGATATATTAAGCAAAATTTGTATGTGAAAATTAATTTTTGAGTAGGTGTTAAATCTTTATTTTTACAATAAATATGTTTAATTTTTTTGATTTTTTTTTATAGTAAATATTTAAAAACATTTTTTTTTTAATAATATATTTTATATATTTTAAAAAAATTAATTGATCAGCAGCTTTTGACCATTATAATTATAACCGTTACCCTTTATCTTGCAGGAAGTATGTGTTGTTATCAAACTTAAGGTGCCTACATACAGCTCCATATATGGATAATATATGAACCAGTAAAAAATATAAGTTATTACTATCAAACTGTTGATAATTCAACTGAATCACTTCAGTGATTCAAAGAACAAATATGATTAATGTTACTGATCCAACAAAACAAAGTATCAAGATTTAATGTATGCAGTGAACCAGAACTGTTATGTGGTTATCTACTTCATTGAGCAGGAAAGATAATAATGCACTGTATTCCAGAGTTCAGCTGTAAGAATGAGGGTTTTTTGGGGTTGTTATTTTTTCTGTTGTGAACATTAGCCAAGGGTTGCTCCAGATCTAAGGATCGAACAACAAGAGATGGCAGTGTACTGATCCATGTAATATTCCAGACAGAAGAAAAGCTGGCTTAATTATTGCTGCCTCAGTGTGGTGCGGCTAATCCAGTATCAGTGATACATAAGTTTTATTAAAATATCATGTTACATTGTTATATGTGTTACAGAAATCCCTACCACAGAAGGTACAACTGTAGTAAACACATAATTTATTCTTAAATAAGGTATATCTTAATTATCACCTTTTTAATTTTTTTTAATTTTTTTTTTTATTTATTTATTTTTTCTTTTTTTTGAGCTATTATCATGTGTTATCCAGAGATAACTTTGTAATAATACCTTATGATTTATAAATTTTGTCTGAACTGTGTATATTCATATAAAATTAGTTTTTTCACTAGTTTTGTACTTTTATAAAACCATGTTATAATATGAAGACTAATTTTTAGTTCAGACGTTTTTGATGATAATTCTTTTCTGTTTTTATTATTGACATTATTGTTTTTTCTCAATGGATAATGATTCAGAATCCTGAGTGGACATTATCTGATGGAAATATTTCTACTACTGGCATGTGTTAATGATGGGAATAACAGTATGATGTAGTTTTGATGATTGCTGTTTAACATTTAAAGTATAATTTGTCTCTTCAAAAGTTTAATGCCTTACTTTTAACAAAGTCCATTTTATGAAATATTTTAATTATTTTTTTGAATTTAATCAAATGTTATTTATGTGTAAAAATAAATATCTTTCATCTGCCCTTTTTCATAGATTAAAATAATTATTTATTTAAAATACAGAAAAATGTGAAGTTGATAATATTGTAGAGTTGAAATATTAAGTATTTGTACTTGATTTTTGGTGACATTATAAGAGTAAAATAATTTAAAAAATGATTTAATTATACTCTTTAGAAATTATAAATATGTTTAATTCAAGTATTGAAACTGTGGGAAACAGACAAGACAAAAATTATTCTGGAAGGAAATGTTTGGAAGATGTCTGTGCATTCCTTATTAGCTATTTTTTCCATGATTTAGTAACTCTTTTTTGTAGTTTTCATCCTAATGCTTTAAAGTAGAACATACAATTCTGCAACTACAAAAGTTTACACTTCTATGACAGTTTTATAAGTATATTTATTTTAAATATGAATATCTTTATAAAGTTATAACTATTTTTTTATTTTTTATTTTTTTTATTTGATACATGTTTATTGAAACATTAAGTAAGCTCTTTTAATTTATTACTTTGTTTTACTTCTACCAGTTCTGTGCCTGCCTTGATTTATATTTCTTCACTGAAGTAATGTAAACAATGAACTTAAATACTTTAAATAATATAAGTTATTGTGATATAAATATATATATATATAAAATGACTGATTTTGTTTTATTTTGTTTTTCATAAATCACTATTAAAAAAAAATTAATAAGAAAAAAAAGAAAAATGTAAAATATTTTATGAAGATATGGAGAAGTAACAATCCAAGGTATAGGTCTTAATCTGATTATAAGTGCTGTTAAGAAAATCAAACTGGATAGGCAACAAGGTGCTTGTCCTTTTATGTAGATATCAAATTCACAGTGTAGGTTAGTCTTAGTACAGGATATACAATAAATGAGTTTAAATTGGATTTAATTTAGATGTTCTGAAGTTTTTATCAAGTTATAAACAAAATTCTGATGTGGTAAAATCTTATACAACTTTATTTAACTGGTTGCTTTAATAAAATGCATTTATAAAGTTTATGACAGAATTAATAATTTTTTAATATTATTAGTTTAAAATGTTTTGATGGCTTGCTATCTGGAAACCCTAACACTGATATACAAATATAAACGATTTTTTTTTTTTTTTTTTCATCGTAATTATTATTTATTTATTTATTTTATCTGGAATTTAGATTAAATTGGAGTGGAAAAGTCACAGAAAAGGTCATCTAGTTTCATTTTTTTAGAATTACAATTACTTTTCTTTTAAGCAACACATCCAAACATTATTTATAAAAATATATATTAAATAACTAACCACTTTTTAAATATTTAACATCTAAGAACTGAAATACAGAATTACACGACTTAGGCTATCCTTAATAGATAGCTCTTGGGACATAAAATAACTCATTTGTATTCACAAACCATGATGCTTTATTGTGAAAAAAGAAAAATACAAAAATAAATTTAATAAAAGCAAAAAAGTATGATAACGAAAATAAAGAGTAACATGCAAACACAACAACTGTTTTATGCTACATACAAATAAAGGTTGCTGTTCCTGTATCCAAAATTAAAACAGCTGAAACTTTGGTTTGGAAGAGCTTAGAACAACATATAATTTCTGGATTCTTTAGTAAACACAAGCTTTGTATCATGCATAGAATTATTAAAAATATATAAAACTAACCAAAGATTATAAACTTTTTATGAACTTTATAAACTTTATATTATTCCGAAAGCAGAAACATTCTGATACTCGAAACACTTCCACATTCGGGTATTTGAGCTAGGAGATACTCAGTCTGCAATGGATTTTAATATTCAGTCTGACACTTCAGTTAATTAGCTAACTTAATCAGATACACAAACTTTTCTGTCAACAACATAATTTAAAGAAAATAGAAAAGCAATTCACATCAAAACTCATGCACAAAAAAAAAAAATCCCTCAAAACGACTTTTTCATAATAGACAAAATGTAAAGTACTTGGAAATTACAAGGGATGTACTTCCTGAATTATGTTGAACTAATTTCCTAATTTGAAAGTTTCTATTCTTAACAAATGAATAAATGATGTACATACAGCTAGTATACTTCCTGAATTATGTTAAAATAATTTCCTAATTTGAAAGTTTCTATTTTTAACTTAACAAATAACAACAAAAAATTAAAAAAAATAATAAATTTAAAAATAAATAAATAAAATATTGCTAAACTACTTCAAACACCCGTGAAGCTGAACATTTAATATTTATATGATGTGACAGACATTTAAAATAACAGAGAAACAATAAAATTTCTAGAATAATTATTTAAACTTCAACAGTTTTACTCTTGGTTTCTAAACTATTTTGATTTCAGTGAAAGTAACACCTTCCAGTTGGAAACAATAATAATTTTTCAGTTCCCATAAGTTTAATCTTGGGTGACACATATTTCTTTTACCTTTTTCGTTTTTAAATTATTTATTTATTGTTGTTTATTGATTTATTTTATTTTTGGACTATTCATATAAAATTAATCATTTACAAGTATAATGTTCTGATCATTTCTACAACTTAATGAAAAAAAAAAATTATATTTGGGATACAAAAATGTTCTTTCTCAGAATAATTTCCACATAAAAAAGAAAAAGAATGAACAGAAAATAGTTTAACAGATCAAAAAAATACAACAACATGGATGCACCAAACATTTTTGTTCAGTTCAACAATTTAAACATTAGATTTAAATTTCTCTTTTCCTTTTCTTTTATCTTTCATAGATGATTTTTCTGTTAATCTTCAAGATTTGTGTGTGTGTGTGTGTGTGTGTGTGTGTGTGTGTGTGTGTGTGTGTACATATATGTATGTAGTGATGGAAGTCAGTTCTCCTCAGTTCAAATGAACCTGTTCTTGGAAATTTATGAGATCAATGAATCATTTGTTAATAATCAATAACCAACATAACACTATAGATAGATATACATGTATATACATGGATACATCTTCATATCACACTTTCACTAAGCACAGTCTTCTCAGAGTTAATATAACCACATTTGGGAAAATATTTCACTTGGTGAACATGCTGTTATAGTCCTACCACTGTGTATGTATGTATGTATGTATGTATGTATACATACATACATACACAGTGGTAGGACTATATAACAGCATGTTGTTGGTCCTGATATAGAGCCAAATTTTGATCTTGGGTTGCCACATGCCACAGTTCACCAAGTGAAATATGTATATAAATATGAATATTTCTGGCATCACAAGTGTCTCAAAAAGCAGTGTTACAAAAACATTGAATACTACCACAATTATGTGTTGGTACATTACTAGACTTATTTTGACAAGTTAATTATTTAATTTTGATAAATTGGTATTATTAACCATTTAAAGTATTTTATGAAACCAAATTTAGTCCAGAGTTAAATTTAACTTTCCTATATTTTATCAGCATACATAGTTTATCATACGAACAGGTGGGATTTAAAACACCAAGCAATTGAATTTTATTTTATGTCTCTGCTGTGAGTTTAATTGTGATAGTATGTTTTAGCCATTGTTTTTGGTATTATTCTAAGACATCACAATTACTTTTTTTTGTGTTATCATATTTTAGACTGTTTTGGGGTTTCTGAAAGTCTTTGTTCTGTTTTCACTGAAAGTGCCTTTTCATTTTCTGCTAAAATAGTTCTTATTGTTTTTGACCTCTTGCTAATCTTTCGTTTGATAGGTGTAAGAGTTTCTTTTGAAATGTTTTTGCTGTCTGACTTCGGAAGTGATTTTCTCTTTTGGGAATTATTTATTTCATTATTACATTTGTCTTTTACCAAAACTGGCTCCATCATATCAACTTCTCTAGTTGTGATCAGATGTTCTGGGGTGTCGTTCATCTGATTATTTGTAATATCTTCAAACATTGATACATTTTTCACACACACTGACTGGGTAGTATCTTCTTGTTGACTAGAAAATGAAAGATCCTCTTTAACACTGAAGGGATTTAGACTGTCAGTTACTGTCTGAGATGTAGAAGACATTATATCAGCACTCATCAGTATTTCAGTATTTTTAATGAGTTGTTTTTCTTCTTCTTGTTGTCCTAGTACATGATGTTCTGAAAAATCAGACAACAGTTCAATGCAATGATCAAGTAACTTGTCATCGGGACATTGGTCACATGTTTGGCTTGATATGTCTTCAGAAATTTTGTGCTGTGAAAACTGTTGAGGATGAATGTTAGCAGCTTGTCCATTATTGGTTTCTATTAAAGATGTATCTGCAGTATCAGTTTTACTACAGCCTTCTTTAGGGGAATCCACAGCTTGAGGCCTAGTACACAGCAGTGCACGACAAACAAGTTTACCAGTTACTTTTAGAAACTTGTGAATGTTTTCCAAATCTGCTTCCTTTGTGCCTAAAAATTAGAATGTTTAAATAAATCAGGGTAATGACAACACATCTAAAATACGGCCTTGATATGTGTACTATTTTCAACATCACATTTTTGAGTTCATTTGTAATTATGAACTGTTTAATTTATAAGATAACGCTTTGCATTTTCTAAATTAAAATGTGGAAAAATCATATTTATTGAAATGGATCACATATTAAAAAGAGAGGGTGGAGAAAGAAAAAATAAATCCACAGAAAAGTGAAACCTTTTTTCATCAACATTTGTTTGATGGATGCATCAAGGCTGAGGTGAAACTGCAGCCTGTCTTCATTTACCAAGTTTGTAATGTTGATCATGGGTAGCAGTTGTTTGAACACTGTAACCAGCTGTGGATCTCTGAAATAGATTTTTTTTTTAATACTGAGGTTTACTAACACCAGATTTTTAAAAAATGCCTCCTATTTATTTATTTATTTATTTATTATTTTTTGTGGCCATTTTGTTATTTAGTTATTTTCTTATTTATTAGTAGTAGTAGTGCCAGTAGTGTTATAAATATTGTAATATATATATTTTTATAACTGTATTTTCATTCTTAACAGTGTGAAAATAAAACATGTAAGAAAAGTTTAAATAATACTTATCTGATATTTTTTCACAACAATCAGTTCTAATTGGAGTGGTATAAAATCCACATTTTATCACACTTTGAAATTAATACTTACTTGGAATAAGAAATGCCCTGAATTTTAGCTTTTTCTTGACCTGCACCAACCTGCATTTGTTCCACTTGAGAATTTTTATCATTTCCTCCTATACATGGTGTATTTTCTCTTTCAGAATTGCTTCTTGAGTTCTTTAATTCTTTTATTCCTGGTGCCATATGGCATAACTCTGAACATTTACAGTCTGTCACTTTTTCACTGTTGTTAGATAGAGTATCTTTTTGACTGCTAGAAAACAGAGTTGTCTGTTCATTTGATGTTAGTGATTCAATATGTTCACAGGTTTCATTTGAAGACACTTTGTCAGCAGTATTTACAGAAGAATCTTTGCTGGCATTAAGGCAATCTGTAGCAGCAAGTTGATTATTGGGTTTTATTTCCAAATCTCCTTCCCCATTCTGAGTGTTAACATGAGCTATGTCTTTCACAGTCAGATTATGTCTGCTGTTGTCAGTGGATTCAGAGCCACATGAGAACTGGGACTGATGGAATTCCTGAATATTTGATACTGTGTTTTCAAATTCAGTCTTTGACACTGATTGAATATTCTGTTTAGATACAGTTTTATACATACTTTGGTCAGATTCATTACTGAAGTTGTGATCTTTCAAATCAACTGAAGAATGTGTTTGTAATTGTTGAAGAAATTCACAGTCTTCACTAATCATATATTCATGCTCATCTTCTACATGGTCCAAACTTGGAGTATTACAGAATGACTTCACATCTGTATAGATTCCAGAATCCGGACTCATAAATACATCCTGACTGCCTGAGGAAATGGGCATTATCATTTCTGACAAGAGAGATTTTTCATTTTCGTCTTCACGGTTTAGTATATTAGACCAAGATGGAGTCCTCACCAATGTATCAAAGTCTATGGAAAGATCTATACTGTTGTCTGGCATTTCATCTGTGTATTTGTTCATAGTCTGAGAATAAGTATTCTCAGAAAAATCTTCTCTACCTAAAGAAACATTTTCAGGATTATAGTTGTTACAAGACAAATCAGTAATTTGCTGTGCATTTGGCTTTAAACACAAGGGTGTACATTCCAAAAAGGTTCCCTCATCATTTTGCAAAATTACAATACCTTCATTGCAGTCACGATTTTTGATGTCATTCAGAACAATAGTGGAATTAGTATTTTCACTGATGTCATTTAAAAACACATCTTTAGTTATGGAAATAGTTGGATTATTTTCATAAACATTCATTTGTGATGAATGAACCTTTTCCTTCGTCTTTTTCACTTTGGGATTCATGATATTTTTAGCCCTGTCTGAAGAATACAACTTGGCATTTTCCAATTCTTGCATCACTTGTTTCCTAACATCAGAAAGCTGTGTTTTATTTTTATTTTCAGAAAAATGTCCTGGATCTTCACACATTTCTCTTATTTCTGAAGCAGCCAGTTGTAAAATGTCAAGTGGTTTCTCCACAACTTCAGTGAAGTCACCCTTTGCTATTTCAGTTAAAATAGAATTCTTAGATAAAAAATCTGTATCATTCATCTGACCCACTGAGAAACAGGAAATCAGTCTTAGATTCATCATGGATGTCCACTTGCCTGCAACTATATCTTTGTTGTGACCTTGTTCAGTGAAATATGTCACTACTTCTTTTGGAGCATCCAAAAAGTCAATGTTCAGACTTGTTGCTAATTCTGAAAAATTCTTCCACGGAAAGTTTTCCAAATATTGGCAAAGCTGAAGGCAGTTTACATAGTTGGTATCTGACAAGGAGAAAGACATTAACTCTTTGTCAGCTACAAGAATACTTTTAATTTTGACTATGCAGTAACCTTGTCCATCTGGTTTTTGAACAACAAATATTTTCTTATCAGATGAATGCTGAACATTTTTGTTAGAGCACTTTTTCCTGGTTATTTTCTTATTTGTTTTTTGAACATTTATTATGTCTTGTGCAGAAACTGATCTAATTAATTTTTTTCTTTTCTCACACCAGTGACCTGGAACTATTTTATAGAATAAAGGCTCATTATGAGCTACTGGAACAGTCCTTTTATTATTTGGAATCTTTTTCAAAGCAAAGGCTAAGAGTTCAAGAGAAATTAAACCAGAACAACCTCTCATTCCAGTGTGTTGTTGGACAAATAACACTTCATCAGAGGTCATAATATCAACATGATCAGGATAATATTTTTGTATGTTTTTATAGTTATCATGGTCTAAAAAGCCAAAACTCACAATTTGTGTTTGACACACAAACGTAACTGAGCCCCGATTTATGGCAATCAGTTCAAATCCAGAACAGGCAATTCTATGAAATTGAGTCATAATAATCTTCTGTCCATGGGCAAAGATAGTCTGTTCTTTCAGAACCAGGTTCTCATCTGAAGGTCCAGTGCAGTGACAATAAGGCTGAAGATTTCCTATCTTTTCAATATCTGACTTGTATAAAATTACAGGTTTGTCAAGATTATAATTACATTTTGCTGTTTTTTCAAAATGTGATATTGGACTGCCCTTCACCATTTTTATTTTATCCATCTTTGACATTGAAGCACTTGGTGAAGCAAAAACATTTGAACAAATACCTGGTTCCAAGCTTTTAGACTGCTGGTTGCCATACTTAACAAATTTCATCTGAGAATTTTTACCTGCAGGTACACCGATATTTCTTTTGGTTATGGTAATATTTGGACAGTTTATTGTAGCACCATACACTTCAGTCACTTGTTTGTTTATGTTATTTTCACGTTCAATAAATGATTGATCGTTAACACTTTTTATAGTATTAATTTCCATACAGTCCATAGAATATTCAGGAATGGACTTTTTACAAGAGGTAAATAGAGAACTTTGTGGTGTACTGCTTGCATTAGTCAAACTGAACTCAAATGAGTCTTGCATATCAAAGTCTTCAGATAAAAAGTCTGCTGACAATTCATCAAGAAACTGACTAGCAGATGAGTTCAGGGGAACAGAGTCATCAATATATGACATACTGAGGTGTGATGCAGCTTTATCCGTTAACACTGGATTAAAATTTTCAGATTTTGAATGTTCATTTATACTGTTTGAGGTTTCAGTGAGTCCTGTAAGATTCTCAGCTGACAGGGAACTAAACATTGGGTCATGATGACTAGAAGATTCATTTGACTGCACAATCAAATTATGGCCACCATTATTAGAAGTACTTCCAAACTGATGAATAGGTGTATTTGATACTGTCACTGTTCCAGTAATATCTTCATCACACTCCATACCTGACAGTTTAATACATTCAGTATTGCAAGATTGAGTGTACTCTATTTGTCTTAGATAGCCTGTTATTCAAATGGCACAAAATGTCTTTGAAGAAAAAACACTGTGGCCTATCTTTGGATTTTTGTTTTTTAACTGACAAGTTAAAAAAACATGTATTCAATGTCTGCATCTTAACTAATCCATCTTAAAGTAGCTGTATAAAAAGAACAATCCTACATTACTGACGAAACTAATTAATACCATTTTAAATAGCATCTGAGCAATCTAAATCTAATAATTATTTCTTTAAATATACTAATCTGAAATAAAAAATTATATATTTTGCATTAGACCAAATATGTCAAGAAAAACATTTGATAATTTATTTTTTATTTTATTATTATTATTTTTTTTAAATTAATAATTGCAAACTGACATAAAAGTGTATCATATAAATGATGTTTTTGCAAATGGCAATAATTTTTGAGAATCATAAATCCATCAAGACAAATTGTTATTTGAACAATATGTCAATACTTAGATAGTGTTCAATTACACAGTATAAAATACGAATATCAACTCTACCTGTGATTAAATCGTAAAGCAATAATACCGTGCAGGCTGAGAAATTTTACGAAGTATTTAACGTTTTAACATGTTACGATCTCAATTCTCTATGCATTTAAATTAACTAATTGTTTTCAAAACACTTTTCCCTAGAAGAGAATATAATCTTTTTAAATATTTCGATTTTCACAGCGGCTTCACCTTTGAAGAATATCTAAAAAATACGTGTCCATCGAGCTAATGATTTATATTATACTTTTTTGTTTGTTTCCTCCCTCCCTAACTTTTGATTATTTGTTTTTGTTTTTATGCAAACATAATATAAAGATAATGTTACTGATATGCCAGGATGGGATACCGTGTGAACATGAACTATGCATCACTAGCACTGTCAGTAAAAGGAACAGTAACAAAATACCAACCGAATTACAGACGATAAAAAGTCTAAGTTACTATATTCAACAATTAACACATTACCTTGAATATATTCGAGTTTAATCAACATGCAGTAATTCAAAAATATATATCGTTATAATTTTTTTATAGTTCACGTTTGCAAATATTAAAAAAGTTCGAACAATTAGTTTGCAAATATTTAGAACGTTCGAAAATTTAGTTGTCATTTATACCTTAGCGCCATATGATGCTATACAAACAGCTGTGGATACGTAGAGTTATATCCCTTAGCCAAACATTTAACTAGGTATAAACGTAATAAACAAGACATGTTATAAATAACTGAATCAGATTGCGATATTTATTTAAATTACATTTAAATTTTTATATTAAAAAGATGAAGTTTATGTTAAAAACCACTAAAGCTAAAATGTTTGCTTTCCTATCAATATTACATATAAGTGTAACTATAGGAAATGATACTGTTCCGCCAAATAGCTGCAGAAATGATCATCATTTGGGTTATTACTACCGAAGCGATTCCAAAATAAAGTGACAGGCATCCAATATTATTAATACAAAACAGAGTATATATATATATGTTCATTTCATCCTTTCAGCTTATATATATATATATATAAACTGAAAGGATGAAATGAACAAAAAAGTGTACTTATAAGGGTACTGCAAAAATAGAAATAAACTTTTAACTCCTCCGTAATTTATATAGAAAACATCCTGAACTGTTTTCGGAACATCAAGTTATCTAAATTATAGAAAATATATAAATAAAACAAACACTAAATAATTTGACCAATGCTTTATTTGGTCTTAGCATGAAATAACATACAAGAGGAACTCTACATGTAAATAATATTTAGTATTAAAAAAGTTGTATTGAGTCACACCACCTGAAAAATAAAACACATTCACCAGAGACCATATCTGCTGATTCTGTGGGTTTTTTTTTTTTTTTTTTTAAATAAATTTTGAGGGTATCTAATCAACAAAACTCTACAATTTCATCTTTTATAAGATACTATCTGGTTTACACACATGTCAACTCGTTACAAAAAAACAAACATTGTGTGGTTCATTTTATTAATAAACTTTACATGAATAAATTTATCGCCAAAGTTCACTTTCTGACATTCAGCAATTAAAAACAGACATTTTTAGTATAAATAACTGATAATTCATTCTCACACATTCATTCTTATTAACTACTGGTGAAGACAAAGGTTCCTATAATTTAAACATAATTATTTGACAGTGCCCTATTAGACATGTGAGCTGTTTTCAGTTGTCAGTTTTTATTATTATTTATACATTTTATTTTATTTTATTATATGTTCTGATAATATATTATACTTTTCATTCTAATTCTGAACAAGGGCTAACAGTTATAACTGAAAAAGAAAGTGAATTGAACAGAATAATATGAAGATTAAAATCAAACGGGTGATTTTTCAAGAGTATATCATTACTGATGTTAATACAAAAAATCTGCTGATACTTCATGTACATAACGTAAATGTCTGAATATGACCTCATTTAAAATGATTTACAGTTCTGCTGGGTCTCCAGTCATGATCAGAAAAATGTTTTAAAACACTGTTGACATTTATTACCACTAACATGTAATATTTTATCTACAATGAAATAATAATGAATGTAAAATTAAAAGAAAACTTTTGCTTTTTTCAATGTAATTTTCATTTTGTGTAAAGCAATAAGTAAATAAGTTGGGTAAATGTGATTCCTTTATTTGTTGCCCTCATGCTTCCAAATTTATTCCAGGATAATAAGTACTGTGTTAGCAATGCAGACTTCAGAATGAATTTTGCTTTTTGAACAAGAATGCATTAGTTAGTTTAACTTAATGTTAACAGTTTATTAAATTTTATCTGTATTTAACAACTGATCAATTATAGATACTTTGGGTAAGAACACATAACGATATATGACACAGAAACTGCAGATAATGATTTGTAATAAAAATGTTCAGGCTGACAGAATTATTAGGTTAGTCAGCTTAAAACATATTATATGTTTTATTAATGAATATAAAAACTTAAATAATAATTCAGACCAAAGAAACAATAACATAAAATGTAACAAGTATACTCTTCACTGAGATATCTATAGTGTGGATAAATTCACTTTTTTCGCTTTTCAAATAACACGTTAAAATTGTTATAACAAATTTATTAGGGCTAAGAGCTACATAGTTTAGAGGTGATGTATTATCACTATTGCCACAAACGGATGTTTACACTTAGACACACAGCTGTCAAATTAAAAACACACTGTACAACACAGTAGGGAAAAGTTGCTGTCTCAAAGCAAGTGTTAAAAATAAAACTAATATGTGTGCGCATAGTTTTGAACCTTTTTGTTTTCGGTAGTTTTTTGGTGTCTTCCATTACGTCTGAAAACATCCTCTCATAAACACGTCCAAGATGCAAGTCAAGATACACGTATAAATTGGGAGATAGAGTGGAAGGCCAAGCACACATTATCACAAATATCCAGGAAAGGTATCTGGAAATAAATGAAAAATAACATACATATTGAATTTAACATACTCTAGAATGTTGTTGGCGAATTAATATACAATAACAGGCACTTAAGTTAAACGTGCTCAAGTGACATCTGTTTTTAACTCGGAAATCATACTTTATTACTTTAATGATGCCTAATACTCAGATATATATCTTATCTCAGTTTAAAATATAAAATGTGTCTATCTTAAGTACACATTCCTGTAACCTGACATTTATATGTTCTGCAGACTAAAAAAAACACCTAATAAAAGGATGATATTCCAGTTAATAATTACTTATTAAAGACATATTTTTTGTAACATGATGATCAAAACAGAACATCGTATTTATTTATGTATTTGCTGGTTTTGGGAACATTCTGAGACATTTTCAAAAAAAAAACCCAAAAACAAAAGAAATTAATGATGATATAAAATAAAATATCAACTTAATTTAAATATTATTAGAGGACATTTTAAATGAAATACTCACAAAATCATCATTAGCTGTTTTTTGTTGGTTTTATTTAATGTCAGTTGACTGGGATGTCCTCTTCACAAGCTCGTTTTCTACTTTGATCATGACTATAAAAAAATGTTTTTAAAAATTAAATGGTTCAGTTGTTAATATTGATAACGGCTAAATGCATTTACCTTATTATTATTATTATTATTTTATTTTTTTTGGTGGGGGCAGAGATCTGTTTCCAACTGTTTAATGGAACAATGAATCATCCTTGTGTAATTCATTAACTATTATTTTATATTAAAAAAATATATTACTCAGTTAATCCTAAAAATGTTATCTCCAACCATATAAAGTTGTTTAGCTCATTGTTCTCATTCACAATAGTTCCCTTTATGAAATAAATGATCAAACTGTTAAAATGCTGATAAAACAAGAAGAAATACATAAATATATATATATATATATAAAATAGAAAAATTAATGGCACTGGCATTTCTAATAATCAGATATAATGGAGACATTACCAGCAAATTTATGATTTCTATATGCAGTTTCATAACATTAATTATTTTTAAAATAAAAGCCATAATGTTATAAAGGTAAGTGCCCTTTCTTTTTATAACAATCAAGAAAAGAACCAATATAACCTCAGCAACTTTAGGTAATAATGTAATAGATGTGATTAGCAAACACTTGGAAAATAACTAATGAAATACAAACTTGTTAAATCCTGGAATAAGGTGAAGATCTCTTTGCATCTGTTTGGTTTCTTCTATATAAGTCTCAATGTCAGTCACTGAGGTAGGTGGAAGAACATTGGGGATGTATCGTGCAAATAAGTCGCGGTTTAAAGTAACATAGTCTGCGAGAGATCAAGATGGTAAAAAAAAGAAGAAGAAAATGGGAATTAACAGAAGAATTATGAATTATAGACACAAACAAAATAATACAGATTTGAGTTTGAAATTATTTTGTGACAGGGAGTTAGGTATTGTATATCAGATCCCTCACCATTCAGTGTAAAATTAAACACAAACCACATTTGTTAATAAAGAAGAGAGTAAGATACACAATTGAAATGATAGTGGAAACATCTATGTCTGTGTCATAGACAATAGTAAGAGTGTTCACAAAACTGAAATAGGAATAGATACCTGTGCTCAGGGAGTACAAATTTTTCATCAAGTTGGCCATTGTAGGTGGAGATATTGCAAATGGGGTGCCTGAAGCCTCATCTATTAAACCTGCCGAAAATTAGAAAAATAAAAATTATTTTTCTGAACATATAAATTTGTTAATATAATTAGATTATTTCATTTGTCATGAAATTAACTCAATTGCTGTAAATAAATAATCTGTTAAAAAAATTATTAAAACAGTGGCTTAATGAAGTAAGCAGCAACTAAATGTGTATTAATGTTATAATGGACATTAAAATAGAACAATATTACATAACTTAGAACCACATCAATCTTTCTTTAATGGGAATATTATTATTTATTTATTTTTATATTTTTTTATGATTTTCTTATTAGTTACAATACTAAGTGGCGAGTTATTCTAAATTCTAAACTAAAATTACCACTTACAAAGTAAATTTGTTATGTGCTGGTCTGCAATGTGAACTTTGAAGAGTTTCCTCAACTCCTCATTCAAGTCTTTCTTTAACTTGTTTTCTACATAAAACCTATTCTGGAATGGAATGAAATCTACGGTCTTTACATTGCTTCAAACAGACACATTTTTGACAGGTATTTTCTTCTAGCACACTAATAATATTCAATATAAATTGTTTGAAAAAGAAAAAGAAAAGAAGATATAATGATATCAATTAAAATAAAACATTAATAAAAATACAAGAACATTTTTCTTTTAAAAATGTTATTATGTAATTAATTTGATGAGTGCCTATTCTGACCCAACTGTCTAGATAAATAAAGAAATGTGAATGTAGAAGTTTAATATAATTACGAACCTTTGTTCACACTTTTGATGGCTAATGATAGAAGCAATAAAACATTGGAACACATTCCTATATTTTAACTCACCATGTAATTAAATATGGGAACTATGACAGCCAATGCCTGCAAGTATTGGTGCATTATAAAAGAGAACTGTTCAATGAATTTACGAGAATCTTGCATCTGAAACAAAAACAATAGAACTGATCAGTGATGAAAATATTGTTTTTAATTTACATTTAAAAGTCAAATATAAAATAATATTAATGTATTTGACTAGTTACTTTACATGTTAATCAGATTAAAATAAATTTATGTTAAATTTAATTTTGTGAAAAGCGAAATGTAAACTTTTTTAGCAATTATTATTAAATATATGGATGAACATCTTCCAATAAACATCTCTTCAAACAAGAACAAAAATAATTTTATATTAATAGATTTTCTACATGGGATGACTTCTGCATAAAACAAAAAACCACACTCTGCCATAAACAATGTTCTATATTAGAGATGCAAGAAAGAGAGGTTTTATGTGTACCATCTCGTATACAGCAATGTGAAGCACTAACTATAACAAAAATGCCTTAACCATTTAGACCAGTATTACCAACTGGTAATGTATTTTCATAACAAAAAGTTTACATTTACAACTCAAGAGACTGATAAAAAATGTTTTAACTCACACTAACTTGAAGATGTTCATTAAGACTCTGAACATGTGTTGCCATGTGCTGCAGTAAATCAGAATAGAGTTTCTCAGAAAACTGTTTGCATACACATTTGTAGACACAACTGAAAAAAAATAATAAAAAGGCTGTTTACATTACTAATAGAACTAATAATAATAATAAAAATTTAATAAAAATAATATATTACCAAGTAATTTCATTTTATAGAATAAACTATTGTATTATGAAATATATCGAAATGTTTGGTTTTGGATTCTAGCCATTTTGTAAATATTTTTATAAAATGACTGACAATTTTTTTCTTCTTAATATAAAGTCTTTTCTAGATTCTATCAGTAACAATATATGTAACATGATGTACTTGCCTGTACATTTGTTCATATGATATGGGAATATATGAACCTGGCTTCATCACCAAAAGTTGGTCAATGGCCTCCCTCAACTTTGGCCAGTACTGACTTTCATAATCTTCAGCTGTTAATGTCATCATTACTGAAATATTATCAAACAATCGTATTTACAATTTATTAACAAGAATACAATTAATTCTGAATGATATCTGAACTGCAATAATTTTGATGATCAGTGATGTCATAAATATTTGTAAATGATCATTACTGAATTCTTTAAGTAAAATAAAATGTTCGATTTTTCAATCAAATGTGGTTACTGTTAAATTTGTATCTCATGCTATAAACCCAGAATGGAAAAATAATCAAAGATTTTGGTAGTTCTTATAAATCTCAATAAAAATTGGGGTATAAACTGAGAATTCATTATGGTTAAAAATGTTCAATTTTTACAGCAGTAAAATCAAAACTAATGATGTGTGACATGTGCCAATTTAGATGTCAGGGTAATGCTGTTTTTTCTTGTTTCAAATACTCGTTTAGTATAATAAATATAACAGATCAAGAAGTTACTGTATTGGAAATAAGGCAATATGTTTTTATTGCTTTAACAAAATTAATAAAAACATACACACCTATGTAACTGCTGATATTCTAAATGAGAACTTAGGTTAATGGTACACAACCAGATATCTTGTTATTTTTCTACTCAGAAATCACACTGCTGAAGAGCCATTCATGTCTTACATTGTTACAGTGAAATTAATTAACTCAGTTCAACATACAACTACCTTCGTTCTATTATGACTAGCTTGGTAGAATGACATATCAGTAGCCTCTGATATTTCTTTGTAATATAAAACAAAAGATATTTACTTTAAAATAAAATGAAGGCAAAAATGAAGACGATTATGGTAAAAATATATGATTTACAAAATGTTATAGAGGGTGTTGCTATCATTAAAATGAATTAGTATTAAGAACATTTGTTTAAAATTATATTAGTCTAAAGATGATTATAATACAGTTTTCCCATGTGAAAGTAGAACGCTCTCTGTCTACATTTCCCATGTTTTTGACAGAAAAAAAATGACATAAAATTTTACAGCTGGACTGGAATAACTAGTTACAATACTATTTTAATAACAATGTTCTGGTGTATAAGAAATGAGAGTAATCACATCAGTGGTAAGGTAAATATATAATAAAGGTTTTGCATCATACAACTGACACAACTCTGTTGTTTTGTTTGTTTGTTGGTGTTGTTGTTTTTAGCATTGACAGTTACGAAGACTATGACTTCACAGCAATTACTAAGCTATACGCCATACACATCATACAGTATTATGTACACTGCCAATAGTCCAACTATAAATATAATCTAGGAAGATTAAATTATAAATACTGAATTATGAATAATTCACGCTTGAATTAGCATCAAGACTCTTACTGAGTAAAGTCAGCATACTCTTAATTAATGCTGGGGCTCTTTTCATACGTTTTAACTTATATTTAAGTATATTATTGTTACATTGTAATAAACTGAAACTCAAACTGCACCCATTTCACCGGGGATCAGGTAAAATAATATCTCTTCTACAACAGAAAAAGCAATTACCCATGCTACCAGGTCTTAACAAGGTAGGTTTTCTAGTTGCTTCGGATGACTGTGTTGAGTCTGGTTCAACAACGTCTTCCATAGGTTCATCCATATCGTCTTTTAAAACCAAAACAAACAAGAACTGTCACTTCTTCATGTTTCCTGGTGGTACCTTTTTCGGTAGTTTTACGACATTATTAAAAGGGAGATAACTAATATTTCTAATACGAATAAATGTTATCTTCCGTAATAAAATCTCTTGCGATTAGGTAGTCATTTTGAGGGGTTTTATTTTTTTATTATTATTATTTTTTTTTTTTTTAATTAAAATAGATTTTTTTCTTTGACTAATGTAATTTTGTTAATTCTTGGACTTAAACAAATAAAGACGTGGCTTTATAATGCCATCTCTCTCTCTCTCTCTCTCTCTCTCTCTCTCTCTCTCTCTCTCTCTCTCTCTCTCTCTCTCTCTCTCTCTCTCTCTGACCATACTACTTTGAGCTGCATAAATTTAATTTCATTACAGTGGAGTTATTGGCAATAATAACAGGCTACTCATTTGTAGTTAATCAGCTGTTTGCGGCGACACTAACCACTAACTTTAAATTTGCCGCTTTATATTAATTTATGGATCGCCGGTTATGCATTGACTTATTCAATTTTAATGATTTATGATTAAACCAAAATTCTTATTTCGTGTAATAATGCATTTTACTTACCTTTTTTCCTATCAATTTAGAATTATTTTTCTGTCTAACATCTAGAAAACAGAAACGAATGCCTCGCATCTTGACTAAACTAATAAACACTATTTATTATTGTTGTTGTTGTTGTTGCTGTTGTAATTATTAAAAGAAAGACAATAATAATAATAATAATAATAATAATAATAATAATAATAATAATAATAAAAAGTAGTTAAAACTATTTATTAGGCCCATTGGTGTTACAGTAATGAATGTTATATTATTTCATACAAATCCGATTCACTTACATGTGTATGGATCGAATAATTGAATGCTTTGATTAATATAGGTTGAATATAGTGTGTAGAATAATAATATAAAAATATATTAAATAATTATACCCTGAAGATTTTAAATAAATCATTTTGATGCTGGAAAAGTGAAAATGAAATTTCATATTATTATGTCTTTAATTGTGTACAAATATAAGTATATATTTATGTTGAATTTTAAGGTCCGATTCATTGGAGTTAGATTCGGAGTTTTAATTAAACAAAATAAATAAATGAAGGAAAGAAAGAAAGAAAAAGAACTATTCGTGCTTGCAGAGATTTGGAAAATAAGGCAATAAAAAAAATAAAAAATAATTATAATAATAATAAAATAACAGTCACTAGCTCTTCCTACCAGGTTGTCTTTGTTTTGTAAGCAAACAATAGAAAATTTTAAGTCACGTTAGTCAGGTGGTTAATTAAATAAATTTTAATGTTTTAAGAATGATATCACTAAATTTAGTGAATATTTCTGTGGAAAATTTTATGTCACATTAGTCAGGTAATTAATTAAATAAAGTTTAATGTTTTAAGAATGGTATCACTAAATTTAGTGAATATTTCTGCGGAAAATTGCATTTAATAATTTATTAGATTATTTTATTCTTAAAAGTCATGCACTGAAGATAAATTATAAATCAAGAAAAAAATTAAAAAGGAATATTACTAATAAATAAATAAATAAATAAATAAATAAAATTATTGAATGTAGATTTAAACAGAAAAAAACAACAACAACATAATTTAAATCTTTCATTACACACAAACAGGATTAACTAGGAGTCGTTTCAAGCAGATGTTTAGATTTGATGTTCAGAATCATCATGGCTTATAAAGCTCTGGGGATACAAATGTCTACAGAGAAAATGTTCAGAAAGCAAATCAGAATAAACTAAAGATATAGTGCGATATGCCCAGTTTGTGGTAATAATCTGCTAAACAAATTAATTAATTTTGTTAATAGAAGGAGGATGTTATTACGGTATAATAAACTGTTAAGTAAAAGACAATAACACGATTTTAACTATCAATTAAGCTGGTATCTGAGCAGGAGAAGGTGAATTTGAGTTTGAAAACTAATTTGTGAACCAACAACGCCCTTGAAGTACGCGGGTATTTGTAGACCTAGAGATTTTATTAGAACGAAATCTGACATTAACTGTCACCCAGAAACAAGGGTAAGTGTTGCCGAATTTTATTTCCTTCTGAAGTATACATTTAAAAACGAAAAAAAAAAAAAAATTCAAAAAAATAAAATATTTATAATTTAGCATTACAGGCATATTCAATAGAGATATCAGGAAAACAAAACTGTCAGTTTCTAGACTCAATTAATTAATTAATTTATTTATTTATCTTCAACCTTTCATTTGCTTATGGAAATTATTGTAGCTGACTATTTATCTTCTGGCGCCTCTGTCAGATTAACCCAAAATGAAGTTCAACACATTAATTTTTAATTATAATATCGCTAATGCCCTTTGAATATTTTATATAAATTAAAAATAATTTTTTGTTCATTTGTATAAGCTACAATATTTGATAGGCTAATAAATGAATGAATAAATAAATATGTGGAAAATTAAGGAACTAGTTGCAACTTGATACGAACAGTTCTGAAACAAAAACAAAAAAAAAAAAAAACATGTAAATCTTAAAAATCATATTTATTATTAATAATGTTTTTATTAAAGTTTCGTTATAACCGTTTAGTTCTAAACATAAATGTTATTGTTAGATAATATACATTTTACAAAAGTAAATGTGATATATAATTAACTGGTTCAGTTAACTACCATGATAAAAAAATATTTTTGACAATACATTATAATTAATTATATATATATATAATTAGGCAAACAGTTAAATATTTATTAGCCGTTTTTTTGTTGTTGTTTTTTTGCACTAACCCAAGACAAAATTTAATTATTAATAATTCGATCTTCTAAAACTGAACATCTAATTTTACGATATGTGTTAGATTTACGATTTGTATTGTAATGTACATTTTATAACTGGCACACTATTTCGTTTCTAAAATTTATTTTAACAGCAGAATGAAAGTAATCATAAAAACCGCTTTAAAATGCACATCTGAGCGATAAAAATGACACATTTTAAATGTTTTATTGTCTGATTGTTGCCTGGCTAATAAGCAAATTAACAGCTATCGGATATCTGAAAGCAAAAATAAAAATAAATTCTTCAATTAATTCTAATTTTCTTTTCCTTCTTACGGTTCCAAGCAAAGAGTTTTAGAAATTTAATTATTTGAATTCATTTAACAGTTGTTAACACCTCCAGTAAAGTTTATTAAATAAAATAGTATATATTTAAAACATAAAATAGTAATACTATATAATTATATTTCTGTACTTTCATTTACAACAACTCATTTTATTTATTTATTTATTATGATTATTATTATTATTATTAAAATGAAGTATATAAAAACAGCTTTAATTTAAGTCATGCACAATATTAATATTTTTAAATGAATTTTTACATCTTGTAATTTTTTTTTTTTTTTCCCCTTTAATCTGAACTGTAGATTTACCAGAAACTGTTCAGGATAAAGTACAGTCAGCTAACATGAATGACAATCAAAATAATTTCATCTGCATTGGTGGCAAACTATTAATGGATGACAGCAGCTATGAAGTGCCAACAAATACATGTAACAGTTTATTTTATTCAGAAAGTATAGCAAAAAGAATGTCACCATCAAAACATACATCCACCAAAGAGCCACATGAAGAATGCGTAACAAGTAGCATGGCAAATGCAGAAATACCCCCAAGCTCAGAAAAAATCAAACTGTCTGATAACCTAAGCTCACAGTATTCAGAGAATTATTCAAACATCATTCAACATCTGATGATGTGCGGTGTTTCAGGTATGTCTTTAATTCAGCAGTCTGTTCAAATTTTGAATCTGCCACAGACATTTATTCATGAGAAAAAACAGGGTTTGCACAGTTATATGAAGTCAGCAACTGAATCGTGCGTGGCAGACGACATCTTGAAAGAAGAAAGGACGTGTAGTATAGAAAATGTCAGTAATTTCAGTGATAATGATCCATGGATGTTTTCAGTGAATAATGCAGGTGAAGATAAGTTTTCAAACATACTGGCCGACTGTTTAAGTTATATCTCACTTGGTTTAGAAACACAGATTTCAAAACATTTAGAACTGTCATCTGCAGCGCCAAAGAAGGATCCTGTCTCCTCTATTTCATTTCCATCAAAAGATGCTAGTTCCCCAGATACTGTTAGTAATAACACCAATGTTAATCGATGCCATGTTTGTTACAAACTCTTTCGAGGATTCAAGCCACTAAAGATACATATGAAACGACATCAGTCTCTGCCTAATATCAAATGTACTGAGTGTGGCAAGTTATTCTATGAGCTTTCAGTTCTGAAAAAGCACAAGCAAATTCATAGCAAAAGCAAACCATATGCATGTGGATTTTGCAGCACTCGGTTTAACCAAAAATCTAACATGTTGCGTCATTGCAGACGTAACTGCAGATATCTCAGTAAGTAAAATGCTTTGACTGTCATGTTGATGAATATGTTAAAATTGAATTCGCACACTCACATCATGGAAGATAAATTCAGAAAAAAATAAAAAGTGTATATGATTTCGTTATTTAAATATGAATAAATGATTTATCTTCCACTTGCTTATGCCTACTGAGTACTTGATTAACAAATTATTATGTTATGAAGAAAACACAAATGGTTTTGTGTGATTTCCATACAACTGGTTTGTAAATATATCATGTGATTACCATTCCAAGAATTGTTTTATTTAATTAAAAATGTTTTATTTATTTTGTTTTATTTTGTTAAATAACTTGCACTGACAATGCATATAAGATTCATTAACAACACATTAAGACAAATTAGGAAAAAATATTAATGAAAATTTATAACAATTCTAATACCTTCATGCATAACTCAGAAGACATCAATTCTAAAATACAGATGAAGAAAACAAAATAACCCAAGTTATTTATCAATTTTATTTCTTTTAAAAGAAAAAATATATATTACAAAACAAAATTGTATAATTAATTCTCTGTGAAAACAGGGGAAACATATCCTATAACAAATAATATCTGGTTTTGTTGAAACTACCTTTTTTGTTTCTTAATGAACTACCTCATGTCAAAACAGATGATGAAAATTATATTTCTAAATTTATAAAATTCATGTCACACACTACAAACTGAATGTACATGTATTAATTCTAAAGAAATGCAGTAAATTTTTAATTTTTTTTCAAAGAACTCTCCACTATATTTCATCAAATAATCAGATTTCTATATCAGCAAAACAAAATCACAACCATTCAGCCTTTTTTTAATGTTTTAGTGGAGTATATTATTTTATTACCACTAAAAATTTTATCATGGATTATCTTAAAATGACATAAATTTATTCCCAACTGGTTATCTTTTCAGTCTGGTTTATTTTTTCACAATCTACATATCAGCTAGGATTACAGTCAACATCACCATCTTTTGAAGCTTTCATTTTCTTGAACTCTTCTTGCAAACTTTTTTCCAAATTGATAATTTCTGGTGGTTTCTTATACTGAAATAAAGAATATAATAAAATAAAAACAAAAGATAATATGTAGATGTGCATATGGTATGTTTTGTGAATAATCTCTTGAAATGATAAGAATGATTGTATGAATACCAAACAACCCAGTTACTTCTGAATTTTTAAACCCATTTACTTACTTTTCTTTAATACATGGGGATATCAGATTACATATGCAGATGAGTTAAGCAATTGTTATTAATTAACTGATAATTATACTTCTGACACTTTTTATTTGCAGAAAAAGAAATTACATAAAATAATATTTGTTTTTTTTTCAAAATAACTTGTGATAAAAATAATTATATAAATTTTCGAAACCTACTGAGATAATGAGTGTATTGTTGGCATGAGCAAACTGGAGAGACCTTTGATTCAATGGTAGAGATGAACGCTCCATGTCAGGAATGGAAAACTTCTTATAATATCTGAGAAAAAAAGGAAAACAAATTAACACACTCTCCAAAAATAATAACAAAATAAATTGAAATTAAAATAAATTAAATAAATAAAAAAATAAAAAATGAATAATTAAATTTAAATAACATTAATTTTTACAAAATCATGAAATTTTAGTTATGACAAAATGTACTGGAATATGAACTTAGAATTCACCAAACTATGAAATAAATTGGAGCTATTAAGTAAAATTTGAACAAGCACAAGAAAAAAGTGGGGTTTTTTTGTTGTTTTTTTATTGATTTTAAAATTTACCATGAATATTTAATTTGTATATCCCTAACTTTTCTTTTTATATCCCTTTGCCAAAATTATGCATGGTGTGATTTTAAGACATTTTAGTAAAACATCCTAGCTAATTTTCAACAAAACTAACAACAATCTTCATGAATTTTCATAGCCTATAATTCAGGAACAAAATAATACTTTTTGTTTGAAGTTCTGACAGTTATGTGTTTGTTATCTTCATCCACTGTAATGCTGTAAGTTTCTACTGGGTATGGCAGGTTACGTATTCGCCATTCAAAATGTGTCTTCTTGTCTTTTCTTGTAAAAACAGGCTGCATGTAATGACATAAAAACAAAAAATAACAAAAAACATTACTTGCATCATTATTCTTCTTCACATTTAAATTGTAAAGTTAAAATTGTAAAATATTAAATATTATTTTTTATGTTTCGTTATTATATAAATTTACACTGCAAAATTAATACAGTAAGAGATTAAGTACTGAATTCAAAAAATTGTAGTTATTTAAATTAAATTTCCATTCCAAAAGAATTCATTTCTGCAACACTTTTATGTTTTTATTTTATTTTATTTTTTTATAAAAAAACATGACTATTTTTTTTCTTAAACAGATATATAATAGATGCACAATGATAACCGATTTCTCAAATGATATTCATTAATAAACAAATTAAAATTAATACTAAGGTCCCTTTAACTTTCTTGTATACTTCAGCTACATTTATTTTTCATACATTTGAAACGCTTTCCACTAAACCTTCAGCTGCTATTTGTCGTGGTAACAATTGCTCTCCAACTTCAAACTCCCATCTGCCTTCACCACCCAAAGTTCCTTTCTTTTTCCATTTTCGAACTTAAAAAGAAATTGAGAAAAAAGAACATTAGATAATAAAAATGCATTAGAAAACAACACTTATGATTTGAAAAACAAAACCGGAAAATTTTAATTTTTCACATTAAATTATATTAAAGTAGTTACATTATACTTCATAGCTACTAAACAGTATTCTTTTTAAAATACTAAAATCTTGCAATGTCTAGATCAGTGTGAAAATTTCCTGAAACATAACAAATGTAAGCTTACACAAGAAAAAGCTTCTGTAAATATTATGTTACCAAACAATTCAACCTCATAAATGAAAACCAAAAACAGCCTTTGCTCTAAAAGAATATTTCAATTCCACAATATTTCTTGGAAAATAATTAAATTTGCACATTTATTTAAACAGCACTGAAATACGAGTGTACATGTGTTTTCATATGCGTGTGTGTGTTGTTAGCAAAACTGCTATCAATCACAACAGGACTAAATGTTTCGACAGTTAAATGCTGTATAAATATAATGGTAGTAGTAATAATAATAATACTAATTAGATTTGAACATTTATAATTTATTTTAAATACTTACTAATTAATTCATTGTCTTTTAAATCATATTCTTCTGCTAATTCTGTTCCATCAGTAAATGTGAAATGAATTTTTCTTCTTCCTAGAAAAGTGAAAATACCAATTAAAAACACCTGATAATAGTGATATGATTCCACTGTAATCATGTTTTCAATCAATTTCATGATGGTTTGACATGATCATGATGATGATGATTGGATGAATTGTATTATTTTGTCGTTATTTGGGGTAAACTAAACATGGTTGATACTGACAGCGACTGGATTACAGTTCATACACATTTACTGTTGCAGTTTAGTAACATAAAGATCCATCTTAAATTACCATCTTGAACAAGACACGTTTTGTGTGCATATTTTAGCTTTTCCAGCCAAACCGACGCCATATTGTTTATTGGAGACGGATTATATAAATCGCCGTGCAGTGCTTTCTTTTCACGGAACTACTCGAGACAAATCAACTTGATTTCGAAGGTATCGGTAATGTCCGTCGAAAGTAACGACGTATTCTATTGGATTAGAACAAATTAGCAAATAAATTTGCATCGCTTACAGTCGGTTAAGTTCGTAATTCCAGCATTGCAGCAAGTAACAGTTGCAATGATCTTATCTGATTAATAGCAGAAATTTTCGAAGAAAATTATTTAATAAAGATTATTATATAAATTTGCGAAAATACAACTAATTTGAACTGAATTTTATCCATTTCCTCCATGTGAAAACATTTCGAGGCGTTTGCTAATAATCTTTTCTTCCTTTAATAAATAAGAGCATTTTTGTTTACTTCCTGTTAAAAACACGTGTGTCAACTGTCAACAAATCTTAATGACTAAATCCCCCTTCAAATTCGTTTTAATGATGACTCTTTTCCAAGCCCGAAAATTACATTTCATTTTAACAGCGAAAATGCTATATTACATGAAACGTAATTTAAACTATAATAATTTAGGAATCGTTTCTTTCCTATAATTATAATGTAAGATCAAAAACATGTAAAACATATATAGTTAAGTTGAACTTGATTTAACTACTTTGGCTGTATAAGGAATATAGACAAAAATGTTAAATATGGCCATCCTATCTCCGTATAAATTCATTTTCAATTCAAATATATTACAAACGCTTACAAAAACACACTCATTCACACGCACACCAAACACACTGATACTCGTACCAATTTTAGGTGACGGTTAAAAACCTACGAAAAATATTTAAAATTGAATAAAAATAAGTAAAAATATTTCCGCGAATTAGATCAACTGACGTGACATAGAAGGGATTAATTCAGTCATCAAAATCAGCTATTTAACTGGAAGATTAATTTTCATATATTATAATATTCGTACCTAATAATTATAATTATAGTTTGTTTTCTTTCATTTATTTCACCCCCTTATATTATTATTATCTTGTTCCTGGTCATTTTAATAACTAAATAGTACAGCGGAACTAATATCAGATCTTATTATGATATTTTAATTAGAATGTTCAACTGAAAGACACGTTACCTGTTTTCGAAATGGCCATACCTGAAATTAATGAAATCATAATACACTTTTAAAAGTGATATTTAGAGCCAAAATAAACGATATGAGAAAATTCTTGGCGTTAATACTTTGAACTGTTTTAAAAATACCTCATGATGATTTTAAACTGGTAATTTATTACACTGTTTATTAAAGCGCCGTAGATGATCTGCTATTTTAATAAAAATTTATTACATGCATTATTCATAAAACCAAATTATGCCTACTAAAAGAACGAAATTGGAGAGAAATTAAATTCAGATAAATCAAATTTTGTTGAATAATTACTGTAGTTTTGTTTAGTTTAATGAGCTAAGATGCAGATAACGAAAAGTGATTTTGAGAAATTAATTTTAGGTAACTGCTGAAAAATAATACAGTTGGTACTTTTGTGCTAGAGACTCGTATATTTAATAAGTAAATAAATAAACAATGGGAAATAAAAAAGTGAAAAGTATTAATTTATTATATTTTATTATTACAAACAAGACATAGCAAATTAACACTGAAATGTTCCCTTGGCCAAGTTCGCATCTAGCGCAAACTGAATATGAAATATTATTAATACCATTTATTATTATTATTATTATTATTTCAAATGAGCAGCAGTAACCTTTTGTAATTTTGTTCTCGAGATTTTGAGCATTTAAACGTAAAGAATAAAACAGCTTTCGTCTAGGACTATGAAAATCTATTATTTGTATTAGCTAATTCGCATTCCTTATGCAATTATTCTGCCATTTAAAACACCTTCAACATGGTGTTGATCAAATCCATTTAAAACTGTCTTTCAATATATGTTCTATATATTTGATTGCTATCATTAAATGATGAACAGAAGCGAATGAATGTATATTGTAAAACGAAAATCCCGCCTCCAACAAAAAGGTCAAGGAGAGTAATATGATAATGTACTTCATTTATTTGTTCGCTTTGTTTGCAAACTTTTTAAGATTTATCAAATAATTATTATACTCATACAAATATTTCTCATATATTAAATTAAAATATGGCAGAACAGCGTTCTACATTTAACTGAATTAATAAAAAATTAAATTAAAAAAAAGAGAAAAATTCGCCTTCATGTAGTGATTGACAGATGACGTCACCAATCATTTTTTAGTGATCGTCGGGTGCAGGACCGAGCGGAGGTCTTTTAATCCGGACGAAATTGTCGCTGCTGATAACTATTAGCATTCCAGTACGAGTATGTTAGATTAAGTGAGTATGATTCTACCAATGATGTTCATTTATAAGCATGTTATTTCTTTTCTTTTACGTTTAGACCCTAGTCTTTTGTGTACACATTTCCATTCATTAACCAGTGATCTAAAAATAGAACACTCATTTCAGTGCACGCAGTTCTTAATAGCAGGATCTGATGGGATCACATCTTTCAGATGTAAAGCAAATTCTTTCTATATAAATGTTTCTCACACTTTATGAACGAACAAAATATATTTATTCATTATATATTCTTAAAAATGAATTTATATACAGAATATACTGTCTTAAATAACAAGTACAATCATTTGTAGTATACTCAGGACTATTAAAAACGCAGAGAATTTTTCCCGGATGCATCGAACTACAATTATTGAAACCAGATATCCAAATTTCATACAATTTAAGTACATATTTCCGATATTTGTATATCGTGTTTTGCAGCATAGTGAAAGTGTCAGTTGTGAATTGACTGCTTTTTAGGGGGAAACAATGAATGTTATTAATTTATCTTTCAACTTTTTTTGTTTGTTTTAATATAAAAAGAAAAGAAAAGAAAGAAGAAAATATTTATTTATATTATTATTTATTAAATAATAAAATAAGTAAAAGAAGTGTTTATTGCTGTTGAATATATTCATATTAGGTGTTAAAGGTGAAAAAGTACCTGTATGCAATCATGAATATATTTTGGACTCGTGTATAGCATTTTGGTTCATTACAGTTTTCATTAATAAAATCTGATCTTTTGCATGAACATTTTCTTTAGTACTGATTTAAAAAAAAAAAAATTAATTAACAGAAACAGTATCTAGGTTTCCATTTAATTTATTTAACTGACTGAATAATTTAGAAAAATCCTTCTTAAATATGAAATTTAGAATTAAAAACCAACAGTCAAGGTAATTTTATTTTTATTTATTTTTATTTATTAAGTACTTGAAGGAAACAGTAATTGTACTGCTATATTCAATATTCATTCTGCAAAATAATTGGTTTTCTCTAACTGCCATAGTGAAAATCTCAGGCTCCACACACTGAGATCAACTGCTGTTATGATGTCACACAAAGGTAGTTACAAGTCTATAAATACACTAATACTCACTGCAGCCAGTTCTTCTTAAAACAGTTAGTTTTTAACAGATGCCGTAGTTTCAGTCTGTCAGACATATTTGTCTCTATGTTTAAATGATTCTTCAGTTTATGAGGAAGCATAAATGAATTGGGAACACTTCTACATCAGTGTGACCAGGACTGTGACAGAGTGATCCATCAGTCCAAATGGATATTTATTGAAGAAAATAACCCATGTAACAAAAAGCTACTTATCAACTGGTAAGAAAGATTTTGAGTTGTTATTAGTTTCAGACTCAGTACCTGATGACAACTAATTTGTATTTTTGTATTGGTTATGTTAACCTGTTATTGTTTGCACTTAAACATTGGGTACCTTGGTCATCCTTTTGGAACTGAATGGAGTGTTCAAAAAATATTTCACTAAAGACCGTAAACACCCTAGGTGATGTGTATTTAAAACAAAAACTGTTTGAGAAAATATTGATTGCTTTTTGGGTGCCATTGTTTGTCCTTCTATTTGTGGATGTTGGTACTGATCTCTGACCATGACTAAGTGCTTTTCACTGAACTTGTGTAACATTACACTTTGTTACATAACAGTTTGATAATTTTATATGGCAAGGCAAAAATGTTACAGCAAGCATGTAAAGAAAAAAAACCAACAACCATAAAAACACTTTTTCCCCGAGATCAACACAAAATCTTGTAGGTCTCATATACACAAGTGTGACATGGGGATACCAAGCATTAGTCAAGTTTTTTTTTTGGGTGTGTGAGTGTGTTTGTGTGTGAGAGAGAGAGAGAGAGACTTCATTTTCTTTAGTTTATGCCAAAATATAGACTCATTTGAGTACACAGAACTGTTTTAACATGAGTGTTACCCATTTTTTTTTTATCCACAGATGGCAAATAGTGAATTATTCTGGTCACATGCTATGTCCACAAATCGACTTTCTGAGTGTTAAAGGTATGTTATATTTATACATATTGAGATGTTTATTTTTTTTTTTTTTTATTTTTTCAAAGTTTATTATGTTTTGATAAATTAAAAATTACGCTAATGGGGTATTATTAGTCTATATTTTTTTTTTCTCAGTTGATTGCACTGAAGTTGTTTTGTTTTTTTTTGTTTTTACAACCAAAAATATTTCTGAATAAATATTATTTTGAAGTTAGTTTTTTCTCTTTTCAAAAATCATAGAATGAAATATTTTAGGTTCATTACACTTTTCATTTTCCAGATGCGAGGAGAGGTGATTGTCACCTTGTATATTGTATAACCAGTCTCAATTTATAAATTATGCAGTTAACCATATGTGTAAACATTTTTGGGTGTGTGTTGGAAAATGAATACTGCACCATTTGCGTGACAAAGCTGCATAATACAATTTTAAGCCTCAAACATGAAACACATATGACTTTTTCTGTCAAAAACAAGTATGAATATTTCTATGGGAGAATAGTATAGGTAATATCTGTAACCATGGAATGGTTGCACCAGATTTCTTCTTTCACATCATTACACAAAAACCAGATGTGTGACAACTAATAATAGCTAATAATAAATATGTTTTGAGATTTCATTAACTTTGACCCAACATTTTGCAGTTGGAAAAGAAACCCTGTCCATGTATATTGTATAATAAGCCCTATACAAGGTTTAAACATATTTATTTTTATAACAGGCTTTATACTTGATAACTGTCTATGTGGACTTATTATATCTTTTATACAAAGCTCTATGCTTAAATGTCTTGTATAAATTTTACTCATGCATATTTTATGATATATTTTACACCTAAATACTGTATAACTTTACACTGGAACAAACAGAAAAATATAATGCAAAAATTATCTATGCAAACTTTATATCTGCATATTTTATTTTTTGTAAAAAAAAAAAAAAAAAAAGTCCCTCCAAAAATACACATTTTTACTATATAAAAATTCAAACAAGGGTAAATGATCAGCTCATGGATAATAAATATGTAGATTCATTTTAATTCCTACTTCAGATATTTATTTCAACAAAACATGCTGCTGTTCATTATGTTGTAGCTCATGTATCACTGAACAGAAATACACATCATAAATATTGACACTTCCTAAAATCTTACAGATGAAGTGCACATAAGCCCCTGAAACAATAAATATCTTTAATAAATATTTACCCACTCTAGTTTAGAAAATAAATAAACAAACTACTAAATGACAGTGTTAAATGAAACATCTGGTATGTGGTGGAGTGATACGACACATAGTTTTTCTTCTTTTTACTAGTTGTGCCAAAGGCAAGAAAACATGACTTGAAGGAGTTTCAGTAGCATGACACACAGACGAAAACATTTTTTTCATCCATAAACTTGACATTTTAGTTGGGGTTTTTTAACCTGTAATACATGAATATTATTATAAAAAACATAAGTTATTTAGAAATAACAAAAACGAAAACAAACAGTAAATGTAGAGAAAACATATAAAACATTTCTTTTCATCAAGGTATGCTTTTCATTTACTTTCTGTGAATCAAACTTTAAATATCAATTTTTAAATTTAGGGAAATTCATGACAATGATATCTGTATAATAATAAAAAATGTAAAGGGAAAGTATATAAACACTAAAAGCATCAGATATGGATTTTGCTTATGAGAGAAAAGTTCACATCAGAAGATGAGTGTATACCTGTTTCTTATATTATTTATGGTTATGGCATGCAGTGTTAACAGATAAATATGGGCTTTCTGTCCATGTTGACTCTATTACTAGATTAACTGCAGAAGAACCTTCACATCTGCATGCTATCTCTGAGATTGATTATCATAATTCCAGTTCTGTCAGTGATTTGACAGTTTTGTTTCTGATAATTAAAAGTGTATCATATTAAAAACAGCAAAAAAACAAAATGACAAATTGTATGACGTTAATTTATTTCTAAACAAATTATAAACCAAGACAGACATTAAATCATAAGATTCACTTAAGATAAAAAAAAAAAAATATATATATATATAATTCTTAGCTGAGAATTTAATGATCTAATTGTTTGAAAATGGTTGTAAACTGACTTGCTTGTCATTTTTATATATATATATATATATTTTAAATTGATACAGATTGATGACTTTTTTTCAGTTTTGATTTTGTCTCTGTTATAACAGTACAACCAAATACCTATACAACATAACAGATTGTTTTAAGTTAGTAATATGACAAAATGAGGAAAAACAGCATGCATATATCCCTGCATGGTTGCCATATTAACGTTAGATTTCATTGGCAGTCAAGGCAAGTGTGGTATACAAGTAAAATGATCACAAACGTGTTCGTGTTAATAAAGTGTGTGGGCATGATCCAAAAATAGACAACAACATTATTTAATTGTTGACAGAAAATAATCTAGACTGCATGTTTGTAGATGTTTGATGGGGGAAAAAAAAGTACAAAAAAGTACATGGGCGAATTCAGTAAGTATGATGAATCATGCACACTGTGGAATGAAACCATGCATAGAAAAATGTAGATTAGCTGCATGAGAACTGTATAAGAAAAAAGATACGAGAAAGCATATTTTTCTCTCAAGTAATTACCATTGCACTATTCTTATCCTGATATAAATTAAAACAGAGAAACATATGCATACACACACACACACACACACACACGCACAAATGCATCCCCCAACATACACACACACTAAAATGAACTCATATTACTTATGCTGCTGTTTTATGATTGTTAAAATTTTATACCTGAATGTAAACGTCAATTAAAACTAGGGTTTTCTAGCTTTGCAACCATTAATTTTCAGTACTCTGATATCTTTTACATATCAGTGTCAAGCCAGTCAAACATGAACACTATTTACTCATCACTAGGTCTTTTTACGCAATATGATTAATGCTTGCCTGTAAATTGCAGCATAATTCAATATGCATCTGCTCTTTTCATGCTGAATGACATCACTAGATTTGATAGTGGAAAGAAAATTGGAATATAATTGTATATCTATCTGTCTATTTATCTGTCTGTCTGTTTGTCTATATATGTATATATATAATAGGACAAAAATTAAGAGAAACATAAATTTAATACAAAAAAAATTCTTTGAGATATTTTCTTAGACGACAGATTTCTGTAGATTTGATTTTGTTTTGTAATCATTTGCTAATACTTTGTTCTGAAGATTTTACTACTGTTTTTTATTTTTATTATTTTCTTTACTTTGAGTACTTAACTTGAAATTACCTAATCTTAAATAGACACCAACAATGACTGATGTTTGTGTTTTAATGTCATTCTATGTCAAATCACTCCCCCCCCAAAAAAAAAGATAGTCGGATTAATACCACTGAGTAATTTATCAGATAACAATAAAAAATAAGCAAACAATAAATTCTTCTTCTTCTTCTTATTATTATTATCATTATTATTATTATTAATTTTATTATTACTATTTATATCACCAAAAAAAAAAAAAAAAAAAAATCCTACTTTCCTGAAATGAGTGAATCATTATTTCTTAAGAGATATTTATTTATTTATTTATTTATTTATTTTATCATTATTATTTTTTTTCTTAGTTCAGAATGTATTGTATAAGTAATATTTTCTTTCTTTTTCATTCATCATCTGAATATTTTGTGTTCAGATATTTAATCCATTTGTAAAACTTCTAGCAGAATATTTAGTTTATGATCTTTAACAAAACTGGTTTTATTTTGAATGTGTCTGTATACATAATGCTAATTATCTTTTGAATGTGTATCTTTTTATGCGTGGTAAATAATAAATGTATTTTGAATGCCTCATTAGTTTATAATAAGTTGTCATCCACATTTAGACAAATGTACATTGGTAGCTGCCTCTGTTTATAAAGCAAAGGCACACATCATTTAGGAAATATATTATGCACAAAAAGACTGGAATGTAATGATCACAAATCTTGGCCAATTTTTGACTTTTAACTGCCTGTAAAGTGCATGATTCCTTATAAACATATTTATTACAGCAACTTAATCAATAACCTTGTACAAGTGTCACGTAAAATTATTTGAAACGTTCAACTATTTATGCATTACCAGGCTTTTATTGAGCTGCCACTTCTATTATGTGTGTGTTTATTCTTAATCTACTAGTGTTTACATACTTGTCCAAGTGCCAAAGATTTTATGTCCAAGCAATATGTTATGTCCTTAACACCAATGTGAAAAAGTCAGCCAATATTTTAAATTACTTTTTGTAATCTACCAGTTACAACAGGCAGCAGCTTGCTCATTTGGATTATCCCAATACCTGGCTGTATTATATTTCATAACATACATATATCTATATACAGATGCACATATAGACGTATATACACAAATATAAACATTATACATACATATATCGACACACACACACACACACACACACACACACAAACACCTGTGTTTCGTGGGTGTATGTATGTCTGTGGCTTAGTCATGAATTACTCCTGTACATGTATCTGTATGTAGTTAAATAAGAATACTTGTATTTGTTAAATGTTGGTGAAAAGTATCGATTAGCCTTATTTTGTTATACTTCAGACTGAAATTTATTTATGCTGTGAAAACTGAAATAGTAATATTAGTTACCCTTTTCAAAAAGGAATCATATTACAGTTTATTTTTTTTTATAGCAATAGTAAAAATTTATAAATTTTTAGGCATTTTTTTAATATGTTAATATTTAACATCAGGTATATTTTAAAATTTTGAATATATAGTTAGTAATGTAAATTATTTATTTAAATAAGCAAAACAAAACAAACAAAAAAATGCCTCCCTGGTAAAAACTCAGAATGAGTAATAAGAAAGAAAAAGAAGTGAAATGTTGTAGTGGGTTGAAATGTGTGATCAAAGCAGCTGCAGAGTTTGCATGTGCACTTCATCAGCATGACTGGAAATGCAGGTGTTGCCTGTTTATCACATTAATCATAGGAAGTCATGTCTTATCTGAAGTTAAAATTAAATAATGTCATTGACTCTTTTAAAAAATGAAATTTTCTCAGGTTATTAAAGTATTATATAAGAAAACAAAATAAAGAAAAAATAAAGCCAATTCCAGAAATCTCCTTAAAACACCTCAAAATAAATGGAACAATAATGAATGTAAATAAATAAGCTTATAGTTACATTTAAGAACTCAAGTGTTCAGTCAACAGTTATTTAGTGAAATTATTATTGTAATCTGAGATAACAACTGCTGGTCCTAGTCTGAGGACTATTTCTAGTTAATCAGAAACATTACTTTTATTTATTCTCCTTTTCCCTGGACAGAATAACATTTATCATTTGCATTTAATGACTGTTGTTGAACATGCATAAAATAGTCCAATAGTCCAGCCATTAAGCCATGGTGGACCATTATGGTACATTTGTTGACTAGATTATAAAAGGGTGGACAGATTCCGTGGTTAATACTTTAACTGTTGCTAGAGATGTTTGCTGGTTGTATCCTGGAAACACCATGTACAGAACATTTCTTTTGAGTGGTGTCTGGGTAAAATAATATCCCTTTTTTCCATTTAACAATTGACAACATTTTGCCTGGCAGACCAAACCAGCTGCAAGATAGAACTGTTAAAATAATTTTTTTTCTTTCTGCAACTCTGAAAATGCATGCGCTCACAAGATACAAATTTCAAAAATTTTGGTTGGGGGTTAGACGCAGGAAAATACTAGTTTAGTTGGACAGAGAGCTAAATAAATTGCGATATTAACCATAGGAATGGAATAATGAAAAAGAAAAAAAAAATGTTTAGTGAATGACAGGAGAGTTAGATTAGACATTAACTCAAATGTGAACTTTGAACATAATTATCTGTTCATTTTAATCTTGTTCTTTGACAAATTACTGAATATTATATCTGACTCTGAACATATTATCAGTTGAAATGTTTGTTACATTATTATTTTTTTAAATATAAACTTTCTACTTTATTCTTAATTTCTATTCTTATTATTCCTGTTATTATTATTATTATATTATTTTTATTTTTATTATTGTTATTGTTATTGTTATTTTTACTACTACCATTATTATTTTTACTATTATTATTAATAAAGCAGAATTGTATAATACATCATAGATTATAATTTATGTGAACTTCAGTTGTGTTCCAGTGTGCATATCCATATCTGTATTACATGTAACAGTGATACTGAGACAAAAGAAATTATAACTATAAAGATTAATGCCGAGCTTTAAGTCCCTCAGTTGTGTTGGAAACTGATAAGTTCAGTGTTCAGCAGGATGTGCTTCAAGACATAATAGAGTTAGAACTGATTATACTAACAATAAATACTAATTTCATTTTCTCTGATGACAGGTCACCTGATTTCATAATTCTTTTATCAGAATCAGCAGACTGAAATTAATTAATAAGAGTCCATATTATTTAACTGACTTAACATTTTACACTGCACATAAACAGCACTATAAATAAACCTTGGGGGCAGTGAAAAAAAAAAATGATAAAAAAAAAATAATAATAAATAACAACAACAAAAACCCCTGACTTAATTTATAATTTATGAGTGGGATTTAGTATTAATTACGGTGATTAAATGAATGAATTTGGGAGACCTGACCATATTTTAATGTATATCTGTTATTTCACCTGTTTCTTCAGAAACATTAAGACAGAGGACATTTTCTGACACTCAGAGGAAAAATCTTTGTTAGCAGCAAGAATCTTTTTATATAACTTTCTGATAAACAAGACAGCACATACCAGAGCCTTTGGTAACTCGGACATGGACACTGGGGCTGGAAATTATCCAGTTGGTATACTGAAAAGGATTGACTGTGACTGTCATTTCTCAGTAAATAATACTCTAACTATTTAGCTTCATCATTCTGGTTGAATTATTGATGGACAGATAAGGGCATGCATGTATATATCTTCATACATGTGTAATGTTAGACAGAGATAACATCAGAATCAGAAAATTGATTTGCTTAATCATTTTATGTTTAATTAAATCATTGTCATACATCATATTTCTGATATAGCTGTAATCTCTGTATTTAAGTATAATGAAACACTGGAGTAGTAAAACAGCATCCTAACCTTTTGATACAATTTTGTACATGTAATAATTATTTCTTTACTACACACCATGGAGAGCTTGCTTCAACATAACAGCTGATTTAATAATCGTTTGTGGCTTATATCTCATGAACAGGGCCATTGCCAGTGGTTTATTATGGTTTTTCCTAAATGAGAGAATATTGGATTCTTATTTATTTTAATCAATCTCTGTTGCATTCTGGGGCAAAATAGATCCTCAGTCAAACCAAGCCTTTTTATGGGCACTAGTTGGGTATTTGTTTTTGCTTTTCTCATAAATTTCTCATCACCAGATGAAATGCCAAAATTATACTTAAAAAGAAAGAAAAAAAAAGAATAAAAAAAGACAGACAGAAAAAGGTTCAGTTTTCAAAATGACTAAAGTTTCCTGCTGAAGGAAAGTAAAAAGATATGTTAAAACAAATATATATTTTTTTTCTTCTTTTTTTGATAAATTGGTGCGACTGAGTGTCATTAGAGGTTTCCTTTCTGTAAATCATCCGTCTAAAACGGCTGTCTGTAATTTTGTTCTTCCTGTCTGATTGTGGTTTCATTTTCTGAAAGCAACTGCTGTGTTAGATAAACTCACTTGAGAGGATAATTGGACATTGCATTTCACAGGAATGTATTTTTAGCAACATTATTATTTCTGAAAAAAAAGAAGACATTTTTCTATGATTATTTTATTTTTTTTAAATGATGATAATAATAAATTTAATAATAAATATTACTTTTATTGTTATTATATATTTATAGTTGTATGCAATCCATAATAAACTGTTCATCTAGGTTATTTATTTTGTATATATATGTTTGTTTCTTTTTTTACACAAAATTATAAAACAAGGAAGAAATGAAAAAAAAACCAAAAAATGAATTCCAAAGGGTTGCCTTCATAAACTAAAAAAAACAAAACAAAACAAAAATTCTTTCCACAAATATAAAAATCAAAAACATCACTCAAGTAAATATAATTAAAGAAAAACAATGAACATTTTTCCTGTGCAATCTAATACGTATCGACAATATTTACAAACCTTTCAGTTGCAGAACTTTACATTTTCTTCATTTCAAGTTTTTTGTTGTAATTTAATCTATCTTCTTTTTTGTTTGTTTTTCAATCATCAGTAATTAAATAACTTTTTTAATTCATAATTTTTTTTATTTTTATTAATTTCCATTGTTATTTTGTTGATGTTAATAACAATATTTTTTTATTTTTTATTTTTTTTTACAGAAGTATTTAAAAAATACAAAATGTAGGTTAAGGAGATAAAATGAAATATGTACTGCAAAAATGTTTATATTTTATTCTTGAAAAAGAAAGATTTATAAACATTGCCTTTAATTTATATATATTAAAATGTTTAACAGTATTTCAGTGCATGCATCAAATAATAATAATAATAAGAAGAAGAACAATAAGTTGTTTTAAATGTAATAAAATTTAATAATTTCTACTCTTTAATAAATATCTTGGTTTAAAGATATGTTTGGTACCCTGGTAATTTTATAGCCTAATTTTGTCACTTGTTGGAATTTTTAATAAAAATAAAAGTGTGAAGTATTCTAATAATGTTTGACAGTTATTTTAGATGTAATAACATTGAAACTTTTTACCCTGTTATAAGCATTAGTCATTCAGATATTCTGGTTTAAGATATGTGTGGTATTTTTACAGCCTGTTTTTGTCACTTGTTGAATTTTTTATTTTTTTATATAAGAATAAAAGTGTAAAGTATTCTAGTATTTTATGTCAGGGTAGAATCATTTAGGGTATTCTAGCTCTAACAACATTTAATTTTTATACCCTATCAGAAGGTAAAAGTAATTCATGCTACTTAAAATGGAAGCAGATAAACATTGTATGGGATTGAAAAGATTAACATAATTCTTAAATGTTCAAAAGTAATTAGCCCCCTCCTTTACAAAAAGATTTAAGTGTCCATTCATAATTTTATGTTAGTCTGTATTTGGTGTTTTGTTTGGACTATCAATTATTAAATATTTAAATCTAAATGTTCCCAAAATAGTTTTGTGCAGTATATTTGTGTCACACTTGATTTATTGGGATTGGGTTGGCACTGTGTTTTGAGAGGTATGTGGTGACTTTGAACACCGGTTTTATTGGTTTTCTTTGCTTCAATGCCAGCTCATTGTACCCTTTCATGCTGTCCTCTATATATATAGATATATATACCGATAGTACATTGTATTTTGACAAATCCAGTCTTGCTTTTATTTCTTCTCCAATTTCCATTAGCACATTTATCAGTACTCGATTGATTTAATCGGACTGGAATTTTATCGACATTTACATAAACATGTCTGAATTTACAGTTACACATGTACTTGTTGGAAATTTCTTTTGAGTTTTGTTAGAAGAGTTTCATACCAAGAAAACCGGAATTATTTGCTGGACGATATCTGTTATCAAATACATTGTAAGTGTTTTGTTTATGGAAACTTTGAAAAGATAAAAGTTTTGTTTGGTAGATTCTATAGTTTAATTTATCACACTTAGAGGATTCTGTTTTGGTTAGTATGCAAAAACTCCTGTGAAAAACAAGTGTTTGAGGAATTTTCAGATTAAATTGTAAGTTATTTTGAGATAAACATGTATCAAAGCTTATTTATTTATTGATTTTGAATTGTTTACTCAATACTTTATTAAATAACTTGGTGAAGAGAAACATTATTTTTCCTCTTTCAATTAAACATAGAGAAATAGGTTCTGATTTGTATTATTATTATTATTATTATTATTATTATTATTAACAAATTATAGATTAACAAATTTTGTTCTTTATTATGTCTCTCTCTTTTTCACACCCACCCACACCCACCCATTCACACACTTACTCATTCTCTGTTTCTCTCACTCTCACACTCTCTCACTCATTCACAGCTAGTGGATCTAGATGATAATGCACACTAAGGCATGATTGAATATTATTTAGATGTGACATATTTAGCTATTATGACATGTTTACAGGCCGGATAATCTGCAATAAACACTCACGCAATCCATAAAGAGAATGTTTTCAAAAGGAAACAAATAAAAAGAACACCCTGTTAATAACTATTGTAAAGATAATCCTCTTTCATGGTGTTATTTCATTTTTTAATTTTTTTTTTATTTTTCCTTTTCCAGTCATTGCTGCAAAACCATTAACATTAGCATATCCCTGCTTTCATGTTGGCTTATGTTTTGAAAAAAGCATAATACAGTTATTATTATTTATTTTTAAAGTTATTCTTTTGATCACGTGTTAGTCTGACATTCATTTTTATTCTTATATTAACAGGTTTTTAAAGATTATTAAAATACATATACGTATAATGTATAAATGTATGTATTTATGTATACATAAATATGCAGGTATAGGTATGTATGTGTATTTGTGTCAGTATGTGTATAAATGTGTCTCTTTTAATGTTTAATAGAAATATATATAATATAATTTAATGCATTACTTTCAGATAGGTTTTTAATCTTTGTTTCATATTATATCTAGACCCTTGAATAGAATTTCATAAAAAATATGATATTACCTAAATGTCGTTATCTGACATTTTTAATCATTATGTTAACAGACTACCTGGATTTTAGTACTTCTGTAGAGTATATTGTTACATTTATTTTATACCAAAACATGGATCTGCTTACAACAAAGTCAATAAAAGATATTAATTTTCAGTGCATGGAATGAGTAGTCAGATTAACTTTACAAGCAGTTCAGACTGATAGTCCATTCTTGGCTTACAGGTGAGGAAATACAGTAACTTAACATTTGCCATGAATTTCTTCTGTTACATTCTGTTTGATAAAGATGAAATATTGAAATATTGATACAGACTTGATAAAATATTAAGGACTTTACAGTATTCTGTGGCCTGTGAAGATGACTTTTTTTGTATTTTTTTGCTAATATTGCCGAGAGGATGCAATTTTGATAAAACTATTGAGGTTTATTGGTTTGTGACACTTGTCTGTGAACTGAAGTCAACAGTAACAAGTTCTTGTCAAGTGAAGAACTCAGCAGGAATGCACACACACAACAGGAACTGTGCTGGAAGAAGTATTTCTCAAACAACATCGCTGGTGAAGGCCACTCGTAATAAAAACAACAACAAAAATTAATCTGTCACTGAACATTTGTTGCAGGAAGATTCTTGCATTAAAAGTGTGGAGAGTTTATTCAGATACCCATCATCTTGTGTAAAGTGGATGAGTGCAAGTATAGTTTATTCTTGTTACTGTCAAAAGTCCTTACAGCAACTGAAAAAAAGTAATACAAATTTTAATTTAAAAAAAAAAAAAAAAAAAAAAAAATGGTGATAATAATAATAATAATAATAATAATAATAATAATAAATATCATACTAAACATGCATTAAAGTATAGTAAAAATGAAATTAATAAAATATATATATATAAGTGCTATATCTTTCAGAAATAAGTTTCCTCTTTTTTTTGTGCAGAAAAGAACAAATACACACACACACACACATAAATTAGCATATTTTAAAAAAGAAATGTGGCAGAAAATTTGTATGCAGATGACATACTTTTTTATTTTTTTTTTTATTTATTATAAATATCAGAATAGCTAATTTAAAAGTAAATGTTGTTGAAATGGTGTGAATAATAAATTATGTGACAGTAATTTTCATATAACAGATTATAGAATTTTTAAATGTTTTTATGGCCTTCTTGAGGTGAAAATAGGATTGTTGGCCTAACAGTTTTATCTGCACCCTAATCCTTCAATAGCTGACTGGTACCTCAGCCGAGCAGGCAATCAACCAGTATGAAAAGGCAGTGTTGAGTTTTTGCCAACTTGCCTTTGTTCATGGAACACACAGTTTTCTTATAATGCCTTGATGGTGTTCTGAGATTGAATGTACCTGTACTTGGCCTTAGTCCAGTTTAGCTTCATGCACAACACACAGACACACACACACACACACACACACACACACACACACACACACACACACAGACACATATACGTATTAATTATTATGAGTTGTCAGAAAGCAGGTTTGTGTGTGGAAGTAATGTAACAGCCAAGTGACAGAACCAGTCAGAATACACATGCCGGCCGGCCAGTCATTCACGCTGCCACACTGCACACACACACACACACACGACAACGTGGTCTTTCTCACACGGTCGACGTTGTCCACGATGAAAGGAGAGTTTTGTCAGCATTGTTAGTGAGGTGCTGTGGAGGATTGTTGATGGAGGGGTGGGCTGTCATTATATATGCACAATATCGGTGATTGCTTGTCTTCTTTATCTCTCTATTGTGTGTGCTCAAAGAACACAGCTTTTTTTCCTCCAGTAATGTGGTGACATTTTTCACTTAAGGTGATTTGTGGCTGGGGTGAAAGCATTTTAATTTCATAGATTGTAATATCTGAATATTTCAGTACTGTGGTTCACCAGTGTTTGCTCAGAGGTCATCGACAGTGTGGAGATTTATCAGGGTCCATCCCACACATCCTAGAGTTTGTGTGTTAAAGGTAAGGTCAAATCTTTGCTTGGTAACCACTTTGTATAGTAATAAAAAGTGCCTTCTTAACATGGGTTCATGTTAAAGGTATTAAAAACTATTTCTGTTCGTAAGTTTTGAAAAGTCAGTACATTTGAAGATTTTAAAAAGTATTTAAAAATTATGAAATAAGTACCTTCAGCAATATTAGAATTACTACAATGTTTTATTGCTCTGAAGTTAAAATTTCAAAAAAAGTTAAAAAATGTATAAGAAATTAAAAGCAATATATGTATATATAAAATAAATTGGAAGAAATTGTTACTCTGTATCTCACTGCAGGGTAAGCATTGTTACAACAAATACTGTGTTTGATTCAATTAAAAACAAATATGGCTTTATTTGGTGTAGATTGGTTGATTGTTGATCAGAGAATGAGATATGGGTTTATTTACTAATTAAATTGTGATAAATTATAATTACTTAAAACTAAACATTTAAAAAACCCCAAAATAACACGAGTCTCTATCTTGTAAATTTCAAGGGTAAATGTTGATTTAATACAAGTAAATTTTTTGTAATAAAATTTATTTAATGCCCAACTGTGGAAAAATAAATAGTATATATATACATTACTAATAAATGCAGCAAAATTAAATTTGAAAATTAAATTTTAAGAAATTACGTATAAAACGTGTAGAAAATACTGTGATAACATTCACCCTACATGATCAAATTACAAAATAAACTAAACAAAAAAACAAAAAAATAAAAGACAATGAATTTAAAAAAAAATTATTATTACTGTTATTTCCTGTAACAACACTTGAAAGTAGATGTTTCATTATTTTTTTTTATTTATTATTATTATTTTTTTTAAAATTCAAAGGAAATTGAGTCAGAAGTAATTTTTAAATATATATGTGTGTATTTTATATGTCATTTTTAATGTAACCTGCTAAGTGTGCTGAATGTTGCATGGGTGTGGAACAGTTATTTATTATTCAATTTATGCCCTGTTTTTACAAATCTAATTTGGGTTTGGCACATAAACTTGGAATAGCTTTGCTTCATTCACACGTGTAAAGAAACCAGGTAGATTCTTGTATTAGAAACATCATAAACTATACTGAAACTTCTGTTAAAAACTGTAAAATTCAAAGGATGTTGTTGGAAACATCACATCCATATTGAATTTTTCTTAAAAACTAACTTTCAGAAGACATTGTTGAAAATGATAGACCGCTCATGAAAGGTATGAAATTACTTTTTTTTTTTTTTTTTTTTTTAATTGGTTAGAAAATAGTTAACAGGATACTGATAATCTTTCAAAATATAAATATTATAACTATAAAGTTCTGTCAAATCTAAGTGGAACTGAGGTCATTGAAATCTACGGAGGCATTTTCATTGGTTCATAGTGTTCAGAGTCTTGGAAATCTTATTATTTTGATAATGTACACATGCAAATTAAATCAGTTCTAAAGATTTTTTTAATTCATTTACCATAAATACGTTAAATTAATAATAATTAGGACAACAGAGTGACTACCAAAATTACATCTAATGAATAAAGGGCTTGTGATCACAGCAGTTTGTGTCAACGTTCCAGTAATTTTTGTTTCTGGAATTGATAATATGCACCTGATTTCTTTAGTTCTATATCTGTTGGTTTTTGGGGAGTTTTATGATAATAAGACCTTAAAAGATACCTTAGTAAATTTTGCTCCAGGTTTAGAGTGTGTTGCAAGATCAAACCTCATATATGTGCCTGTTTCCCATTCGAACTAGTTACACAACTATTTTATCAATGTGCTTTCTAGTCTGTGCACAGCTGTGTATAAAAGATCACTTGCAATTAATTAGAAAAGCATTGCCTGTCAAATGGAGGCAGTGAATTTCTTCTCATTCTTTATGTGATCCTTAACATTATATCTATGAGACCACATAAAGGTGATTAAAAATGTGTTCAGTGTAATAAATCATTTAGAAAATTTTCCCACCTCTTCCTGATTAAATAAAATAATTTCTTAATTGACAAAAAAAAAAAAACTGTTTAAGCTCAACTGTAGATAGCTTTTCTAATAATGGATGGTTGCTGAATTACTTCTTATTACTGGGTGCTCACGTGTTTTGTTTTTGTCTAATGTTCCAGCTTCTGTATCAAACACCCTTTAAAATGATCCTGCTCTCTCTTAATCCACAACAAAAAAAACCCCACAATGCACCAGCAAGGTTTCTCCTTCAGACCATCATTACAAAACCCACGTCCTTGTCACATGATAACCACAAATTTAATAAAGATGCTTATGAATGTTGGATGTGCCAATAAAAAGTAGTTTAAAGTAGCAGATAATGTTATTGCTCATTTTTAAAGTTGCTAATGTTTTCTAATTTACTGTATGTAACAGAGATGTCAACATTGTCCAGTAATGGCAATAATGTGGTCAAGGATAAAATCTATTAGAACTTGTTAATGAATGTTAATATCTTATAGGAAATTTATTTATATGTATTTATAATCACAAAGCATTTTACAAGTAAATGATAATACACACATACATATACAAATATGTGATTAGATTGTACAGGGATGTCATTTTTATGAAGTTTTTTTTTTTTTTTTTTTTTTCGATCAGTACAACTTTGGTTTAAACAATTGGTGTGGGAAATAACAGCATCTTGTTTATTTTCTACTTTATGATTAACTTGTTTTATATTATAAAAGTAAATGAAAGAGATTTTCACTATTATTTTTTAAATTATTATTTTTTTTTTTTTGAAATAGCTGGATGTAATTGGAAACTTCATTATCTCAAACTGCTCACTGCTGTAATATATGTTCTTTTTTATGTTGACATTTCCAGCTGTAATGTAACAATTATCTGTAAAAATTAACTTAATTCAGTAAGTTGTTTCTTCTTGTACTGTAAATTAAAGTTTTGTTGAAGCTTGATGTTGATTTGTGAAAAGGAAAAAAGGTTGTGTTTCTCCACATAGATGAGAAAGTGTTAGATATTGTAATCTCAGTTAATGTACAGCTACACATGTATTTGTTGGACAATTTCGTACACTGTTTATTGATATTATCGAAGAATAGATTTATTTCTTGGTTTTCAGTAATGTAATTTATTGTCTTACCTGCACTGAATCTCATGTGACAAAATGTCACATATTGGATATAATATTTTTACTGAAGTTAGAAATAATTCAGCTGCTTTTTAACATATTAATTATTTTGAGATTTAAAAATTGAGTTCTTCCAAAGAAAAAAAATAAAGTTTACACACACACACACACACATGCAATAAAACAAAACAAAACATAATAAAATAAAATAAAATAAAAAATGATATATTCAAAATCTAATATTTAAATTTTTGTTTTTAAACTGTTTGCATTATGTTTTTGTTTTTTTGTTTTTTTGTATTGATATGATGCACGCAATGTTGGGTAACCTTTATACATTTGCAAATGTTGGTGTGGCATTGACATTAATCTCAGTTGTAGCTGCAGTAATTTATCTTCTGTCATTACTCAGAATATTTTCATATGTGATTACCCAATGTTAACATACCAGAGGCCTGTGAAAACATTTTTCTCTTTATTATTTTTTTTTCTTGTCATTTTGACTAGCATCTATCAATTACATGTTCAGCTACTGCCATCATTAAACTAAAACTTGGAAAACATCCAGGTAGTGATTGTGTGGGCATACTGTGAACACAGTTTGTTCAGTTATTTGGTTTGGAATAGTTCTGTAATATCATATCCACCAAGTCATTATCAAATCCTTTAATTCATGGTCTTTTTAAAAACACTCGATTTATTATGGATTTGTTTTGCTCTATATAAAAAGCTATAAATTGTTTCTATGGATTTGATATAAGCAAAATAAAAAGTTTTAGTTACACTGCAGGCCTTTACATGAATATACAAAGAAATGTTCATGTTTTCAGCTGTGTGATTATGTGGTTATAAAATTGTATTATTACAGAGCTGAGGTAAAAATAACATAATAAATAAATGATATGTCTGTTCTGAACATTATCTAGACATTTTTACATGTGTGTGTATTTTTATGTTGTATCAGGTGTTTTTGTTTTTATTTGCTCTATCATTTTAAAGAAATTAAAATGTGATTGCAGTTTATAATTTGCTTTGTCTTTGGTGATTAAAATATTCAATTATTATTTATTTAAAATGTTTAAAAATATAAATTTAAAGGACAAAATATATTTATAAATTTGGCTTTTCCTAAATGAAAAAACAGACTGATTAGAAAAGTTATTGCTTATGTTTGTTATGAAAATGTTTATAATTAATATTTAAATAAAAAATAGCTCTTAAAAGTGGATGTTTCAATATCTTTTAAAAGTTACTTTTGACAGTGACATTTTTATCTATATTTAATATGTATCTGCATTAATACAAGTCTGTTAATATACAACCAAATCTTTTACACCCAGGCACTAAAAAAAAGAAAAACAAAATATGTCTGCTAATGGGTGCCAAACGAAAAAAGAAATACACAAATGTTAAAAAAGTCAGACAACATAAAATCTTTTTAATGTCTTTTTCTTGTCGTTTCACTGTAACATTTTTTCAGAATGTTAATTAAAAGTAAATAACAAAAAATAATTATTTCATAAATGTGTTGTTGCAGTGGCTACTGGAACAGACATGACTGCTTTCTACAAGGTCAGTCTTTCGATTGATGTCAGCCAATCAGTTGACAGAGACAAGGGGTGGCAGTCAGTGTCTCAATGAACAAAGTGATTGTTGTGCATGACCAAGTGGTACAGGCAGAGGCAGACCATCAACATGGATCTCTGATCCTTGTTCTGCTCCATTCCTGGTTTTCTACCAGCCTGTTGCTGTGCCCAACCACCATGCTGGCACTGATAACCAAGAAACTTCAGAACCAAACACTTGATGACACCACAGCAAGCACTGCCAACTCACCACATTTGCCAGTAAGTTTTTTTGTTTTGTTTTGTTTTTCTTTGTTTAAACTTCATTTTGATATGTATGCATTTCTGGCATATCTTCATTTATAGAATGCCATGCCAAGAATTGCAAACTCAAAACATCAGCCAGTATGTTTTATTTATTTATTTATATTTCATTTTGAAATTTATGCATTTCTTGTATTTCTGTTTATTTCATGACACCAACAAAAAGCTTTGTTTTTATTTATTTATTTATTTATACTTTAATGTCAAATTAATGCTACAGTCTAACTACTTTTTCACTCTGGAGCCAACATTTTCATATGATGAACAGAAGGATGAGAATAATAAAGAATATTTATTTAATGATGCCTGAATACAAATACTTTTTATTAATGGAGTTTAGGAGTCAAATACTTGGTGTTTGCACGTTAATGGTTATGAAAGAAGAAGCCACTTGTGCTGGGCCATGGGATGTATTAGTTAGCAAGGGTCTGTGATAAGCACTTTACCATGCATTGACGTGAAAGCATATACCACAGAATCTGAAAAACTTGCAGTTTCAACTGACTGGAAAAGGAAAAAAAAAAGTATAATTGCACTGAGGAAAACTGATCCAGTGATTTCAGATCTGTGAACTAACCATAGAACTCCTATTCTCATTTATAAATGACAGTAAAGATAAATTATTTATAAAAAGAATAAAATCTATATAAAATATAAATACTATTCCTCCCCCTATTAATTTTCTCTCAGGAAGGTTCATGATAAAAAAAAAAAAAATAAAAAAAAAAAGAACAAAACAAAATAATAATAATAACTAAAATGGTTGTGACCTGTACTTTTACTTGCAAACCTTTTTCTAAATGACATATTATTAAATAGATGAAAAACTGTTATGTCCTGCAGCATTTAGAGTAATTGTAAGAAATAATTTTTTCAGGAATTCTCCATTTTAAATCAGAACTGCTTCCAAGCACTTAGTAACAGATGAAAGTAATGCAGTTTTGTGAAATTGTAGATTTATTCAAAAAAAAAAAAAAAATTTAAAAAAAAGAAATTTAAAAAAAAGGGGTAATTTTGAAGATACTGTGTTCTGAATAATTGCAATAAAATTTTAGATTTGATATTATTTCAAAAACAGTGATTTAATTTTATTATATTTAATTTTTAAAAGACTTTTATTTTGTTCTTAATTGCATCTGTTTTATTATGATTTTCTTTTGTTTGTTTTTCAGTAGTTTTATATGTGTGTTTTGTTTTTTTTAAATATTTATTTCTTTGTCTGCTGTTCACTCTTTCATTCATTGATTGATGAATATGGGTTAATTATTCTGGTTGTTTAGTGGACCGTTACATGTGTCTTTGTAAAACAGTTGCCAAAAGGTGTTTGATAAATACAAATATGCAGGTCAGTCATAAACCAAAATAAAAACTGCCTGCTTAGAATATTAATGTTTAATATTGACATATAATACACTGAAATGATTGATATTTGAGCCATAGAACATGATCATTGACCATATTCTGTTATTTTAAATCAAAACTAGCTACAGTATTTTTCAAGGTTATAGGTATTATCTGTGAATAGGAATTAAAATCACTGTATAATTATGTAATCTGATCTACTTTTTTAAACATCTAAACTGAATTACTGTTATAAACAGTTGAGTTGGATTTATGAATTTACTGGTTAATCTAAGCAGTTAGGAAGGATTAGTTAATCTTATTCTGCATGTTTAAACAGTATGAAATGATCATTTCTTCATACTTTAATGAACCATACATCTTCATACTTTTGTATCCGAAATAAAAAAGCATCAGGTAAATAAGAAGAAACTTTTTCTCCATGTGTCATTTGTAATAATAATCAACAGTATAATTATTATGTGAGCTATGGCAAAGACATATGATCATGATCTTTGGTATACCCAACATGAGCACCTTCTGGAATGGGAAATTGCCTATTATTCAGAAGGAAGAGAATTAATCCAGCGGTCCTGATAGTTATTAGAATAATTTCATGTTAGTCTACAAACTGAAATATTTTAGAAAATACTGTCCTCATTATCAGTACTTCTCAGAATCATATGTTTTATTTTATTGTTTACCAGATTTTATTAAGTTTCTTTATACTTTATTCATTGAAATTGATAACAAAATTTATTAAGGACTCATTTGATTTAACAGAATAAAATTCACATTTTTGGTAATTTCATTTGTAAATGTACATGTTTTAGTCTCTTGTTGACACAGTTAGCTATGTGATATTTCTTATTTAGAGGAATAGATATTGTATTGTAATACAAGTTCTGAACAATTAAATTGTTTCACACAGATGAAATAGTATTATCTGTTTATATATCGTCCTTCGAACTTGGAAATAAAATCCATGTACATGTTTTTAAAACTGTAGTGTAACTTGTAATGTAGTATTCTGTGTAGTATTAATGTAACAAAGGATGTGAAATCCAGATTGCCTGCCTCAGAGGAGCTGTTTGTATCAATTAACAATGAGGGATCTTTTATATACATTTTCCCATAGGCAGTAAAGTACTAATGTGACCCTCCATTACAAAACCAGCTGGAAGTCACTAGGTCCAATAACAGTAAAATATTTTGTAGAGGTTAAAATCATTGATTTTCAGCCCTATCTGCTAAAAACTTTTATCTCCCTTTTAACTTCAGAAAATTTATTTAGTTGTAATCCTACTAGAAATGAATAAAAAAATACAAAAAACCCCATATTTTTGTGATGGAATCCAATACATTGTAAAATTAATTTTAAAAAAGAAAAAAGAGAGAAAAAGAAAGGAAGAAAGAAAAAGAGGAAATTATAACTGCTAAATAAATTACAGCTTGCACAAATCAGATAATATACCCTTTGTCTGGTATTGACACAGCTAGAAATGTATATGTTAAGGTAATAATATTAGTTTTGATCAGTGGCTTGTTTTTAGAGTCAGGTCATATATTGTGAATATATTTCTTTAAAACAGTTTGCTCATGTTGTGATAAGGAAGGTGTTACTCAGAAATTCACTGAAACTCTTAGAGTTGCTGACTAACTTTTTACTTTTGTTGATTTCTTTATGTTTTGTATTTTTTTCCTTTTGTTTTCCTTTTGGGGTTTTTTCTCTGATTTTTTTAAATAGATAAAAATACCAACAGGAAGGAGATTTATGAATTTTAAACTGATGTATAAAGAAACAATAAAACTTAGAAAATTCAGATATGAGTTATTTAAATTTTGATCACATTTCATCATAGTAACGTCTTATATCAGCTGTACAGAAGTACAAGGACTGGTAAAGACAGCTGAAAGTAATATTAGTTTTGTTAAAATGTAAATAGAAAAGATAGAATTGGCAAGAGGTGAAAATGGTATGTCTGTTTTCATGCTTAAATCCATGCACAGTTCTGCCATTCATTATTAGATCTGCTTGGAAACAGAAACATAACAGCAGTTTCCACATCCTTACATTCATTAGTATTACCTTACAAGAGAAAAAAAAAAAAAAAAAATTAGATCTGAGAAATCACAGAAATGAACTAACTTTAGGATATTAAATGTTACAGATTAAAACAAGCTCCACAGTCAGAATTAATTTCCTTGGACGTATTTAGATTACATGTACTAGTAACATTAACAGATGATGAAACAATTTTGTGAACTTGTAAAACATGTCAGTTGATTTATTTGATACGCTGTTAGAAAGAAATTCATGTCAACCAAAAATAATTCAAATCAGTAAAATAATTAAAAAATAATTAAAAATAAATAAATAAATAAATAAATAAAACTACTATTAAAAGTAAGTGATTAAATAAGAAGAAAAGAAGAAAAAAGAGTAATTATTATTTTTAATTTTTTATTATTATCATGATTAGAGACGGCAAACTGCTGCAAAGGGTAATATAATAGATAAGTATTCTTTTTTTTTGTAGATATTTGTCACAGGTTATGAGAGCAAAACACTTAAATAAAATACAATAAATCTTAATGTTTTGCCCTGATTTCCATTTATGCATTTAATCAGGCTGTTCTGGTTAAATTTTATTGATTTAATTTGATTTTTTTTAATGTTTTATGTTTATAAAATGTGTAGCATATTGTTAAAAGCATCATGTTTCACTAACTTTAAGATTGGATAATAAATGGCTCATAAAAAGACCTGAGAAATGTTCTTTTTATTGAAGGTTTAAATTTAAAAAAACTGGTTGTTTTAATTTTCTTTATAATATTTTTTGGTTAATATTATTATTATAATGGCATATGGAATAATTCAGCATGAAATGACATTAATATGCTCTTAAATTATCCCTGTCTTGAACATTGGATCAAATTCCGATATTGTTTCTGCACCAGACTTTTTTCCATAAATAACTGACCATTAAAGAGCACACATATACCCATTACCTTCTGGCTACATGTAACACAGGTATCAGAAGAGGACATAAAATTAACAAAATCTGCAGCCATCAGACTTTGGATGATTGATACTCTTGGACTGATGAAGAAGCTTCTGATGCTGTCTCGTATTTCTTTAGTTTAATACCAAATTAATCTTTGCATTCAGAAAGCTAAATGATTCTTAGTGTAAAGTATACATAGAGCTAGCTGATTCAGTGATGCTTGATCCTTGATTTAATACTGCTGTTATTTGAAGATCTTGTCCATGATGGTGTATTATGAAGTGAATTAAGACAGAGAGATCTGTATTTTACTCTGTTTGCCCTGACAGATAATTATTTATAGATATATTTATATATATCTGAAAGGTAATCGCTTAAATCTGACCCTGCTTTTTACTCTTTAAAATAAATTCATTTAGTTTCTGGAGAAATATTTTGGAAACTAACTGAATGTTTGGGTATTTTTCATTTCTTTCTTTCAAGTTTTTTTCCTCTTCTTATTTTTTAATTACTATTTAGAGATCGCTATTTATTACTGTTGTTGTTTCAAGATGAGATAGGTTAAAAAAAAACACAAAAAAAGTTGATGGTTGAGGAGTGTCTTGACAGTAAAGAACTTATTTCACAACACGCTGCAATTTATGTAACACACAGTTGTTGGAAGAGAAAAAAAAACTTGTTTCCATGCTGCATGAGAACTCGCAGTTAAGAATAGCTATAACACTGCACGTGTGCATACTGAAGAAATGCTAAAGATAAACACTTAATAAAATTATATTATACCTGTCAGTATTTATTGCACACAGTGGTGTATGTGGCATGTAATTATCATGCTTTTTCCCATTAGTATATTGAGGTTATGTGCATTGTTTGCCTGGTCATATACTATTACATGGAGGATGAAGAACCATAAGCAGATTATCATATATATATATATTTTTATTATTATTCTTTGAAAAAGGAAAGAGAAAGAAGTATGAAAGAACCGGAAGACATTCTTTCCTGTGAAAATAAAAAGAGAATCCATCTTAGAACAGTATATATTATTATATGATTTGCTTTCCGCACAGTGAACATGCAAAGGCCATTTGTCTAATGTTGTTCATAATGGATTGAAGTATGATAGCATAGAGAAATTTTATTTTTCTCAGGCAGAAAATTCATTCTTGCTGTTGTCGATCATGTTTTGACAGCTTTCTTCATGGAAATTCCAGCCAGCTTTGTGTGTTGGTTTTTAACAGTGAAGAGCAGTTAGTCTTTTGTTAACAGTCAGATTCAGACCATGGGTAAAACTAACTGTACAGTTTGTGTGAGGTGGCTCAGTGGGCACCCATTTCCCACAGATAGCATCAAAAGTAATTTTGAATTTACCTGTTAAAAGCTTTTCTCATTTGTTGTGCACAATAAGTATCAACAGGAGATATATTTTTAAAAATATCACATTACTTATAGGATGAACCCAGGATAAGGTCAAACTTAAAATGTATTTGTACAGTTATTATTATACATAGTTAATGGTTTTATAATTGACTTATCAATTATATTTTGAAATAAAAGGTTGCATGTAAACTAGATTGTCAATATTGGTCTATTGATTTCATTTATTGGTGCTTTTCAAAATGTTCCACATGTTGAAGCTGGTACTGGATTTACAAATGAAATATTAAAATGTACTGTATTAAACTATTCTTTGATGATGGAAGATGTGTAGGTTTTAAATAACTAGTTATCAGAGGTTCAAATATTTTCAGTTTCTTTTCCTAATCTTTAATACTGGGGGGCATAAATGCCCTTTTCATTAATCTTTGATGACCAGGTGACATTATTTCAGAAGTTGATGCCAGTTTATCTCTAAGGTCTGGGTGACACTGGTTAAAATTCTATTTTATTTCATGTTTGGTGTTGAGAAATGCAAACTCTGATTCTGTTTTTAGGTTTGAAATAAATCTTACTGGCCCAGAGACAGTTCAGTGTCTTAATTAATACGGAAATGACAACAGTTTTAGCAGGATTTTGGGGTGTTTTTTTTTATTACTATTTCTTTTTCTTTTCTTCTTCTTTTTAAATTTAATGTTTATTTTGTTATTATTTTTTTTTTAATTATTATTATTTATTATAATTTAAAACATTTTTTTAGCTGATAGTTGATATTACAAGTGTAACAGTTGCAAATGTTTTGGTTAATCATGGAAATGTACATGGTAATATTGTAATACACAATGAATTTAAACAAGTAAAATGTTTACTGTTTGATGTACATTATTACTTGAGATAATATGGCTTTAGTAGGGTATTGGTAGGTACAAAAACATACAGATTTATTGCTTAAAATATTGTTGAAAGATCAATTCATACAAGCAAATGCACATTAGTCTATAATGAACTGATTAGGACAGTTATAGTTCATTTGGTTCAAAATATATTCCAAAAATAGTTTTAAATTTAAAATTTCTTTTCTTTCTTTTTTTGTTTATATTATTTTTCTTTACAATTCTTTCTTTTCTTTTTTCTTTTATTTTCTTTTAATTTTTTTTTCATAACCTTGTTTACACCCTACAAATGTTACAGATTTCTTGCCTTGTGGCTTGTGGATAACAATCTGCAGTAGCACTGCTAAACATTTAATCATTTATTGAAAATCTGCTTAGACTTGACTGACATATTCCTCAATTGCTCTTGGAATATTAACCAGCTGGGGCAAAATAGTTTAATATGGCTTAGTCAATGTATAATTGGCTTAGCTATAGTGTATTGATGTAGCTGAGGGGCCCAAGTCGTCTGAGAAGAAACTTTATTAGAATGGTTTCAGGCCTGTTGCCGTTTTTGAAATAGAAATTCTTTTAGCTAAATTAAAGAATTAATTGTGAGATTTGCATTTTCTTTTCTTTTTTTTTTACTTCAGAAATATTAAAAAAAATAATTTAAAAATTTTGTGTAAATATTTTTTTCTTTCATTAACATTTTTCCCTAGTATTTAGATTTGTCTTTGTTTTGTGGTAGATTATGTTTAGTAATTAGGATTTCTTTTTTTTTTTTTTCTTTTCTCTCCAGCTATATCATAAAGGTTATAAATGCAGAATGTCAAAGCAGCATTCTATGGCTTAGTTTGATATTTCTATTTTGGTTCAGTCAATTATGTTCAAATACCACAAACTTATGTCTAAGCATACAAATACATACAGTCCATCCCTTTGTAAACATTATAAATATTAAGAATATCTTATTTTAGCAATTTTATGCCTTGTGTAACAAATAAAAATGACAAAATAAAAAATACCAATAAAACAAAATCTGATGACAAAAATACAGAAGTTATGTTTCTACCTCAAGTTAAAGTGAATTTAATATCTGAGGATGATTATGAAGGTAAATGAAAAGAAAAAGGAAAAAGATAAAAAAAAAGAGAAAGGAATATGTGCTTTCTCACAAGATTGCTGTATTACTATAACAATATAACTGTAACAGCATTTTGAAACAAACAAATACATTTTTTTTCTTTTTTTTAAAATATCTACTTCAGAAGTATGTACAGTATGTAATTTGATTCATGTCTGTCTATGATAACAGTTAAGAAAATCGATAAATAAATAAATTAGATAATAATAATAATAAAATAAAAGATAATAATAATAATAATAATAATAATAATAATAATAATAATAATAATAATAATAATAAAACTAACAATCACCAAAAAATTCCCACCAGAAACAAAAACAACAAACATATTTTTTTAACAGAGCACATAAAAGTGTTAAAAAACGGAGAACTATAACTGCTGGTCTCATTTCAGTTCATCAAGCTATCCATTGTTAAAAACATAATCAGTAGACAGATTTTGTTTGTTAAGTCGAGAATTAATGGAAAATGTCAGATACATGTATGGTATCTTTATCAAACTGGCAGGTGGTAATTCCTTGTTTTATTGGCAACTGCCAGGTACTCGTTGTGTTAACATTGTGGAATCCTTAAAAGATTAAATCTGTGTTCCCACCATTTATCAGTCTTTGAAACCACGTTAATAGCCAGAAGTGATGAAACAAATGTTTATAAAATGAGATGTATTTGCTTTTACTGAGCCATTTTATTTTTGGAATTTTTTTTGTGGTAATTGTTAGGTTTTATCATTTTATTATTTGTTGTGTTTTTGTGCCTCTGTGTATTTCTTGTTTGTTTTCTATTGGTGCCAGTGTGTGTATGTGTGCATGTGGGCGTACGTGTGCATGTGGGTGTATGTATGTGCTTTCTTAATGTAATTATGAATATCTTTGTGCAGATAGATTTTTCAACATTTATATTGCAGTTTCCCACATTATTAATTGTGTGATACAATATTTTACTTACTAATGTATCTGATATGATAGTACCAACATACTGATCTAATCAAGTAGAGATGTCGACCATTATAAAAAGTATCTATGGTCACTTAAAACTAAATTAATAATATTAAAAATAAAAGTTTCTTAAAGTTGACTTAGAAAGTTTCCCCACCCACCCTTTCATATCTACATTCAGTTTAGTAAACTACTGATATATATGAAACTGATATTAAACTGGATAGCCAAGTAATTTATTATTTATATCTCTTGTCCATCATCAGAGAATTACTAGATATTTATTCAACAATGACAGATAACTTGGTGAGTTGACTCAGTTGTTATTGGAGATGGCTGAAATGATTCCTTGGCTGTGGCTGGTCAATATTTGTTTATCAGATGTCAGTGTTAGTGGGTGAGGTAAACACAAAGTATGTATTTGTACAAAGACTCTCAGCTTGTTCAAGAGATGCTGCAAATTGATTTGAGATCAATGCTGCTTGTTTCACTGGACTTAGCCATCTCTTTATCTTGATTAGAGTCCACACTGCTACCTTACACTCTTCTCATTGATCAACCACCAGTCCTAGCTGCTGCTTTTACAGCCTGCTTTTATTGTTCTCAGACTTTTAACTGTAGATGGCTGGATCTGCAGATAGAAGATACGACATGCACTATCGTGATAGGAAAAAGGAATAACAATCTTTGTCTATGAGTCTAGGTAATGTTTATTTGAATAGGCTGTTGCTCCATGGTTTGAACACTGTCCTGAAGAGCTGTGGATTACAGGATCAATTCTTCATGGTGCGCTGATAAGATAATATACACTTTACTGTGAAAGAAACATATCTAAAAGATGCCTAGCTGCCATGGACATTGTTGTCAGACTCCCTCTATCATGCTGTCATTACTGACAAAAAACCCATTAATCTCTTGAATACCTAATAAACTTTAGCCTTGAAATTGTGGTATTATTAAATAAAATATAATATTCAGAATATCAATAGTTGTTGTTAAAGTGGATGGATGGGCTTCATTGCTTTGAGAAATGGTTTAGCTAAATTTATTGTTGGTATCAATAAAACAGATCAAATTATTCATTGTATTGTTTGAGCTCATTGTAGGAAGGAAATGATGATTTCAGAATTGTGACACATTGTTAAGAATGACTAAAGGCTTCTATAAATGGTTATTGTTTTTAATTTGTTTATTGTTTTTTGCTTTTGTTTAAATCACTTGCAATTCTCTGTTTCAATATCCACAGTAGAATATGGTAAGGCATATTTTAAAACAATATCTTCTTTTTTATTTTCCATTTTATTATGAACTAAATACATATCTATGTCTGTTATTAGTTGAGTGAATGGATGTATATCGATGTGTGGAAGATAGAGCTAATTAAATTTCACATTTAGTTTCTTCATACAGATAGTATTTTAGTAAGGTTTTTTTGTTTTGTTTTTGTCTTAAACAGAAGTTAGTTTTTATGATACTGCTTTTGTTTTTCTTTTCTTGCAATTAATTTTCCCTGATTTTTTTCAGAATTCAACGATTGATTCCATTCCTTGTTCCACACAGACAAGTCTTGCGGTCAAAGGTACTATCATCTTTTTCTTTTAGATAGTTTTTATACAGAATATATTTCAAAGCTCATAATGTTTTTTTTAAATTAAGTTTTTATCTGTTTATAACAAGTAAGCTTTTATTTAGTAAATATACATTTACATTAAGTGTTTTATTTTGATTACTTTTTTTTATTATTTCAAATACATAATTGCATGTGTATGAGTGATATGAGGAATTTAGTTATTTCACTTAAATATTTTATCTACACATTTTACAGGAAGGAATGTCTGGACACTGTCTCTGAAATCAGAGCCTGTGACCAAGCACTCGAAAGCTGATGACCGACACAAGAAGCAAGCTCATAAACCCTCCATCTGTGATAACAGCCCTGGCACACCTACTGCCCCTCCCACAAAGAAATACTGCAGATCACTGTCTGTGCCTGCTGATCCTTCCGCAGGCTCTCTCCTCCACACCCAGGGATCAAAGCTGTGGAGACCAATAGCAGTGATTCCTCTTACAAACAACAATACTCAACAACCAAACAGAAACCTCGTCAACTTTCACAGCGACGGTCAAAAGGCGCCAGATTTCACTCACACTGTTCCAGTGGCTCCCTCACCGAGTATTGACAGTGGTCACTTCACGACCTCTGACCTTCAAACGCCTCCAGGATCACCCATTCCAAGGCCATCATCAGCTCTCAGTGATGTTTCATATGGATCCTGGCTTGAACAGAGTCCAAACAGAAGCAGATTTGAAATACTCCAGAGCCGCAGTCTTTCATACGAGGACCAAATATCTACAAGTTCGCGACTTGGCTCGGTGTCGTTTGCGACTGGTGTCTCGAGTCCCACTTCCCTGTCTCCATATCGTCACAAGATTCCCCGGTGTCGGTCTCAGCCCTGTGTTCTTCATGACAGAAGATTTGGCAAGAAGAGAAGAAGAGATTCGGATAGACCAACTCTTAACTTCCATAAGATGACAGAGGTAAAAAAAAAAAAATTTTTTTTTTTTTTTTTTTTTTTTTTTTTTGTGTATTATCAAGTAGATTAGTTTTACTATTTAAAAAAAATAATAATAAAAAAATAAAGAAAAATTAAGAAAAAAAAATTAATTATATTTTTTCTCCTTTCGTGTAATTATTTATTAAAAACAATAAATACATTTACTCGTGAAACTGGATTAGATTTAAAATTTAAAAGTTTTATTAAACTAATGTACATAATATTATAATCATGTTTTTTATATATATATATATATATAAATTAAACAAACAATCAAACTAACAAGATATACATAATATTGTATTATTTATTTCTCAAGATGTTATCTAGCGACATATAAACTACATTAACACTCTGTAGTATTTTATTACCAGAAGTTTGCCTGCAGAGAGAGATTGCAAGGAATGACATAAACCTCTGGAATGAAGCCAAGTCATTATTATTATTATTATTTTTTTTTTTTTTTTAATTTTATATATTATTGCAGGTTTTAAAAATTTAGAAAGATAAATATTAATTTATTTTCAATCTTTTTTCTTTTATTAATTTTTTATTATTTCAATTATTTTTTTGAAAATGTTTTTAATTTTAAATGTCATTTGTAAATGAAAAAAAAAAGAAAAAAAAAAAGAGTATGAAAAATGTAAAATGTTAGAATGACCACCCACAGTTTAAATGATTAGTCATCTTTTAGATGACACTTTAATAATGGTTACACTGACATTGTAGGAGTAATGTAGCCCAGGACTGACTGCCTTCAGAATAACTCAGGTCATTAGAAGAATAATAACTTAGTAATAGTAATAATAATAATAATAAGAAGAATGAAAAGGTTTCAAATAAGAATAATATTAACAACAACAACAATAATAATAATAATAAAATTCGTTATTTTATTGACAGTTCTGGATGTAATAACAATTTAGTGTGTAAATCACAAACAAATAATTAGAATAATGTATATGAATAATAATAATAATAATAATAACAACAACAACAATAACAGTAACCATAACAACAGTAATAACAATGTCTTCAACAATAGTGTTTATTTATAACAACACTAATGGGTTAATCAGTGGTAAATAAAATAATTTGTATTTTTTTTTTTTTTTTTTTTTTTTAAATGAAAATAATTTTAAAAATATTAATAAAAAGCTGTCACTCAAAACAGGTAGTTATCATAGAACAATTCGACCCCTGCCAGCATTTATCTAGCTGATCAAACACATTTGTCTTGGTAGCTGGTTTCGTCGATTGTATCTGCATATTGTGTGACACTGAGTCTTTTATGCTAAATCTGATAGAGAGCTTGTTTGTTGAACATGGCTGTGTAAAAATTCATGGCATGTAGCCTGTAATTGAGGTGTAATGTCAGCTACCCTGGTTGAGTGACTTATTTAGAGCTATGCACCCAGTGATAGACGCAGAAGGCATTTCAGTTTGACAGATATGCATGGCTCAAAACAAGGCTTCTGGCTTGGAAGTTATTTCAGTTTAAATAGCTTTGATATCTCTCTCTCTCTCTCTTCTTTTCTCTCTCTCTCTCTCTCTCTCTCTCTCTCTCTCTCTCTCTCAATTTATTTTATTTATTTTTTAACCTTTATCTTTATTATTCAAACATATTACTCCTTAGATTGCATGTAGTTGAATATGTTGCTGTTCGTACCAATTTGATGGGTTTTTTTCAACAGTTTTTGATTTTGATTTTTTTCTAAGTGCTTTTATTCTGAAAATGTTTAAAGCTACCATAACATTTTCAAAGACATTTTTGTTGTTGTTGTCGTTACACTTGCACATTCCACTGGCTTTACATAACTTCAGTGTGACTTGCTTGAATAATTCAAACAGCACTGCAGGATTATGTAGACTGTATTGTTTTAGTTTATGTCAGACACATGCATGAACTCTCACTCACTCACCAAGTAAACCATTTTTTTTTTTTTTTTTTTTTTTTTACACTGCCAAGTTTAGGTATCTGTATCCAGTTAAAATTCAAACAGTTTAGTATTTTTAAAAGAAAAAGTTTGCTGGTTAATATGTTACCTGGTTACAGGTTAGTGAGTAATTAATCAGATATTATTAAATACTTCCTATTTTGGACAGTATCAACAGCAATGGTATTTTAAAGTTTTATTTATTATTTGCTAAGTGTACAGAGTAATTTGCTTTGTAGACAGAATATTTCCTAAAGTGCTTCAAGTGATTTGGTTACAGGCTTTATAATAGTTTTAACAATAATAAAAAAAAAGAATATTTGTAGCTTAAGGCAGTGACTTCAGGTCATATACAGTAGTAAATATGTTTATATCATATAATCTAAGGAATGTCAGCCTTAATAATATGATATACAATATTTTGTTTCATAACAATTACAAAATTTTAAAACAGCTTCAGTCATTAAAAAAGAGATCAGTAGTGAACAGTAAAGTAAAAGTATTAATATGAAAGTTCTATTCATTTTTGTCATGAAAAATTGCATTAGATACAGATGGAAAACAATACAATTGTTTCCTGTTCTGTTATAATAAATTATAAAAGATTCATGCAAGAAGAAAAAAAAAAATTTCCTTAAAGTTTAATGAATCAGCAGATTTTTTAAATGTCAGTCTGACAATCCAGATGACACAAAGCTGCTTATTTGATTACTGTGTGGAAATAAAAAACTAAAAAAAAAAACCTTTTAGATTTTCTTTCCCACAGTCAAGAATGCTCTATCTGTGATCTTTTTATACACCCGAGTTGACAGAAGTGACAAATAATCTAATATGTCCTTCTATAATAGAGGATGATTAATCATATATCCATCTGAACATGCCTTGAGAAAATATTCTGCATTTAAAATGTTCGTTTCATCTCTCCATCAGAAGCAGACAGCTTTTTTTTTGTTATGAAATATTATTTCTGAATTTCAGTCAGTGCATAATAGTTTTTACTTAAAAACACTGGAGGAATGATATTAATAGTTATTAAATGTTATTACTGTATTTCATAATCATATATAATAACTTGAGAAAGAATCATAACTTTTGAACCAATCATGTCAGCAAAAGACAGTCTTTTGTATAAACCCTCTCATAGAAAGGGCAGTGAATAAATGTTCTGTTTTGATAAATTATTTATGGTATTCAATCTAGACTGGAAAATTTTCCCAGAGATATGCTAAAGAACATTGATCTAGCAGTCTGTCATTTCACAAACCACTTCAAATGTTAGCCACTCAGCTACTAGTCATGATCTTAAAAGTGAACAAGATGCTGATATAGTTACTTGCAGAAAGATGCTTTGTAAGGAAACACCAGTGTTACGTATGTGAGATGTATTGAAAGGAAATATTTAAAAGTGTGATAATTTCTTGTTGAAAGGGAGCAGGAACAGGCATGATTCAAAGATTGAGTGACAGACATGTCTGAGAAAGGGTTAACTTCATAATCTAGTTAATCATGTGAAAAATATTTTAAGTAGTACAACCTCTTTCATGTGCAGTACTTTGCAGAGATGAAAGGTAAAATAAATCTCAGTTTAAATACTGCATTTTTATCAAACAGTTACAAGTAGAAATATGACTAAAATTTATATTGACATTGATGTATGTATGTTATACTGGATGCATGTAGGCAGGTAGAAATACAGAGATAGATACTTACTGAAAATTATTCCCATGCACATAATTATTATGGCCCCTGGTAATCACAGATAATATATGCACCATAATTTTATCAAATTTTAATGGACACATTTAATTATCACAGTAAATTAATTGTAAATGCATATGTGAGTTTCAGAAAGAAAAGATGTTGAAATTCCGCATTAGAGAGAGAAAAAGATTTTGTAGCATATGTGTATGAGTGAGTGTGTGTGTTTGTGATTATATGTGTGTATTTATCTGTATTTGTTTGTACATGCATATCTGTTCTTTTGTTTAAAAAAAATATAATTAGAAAACATTTCCCATCATAATTTGCAGTGAGGTCATTAAGAGGAAATGACTAAGAGTGGATTTAAATTTCTCATTAAGAAGACAATACACACATGTGTACATATGCATACAAATCCACCCACTTGTGGGAAAGTTAATGCATTGTGTAATAGATAATACAAATGTTAATTTTATTTTTCAGACTGCCTATGGACGTAACCAGAGATCAGACCCTGTTGATACTCCTGGCTTTGATCAGCAGGTGACATTTAAAAACTTTTTTTTTTTTTTTTTAATTTCCTTCAGCATTGGAATTTTGAACACAAATAAAATGAACAGGGAATAGTAATAATAATTATAAAAAATATATATAAAAAAAAAATGTTTTCCTTGATGACATATTAATATACCAGGAATTAGAGATTAATTTATTATAATAACATATTTTGATAATTATGGTATCTTTTTTAATTAAGCTTATCTCGGGGATAATTAAAAGTATCTTCTTGGTAAATGGGGTGCATGGCTGAGATCATGAAATAAGTTCCCTGTAACACACCCATTTAATTGTTTCCTCTTCAACTCCATGCCATCAGCTGGTTCATCAAAAACCATGGCATGTGCGTTCCTGTTTGTTGGAATCATCACATAAAATGTCCTCCTTTTGGCTAACTTACAACATGTCCGAGATTGGGTTAACTTCATAATCTAGTTAATCATGTGAGAAATATTTTAAGTAGTACAATCTCTTTCACGTGCAGTAACTTTGTAGAGATGAAAGGAAAAATAAATTACAGTTTAAATACTGCATTTTTATCAAACACTTACAAGTAGAAAAAAAAACTAAAACATTTTTTGACATTGATGTATGTATGTTATACTGGATGCAAGCAGGCAGAAATACAGAGATAGATACTTACTGAAAATTATTCACATGCACATAATTACTGTGTATTCTCATTCATCAAAAATAATTCAGTCCTCTATTTGTTAGAACTTTACTGTTTATCTTACACGTTGACAATGTTGATTCTAACTTACACATAAGAGATTAATATGACTGAAAATATTTAATTTTTTATGTTTTATTAAAAAATAAACAAATAAAATTCTCTTTCAGAAGCGAAGCTCGCGGTTTCGAGACGATGCTGAACCAGTGATGTGTCTAATGCCAATAGCAAGCTCTCCACAGGACACAGATTTTCCTACAAAACATGGTGTTGATTATTTTTCTGCCAGTCCTATCAAAGACAGCAGACACCTAGGTGGGGACGCGGGTTTCTCGAATGGCACGCCCATGAAGAACTTGTGTAGTGGAGTTAATATATGTGAACCTGTTCGACTTATTGGAGACGATGATGAAAGTGGTTGTGGTTGTCAAGGTGATGATGCTGACAATGCATCGGAGTTGTTCCCCTTGACTGACTTAGATATTGATCAAATTGAGAGCCACTGAACTATTTTCTTTAAAAAAAAAAATAAAAAAAAAAAAAAACAATTTTTTTTTTTTCAGGGATAAGTGTTTGATCTCAGGGATGGTTTAACTGTCAAGTGAAGGATGGAAGCAACACAGTACACATGTGATTAGTGATTTAAAAAAGAATATATTATAATGAAATTATTGTGTGTGGATTTTTGGATACAACAGCTTGTGTATCTGTTGTGATAACAGTACTCTCAGCTTGTTAAAATTCACATTATGATTACAGTGTTTGAAACAAGTTAATCATGTGTTAAAAAAAAAAAAAAAAAAAAATCAGTGAAACATTGTCCTCCTCACATTTGCAGTGAACATGTGGCATGGTACTTTGACATGAGTTGTCTACCCTTGCCTTTTTTCTTTCTCTGTTTTTTTTTTTCAATTTATTAAATTGATAGCCTGCACATTATTATTATTATTTTTTTTTTTTTTTTTAAAATATATTATATATTAAATGTTGTTCATGATAACAAACAGCATTCCATTTTGTATTCATTTCATGACATCATTTCTCTATTTTAAATGTATTTTAAAATTTTAGATAATGGTGAAAATAATGTAGAATAGGTTTGCCATATAATGAACCATTATGACATTGCCAGTTTATTATTATTATTTTTTTCAGTCATAGCGAATTAGTTTCGGATTTTTAATAATAATGATAAAACAAAAATTATGATCCAAAAGTTGTAAAAATTAAATTTGAAAAAAACAAAAAATATATATTATCAAGAAAGAAAGATAATGAAACATTGAGTAGCAGTATTAAATAATTTATAAGGAAATATTTAACAGATAGATTTAACACCCAAGGTCTAACAGCAAATACAGAGTAAAATGACTTTGACTCGGTATTAGCTCATTATTATATTATAAATTATTTTATAATCTAAGCATAACAGTAAATAATTAATAAATAAAACACTAAACATATCAGTAAATAATGAATATAACAGTAAATTAATACATCAGCTTTGTTGCATGTTTCACATACATCCTGAAATTAATATATATATATAACAGAGGTTTATATTCAGGTATCAGCTAAAATATATAACATCGAAACAGATCAGGTTTCCTATTTACGTTGCTGTTTGACCTTGTTGCTTTAAAACAGCACTTGAATGAGTGTTTAAAGTTTAACCCTAGGGTAGGGTGTGAGTTAAAATCTTAGTGTGGGTGGACTGTCTGTTTTACAAGTTTATATTTTGAGTTTCTAACTCTTGTAATATGTTCATAATAAAATGTCTCGTTATAAAAAATGAAATATTCACAAAAGTACAGATCATAGAAGCTCTAGCTGTGTAAATACTTGACTCTGTGTTTATTTTGTTTCCTCTGGAGTAGTTGAAACACAGTGGTGTGTATTGTACTATTTACTTTGTTTAGTAAACACAGAGCTTTCTCATTATGTTATTATGGAATTTGAAGGTTTTAAGAAAAATAAAAAAAATGGCTTTTTAGATTTTCTGTAATTGCGTCTGGTGCTCATGACTTGTGGTCCAATAAAAACCCACCTTTACTGTTCTGTTACATCCGTCCATCTTGATTTTAAAACTAGTGTATTTTTGTAGCAGCATTTTTTTTTTTTTCATCTATTTTATAAAATGTGATAAACTTTTGTTTCCCTTCATCATTTGATCATAGAACTGATTTCTTTTTCTTGTCATTTTTTTTTTATGTATCATACATTTATAGATTATCTTTTCATAGTTTCTATTCTTAAAAAAAGAAAAATCCGGACACCAAACTGGAATGTTAAGATGATTGATCAATGGCAACTGTGATGACAAATCTGCATGGCTAAAGAAATAAGCATTGTAAATTAAAAACTAAGTATTTAAAATAAAGAGAAATGACTCTGAATAGTATTTTATTTAAAACAATAACAATAAACACTTTGTCTCTTTCACACACACACACACACACACACACACACACACACACACACACACACAAACACACACGAACACCCATACCCACACACAAATAAACATTAATTTCTGTTGCCAATAAAATGATTATCACTTGAAGTAGGTAAAATAGTGCATGTTTTTCTTCTATAGAAATCTGTACTAAACTTACATGCCAATATTGTGAACATTAAGATTATTATTACTGTCAATATATTGGTTTTTATTGATCTTGGATGAGTATTTCAGCAGGTTCGGTATTGTTAATGTTTTCCTGTACACTGACATTTATTGCACAAACCACTGCTAGTCTCGTGTATGTTTATACATATATATATATAATTTAAAACATAAAAACACACACAAAAAAAGTTACATTGTCTTGTTATTTGTTAAATTTGTGATATATAAAAGTATTCAGAATTTTTTTTTACAAAACAAGGACCCCATTTTTGATAGTTAAATATCTTTACTAATTAAAGTAAAAAAAAAATATTTAAATTTGTAAAAAATATTATTAAAATGTATCACTTGTATTTCATTGAATAGATCTTTAACTTGTAAACTGACTGCTATGTTGATTAACAATCTACTCTGAGAATTTTCTGAAAAAAAAAAAATAAATAAATAAGACTGAAATCAAAAGTTCTATTTTGAACAGAAAAGCCTGCATTAATAGAGGCACAAATTTTCAAGGTTGCAAAAAGAAAGAGAAGTTTATGCATTTATTAAATAATTTATGATTCATTTATATATATATATATATATATATATAATAATAAACAATTATGAAGAAAAACTATTTTCTTTTACTGAAAGGTTTAAAAATGTATACAATTTGTTGATAAACCACAACCAGTGAAACTATATTTGAAAAATTTTGAGTATTTTATATAAAGGCAAGAAAACGATGATACAAGGCATGCACACAATCATATCTGGAATGTATTTGATTGCATATACATTAAATACTGGTACTAATTCCCTAAAAAAAAATGTTTCAAAAACAATTATATTTTTGAATTGCTAATGGTGTAAGCTTTCATAATGATAAATATTATTTTCTTAAATCATGGTTTTAATTTCTTAATTATACAAATAAAATAACACCAGGATTTGTTAAAGAACAGAGAATGATATTTGTTCATGTTTTGGTGTCCATACACCTTTCTGAATGTGTTAATCAGTTCCTACAAAAAACAATGTTTCAGAATTTTGAAACATTCTGTTGTAACTGATACAGCTTGAATGTGTACAAGTTTATGTAGTTACTTACTGTTCAATACTTTTTCTGACATGTAATACATACAGATATTTTCATCATAATGTTCTTTTTTTATTTTTTCCTTCATCTATTTCTGAAAAAGGTTTTTGTTATTTATTTATATTTTTATTATTATTATTACATATGATGTAAAGTTTTTTTCCTTCTGTACTGATTTTTATATACTTCTTACAGCAGCATAGTAATTAGTGTTATAATTATACTTAATATTAACATATGACTGACTTTGTTGATACAGTATTCTGTACTAACTTGATTAAGATTTATATTAGATGAGCTCTGTATATATATATATGTATGTATGTATGTATTACCTGAGCTCATTTTAATAAATAACATAATCTGGGCAGCTTTGAAATGTAGCTTAATAAAAAAAATAATGGTTTTTAAAAAAAAAAAAAAATTATATATTTTCATATCTACATGTTTGGAATACTTTCTGCATGACTCTCAACAAATCACTGATTACACATTCCTACCTTTACCTGGTTTGTTTTTATGTACACAACTACATGCACACCTGTTAGTAGTTACCTGTATAAATCATGATTTGTACCTCATCACCTTTTACCTGTCTGTATGTATATATACCTACTTAAGTGTAGTTTTGTCAATACTTTATAACTTGTTGGTATTTATCTACAGTAAAGTTAAACCACAACGAATTAATACTTTCCACTGTTGACTTATAGTTTAACATATAACCGTATCTTTGAAACATGTAAGTGTTTTGTACAGTGGGTGTTCAGATTTGCACGTTTGCTCTCAAGTTGAAGGGGTATTGTCTGCAAAATGTGTCAAGAAATGCTTTCAGAATGCATTAATATTTTATAAGCAATACACATACACTTAAACGCACACACACACACACACGCACACACACACACACACACACACACACACACACACACAAACACAAACACAAACAAACACACACACAAACAAACACACACACAAATATACACTAGTAAAAGAAATATGCACATATATAGTTATATACACTTACAGATGTGTACATATATCAATGGTGATGCATATATAATGTACATATAATGGTAATGCACACAAACATAGACATACATACACACAGACTAATTATAGACATAACTGATGGTGTCAGTTGATGAAATGTTTATTTGAAAATGAAATACACGTATCAATTCAATGTGTTGTCTTTGTGTTTTGTTTTGCATTTAAATACAATAAGTGCATTTTTGGCAACAAATATAATATGTCTATATGGAAAAGAAAAAAAGGAACTTCAAAATGAAAAGTTATATTATGAAAAAGTAAATAAATGTACTGAATCTGAATGTTTTCAAGTTTCCATTTATAGCAGTATTTATTTATTTTTGATTTTCATTATTTATTTTTTATATTTAAAAAAAGAAGAAGTTTTAAGCAAATATTTTTATCTTTAATCATTTTAGTCAATTTAGATTCATTAAAACATTAATATATGAGGGATTGTTGTAAAATTTATTTCATTAATTATTTTCAGGAAACAGACTATGACTGTGGGTTTAATATATTATTATCATACTTTATTGTTAGCAAAGTTTGGTTTTATGAAATAAGAAAAACAAATTACTTTGATGAACTGTGTATATAATTTATTTCATTTGATTTTTTGTAGAATTTACTTTCAAAGAACTTTAAAGAAGATTTTTAACAAAGCAGAATAAGCACAGCACAAAATTGGGTAATACTCAAATGGTTTTAAATTGAATATTACATTAAAAATATATGTTTATATATATATTTTTTTTAAACTTTTAAATATAAATGGTAGCTATATTAAGTGATGGTGAACAGAAATTAAAGGAAATGTATTACAAAACCATATTTATTTAAAGACATTTATATGAAAATATTTTGTTCAAAATATAGCTAATTTGAAATAGAAGAAATATTTTGTGTCTACTTAATTTATTAAAATATGTATTCTGAAATTAGTTTAAAAATTGAATTTTTATTTTGATCATATTTATTTGTAGCAATATATATATAAAAAATTGTTTAAAAATTAATTCAGCTGATAACTGCAGTCATATTAAAAAAATATATATATCCATTAACAAAATTGTAGTCCACTACTTCTGAAAAACAATAATGTACATGAGGATATATAAATCAAAATTACTTTATTGTGTCAAATAATGATCAGTTCAGCTAGCAGCAGTATCTTATGTTAAAACTTTTTATGTAAACATAACAGCTTGTGATGTTAAGTCTGTTTGAATAAACAGCAACTTTTCATATTAAAAGTCTGTTTAAATAAACACAACTTGTGTTAAAAGTCTAACAACAATCTGCCATGTTAATAGTCTATCTGGTCCCAGCCATCTTAAAAAGAATATCAAGTAGACACTATGGTTTGTAATGTTGAAATAAATTACTTATTTGGTTATACATTTTTTTTTCAGTGCAAAATAGCTTAGCAGTAGAACTTGTCTGTTGATCTGAACATTAATATTTTCATAATTAACTATTACTGTGTAACTATAGTGTGTTAGATTTGTTAACAGATTATCAACAAAAAATTAATTGTTATCTTCAATCAGTCATGAAATAAAATAGAAATACTTTGCTTAATTCAAATTATATCTCACGTTTAAAAACAATCGTTTTTGAAAACACCAATTTCTGTATAATAGGAATGTATAAATTTTTTACAAGTTTATTAAATCTGCTTATTTTGAAAAATATTTTTTAAATTTTTAATTTTTTTTTCAATGTTTAATTCAGTGAGAGCTGGTACATTATTGATCAGTGAAAGGTTTTGTTTCGCATGTGTATGAATATCGCAATTTCTGTTTATGTAAATCAGTGATGTTGTTTTAAGAGTTATTTTTAGCACTGTGTAAATGGCCAACGATTGTACAAATAATCTTAAATTCAATATATATATATATATATATATATTCTCTTTGTACAGTAAAAATTGCATATGAAACAAATGGCAACCTTTGTTAAATTTGTTTATGTTTTGTCCACTGTACAAAATAATGGCCTATTAGAATAAATTCACAGCTACAGTTTTCATTCCCTGTAGTGCTCAACTTTCATGTAGATTACAACAGTTTGTAATGCCCTTGAATCAAGTATGTTAACAAATAAAATATTCAACGATGGTTCTTGTTTTTGTTTATTTAGCTGTTGCCGTTTTAAAATCTGAATGCAGCAGTTTCACTCTAAACATTACAAATGTTACAATCCTTTTCAAAACAAAAGGTACATAAACAATATTTTTCAATATGTAATTGTTGTTTTTTTGCTGGGGAAGGTTGTTGCATGGAAATTAGAGCAGATGTCCTGGGGTACAACAGGTTGCTGGTTCCACACATCTCTGAGTAACTCACTTGGCTTTTTCTTATTCCGGCTGGTGCATTATGTCTAGATTATCAAATATTTAATACTGTCTTTTCTGTCTATGGGAAGATGTATGTAAAAAATCCTTTTGCTGTTAACTGCTGAAGAAAAAATGTATTTAGTTGCCCAAATTAATTGTATATATGTTCTTAATATTAGGTAACACAAATTGTGATCATTTAATATTATTATTTGCATATAATTGGGGTAATGGCTTTAGCATGTGGATAAAGTGCTACACCGATCTGTAAAAATGTTTGGTTGCATAACTAGTTCTCACTGGTGTTTTGCCATACCAGGCACTGTTCCATAATGTACACTGAAGGCCACTAAAGGTCCTTTGTGTCTGGAAAGATGAATAGAAAACTTTTGTTTTATCCAGTTTTTATTGTTTAAAACTATGGAATGGTTGCAACATTTAATTTTTTATTATAACAAAAAAAAAAAAAAAAAAAAAAAATAAAATGAAAAAGAAAAAAGAAAAAAGAAAATTGTACTCTTAAGCTTGAACACCATTTAATGGTTTGAAGAATGATAAAAAAAATACAGAAAACAAAATATTTATCATCTTGGTCTCTAATTCACTGTTTTTCTTTTTGAAACTGAAATCACTAAACTTTTTGACCGATAAGCGACTGACTGTATTTCATTTCCTTCTGGCAGCAGCTGCTTTAATAACAGATGAACAAACAAACAATAAAACAAATAATTCAATGATAATTTATTTATGGAGACAAATGTGACAAGGGTATATATATATATAATAATATATAATAATATATACATATAGGCTACATAATAAATCTTTAAACATCGGTGGACATGAATGAAACTGGTATTATTTATTCACATTACATGTACCCTTTCATTATTCTTTTTTTCCATCATTTTTTTTTTTTTCTCCATCAAATATTTCTAACTAGTGACTACTAAGAGCAGAATCATATTAATCCATCATGAAGATTTCTTTTCAGCTGTTCTCTCCAGATATATACAATAGCTGATTATTAGTATTCTTTTTTTTCACTGTCATATATTCTTAGGAATGATGATAGGATGCCCTAAACAACAACTTTTAACATCAAGTTTAGCATTTCATAATGTATTTATATGAAATTGAAAGTAAAAAAAAATAAAAAATAAAAACAAACAACATATTGAACTGATCTCACTAAACAAAATTCAAGTTTATGAGGGAGATGGTAAAAGGTATCTGTTTCCTAGATTATCATATACAACTTTCATGAGACTGCAAGGGTGCAAATAAGTAAAACGAGAAATCAAATAAATAAATAAATAAATTATTAATAATAATAATTAAAAAAATTAATAATAATAAAAAGATAAAAAATAAATAAATAAATAAATTAATTAATAATAATTAAAAAAAGATAATAATAATAAAAAGATAAAAAAAAAAAAAAAAAAAAAAAAATATATATATATTTTCATTTCAGTACATCTGTCACACAATTATGAAATTATTCCACATTCATTACATCATTATTTATTTCAGTGACATTAACTGATTGGAATATGGGTTTAAATTTGAACCCTTTGGACCCCAAGTTCCCCAAGGCAAAATTTGCAACTCCATTTTCAGGTCTCTACATGTTGACTGGCCAAACAGCACATGAGCATCTCATTATTAATCTTAAAAAAACAGCATGAGAACAACACATAATGCTAAAAATATTAACTACTTAGTAAATATATATATATATTTTTTTTTTGGTTTAAAATTTTAACTGCTTGGGTTCTTGCATTAAGGAAATGTTTTTTAAATGACATTCCTTAAGAAGTCACATTTTTAGATTTTGTTTAACAGTAATTCTATTGGTAAATAACAGTTTCAGTAATTTATACAAAAAATAATGTGCAATGTAGTTATATAAACTGCATAATGGGAGAGAAACTAACAGATAAAATTACATGAAAATTGAGCAAAGGCATATCACATTAATAAACACAAAATTCAAAGTTATTCACTGATTTTGCTGAAAACAATTTGTATGCATTAATATGAAGACAAAAAAAGAAGAGTAAAACAAAATGCAATATCTTAGCCACAAAATCTTATTAACTCATATGATATATATCCTAGTTAACAGATCACTGGCTATTTATTTGCACATTTTCCTGTCTGTGTATCAATCAAATATATTATAACCTTTATTTCATAACTTTATGGAAAATTTTCTTGCCTTCTTCTCTCCAAAAAATAACGGTTAACCCATTAGTTAAACTGAAACAATAACCTGAAATATGACAAAACCATAAACAGGGATTTATATATTTCTGTTTCTAAAATCTGTCTTCTCAGCACATGAAATAAAGCATTTACATCAAGTACTTTCTATTTATTAGAGACTAAACAAATTTTTTAATCTGCAGAAATCTCAACTCTTTATCACCCCATGATGTTAATCATGTATATAACACAGAGCCAATGTAAATGACATGACTAGAAGCACTGATTTATACATAATGATAACAATTATGTTTTCTACAGGAATGTATTAAAATGTTTTTCAAGTAATTATCATTCTGTAACTGAGAACTAAAACTGTAACTCAGGTACAGAGTTTTAATGAAGTGAAAAATGATTTACCAGACACCCTGTATTTATTCTATAACTGAATATAATTCCACCGGGGCTTTTTTTATTTTTGAACAAAATTTTGGATGACAGAATATTATTGTGTTTAAAACTTCACAGTTGGTATTTTTTCACATGACTGTCAATAAAAAAAAAACAAAATTAAAATAAATAAATTAAAATATTTTCTAAATTTGCATTTATTATTATTAATTGATGCAAATGAAAACATGCAGATTAAAATAATAATTAAATTAACCTTTAAAAGAGTTCTGTTTTTGGCTTCTAAAATATTTATTACTGAAAATTTATAATTTTGTATACATGTTAATTTATTATTTACATGATCCATGGAAATCAACAGAATGAAACCATTCTTTCAGGAACAATTTTCATTTATGTTCAAGGAATATATTTCTATACAAATGTGTGGGTTTTTTTTTTTCCTTCCCTGTTAACTGTCAGTCAGTATAAAAAGATTAAAACACTTTTTTGTTACAAATAAAAAGAATCCTTTTTGCTTCTTTTCAAACATCTTTTTACAATCTTGTAATTTCATCCTAAATTTCCTTACATCTTATATTTACAGACAAAGGATAGACAGTCTTTTTCATGGCAGCCTCATATTTGCTGAATGAAAAGTATACTTCATTAAACAGTACATAAACTGAGACATTAAGATGATAAAGTTAAAAATAAAAAAATGTATTCAAAATATATAGTGAGTTGAAAGCAGGCAGCACTGCACCTATTATTCATTTAGAATATAAAGTTGCTGCTTTTGTCAAAAAAAATGTTTTATTTAGATTTCATAGTTAAAATGGAAATATAGCTAAAATAACTGAGGAAAGAGGACTGGCTTGGTATACTTATTTAACATATCTAAACATTTTATTTTATACAAATTAGCTTTATATCCAGATTGTCTCAACTATTCCTAATATTAAATCAAAAGAAACCACATTAACATTAACATAAATAAAATTCATAACTATTTATTACTAATCTTGTACTGGAAAGAGTACTGGAAAGATATTTCTAAAAAAAAAATTCTGAAAAACAATTATTTGCAGATAATGGTATTAAAAAACAAAGAAAAAAGAACAGAAAATACAAGTAATAAAAAAAATGTAAACAATGAAATTTTATACTTTCAAATTAAATAAAAAAAAAAACTATTTATTTTTATCACAAACTTCATACTTGTATTAGTATACAACATTTCATACATCACTGACCCAACCAAGACAAAGACAACATTTAAGTTGTTACCATGATAGATAATATAAATATACATTTGTTCATAACATATATTATTTTTATTGTTTTTGTTTTTGCAATGCAAAAAATCAATATAATCACTTCCATTCACTCATAATATCTATTAACAGAGCATTTTTAAAATCATAAACATTTAGTCATAAACTTTCACATCATGACCAAAAAATATTGGTCTTAAATGAATACAAACTTGTGAAACAAACCAATATTAAAAAAAGAAAGAGCAAAAGCATGCACATATTGTTACATGTCTTATATTTCAATTGCACAAAGCAAACTGTTACTTCCTAACTAACTGTCCTAATGATGCACACTTTCTGTCACAAATGTCTGTCAATGATCAACATTTGCAGTCGATAAAACAGTTAAAGCCATAGCATTTCACAGAAACTAATATTTTCTGTATCAGGTAAATATTGTTTGAAAAAAATACAAATAAATAAATAAAATAATATATATTAAAAAAATATATAAATAAAAAAAATAAAAATTTAAAAACTTAAAAAATTTAAATGAAAATAAAACAATTCGGCTTCTTTTTGAAATATCATTCTTTTTCTCCACAGAATTAGAAGAAAATTTCCTTGGGTTCATGTGTTTACTGGGGCATGAAATCTTATAGTTTAATTATTTTTGTCAGAAAATAGCACTGATGATGTCAGACATGCCACAGGAATGGTGGGGTGTTTGTTTGACAGTGGTGTTCACTAGACATCACAAAATCCTGATCTGATTCAGTTCACTGTGGTTCACTCAAGAATGGCACAACATACAAAACATTTAAAATGATGAAATTCTCTCATAGAATTCTACAGCACTGATTTGTTTTCTTAGCCTGTGGAGAAATAAGTAAAAATAGGGAAAATATAAAATGAAATGAAACAATATATATATAAACAATATTTTATTAATGCATATTTGTTAGTTACATATTTTTTGACACTCTTCTAATAAATAATCTGTCTTTATAAAATAACAATGAAATGATTATACTAATGATGATAGAAACAATCAGAATTAATAAAATAAACCTGCTGTGTTTGTGTCAGTAAATATGAACATTTAATATATAGTGAAAAAGATCAAGAAACAAATGCAATTATCCAGAGCTTCCTCTTCACTATGACACTATTGTTCTGGTTTTTATTAATTTTAGCTGTTTTGAAATAACATTATATATTATTTATCACAGTTAAACATTCTGAAAAAACCCACATTAAATAAGTTGTATTAAACAAATATTTTTACGTTATTTGCTTGTATGTATGTGTAGAGGTATATTTCTGTGTCTGTGTGAATGTACATGTGTGTGTGTGATGAAAACTCACTGTTTTATAGAAGGCCTTTGACTGTGTACTTAATCCTTCTGATTTGTCCACCAAATCATCAAGTTTCTCTCCTCTGTTTAAAACAGCTTCAATAGTGTCATGCTAAAATCAACAGAGGCATTATCGAAATTAAAATTACAACTTTTCACATCTATTAAAAAAGAAAAGAAAGAAGATTAAAAAATATTTAAAAAAAGATTGTTATAGATAGGGAACTATATTAGAATACACAGTGAGATAAATCAGAAGTAGAATGTTTAACTCAGCAAAATACAGAGAGATTTGAACTGTATTATAAAAAATAAAAAAAATTCTTTAGTTGGAACATTACTAGATAAATATAAAAAATTGCATAAAAAATTAAATAGTATGCATTCATCTCAGTTTAAGTTATCTTCTAATAACAAATGTTATCCAAAACAATGGAAGGAAATTATCAAATTTATTCAGATATAATTTATTCATGACAGCCTCAGAATGGGAGATACTGTTATAAAGTGATAAAATACTACAGTGCATAACAACATGTACATTATACACAGTATAACAGTTCCTTATACAAATTATTAATGTGTCACAAACAAAAAATAATTATTATTTTGTTTTGTTTAACTTACAAGAATTATCTTTGTTTCATCTAATTCTGTTTGAATCTTTGTCATGGCATCAGCCTGTTTTGGGTTCTGATATTTTTCCAAGTACTGAGGTAAAGCTGGGAAATTTATATCACTGAAATAACATTGCAATTCTAAATATTAAAATTCTGTAGTAAGTATTGTCTGTTTATGGTATACAGATTAATTTAACATCAATAACATAGTTTAATTTTAAGGTTAAAATGAAGGCACGGAAGTGACAGTTTGTACATTTTTAACAATCTTTCATTAGCATTAATTTTACAAAGTGACAGACACTTCGGAACAACATTTGCAATATGTGATGTACAATATTCTTTAACAAAATTAAGACAACACATGACCAAAGTAATAAATTTCCTAACAACTAAAAACAAAAGAACAGTAACACTACTTATTTAATACCAAATCACTTTTAAAGGTAACTAATAAAAGTCAGAATTAAGATATAAAACAGTATGTAGCTTAAATGTGAACAACTTCATTTATTTATATTCAGGATGTGGAAATCATCATAACCCTTGTTTTAAGTTCATAAAACAATAAAAGAAACTAGAAAAATAGAGGATAAAAAGTTACCTTTGAGGTATATTCCAAGTTCCTTTAGGATACTGAGTACTAAATTCATCTAGCACCTGTCAAGAAAATCATACATTTATTAACTGATATATATATATATATATATATATATATATATATATGTATGTATGTATGTATGTATGTAAGTATGTTATGTATATATTCACACACACACACACACACACACACACACACACACACACACACACAACACACACACACACAATGACTTGTACATAGATACATAAATGTAGTGAATATATTTTACAACTTGCCTCCAACTATAAATATATAAAAATGGCTTTATATATGTATATAACATTTTGTCACCTTTAGCTGGGTATCTAGATCAAATCACAAACAAATAAGTGATTACATGAATACCACAAACAAAAACACGATAAGTATAAGTTTAATATCACAAATGGTTCATAAATCATTCAGAATCACAGAATTACTAATGGAATATTTCAACTCTGGGAACATACCTTATTTAGAAGTGTGTGTGCTACTCGTTTTGGATACTCATGATCACCAATAACCACACCAGCTAAAGAATCACTGCGTACATAAACATGGCAAATATATTCTAGGAGAAAAAATAAATAAAAATACATAAGTTATTAAGTATATAAATTTAAAAATGTGAAAATTTTATTTAAAAACAAATATTGTTAAAATTATGAAAAACAAGCACAGATTTATAATATCAGAAAAATAATGTATTTAGGGTAAAAAAAAATATTCAGATCTGATATATTCTGCTGATAAAAAAGAAAAAAGAATAATAATAAAAAAAATGTTGACATATACTATCAAAAATAGTATTGTTTTTTGTTTTTCTTCTAAAAATATAAACATTAAATAGTTCAGACTAAAAAATAAATATTAAAAATAATCAACTTTGGAAAATTTTATTCACTGTTGTTTTTAGCATTACAGTTTGCACAAGTGAGCAAAACAATAATTTACTCCATTCATACTGAAGATAAAGTATTGCATTTTCATATTTATGAAGGCAATAAAAAATATAATAAAAATAAAAATAAATAAATAAGAAAAAAGAAGAGTGAAAGAAAAAAAGAGGAAAAAATGGGTAAACTAGTTATTAAAATACATTAATTTTTATTTATAACATTTGCAGATACCTTGTTCTTTAACTGATGATCTTGAACAAACAGCTGTCCTCTCAACAAGAATTTTACTAGTGAACTCCATAAACTCACGAATACTTTATAAAATTAAAAAATAATAATAAATATAATAAAAAAATTAAATATTACATGCGATCAAACATTGGCTGAATACAACACTTTATGTATCAATACACTTACTGAAATTTACATCAATATTCTGCTACATCCACCTGTTGATAATGTATTACAAAATTAATAAAAATATTTTATATCTATTATTAAAATTCAGGCTGTACACTGCATATTCATATCCCAAATGTGTATAAATATGTATACTACAGACAACATAAGTTGTTCAACATTCAGACAAAATGCAGCTTATTCATTATTTGAAGACTGCAAGGAATTTATTATGTAAACCTATTAAAAGCAAAGTACAAGATGTTAAACACTTATTTGTTCAAACATTAATAACCAATGATGTATATGGCACCAGGACATTATTCACTGAACATGAATTCTTTTCAAATATTTTAATACTAATGTGAATTCACATATGAATCTTATGATCAATGATTATAAACATTAAGTTGAGAGATATTAAATGAGATAATATGTATATATATATATATACTATCATCATGGTATTACTAATTGCTATATTTAAAAAATAAATTATGACCAATGCTGTGATGTTATTTTAAACAGATATCATATCACATATTTTGGAATATATGATTATATCTCTACATTTTATTAAATCTTTTGTTAATTAAATCAAAAATATTATAAATTATATGAGATAACCCATTAATAAAACTAAAATCCAAATTAATATAGATTATTAAACATCAGTGCTTTTAAACTGTTTCATATATATATATGTTTTACACAGACATACATTTAGACATGAAACACACACACACACACACACACACACACACACACACACACACACACACACACATTTCCACTTCCAATTTAACATATAAATTCAACAAAATTGTTATTACTGACCTTCCTCTCTGAAAATATCCAAAGGATGAAACATCATGTGCAGCTTGCAACTGCTGCACTTTCCCATCTGCATTCTTGAACAAAATTGACAACGAAAACAGACGCATGGCTGTATAATCTGTGTCTGTAAGTGTAAGGTAAAATATATTTAAATTATTTATAAATACTATTATTAGGCTGATTACAATATGATACAAAATTGAAATGATTTAGTAGTGGTGCATGTCCAAAAAAATTATTTACATGTACACATTCACTTTGAGGGATTAAAATGTATTGTTTTGGGGGTTTTCCCTAGTCTTTATGATAAATAAACTTTCAACTCTCATATATTTCAATCATCTCCTTTCTCGTTGTTTGGTTTTTCTAGTTTTATTCACAGTGTGAATTAGAAACATTCAAATAACTACATATGCATGTTTATATATGTTATGTATTTATACGATTATGAATAATAAACAAAATAAATAAAAATAAGAAGTCATTGTAAAACATTTCAGAAAATAATGTAATAAAAATAACATATTTATTATAATTTTAAAAGCAGTATAAACTAATTACCTGTATAAGATCACACAACAGATATTTACCAATATGGTTCAATCTCTCAGGTTACAAGGAGTTTGCTTTGAACCAGAGTGAAGTTGCTTGGTAGCAGGAGTACCTCGCAACTTTACTATATAAATGCACACATATGATGATATTCCCGTTAATTAATCTTAATGTCTTTTTAGTATGTATAAATTATAATAAATTGACTCTTGATATTAATGTTATAATTCGACAATTCTGTCGAGCTGGTCTTAATGACAATTTACGAATGTTAAAAATTGAAATGACTCAAAACAGGAAGTGACGATGCATTAGTTTAGAGAGTAGTTTCGAATCAACAAAAACAAATAGGAAAATAAAAGACACACTAAGTTTTTAGTGTACTATATGTTGAAAAAGAAATCATAATAAACATTTAAGTTTTTAATGAAAAATATTTTACAAATTAACTTTATAAAGGGAAAAATTCCCCAAGTTCATAAGTCACAGTGAAATAGTAAAACAGAAGCGGCACGTAAAGATAAAATGGAAACCAATCTATTTAATTCGGCGTATTCCGTCCATTTCCGTCGAATTATTTTGTTTAATTTCATAGGTAGTTCATACTGTGCGCAACTTAAAAAGTTATAAAATTGAATCCAAAGGAAATATCGAATTTATTTAAAATGTTCTGTTATTTCCTGTCTGTTTACGTGATGCATCGTACATAAGGGTAGAAGTGCATTGTGATCAAACGGATGCATGAATTTATATTTTTGAAACTTTTGAATGGAACTTTGACAAATAAATTCCGGTTTTGGAATATTTTCAGTAGCGCACCCCTTTGCAATTATACAAGCAGATGGGCACTCCAAACTACACTTAACCGTTGGATAACAATATATTTATAAGATCCGTTCGATTTTTATTAATTAAATATGCCTTTCTGCTTGTTCACCTTAAACAATAACGATGCAAAACAGTCTAAATTTTGGCATTTAATAAATCACATAAACATTACAAGTAAATCAAATTTCATTATGAATCCGGGGTGGAAATATTCTTTATATGAAGGATAAACAAAAAATATTATTTAAAAAAAAACATTTTAACAATTATTAAGCATAATAATGTTTCGGACGTTAAAAGAAGCAAATAAATCCGTCAGTGATTTCATAACCTTAGCGGCATCCTGATATTTTAAAAATATAATTCTTTTGATATTGTTAATTAGGATTACAGAAAACAAAACAACTTAGAAAATTTAACAGTAAACTTTAGACTATTTTTTTGAAGGGTACACTATTTCTACAAGGGTGCACTGTAGTATCGATTTAGGCTTAAAACTTAATTCGAGAAGGATGATTAATTACGAAAACATTTTAATATTTATTTTAAAAATGTATTTAATTTTAATTAATTAACTGAATTATTTATTTTGTGTTTATGAGTTTAAGTGTCTGAAACTGTGGAAATTTCCGAAATAGTAAATGTCGAACTCTCATTAGAGAAAAACATTAAACAAAATAATTTTATTTTCATGAAATTAATACAAAAGGTAAATGATAAATGATGCATAAAGGTGACAACTTTGTAAAGTTCACGCCATAAAACAGCAAATAATACTAATTCTGACAATTGTCTGTAAAATGATCTGTTATTTTTATTTACTGTGACTTAACTGTATTTATGTTTCTTACAATTTTAGAAATACATTCTGACCCATATTTGAATTGGTAACATTAAAAAGAAAATAAAGAAGAAGAAGAAAATATTGCCTGTAGCTGATACGCCTATAAGCTGTATTATGAAGGTTCAAATCTGTTGGTACACTTAATTTATCTAGTTCTCAAACAACAACAACTTATAAATAAACAAACAAACAAAGAAACAAATAAATTTAAATTTTAGTTTTCAAAAAAATATCCCAGTTACGGCCTTTTGTGTGTGTGTGTGGGTACGACATTCATTTCATCTGTTTATCATATGAACATGAAAATCAGCGAAAATAAAAATCAGGAATTCAAATCAGAATACAACATATCATTTTCTCATTCTCATTTAACAAAAATAAAGAATCAAACATTACCATGAAGAAGAAGTAGATTACTGTTATTGTTGTTATTGGATTATTATTATTGTCAGTAACAGTAGTAGTAGTAGTAGAATAGTAGTAGTAATATACCATGAGTGTAGCTATGTTTCAAAGATAAGAGGAGAGATAATATTAAAAAAAATATAAATAAATAAATAAATAAAATTAAAAAATGCCAAGACACGTATACCAGATATTTTAGAATTCATTATACTTTCTTATTTTGTATTTAAAATCAAATTTTAAAAAAGAATGTATAAAAATATCCGTGTTTTCTTAAAATATTATTTTAATTTTAAAGGTAAATGAAAACAAAGGAAAAGTATGTGTAAAATGTCTGATGCAACTACAACTGTTTCTTTCGTCTAGGCTTCTTTCCAGCAATATATATTACTTCATTATAGTCCACATTGATGGCTGATTGTCTTTCAGAGGAGAGCAGAAAAGACAGTTCAATACAATGGGATTTTGGTCGAATAATGTAATAAGTCAAGGAAATTCTCACTAGGCCTTGCGATAAATAAAATTAAAAATAAAATAAAATAAAATAAAATAAAACAAAAAAATAAATAATAATAATAATAATAATAAGAAGAAGAAGAAGAAGAAGAAGAAGAAGAAATAATAAGAAGAAATAATAAAACTTACCTTTTATCGTGTAAATGAACTAAAGCTTAAATAATGTTGAAAAGGCGCCAGTTTTTAAGAATGTGTTAATGGAAAGGGTTCAATCCTTAGCTCCCCATCTAGCTACGAAAGTGAGTAGTAGTAGTAGTAGATTACTTGTAACAGTATTTAAAAAATAAATCAACATTAAATTATAATTAAAAAATGAAAAGAACTAAAGAATTATACATTTTATTGATTAGTCGATTTTATAATACTTTTCTGGTACTAATTAATGAAGAAAAATTGTAGTCATAAAATGATATTGTTGTTTATATGTACTAGCTTATTATTATTATTATTATGAAATGTAGGTATAATTACTAAATTAGTTGAAAACTTCGTATATAAAATATTCGTATATTATCAAACTAGCACTTAGTTTTTCAAACAATTAAGTAATACTACATATAATTTTTGAGGAACAGTTTTCCACACGGATATCTTATAATAAAAACATGTTACAAATAAACACTACACATACAAAGAACAACACAACAACAACAACAACAACAAATAAATAAATAATCATGAGTTTAATTTGAATAAGCGTCCCGCGAATAAACTATGTCAAGTCTTAAAATAGAACACGCGTTCTATTTATAGAACAGGATATTCGCATCGAAAACATTGCCCATGGAACTGTGTGCCTGGTTATCGGTGTTGGCCACGTTTCTAACTCAGTTTTCTTTTGTTAAGGTAAACATTCGATTATTTTTCTTGTGCATTTGATGTAACTAACCATATTTAATCATGTCTGCATCTCAATAATAACAAGTTCAACATTTTAACAACGCTAGAAATAATGGTTTCCTCAAAACAGCTGCAGCCGGGTTTCCCCTCGTAAATTCATACCCTTCGTAGCAGCGCATAACTGAAGCAATTAGTATCTCGGAACACTTTAATGTATGTCTCTGAATATCTAGTATTTGATGTTATTTGTTTATTGTTCAGAATCATTGTTTACCGAATCCTAATATATGCATGGTTTTCAAAAATAATTTAATGGTAATCACCTATGTAATTTCATTCTAGCTAAGGTTGGATTGATGGATATGGATTTGTGTATCATTATTATGATTATATGTAGCCTCTTTGCATATGTATGGAAGTGTACCTGTGTCTGTGTATGTGTGTGTGATTGTGCATGTACTTATTAATGTACTATTACATACAGTGTGTTCATGTATATGTAAGCAGGCAAGTATGTGTTCTTGTGTATATGTAGGTCTGTAGATATATACGTACATTTGTATAGATCAGATGTATATATGTATATATGTGTATATATATGTGTGCATGTGTATGTATATATATAAGTGAATTTAGTATTTGTTTGTGTAAGTGTTCCTTTTTTACTACTTCAGTCTCAGAATTGGTCTTTCTATACACAAACACGCCCAGCAAACATATTATTCATAAAGTATACAAAAAACCAGAGTAGAAGAAAAATTAAAAAAATTTCTTTTAAAGAGATAAACTAGATTTAAACCAAACATATATATATATATATACATAAATAAATAAATAAATTAATTAATTAATTAATAAATAAAAATGAATAAATATATAAAAATAAATAAAGAATTTGTCTGCAGGCATAGTGAAAGTGTACAATATTGTTTTGTACTTTTAAGAGGTTCTTGTTTACGCTGTATCAAGGTCAATAACTCTGATTCATTGTATTGGCAACATGAGTTGATGTAAAACTCACAAGGTGTAACAATAATTATATATTATTCATTGAGGCTGTACAACTAAACTTCGGTCCACAAATGTAAAAACCTGGATATCTCCATAAAGAGGTAGTGAAAAAATGTATAAATATCTTTTGTTTCCTTTTGTTCTTTTGCATTTTATTTTTGTATTTATTAATTTGCATAGTTAATTAATTATTTTGATTCATTTGGTAGAAATTTAAAATTCTAGTTAATAATTTAATAATAATAATAATAATAATAAAATTAAGCAATGTGTCTGTTTGTATCTTGTAAATATTGTAATTTTAGTCTATATTTAGATATTTTTTGTTTATATTTTGGTCCACATTTAAGCAATCTGGTGTTCGCACACAATGTTTGTACCTTGCTATGGAGGGTGAATATAATACTAATCTTAAGCCTCACTAAACGGTCATAGGTCATAACGTGTGTACACATGCCTGACAAACCTTAGTGTAATATATAGGTAAGAACATCAGAAAACAAAGAGAAATATTTTAACAATTCTGAAGACTAATAAAAGATTTGTTATTAAGACTGAAGATACATGCCTATGCATTAAATAATATTTAATTTAATTAAATTTTAAAATTTGAAGTGATATTTCACGTCAGCCCAAACCAGTCCTGTCCTAGATTCTTTCAGATCTTACTTTTTCTTTCAGATCTTACTTTTTCTTTCACCTGCACTCATTTAGAATAGGAATTACTTTTACTATCACAGAATCAGAATTTTCATGCAGTTACTTTTTTTTTTTTTAATCTTAGCTAAATTAAGTCACAATTTTTTTTTATCATTAATATAATATACTTTTGATATTATTTTTTAATTTAATTAATTTAATTTATTTTAATTTATTTTTTTATGGGATGAATAATAACAGTTATAATTATTTCTTGAAAAATAACATATGAAAATTGTTTTTATATATTTTTGTATTTGGGTAATATCTTTTAATTTTGGTCTTTTGTTTTGTAACTGAACATAATGTTATATTTTTACATCAGTGTTTGATATGGCCAATTATCCCAGAATAACCAATTATGTAAATTATACATGACTTGGAATTATTTAATTGTGTTACTGGAGAGAGATAATTACTTTCTGTCAGTTTCAGATAACTAATAACTACTGTAATAACTCTAAAAATATGAATGGCAACAACAAAATTCCTGCCCTCCCCAAACAGGCCATTTTATAGCTAAGATAGGAAACATTCCTTTATAATAATTCTTTTTTTGAAATCTGTACAGTAAAACTTCTCAAAACTGGACTTTTATTAAACCAGAATTCTCCAGAAACTGAATAAATTCCAGAGTCCTGTGATTTATCAGATAATAATGTAAACAGAGCACTGGGCTTTTTAAATAGTTCTGACACTGTTTGGTTTTGAAGGGTTTTGCTGTTTTGACATAAACATATGCAAATAAACATAGAAATAATAAATTGTTTATAATCTGTTTCAGGCTCAGGGGTACTGTAGTGGAACTTCGTTTTGGTGTAACACTGGACACTGTTGTAAAGGTGGCCGATGCTGCTCATATTACTATGAACTCTGGTGTAAGTAAATACTTTTCAAACTATTACTATGAACTCTGGTGTAAGTAAATACTTTTAAAACTATTACTGTGAACTCTGGTGTAAGTAAATACTTTTAAAACTATTACTATGAACTCTGGTGTAAGTAAATACTTTTCAAAACTATTACTGTGAACTCTGGTGTAAGAAAATACTTTTAAAACTATTACTATGAACTCTGGTGTAAGTAAAAACTTTTAAAACTATTACTATGAACTCTGGTGTAAGAAAATACTTTTTAAACTATTACTATGAACTCTGGTGTAAGTAAATACTTTTTAAACTATTACTATGAACTCTGGTGTAAGTAAATACTTTTTAAAATATTACTACGAACTCTGGTGTAAGAAATTTACCTTTTAAACTATTACTATGAACTCAGATGTAAGAAAATACTTTTTAAACTATTACTATGAAATCTGGTGTAAGTAAATACTTTGAAAACTATTACTGTGAAGTCTGATGTAAGAAACTACTTTTTAAAATAAATCTTTGCAATCCTTGAAAATGATAAAATAATTATGGCCAGAAAAAAAAAAAATCATGGAAAAATGCCACAGCAGTTTTACTGTTTAAGCATTTTCATCTCCTGGCTATGTAAACTACTGAATACAAAAGTTTTAAAATCTACTTGACAATCTGTCTCTCATTGCTGATTGTTCTGGGAAGTGATAAGCTTGTGTTTAAAAGATATATAAAATAGGCACAAATATAGGTGTAAAATAAAGTGGATTTTTAAAATTATTATTATATTAAGATTTTAAAATAATATTAAATAAAAAGAAATTATAATTTGTAATTTATTTCCATTTTTTTTTTTTTTTTAAACAAATCCTTCTACACCGTAAAAATTTTTAAAAATTATTTTTATCATTAGTCTGATTTATCATCACTGTGTATGAAGAGTTATCTTTTTTAATCCAACATAATTTAATACTTTAGAAAAAATAAAAATAAAATTTCATTTAAAACAGGGTTCTGGGCCATTTGGGCAGGAGTTATCCTTCTTAGTTGTTGTTGTCTCTTTCAACAACAGAGAGTTCGGCAGCATCACAGATCACACCATCGCCAACGTCTGCGATTACCTCCTGCAAGATGCAGATCAAGATTTGCACAAGCTTTAGATACCACTTTCCCAGCTCTTTTTAATACTGGTGAGTTATTTTACATAATATTTAATATTTAGAATAATCAGGTAATAACAGACGTTTCGTTCCTATAAAACATGTGCATTATATTTACAATTATGTCCTCTCTGTTCAGTCAGTAATGTCTTCATCTGTGGGCCCTTATAGTTGCTTTATTTTTTTTTTTTTTTTTTTAAATCATTTTATTAAAGGCAGATGTGTAATGCTGAAATTCAGATTTACTTATTTAGTACTTTCAGATAACAGTTTGCATACAAGGAAGTCATTATGACAGATAAACTGAACTACTTATGCTGAGTTAAATCTATCAAAAATATGACAAAAAAACCCAACCAAAAATAAAATGATTATATTTTCATGGACAGAGTTTAAATGATAAAATTAATTTAGAAAAGCTGTTTTTAATCTTAGTAATGTTAGTAATATTTCAGTTTACTAATGATGTACTAAATTATGTTTTTAACAGACAGAGGTCTTCCAACATATGATGAGATCAAGGGACGTCCAGAAAACCCTCCTCCCTATGACCAACTGAATGAAATCTGTCTTCCAGAAAGTAGTATTAACTGTCCAGTACCACCACCGTATGATCCACCAAGTGAAATGTGCCTTCAAGAAAGTACTACCAGCAGTGCTGCACCATCTACAAATTGCTTACCTCCACTGATACCATCTTCAGTTCTTTCAAGTCAAATGTATATAATTATTTTTACTAGTCCACATTTTGGTATTTTAATAATTTATTTATTTTATATATTTAATAAACATTAATTGCTATTTAAATTTTAATTTCATGTACATTTCGTATTGACATTATCATAATATATTATAAACTTGCAATTATCTGATTTTATTTTGTGCAAAGAGTTATGGCCCTTCGAATAATAATGCAATGTCTAGATAAATAATGAATACAATCATTTATTTCTTTTCCTATAACACTTTGATAAATTGCTAGATTTCATCTCTCTCTCTCTTTCTTGCATACATGTATATGTGAGAGCAGAGAGCATGTATGTATGTCAGTAGAGTGGTGAATGAATATGGCAAGAGTTTGGATAGTGAATATGTCCTGTTATGCAAATTTGTTGATGATCATATCACAGTTTCCTTGAAGAAATATACATTTTTTTTTAATTTATTACTTTTCAGTGTTGAAATTACTCCATCTTCAGGTGAAATGCCTTCTGATCCACCTCCACCATATTCATCAAAGACAAGTATCAGCGAGCCAAGAATCTCAGTCTGATGTCTGCTTCTCTTATTTTCCACTCATAAATGTCACGACCAATGTCATCCTGTACTGAGATAGTAATGTTATGTTTATGAATGCCAGACTTGCTCATAATTATCTTTATTCTTTTTCAGTTTTAAAATTGGAATTAATGATTTCATAAAAAAAAGAAAATTATGTATGTTATTATTATTCTAGGAGTATTGTTATTTATTTGTATATTTATATTCTTTTGAGCAGATAGTCTGAGTATCCTTTGTTGGAGAACATACTTGGGCTTCTGAAGAGACTGGTTACCATATTATATCTGACAAATATTAGTATGAAAATAGTGTTTGGAGACATTTTATAAATATATTGCTATTTCTCGAGATCCAGTTAAACTGCCACTGTATTTCTAAATTAATATACGTTAAGAGCCTCTGTATTAAAGACAAAGGTTTTTCTTTCATTTAAAATGAAGTTGATCTGCTTTGTATTGGAGAATACACTTTATGCTCATAACAATGGACAATTATAAAAATATTAAAATAATTATATTTCATATTATATCCTTACCAATATGTTCACTATTTTATAACTTTAGTATTTTTCATGTTAATTTTCTTTACCTCTTTTAATTCCATAGTTATATTTGATAATGTGGCTTGAAAAATGATATATATATTTAATATGTTTTCACTTTGCATTTTCTAGTTCTAATAATAACCTTTATTTTTTATTGTATAATCAGTGTTTTATAATTTATAATATTTCAGATAGGCAGGCAAATTAAAAACTTTATATGTCATATATATCCTTAGCAATTGTAGAACTGAGAACAAAGGGAAGTAAGGTCTAAATTCTGCAAAAGTTTGGTATTTTCTTTTATTTATATTGTCATTAGAATTTTAGAATTTTGATAAGTATACCCATACAAGTACAAGCATACCACAATTACTCAAATTATTTTCCAAGATATTAAATATTCTTTTGATTGGAATATCTTTAATCTTGATTTTAAAAAACATTTTGTAATGTTATGCAATATTTAAGTATCATTTGTGTCTTGTGATTGATGTATAATTTTGATCCTTGCATTTCTAATATTAGTGATTTATTTGCTCATTACCTCAACTGATTATTATATTAATATGATACTCTGGGATTTATTTCACTTTAATAACAACATTTTGAATATTACCTTAAATTAGTATTATCATATATAATATAGAAAGAAATGAAGCAATAAAAACTAATTTTGTTTCTAGGGTTGGCCATATGGTTTGTAGTGACCTGGGCATTTTAATATTGGTGCCCATGCACACAATTGTGGAAATTTCCTTTGCCAATTTTTGTTTTCACAATTCGATCTCATAACATTAAGAATTAATAATCAGAATCTCAACAATTTGATCCCATTTTATTTGATTTATTATTTAACACATCCACCTTTATATTTTGAAGATCTCAAATATGTGAGATGGTGCCGGTATAACTTCAGATGCCCCTCTGTATTTCTACTGATCAGTTTGAATACCCTTTGGATCTTTAAATCAAGTTCATTTTATTATTTTTTTATTTTAAAAACAAACTGTCCTTTGAAAGTCAGTTTGACAAAATGTTTTGTGGGTTCTTTACATAACAATTTTTATTATTTTATTTTTTGATTAAATTTTTAAGCATTTCAACAACTGAGTTATAATCTAATAGCTATTTATACAATCATTTATACAATTATACAAACATTACTGACCAAAAATCTAAACAAACTATGTGATATATTTTATTGTTATAATAATAAAAATAAATTAATAATTATTGATAACATATATATACTTTTATAAAAAAAAAAAAAAAAAAAAAATAATAATAATATAAACTTCTAAAATTTAGTGACAAAAGTTATTAAAACCAATATGATGATAGAATTTATACATTTTGAGACAACTGTTTTTCTGTATAATCAAGAATAATAAATTATGACTACAGGCCAACATTTTTTTTTTTTTGAAATAGGAAATATTTATTTAATTTACATTTTTGTTCAGTGATATACTTACAAATAAACCTTGTTGACTTTTTAAGGTTAGAGCTCAAAGATATTACAGTCAGTATCTGTGTGTGTGTCTAAGTTTTGAATTGACATTATTCTGTGATATAGGGAAATTAATGACCAAAAGCTTTAAATTAAATTTTTCATTTAAATGAGGATTATTTCAGTTGAATAAAATTTAAATGGATGTCTTTCTCAAAACTTGTAATGCCCCTAGCTCTGCATTTAAAACTGAAGACTCATTTAATGTATATAATATAATCTCTTTAATACATATTATTAATATATGTTACCATATAATGTACTGATATATGCATTTTAGTGAGAATAGGATATTTAAATGCTTTTCCATTTATATAATATATATATTATTGTTAATGTCTTTCATTCTTCTTTTACTTTCTCTCTTCTCTCTCTCTGTAAGATTTGTTTTTGATAGCTCTATGTTATAAATCTAACACATATGTAATACTATTTATTGCTCATGTAATATTCTGCATATCCTTAATATTCTCTGTACAACAACTTCTATTTTATGTCTCAGTATTTCAAAACAATTTTTCTTTTTTGTATAATTTATTCTTTACATTTGTATGTCATTTTGTACAGCATATACATTATATTGCAAATAAATTTAAAAGTATTTTTCTTAATTATTTTTTATATTTGGTCACATTGGTTGGTAATTTATCATAAAGAGGTTAAAGATTCCTTCTGGGACATTAACTCTATAGTAACTCATTCAGTCATTTACTCAGAATGCAATAAAAGAATTCATCTTGCTACACACTCCAGTACTAAATGAAGAAGAAGAAGAAAAAAGTAATAATAAAATAATAACAAAATGATAATAAAATTAAATTAAAAAACAAAAATAAAAAGATAGTGAAAAATCAAATCAAATAAGTAAACAATAATAAAGTAATAACAATAAATTGATTTAAAATAGTAATAATAATGAAGATGATGATTTTTATTATTATTATTTTTTTTGTTGTTGTTGTTGTTGTTATTATTATTATTATTATTATTATTATTATTATTATTATTATTATTATTATTATTATTATTATTATTATTATTATTATTATTATTATTATTATAAAATTAAAATGAAAATAAAATGGAAGACCTAACCTAAACATACTCTAAATTATTAAGAAAATTTGGTAAGATAAGATATGATAATGAGCAATGAAGATTTCTATTTAAAATTTTGTCTGAATTATCCCGTTTCATATTCCTGTTATTTTAACAATGCATTGTGAACTGATTTGTGTTATTACACAAAATTTCAAAAGTCCACAAAATTATTTGACTCTATCAAATGCCGTGCTCTTTTGTAACTTGGTATTGTTAAAGATTTCTTTATATTGCATTATATCTGAAGATACGTTGCTAGGAACGCATCTACAATATGAGAACACATGTGAATATCTTGCATTAATTTTGTTGTTGGATACAGGTTCGTGTATTTCCGCAGACGTTTTACGGGGAAAATGACGACATTGATTAATAAAGTAGGCGGGGCTTACGGAAATTTATACTTCCGGGTTAAGCAGTGCCCTCAAAATATGGCCGATTGTAGTGGATGTTTACAATTAGCTCTGCTATTTATCAGTATGAAAACTGTTTTAGTCTACGCGTCTAATGTTCAGGCAGCCCAGGTTGATGCTATTCTGTCTGCCGAATTATCTAGCAACCGAGATGAGATGGGAGTATTGGTGTTAACATCGTACACAAAACAAAAAATACGGCTTTTAGGAACAAACTTCACAAATTTAACAGAAATAGCTTTCACTACTGCAACAGTTCGGAAATCAGACAGGAAATCGAGTGATTGTGATAACTTAAAGAAAAGCAGGACATTTACTGTGTCAGGTCCCATAATTTATGATAATGTTGGTGAATTTGAAGTTGAATTAGACGACTTAGATCCTGGAGAAAAATATTATTATGTGTGTATGAAGGAATATTTCATTGCTAAAGTTGACGGTGTATATCATACACGGTGGACGCATCAAGGTGATGAACCATGGAAAATACTAGGTGTAAAATCCAAAGTTGTTGGTAAATCATATTTACTTCCGTTAGCTGTACAACTTGGTTTGTTAATTGTTTTGTTGTGTCTCTCTGGACTTTTCAGTGGTCTAAATTTAGGTTTAATGGCACTTGATCAGACAGAACTGAAAATTATTGAAAAGTGTGGATCACCTAAAGAAAAAAAGTATGCAACAGTAATTGGACCCCTTCGCAAACGAGGAAATTTCTTACTTTGCACTTTACTTCTGGGAAATGTTTTGGTAAACAACACACTTACTATTCTGTTGGACGACTTATCAAACGGCATCATCGCTGTTTTGTGCTCGACAACAGCAATTGTGATCTTTGGAGAAATTGTTCCACAGGCAATTTGTTCACGTCATGGACTGGCTGTTGGAGCAAGGACAATATGGTTGACTAAGCTGTTTATGGTTATTACGTTTCCCATTTCATTTCCCATCAGCCTGCTGCTGGACAAGATTCTCGGAGAAGAAATTGGCCAAGTCTATAACAAGGAAAAACTTCAGGAACTCATCCGTATGACAGCGGACATTAATGTCCTTCAAAATGAGGAGGCGAACATAATAACGGGTGCACTTCAGCTGGCAAACAAAGCGTGTGTTGATATCATGACAAATATCGAGGATGTGTACATGTTAGACATCAACACAAACCTCGACTTCGAAACCATGTCGGAGATCATGGAACATGGCTACACACGTATTCCAGTGTACGATGGAGATAAGAGCCGAATTGTTAACCTGCTCAACACAAAGGACCTTGCCCTGCTTGACCCTGATGATAACACACCACTCATATCAGTCTGCAAGTTTTATGACCACAGGCCACTCTTTGTTGATGATGATGCAAAACTTGATTTTATGCTACAAGAATTTCTTCAAGGTTTGTGTGTATGTGTGTATGCACATGCGCATGTGTGTGTGCAAACATGTTTATATTTATATTGATTAACTGTAAATAATTTTTGACATCAAATCTCAAGTTCTGTCTAAAAAAATATATTATAATTAACATCATGATGAAATGTTAAAAAATATAAATCCACTCTTGAGTATAAACTTGAAAATGTTCTCATATTTAAGAAAAAAAGAAAAGTAGTTTGATTTCTTGCTATCCATTCATCTTTAAGTGACATTCCATTAAATAAGATATATAAATAGTTCTATCACTGTGTTCAAGTTCTACTTTGCTAACCGGTAAGCTGTGATATTGATCATATAATTCTAGCAGAAACCTTGGTCATGAATGTGTGTGTACCTTTTGGGAATACATTTACAGTGAATGGTCGAGGAAATGATCACATAATAGGTTTTTCATACTGATCAACAGCAACGTTGCTGTTTGTTTATTATTTGTTTATGGTAATTTGTTTTTCACCCCTTACTGCAGTCTGTCCATTGTTTCTGTTCTCTCTGTTAGGTTGTGTGGATAAATTTATCTTTGTTTCAGTTTGCATGTGTTGTTGTTTTGTGTTGGTGTGTGAGCCTGTGCATGTGTTTTGTGTATTTGTATGTGAGCCTGTGCATGTTTTGTGTGTTTGTGTGTGTCTGTGTGTTGAAGTATTCATGCTGGTGTGTATGATGTATTTTTATGTTTGGGTGCATTGTATATGTGTTTGTGTGAGAGATCAAAGCACCCTTTGTGATATTTCTGTTCTAATTGTCTACAAAATCAACACCTTTCTCTCTGTATTCTCCTAAGATGTAACCATTCAGTTTTCTTTCTTTATTTTGTAAATATTTACTTTACAGAATTCCCATAAAAGAATATGGAATTAGTACAGTCAGATCACTTATCTACTAGTCAAGTGGATTTTAAAAATATTTTATCATAATTTAGTTGTAATCACAGTTGGGATAAGTATTAAAAATAGACATTATGTGAAAAATGATGTATGGACTTGGACCAAGAAAGACATATTTGAACTTAACATTACAAATAACTGATATATTGGGAATATAAACATCATATAAACAAATTTCTCTTTCAAAAAGAAGAAACAAAAGATTCATTAGGAATGTTTAAGATACTGTACACTAAGAATCCATTGCCGACATGGCCTCAATTGTCATTAATGTACAGAAATAAATCTTCATTGTTTTTTCACCCTGATACAAAAATACCTGTATCTGTGTGAAATTATTTCTCGTGCAATGATAGAACAGGTGTTCATTTGAGTCTCTCTGTGGATTTCAGTTTATTGATTCACAGAAGCTGATGGTTCATCTAACTATTGACTGGCGATGAATGGCAGTTCATGCAGTCAGCAGTGGTCAGTTTGTAGAAACCAGTGATATAAAATAATTGAGTGGTAATTGTTTTTGAAAAAATTGGAAAACTAACATGGTTTTATATTTTTTGGTGGCTCTATTTAAAATAGAAATTCTTTCATTTTTGTAAAAAAAAAAAAATATATATATATGTGAGTGTGTGTGCATGTTAATAATCCTTATATAGTGTTTAAGAGATACTATTTTTACTATATAATGGTTTGTCAAATGAACTATTTTCTGTTTACCTAATTTTATGATTATTTCATGATGACAGATTATATAGTTCAAAGATCTTTGTCTCTATCTAATTTTTGATCTGTCATTTTCTTTTTTACTGATCCCTTTCCCAGTATTTATATACTTATATTTATATGTACACATTTATTCCTGCATGCACATTTTACACACATGCATTTATTACATACTTGTTTTAGCTCCTCCCCACACACACGTACAGGTAAAATCATACATGATCACACGCACACACACTCATCTGCAAATACACACACGAACAACTCATTCAAACAAAAGTTTCTACTACTTGACACTTCTTGTTAAAATTTGTTACTGAAGGCTATGTTTCTCTGTTACACAGAAACAGGGTCTGAATCTTCAGGGAAAAGAAATGTCTGATGCTATTATTTAACTATGGCTTACTGCAATGAGATTGATTGGGGAAAAAAAAAAAAAAAAAAAATCAATTCTATTTGTGGAAAAATCGATATAACCGTTCTTTGTTCATATCAGTCAAACAGTCCCAGCTGGTACTTATTACAAAAAATAACCACAGTTTCAGCCTCATGTGCTTAAAACAATCTTTAACTGAAGAAAAGAAAGTAATAAAATATGTATCCACTTCAGCTGCATGTCTTGAGAAAACATTGATTACATCAGATTAACTTTATTATAGGAAATAATCATTATACACATGCATGTACCTGTATTCCAAAGTGTTGTATATTGACAAAAACATGCAGGACTGTAGTTTAGTTGATGTAGGTAACTGAAAACAAGTTTTAGAAAAAAAAAAAAAAAAAAAATAAATAAACAAAATAAAACAAAAAATCAAAAATGTTTGATTGAATAATTTCAGCTGAGTCAGTTTAATTTGTAAGGCTTTTTTAAGCCTATCTTTTCATTACAGAAATTAATGCTTTGTTATAATACATTCTCATTACTTTCTAAACAATAGAGACATATAAACACACACACACAGACACATGTATGCACACATACATACTCTTTCTCAAATACAACACACATAAGTAATAAACTGATTAACACATAAATATACTGAAATAACAAAATTAGAGAATATGATGCATAACATTTAAACATAAATGTATACAATTTATACAGCTGTAACATGAATACACATGCTCACATAAAGGTATCCCTTTATATTAATATTTAATTTCAGTTTGTATTATTGTACACAAACAGTGTTAAATAGCATTAAACCGAAAACATGTAAAATATAGATTTCAAACAAACAGGATATAAAATGTAAATCTGAATGTCTCATAACATGTATTAATTGTGTTGGATTTTTTTTTATTTTTAATATTCTTCCATGTGTCTTGTTCATTTCCCTTTTGTTCTTTGATCAATAACAAAAGAATTATTGATCTTTGTAGTAATTTACTTTTCAAAAATTGATTAGACTGTGTTGTTTGGTCATGTCAGATTTGTGCTGTTGTTTACAATAGTTAATAAATATTGAGGAAAATATAATTAGATTCACATATACAAGACCATCTTATCACAGATGAAATAATTTCTGTGTTTTCAGCTTTCTTTTAAACACACCAGAAATACTATTTGTTGTTTGTTAATCCTGTTCATCATTTTTTCTTGGTTTAACAATTATTAATAGCAACAAAGGTAAAATTTATTAATTAATACTGACAGTGATGGGTAATTTAATGATTAATATTAGCCAAAAAAATATATATTTAATAATTATTAAGATGGTAAAAATACATATGATAAACTTTGCTGGATTGCAGGATCAAGACTATAAAAGAACCTAATAGACTTGCAGATATATCTATGATATATAAATGTATGTCTGGGTGTAAAATTCATGTTTTTATAAAATACATCAACTTTTTATTATTATTATTATTATTATTATTATTATTTGTTTTACCTTGTTTCACCATTCATACATTAACCATTTCTAAAAGCCATACCTATGGCTTCACATTATACTGAATATTATAGTGCCAGGTAATGATTATTTTATCTCTGTGTTTTCACAGGAAACTCTCACATGGCTATTGTACAGAAACTGGTGAATGAAGAAGACTGTGACCCTTACTACGACATTCTGGGTGTTGTTACGCTGGAAGATGTCATCGAGGAAATCATCCAGACAGAAATTATTGATGAAACAGATGTTCTCAGTAAGATTATTAAAAAAACAAAATTATATTTCCTTTTTTTTTTTTTTGATTAGCAAAATAATAATCTTCATGATAAAATGAGAAAATGTCATCCTCTATATATATCCACAGGAGTTTGTTATTTTAAAAAGATTTGTCACGATATATAGCAATAATTAGGAAGTATGCAAGATGTGGCTTAAATCTTCGTTCAGGCATCAAAGTTATTTTAGAATATAAAAGTGCTTTGCTATCAATAAAAGCCAGAGTTTGGTTAATGTTTAATATAAACTTTGCAGCTGGTCAAGAAAAGCTGATAAATCAGTCTCCACAGTTCACCCAGTTGGCTGTTTCCCATTCTAACCAGGCTCCTTAAAAATGATTTATTATCAGTGCCTGTAAAATGAGCCTGCCTGTCTGTGTTTGTGAAATAAAGAAGAAAAAAAAGAAGAGAACGAATTGAAATTATACTACTTTTGTTATCTGTAGATGTAAAATTTTGAATGTTTATGTTTTCAGCTGACAATCGGAAAAAGAAACCACGAAAAAGACAGAAGCAGGATTACAGCATATTCAATGCTGATGAAGAAAGTGGACCAAAGATCTCACCCCAGCTAGCTCTGGCAGCCTTGCAGTTTCTTTCTACAGGCATACCATCATTTTAATTCACATACCCTCTTTTTACTCTATATTCTTATATCTAGTAAATAAACATCTATATTTCAATATTTATAAAAACTACATAATAAACATGCTAGTCTTACTGTTCCTAACAAAATCATTAGTAGCAGAAAGGCCAAATATTTGGGAATGACACGTAAATTCTCAGGGGGAACGTTTGCATAATGGGGTGCTATGTTCTAGGATCAGTTTTTCTCAAAATAGCAGACAGTAGTTTGATAGAGAAAGATGATTTGAGATATTGGATCTTTCCCACTGTAGCGACAGAGTTCCATGTCCGGTTTATTAAAAGTCTTCATACACATTTCCCCGTCTATGGGAAGGTGAAAAATTATATATGCCTTGCTGCTAGTAAAAAATAAAAAGAATAGCTCACTTCATTCTGTCAGCATGTTTCCCCACTCTTTGCAAGTGGATAATACCATGTAACTGTAGGTTAAAAATGTACATACTTACATAAACAGAACATTTCTTTCATCCATGTCTATAGACTCTTTCCTGTTTTCCTGTTCCAGATGGTGCTTTATTTTAAAGAACAAATAAAATAATAAATTAATGAATTAAAAGATATATGCTTAGGATATAATAATAAATAAAAAATTAGTTGCATTATTTTTATGTTAGTTTATTATTTCTTTATCATTAAAAAAACAAAAAAGGTAGATTTAAAATGACAGTATAATATTTCAGATATCAAACGGAAGTTTAACAAAGCAGTATTTGTGTTTTTAGCTGTTGAACCATTCGGTGAAAAATACGTCTCGCGAAGTGTACTCAAGCGCTTGATACGACAGAACATCGTCGTTACGCTGCAGGCAACCAACTCAATGACAGAAAAGAACTACATCTACAGGAACGGTGTTGAAGCTGACTACTTTGTACTCATTTTGCAAGGTATGGGTAGAGAACGACACTCCGTTTTTTGGTGTGTTTTTTTTAAATTGAAAGTTTTTTTTAAATTGAAAATAAACTGTTTTGTCTGATCAGTATTAATATAGTTGTGAATTTATCGATCTTCTGTTTGTCTGTCTGTCTGTCTGTCTTATCTGCTGTTTGTCTACCAAGATGCTTATCTACCTTCTGCTGACCTATCTACCTATCTATTTGTCTGTCTGTCTGTCTATCTATGTGTAATTTTATTCTGTTTACTTATATTTTGTTTTATTTTTTATTTCTCAGGACAAGCTGAAGTGTTGGTTGGCAGGGAGTGTATGTTGTTTATTGGAGGACCGTTCAGCTATTTTGGAGTCGACGTTCTTAAAAGTAGGATGTTGTATTTATTTCTCTCGTGGATTTGTTTGATATTATAAATTAATATTATGTTTAAAATTATTTTTGTCTTGTATTTATTTGTTACAGTAACTATGTGCCCATATGAAAAAATAAGAAAGAAAAAGAAAAGATATATGTTCAAGCAAAGAAGGTAAAAGAGACATATAAGTTGACGCAAGGAAAAAAGATCCTTATTTGTCATTTGAATAGAGTTATTATTTTTAGTTGGTACCTGATAAATCTGTGTTAGTCGCTGAATAGATTATTTTAGTTAGTATCAGATAAATCGGTGTTAGTCAGGCTATACAGAATTTAACTGATGCTGCCTTATTTTAAACTTCCAGTATGAAAAAGTTAAAAAAAAAAGTTTGTAGTAACTTCAGTTTATTGCTTTCATAGGTAAAGGTCCACATTTACACTGTGATGCCTAAGTGGTCCCTGGTGTCAGATATGATTTTGTTTAACAGTAGTTAAGAGGAAACCAATAGGCAATAATAGTTCCCTCAGATGGTAAAGCACGTACTATAGGTATAAGATAAAAAAAAAAAAAAAATCTTTGTCTTGGGGCCCTACGATCAGAATGACCTTTATGATCTTGACTTCAGCTATCAGTTTATTTTCTGTTAGCACTAGTCAGAAAGGGGCCACTAAAGTTTTCCATAGTTAATGGCCTCACCTCACCTAAATCCAGCCCTGACATATCATGTATTTTGATACACCAATTGGAACATGCTGACGAGTTTGGATCATGTGATGAGACCATTTTCTCTCAGTATTATACATTTCAGATTCAATGCAGATCATTATCTCAGAAAAAAAAAAAAAAAAAAAAAAAAGAAGAAATTGTGTTCTTAATCTACAGAGTTTTGTTTTATTATTTATAAATAATAAAACTAGATGAAAATCAGCATAGTAAGAAAAAACAGAAACAAAAAAAAACGATGACAGCAATACATTTTTTTTTTTAAATTTCCAAAAAAAGAAGAAAATAACAACAACAACAACAATAAATAAATTAAGTTATAAACAGAAAGCATTTTGGTACATCTAGATAAACTATTTCAGATTAACAAACAATATCAAAATGCAAACTATGAAAATTCTTATAACATAGTATTAGTATTTAGATTCGGTTTGTTTGTCGCTGGCAGTTGGAGATAAACAGTCTTAAACCACAGATTAGTGACACATTCCACAGAAGGTAGTAAGATTCCTCCTGCTGTCCAGTGAAAAGTTTGACTTGTGTTGGCAAATGTGAGTGAGTGAGTGAAAAATTAATGTGCTAATCAGAGCAAGCAGTTGTGAAGGAAGTCTGCAACAGGCACTCTCTCTTACAAAGCCAGGGTGCGTGTCTTTTGCAGAATGTTAACAGTTCATCAGTTACTTTTTTATACATATTTAATCTCTCTTGTTTTTTTAAAAGATATCTGATGAAGCATATTCTGTAATGACTTTTTGTTCTTGCCCAGCACTTGTAACAGAACAAGTACCACATTGGGAAACAGATTATTAAATGAAGAGTACATGTAACAGTTTTCTTATACTGATGTATATATACATATATATATATGTACTTTTTTGTTTTCCTTTCTTTTGAAGATGGTTATAAGTATTGTTAGCATGTTTTACAATTTTATAAATTTATTTATTTTGAATCAGTAAAACAACAGTTTGAATTTTAAAATAATAATAATTATGAGAGATAACAATGTATATGTTCATCATAAAAAAAAAGCAAAGAAAAAAGATAAATGAATGAAAAAAAAAAAAAAAAAATAATAATAATAATAAAAAATTAAATATATAAAAGAAGAAATTAGTGGAAAATTATGAAGTATGAAGTTTTGTCTTCTTTCAGAAGTGAATGAGTTTCCACTGACTCCAATAGGGCAGGGAACTAACGAAGTTTCATACTCGAAGACGGAGCCCTACAAACCCGACTTCACACTGCAGGCGTCTTCATTCGTGCAGTTTCTGCGAATTCGCAGGGTGCACTACGTTGTTGCCCGGAGGACTACAATGATGGTGCAGAAACAGGAAGAGGACAGCAAGCTGGAGGAACATTTCAAAAAGGAGTGGCACCGGGCAACGAAAGTGACCGTCAGCCGCAACAACAGCACTGCAACGTTCACGGAGGTTGCCCACGAGAGCAGCGAGAACTTGGAGAACGGTGCAAACATGTCGAAGAGCAAGGAGGCCATTCACAAGGATTTCCTCGTGATGAGCACAGACAGAAAGATTTCGAAATCTGCTCTAGAAGAGAAGACCAGTGACACGAAGTCTCAGTGTGAAAGCTCCGATGAACAAGCCAGAAAGATCGATTCCGTCGAGATTGAAATTACACCTGAAGTGACTCTCATCAGTCCGAACCACAGTGATGGTGACAACGTCGACGAGAAAACTCCGTTGGTGGATGAAAAAACCCCATCAGTACCAGATGCCCAGATTAGCTAGCATCTGCATGCGAAACTGAGATCCCAGTCGACAACGCTGTAATCAATACCCCAGTTCGTATGAGTTAACACACAGTTTATCTACCATGCCTTTGTAAGGATATAAATGTATTTATTTGTTTAACAGGTTTTAAGCGTGCAGACTAGCCATTTGAGACTGTAAAGTTACAAATAACCAGACTTGTAAAATTATATATGCAAAATAGCTGTGATTATGATGTAAGGGCCAAGTAGGTGAAAAAAAATAGAGAAAATATATATATATATATAATCTTGAAATGCATAGATTGTTTTTTATATTCAGTTACAGAAATATGTTTCTTTTATGACATCATAGAGATGAAAATACCCAGTTAACTCGAATAGTTTGTAAAATACAGAACTCTGGAACAACTTTTTATGTAGCAGTACTGGTGTATCTAGATGTATACTATTATGTATGTGAATGCTGTTGTTACACATGTTACAGTTGATTTATTTCAGAATATTGTACGTCTGTTAACACTTACATTTATGCTACACTGTGGAGCCTAAACACCATTTATAGCTAAGAACACTATTATGTCTGCGAGCACTGACACATTTTGAGACATTATACATCTGTGAACACAAGTTACATCTTGACACCTGATTCATCTGCCACAGCTTACATCTACCACAGCTACATCCATTAACATCAACATTACATCAACGAATGTTGTTACACTGAACAATTATGGACACTTTTTATATCAGGGATAATTTAGTTTATCAATAATGTTACACTGTTTTATCAGGAAACATATCTATAAGCATTGTTCAATCTATGAACACTTTCATTTACAAACTCTGTTACATTATATGAACAATGTTACATTTTTTAACATAAATACCCAGGGAACACAGTTACATTTTATCAGGAAACACCAACACTTCTGTTATGAACACTGTTGCACCTTTGAACATTTTACACCTATGAACACTATATCATTTATGAACACTTACATATATCAACATTGTTTAATCTGTGAACACTTGCATGTATGAACACTGTTACAGGAATGAGTACTGTTACATTATGTTTATGAACATTATTACACTGAGGAACAATTATGAACACATTTATATCAGGGAACACTGTTAATTTACTTTATGAACACTTGTTCATACACTGTTACATATATATATATGAACATTGTCACTTGTACTTACTCTTACATTAAGGAATGATGTTACATTTAGGAATTTTGTTAGCAGTATATGTAAATGTTAAAAACATTTTTTTAAATTATATAAACCAGATTAAGTATATCCTTTCTTTCTTTCTATTTTTTAATTTTTTTTTTAGTCTTTCTAAAACCATTCAGATTTTTCTGTATTAGGAACTTTATTATATTCTTTTTTGTTTTTCGTTTCTAGAAATCTTCAGATTTTTATTATAGGATCCATTGTATCTTTTTTTAAATTCCAAGAAGTTTCATATTTCTGTCTGGGAAAATATCAGATACATTTTCAAATTTTTAAATATATATGTTTTAGAATTCTTGACACATTTAGAATACTATGGCAAGAGTGGTAATATATATATATTTTTTTATTCTAGAAATTTTCCTGTTTTCTAATATAAAAGCTGTTACAATTTCTCAATATCAGCCAACTGATTTTCTTTTTGTATGTATGTTTGGGATTCATTACAAAGTATAGAAAAAAAAATCTTTCATCAGAGAACATTTTGAATGAACAAAAACAGAACATTTTCAAAGATTCTTGACAATTTAGGAAATGAAGTGGATACATGTTGACTGTTAAAATTTTCATGAATGATTTGAACAATTTAAACAATTATATGCAAAACATAATGAGAAATATGAAGTATTATTATCTTATTATTATTCTTTTTTCCATGGATTTGAGAAATGTATAATCTGATTATTTTAAGTTTGATTTCATATATTTGTTAAAACAGTTATTTAAAAAAAAAAAAAAAAAAATTACTTCAAAACTTTGGTCGTTTATTTCTCTATTTCTTACAATCACAGGATTAGTATTGCAGTGGTTGGAATGGTATATTCCTGTTTAAATTCAGTACACAGTCTAGTAGTTATCACTAAGTGTCTTACTAGTTAAGACTGTATATCAATAATTGTTATCTAGGCCAAGTTAAATTTTTGTTGTTTAAGAACTTTTGGATATTGTTTTGGTTTGGTTTTAGTTTTTTATCATTCCTTTTTTTTTTTTCTCATGTGATCTTTTTACATATGATATTAATTCTAAAAAAAATTTCATTACTATTTTTTAAAATTTATAATGTAAATGGGGTTTATTTTTAAAAAAATTATAAAAAAATAATTGTTATAATTTTTAAAGTAAAATTGTTGTTGAATTTGGTATATAATGTAATGTACAAAATTTTATATTGATTTAATTGGACAAAATCAATAATTTTTCATTCTACTCTCAAAAGCAACAAATGATGAACAATTTTTTTTCCCTTTAATTCTTTTTCTTTTTCTTCTACTTCTTCTTCATCCTCCACTTTTCTTTTCTTTTTTTTTAAATAAAGAAAACATTAATGGATTCCTCTTACAGACAATGTAACTTGAATTAATGTTTCATTTGAAAATGTATTATTCAATCTTTCTAGTACATTTCACCTATTTGCACTTTTTAAAGAGAATGATTCTTAAATGGTATTTCTAGATAGAAATAGGGTTTGTGCACAAAAAATTAGAATTTTCTTACTGTGAAACTTCAGTAAAGTATATTTATTAGTTAATGATATATTTTGAATTTCTTCATCAGAATTGTTCATTTTTATTCGTATATTCAAATAATTATTCTTACTTCTATAGATATTATTTGAAATTAACAAAATTAATTGTTATGAACTCATATTCATATACTAATTGAAATGCACACGTCAGCATTCATTCATATTCACACATTCAAATGCACAGTCATATAATATCCATGTTGCTTGAACAATGCAAATTCACATTTGTTTATTTATTTCACTACTGTTAATTATTTTCAACTTCACACTTTTTATTTAAACATATTTCTTTGTACCACCTGATATTAATTTTCAGTCAGAAACATTTACTCTGTAACACAATATTACTTTATGTTATTTAGTCTGATTCACTGTAATTTCCTCTTATTTAACATAGTTCTTGAGTAATTAAAATGTTTTTCCTAACATATGTTTAAAAATATACTTACATCTTCATGCCTTTCTTTTTATTTTTTTTTTTTTTAATTAATTACTTGTAGATTTTTTATTTTTTTATGGTAGAAAATTTCTGTTTACTAAACCTTCACAAACTTGTTAATTTTTGTAAAATAATTATTAATTTTAATTAGGTAGTTTATGTCTGGGGTTTTTTAAAACTGTTACCGTGACGTTCACTTTGAAATCTTTATCACATGACATCATTTACCTGTAGTAAAGTTTGATTTAAGTTTTGGATAATTTTTGTCTTACTCCCCCTTCTGTTCAGATGTATGACAGACTGAGCTAAAACAGAAAATATTTGTAATACATTTGTCACGGAAAATAATGAAAATTTGAATAACAAAAACTATTATGTCTTGTTGAGATGACCCAGGCTCCTTCATTACATGATTCAAAATAACCCGCTTGATCCTTCTACAGGTACAAGTGTATTTCATAGTCTAATCACTAGTTAATAATATTATGGAATATATATAATTACTTGTCTCCTCAGTGATAATTATTTATGGTAATTTATTTAAATTACCAACATATTTATGTAATATACTTACAAGACATTAAGAATTGCCTGTTTTTTTATTCCTTCATCAATGAGGTGGATAAAACCATTTAGAGGCAAATATTTGAACATAGTAGAAGTAAACAATATCCTGGCTTTGTATTGTATGGATCAGAATGTACAATCCACTGGAGGTTCTTTTTAAATTCATCATATTGTGACAGTGAAACCTTTTTACTATTTGCTGCTCACTAAAAGTAATCTAGAAGTAAAAATGGAGGAATATGCCTAAAAAACAGTAACTCACTGTCATTCATTCAGATTAATATAATAGTATCATTACTCAAGCATTACAGCCATAATATTGTTACTCATTCTTATTAGAGATGTTCCTGTTTTCTTTTTCATCCTAACAACTATTTTGTGACCTGACACCTCTACTTGTGTCATGTAATTACATCTGAATACTCTTTATGACCCAAAAGTTAAAAAAAAATACTGATTTTTCAAATATACACTTTTCATACAAATATTTTCTTTGAATACTGAATTATGGTTATTAGAAATGAGTTGCCTTCCATAATTATAACTTGGAAGTGATGCAAAATTCTTTTACTGTTTTATATTTCAGTGACATGTAGTAATAACTAAATTCTGTCTTTAGTACGGATGATTTAGTCTGAAAATATTTTTAAAAATTGTTTCCTTGTGTTATATTTTGAATCTGGCACTGGTGATTTGTGACTCATTTTCTGATTTTGGGGTCACAGTTTCAATGAAGCAGTTTTGTTTACTAAAAATAACAAGTCTTTAATTGTTTGTTTTGTGTGGAGTGTATTTCATATTGTACTGATACAAACTGAATTATAATGTTACAAATACAGTTACTGAATCATTTATCTGGCAGTTGTGTCACCTAGGGTTGTGCAGATTTCCTTGTCTGTTGGATTTTGGGATAAAGGTTAAATCTTTACTTAAAATATAAAATAAACCAAGAAAAATAAAGAATAAAACTGTATTTAACAGATACAATTTAATACACTTCTAAAATAAGGTCTTTCTGATTATTTTGAAATTACTTCTAAAATACGTCTAATGGAATATGCTTTTCACTAGCAAGCTGCATTTCAGCCAGTCTTTTAAAATGTGATAAAAATGAAATAGGAGTAAATTGAACAAACTAAAATTAAAATAAAAACAATTATGAGAGGTCACCTGTACACAGCAATTATAATGGGAACTGGCATAACAGAAAGTGTGTGCCTAATTCAGAAGTAGCCATTTTGAAAAATAGCCAGATTTCTGGAAAGCCGGTTAAATGGTTTGGTATTTTGATATCTTACTGAGATATAGATACATAAAAATCATGAGACATAAGAGAAGATAGTATTTTGATGTTTGTTAGATTTTTCAAGTATTCAGTTTGGTGAGACTCACTAGTAGATAAATGTAATATACAATAAAAACTCACAAAAGGCAGCATTCACTTGTAGATTAATTGAGTTTATGTAGCTTTGTTCTTTTTTTTGCAATATTTGGCACTTGTGACAAAATTGTTATTTATTATTAAATATATGTTTGCTGTTTGTGTACATCTTTTTTTGTGTGTGTTTCTTTTTAAGATGAGACCAACAGGAATTATATTTTCATGAGAAAGGAAAATGATGTAAGTTTGAATTGCAAAAGCTATTATATTCTAACTGATAAGTAATTTGAACATCACTAACAATAACAACAACAACAGCAGCAGCAGCAGCAACAACAGTAATAATAATAGTAGTTGTAGTAGTAGTAGTAATAATAATAACAATCATAATAGCAACATTAGTAGCAGTAATAATAATATTGTTGATTTTATTCATAAAATGAAACAAATTTCTTTATAAAGAAAACAACACTGGTTGCCAAACATTAGGGACACATCTGATATGTTCATAAATAAAGGATAGATCAATCCAGTTTTTCAAAAAAAGATGAAGAGGGGCATTATCATTTTGTAGATTATAACTTATAAAATGCTATGTATGTCTTTAATAAATTTTAAAAAGTATCGGTTGGCAAAGAAAAAAGAAGTGAAATAAATTTAGAAAAAAGAAAATAGAAAAAAATAGAAAAGAAAGAGTTTCATTATAAAGAAAATTACTGGCTGGCAAAAAAGAAAAACAGATTAGAAACCTGTATTATCAGTTTTTGTTTACTGTGTTGAAATGTTTTGATTGTGATCTCTTTATTTTTGATATACACCATTACACTTGTCATAATTACAATACGTTTATTACCTTAGACTTTGAAATGAATCATTATCATTTATAGCATTTGATTTTGTTAATTTAATGTGTCTGTATGAGAGAGAGAGAGAGAGAGAGAGAGAGAGAGAGAGAGAGAGAGAGAGAGAGAGAGAGAGAGAGAGATTTTGTGTAATACTTTCAGTATCTGTGGGTGTAGCACTATAGCACTAACTGTATGTATCTATTCACAAGTAGTTAGGAATTATGCAAATCTTTATCTAGTTTTATTTGTTTACAAATATGTGATAATGTCTGTTTATATCCACACGTTTTAACAGTCCAGCTAATACAATGCATTGCTTATTGATACATTTGGTCTTTATTTTATTATTATTAGTAGTATTTGTTAAACTGAAAAACGTTTTTACTATATGTAATAATATTGTATTACTCTATACTACATATTATGCACTTAATGCCTTAGTTGGTGTGACATATTTGTACTTTTATTATATTTATTGTTATTTAATGTATTCTATTACAATAATATAAATGACTGTATTGGTGATTGTCATATTAAAACAAAAATGAAGGAAACAATAATCAAACAAACAAATAAATAAAAAAAAAGATTAATCTAAAATGATCAATGTTACTCTGCAAATAATAATAATAATAATAATAATAATAATAATAATAATAATAATAATAATAATAATAATAATAATATCAATAATATAAAATGAATGTAATCCTGATATTGTAATTGATTTTAATTGTTTCACAGAGAAATATTATGAACTTAATTAACTGTCATTGGCAGTCTGTGTGTCTGTTTCTTTCTTTCTATATATGATATCAAATTTAATTTACTTTAAAAACATCCTTTGAAAAATACTTAAATACAAAGAGTACTAACAAAAAAAATATCAATAATAATAATGAAATTAATTAAAAAGAAATAATACTAAAGAAACAGAAAAAATTAATCGGTATATAAATAAATAAATTAAACCTTTTAGAGTGTGTCAAAATATTATTAACTGAAAACATGACAGTCTGAATGTCATTTGACATTGTTAGAAACTGAATTCTTGAATTAATTTTTATTATATAGTATTTATATTTTAGGCTGTTGTGATATCAGGTTTCTATCTGTCACATAGCCATATTTGTTTCTGTGATTATTATTATTATTATTATTATTATTATTATTATAATTATAAGAATTATAAGAATTATAAAACTGGTTGAAGTGCCTCCAAATAATTCAGTATAATATATGAACAGTTGCAGAGCAAAGACAACACAGTATAAAAGTTTTATTTTGTTCCTTTTTTTTTTTTTTTTTTTATTTCAGTTTATTGTGAACATATTAATTACTATTATTATTTTGTTTTAATCTTCTCAGTTTGGATGCAAAAAAGTCTAGCATAGCCTTAAAGCCTCTTGAAATATTTTTGTGCTAGCATCTTTTTTAGAATTTTATTTTATAGACGTCCACATTAAATTGCGTTGTTTTATTAAATTGCATAAGCTTTCTGTACAACCTTTTGTGGTTTATTTTTTTTTATAGAATTAATAATACATAGAAATAAAAATAAAAATAGCTTGATATAGTTTATACGAGTATGATTTTGCTGTGTTATAAATAAAAACAAATAGGTGTGCGTGTTTAGATCGTTTGCTAAAGATGTTTGAGTTATGTCCCTTAATTCCATTTTCTGTTGTGGAGTTCAGTGAGTATATTTATTAGTACTATTTTCTACATACCCACTCTTTTGTATAGAACATTTTACGTTTGTGTATGTGTTGATTTTTAATTTTTTTTTGTTTAATTACTTTTTTTTTTTTTGTCATTATATTTACACATTGTTATTTGAAGAGTATTAATCTTATTAACAAAACTACAAAATTATGTCCATAAACGAACATGAACAAATCTACGAGACTGATTATTTTTTTAAAGTTTATTTGTAGTTATTAACTGATCGTGTACCAGTTTATTTATATCTTTAATTTTACATGTGAAAAATATCACCAGAAATTAACATAATAGTTTATACTTTGTACATCCGTAGACACAAATTACGTACGTATTTCTAATCACGGTGAATTGCTTTAAATTTTTTGTTAAATAAAGTCACTTGATAAAGTTTTAAATTTTTAATACAAGATTAGTTAGCAGAATTGAGCAATAATAATTGTTAGCAAATTTATGACAAATAAACTGAGTGTTAATTATGGAGTTTGTGTTGTTGGTTACCTTACTTTTATAACCGGCAGTAGAATACATTCTGTGAATAACTAGTTCTGTTTTATGATGCCTTGTAACCGAACACATTTTACATGTTACTGCTAACTATTACTAGTAATAACTCAACATATTCTATGAATCTCAGGTAATATATCAGTCTTATGAATCGAAAGCCATATAGCATTCTATGAATCACTAGCAGTAGAACATTTCATTGAACCACTATTAATAAACAATTGAATCACAAGTAAAGGAAACCAGTACTGGAGTACATTTTGTAAATAACTACTACTAGAATATATTTTATGCATTGTCAGAAACACAGTACCTTCAGGGAATCGTTAGTAATTGAAAAAATTATAATAATATCAGAAGCCAGAACATATTCTATATATCAAACAACAAATTCCCTAGATCACTAGGAACAGAACACATTCTGGGAGTCATTACTAATGGAAGACACATTCTATGAATGACTAGTAATAAAACACCTTCAGTAAATCAGAAGTAGTTAACGAATAATCACTGGCAGCAGAATATTTTTTAAATGACCAGAAATCGATCATTGTGTGAATCGTTGACAATACAACAGTCTTTGAATCAGTGATTTAGTACGTTCACGTAATCACTGGTAAAAGAACAACAAATAAAACACATTCTAGAAATAACTAGTACTAGAAAATTCAGTGAATCGTTAGTGATAAAACAAAACTCAGTAATAAAATAACACATTCTGTGACCCCGTAAGCTCCTGTTTCAGTGCATAACAGCAGCTACTTGAGTCTAATCATAAAATATAATTTGAAATAACTTAATCTAACCCAAATCTAATCCTCATACTAACGCTAAAAAACTGATTCATAGTATAAATAATAACAAAAACACGATCGTAAACCTAAATCCAACATGATAATAACAGTAAAAATAGCCTTAACCATAAATGTTGATCCCGAAACTGAGTGAATGTATTTTCTAAAATATTCTGTAGAAGGAACACTGTTAAATTTAACGATAAAACTCAACACATTTAAAACCCATGAACAAATATAGAGCCTTGCTGAGTGATAAATATGACTAGATAAGGATTACAGAGATAACGAAGTAGAAAAACTGTTTTCCCTTTTGCAACAAATAATTATATATTTTATATGTATCTTTCTATAGACAGAAAAACATATACCTTGGTGCATTGGCCTGTAACTAGTTCATCGAGGACAGTTGATCTTCCGATCTGTCGTACCTCAGTCTTGAACAAAGGAAGAAATATTTTGTTTAATGCACATTCGAAATATTTTGTACGGTTACATGACGTACATCTTACATAATACGGAAATAATGATCGAATTCATATCTTCACAAGATTTTAATTCTTTTTGTCTTATTAAGATTCATTTAGTATATTACTTCATCATTTAGTGACCAACGTCATCAAATTATCTGAATTAATTCGATTAGATAGATCGATGGTTTGAAAGTCTTCTGTCAATTAAATTACTTTTGGTTAAAGAACAGTGAATTGATTCCGACTGGGTACCGCTATCAGGAACTGATCCCCGAACTTTCAGTTCTTGTGTCGGTTTCTTGGACAGCAAACAACTCGCTGCGCATTCATTCATGCAGAATACTTTCAATGCATTTTTAATGTTAAACATCCTGGCCGGTTATTTCTGTCTTGCCCTTTTTAACAAACGCAACACGGATGCTAGAGGTGACAGAACAACTCGTTCACTCCCACAGGAGCAGTCGTAAGGTTGTCTGAAACACACTTAGTGTGTCACCTGTTTCCAAAGTACCAGTCTCGCTGCGTAAATCTTCATCGTGCAATTATAACCAGCAGAGACTTTTCAGAAACAGAATAACACACTTAACACAAACATTGATTTTTATCTATATATTTAATTGCTTGTCTGACTCTCTGTTCTCTGTATAAATCTACATGTTCGGTATATAAACCTCGTTATAACGTACGGGAATGTTTGTCAGGAACGTGTTATCCTCGATAATATATGTGAAGGGACAAAGAGCAAAATTTTGGTGCTGCGTCTTTCGTAGATATTTGGTATCTTGGCACAACGACCTACCGTGGATTTGTAAGTGATTTTCAGCGATTGTATTAAATTTCTCTTATAAACTCTTGTAAATATGAAAACATAATATTCTCTCTCTCTTTCTTTCACGAGTATAATAATAATAATAATAATAATAACAACACACACACACACACACACACACACACACACACGCGCACGCACACACACAAACACACACACACACAACTGATCCCCGATCACAACACCCTTAACAAAACATTCCCCATTCGTTCATATTTCTTCCACTGAATCTGTACATGAAACAGAGATGAAGAAGAAGACAAAAAAGTAGAAAAAAGAAGATAAAGAAAAAGGTTCTTAGAAGTTTTCCGTAACGCCAGACGGTTAAAATGAGACAAGAAATGTTTTGAAGAGGAATGCTAAATTGGTGGTTATCTACACAAACCTCAGCATTATCTGGCTGATCTCCGACATATCGTGTTTGATCTCACACCATATCAACGTTTTATGTACTTAGAGCAAAGCAGAAATAAAACATCGCAGCGTAAACCATGTTATTATTCTTTTCTTCTCGTAAATTGGTATTTTACTTTTAAAATAACAAAAACTAAAAAATCCCATCTTTATTTAAAAAAAGAAAAAAAAAAAAAAAGGAACAAGACTGGCAAAAGAAAGAAAAGGAAAGAATTAAAAGAACTTAATAAAACCTCGTAAATCTTTTTTCTTTTGAATTTGTTTTCGTTTCGAAATGATAAAAGATTTGCAATTTTTGTTGTCTAAAAATAGCTCTTCTAACTACCGCCTCCGTTCCCTTCGTAACTTCAAATAGATAATTTTGAACCAAAGAATTCTTTAATCGCTCATTTTATCTCTGTTCAGACGAATGTCCCATCGCCGCCTTGCCAGAAGGCCACTGAAATAAAACTTACAATTTTATCAATAACACCCACGCGCCGGGTCATTGTCCCATTAAAATTATCGGAACGTGAAACGAAAACGGATTTCATTCGGACATCCGTTTCGCATCTCCATTTCTTCTTACTACAAACCCTTGCATATTTATATTTCTTTTCTTTTGTAATAGCAGCAGTAATAACAGTAATAATAACAGAGCTTATTACATCACAAGTGTTCGCTTTTGTCAGCCAATCACCAGGGAAGACTAACGGAACAATTATTAGTTACTGTTGATAAGGCGACACGGCTAACGTTAATATTTTTTTTTTGTTACCCTTTCCAAACTACGGAGTACTAATTAATTTGAGATTGACGACGCTGTAATATCTAGGTGCATTAGGAGAAAAAAAAAAAAAAAATTATAATAATTATATCAGCATCGTCAGGGTTTGCTATTTGAAGGAAAAAAAAAAAAAAAAAAAAAAAAAAAAAAAAAAAACGTTTTTAAAAAATAAGAGTGGGCAGCAAACAGGCACTAACAAAGTTCCGTAACATACTCAGATTGACTATCTGTGTTGGAAAGCTTTAGCTGATGGATCGTTAAACAAATAAGGTAAGTTTTTAATATTTTCTCATTTGTCAATCTACTACTACTACCGTTATGAAATATATTATTATTATTATTATTATTATTATTATTATAACTACTATTATTATTCTGTTAATGTTTAATTTGTAGAAAATAAATGTTTGAATTTGTTACCATTGCTTATATATATGAATAATGTATATTATGTAATTGGTATGAAGGGTGTGCGCGCGTGTGTATGTGTTTCTGTGTGTCTCTGTTTCTCTTTGTATGTTTGTCGTATCCTATTTCTTTTTTATATGCTGTTCGTATGCATGTCACAAACACGTCTCTCTCTCTCTCTCTCTCTCTCTCTCTCTCTCTCTCTCTCTCTCTCTCTCTCTCTCTCTCTCTCTCTCTCTCTCTCTCTCTCACACACACACACACACACACACACACATATGTAAAAATCATTTTATACTGACAATAACTATATGACAAGCACTATTTATGATGTGATTTTTAATGATGGTATGAAAGATAAAACGTTTAGGTATCGTTACCGCAGTTTATATCAGTGCTGTTCTTTTTTACTCTTTCTTCTTTTTTTTTCAAGAATTATTATTCCAAAACAGATATAAAAAAATTTAATTACTATTTATTTATTTATAAACTTATTTATTTATCTTTCAGAATTACAAGTCACGTGATCTATGCATCTTTCTTCTCGACTATTGGCATAAATTTGAATTTCAGTTCGTTCGACTGAGACATAACGTTTGGTAAGTAAACACACACACACACACAAACACACATATATGAACAGACACATACACACATACATAAACACACACACACATACATACACATAAACAGACACATACACACAACACACACACACTGACACAACATATAGGGATGCGCGGACCACTACACACACATTATATATATATATAAACAAACGAAATACACTTTCAAAGATATATATTCATATATACTAGCACACACACACACACATTAACATAAACACAGGTAAACACAGACACTAATATACACACACATGAACATACATACTCAAGTATACACGCAAGAACACAAACACAGTAAGTTGCTTGTTTGCAATTTGCAATCAGTGACAATAAACTGTAGAATTATTTTCACTGAAGCCTCAGTATCAATCCATTTAGGAATCTGCTGACTTCACCGCTTTTATGTTAAACTATTAGCGAGACAATACTGAGCAAAGTGAAATCTAAGTGAAAAAAATAGAAAAAGAAAAAAGAAAAATTAAATAGAAAGAAAAGAAATAGTTTCACGATTGTTAATAATTAAACGATTGGCAACAACATTCCCGCCCCCGTAAATGTCACAATTTAATTATTCATCGACAACAAAAAAAAAAAAAAAAAAAAATAAAAAAATAAAAAGTAAAATAAAATAAAAAAAAGGTAAAAAAATCTATATAATAAAATAATGAAATTAATAACCAAAATTATACTAAATAACAAATAATACATACATACATACATACATACATACATAAATAAACAACAACAACAGTAATAATAATAATTAAAAAAAATGAAAATAATAGAATAAAAGATATGTTATTCGTGAATTAAAGTTTTTCAGTTTATTTTTGCAACTACATTACTTATATTTTTGGCATTACAATCATTCGTCAGTATTAATATGTCGTGAATTCTGCAAATGTCTGTCTGGCGAAAGAAAGAAAGAAAAACGAAGACGTAGAAAAAGAAAGAAGAGAAAACAAAACAAAACATTAAAAAGAACAATAAAAAAATTAATAATAGACTATTCTTTCTTTTTTTTATAGAATTAATTCTAAAAAAACGCTATAATATATTTATATTATTATTATTATTATTATTATTATTATTATTATTATTATTATCATTTTCTTTTTTTCATTTTTAAAAACATTTTATTTTATTATTACGATTTATTATTATTATTATTTTTTTTTTTTTTTTTTTAAACAAGATTTTTTAAATTCTTTTATTTGCTAAAATACCAACCGGTATTTGTATCCAGCTGACATATAATTAAAAAACTATGTTGGTAATAATAATAATAATAATAATAATAATAATCATAATGATGATGATGATGATGATGGTGATTACAATGATGATGGTGAAGACGTCATAATGAAAGAGAAGCTCTTAAAATGTCTTAATCATAAAATGTCTGAATAAGAGAGAGAGAGTTTACGTTTTAAATCAGTCATGGGCAAACTGCGGCCCTAATTTCACAAGGAAAATAACGTTAATTCAAATTTCATAAAATGAGTCTATTTTGTATGTACTAATATACTAAAACACATGTAATTTTTTTTTTTTTTTTTATTATAACAGATCTTGAAGTAAATGAAAATGAAAAATTTCTTACAATAAACTCTAAGTTAAAAACACAAAATCGCCTAAATTAGAATTTGGGCCCGCCTGAGGATGAGCCAAGTCTCACGTGACCCGCTTCTCGAAAAAGTTTGCCCGTGCCTGTTTTAAATATCTGCTTGCGCCGAAATATTGTTATTTATTTTTACAGTTTATTTAACTGCATGTTTAATATATTAATCAGTAATCTTCCTAAACATGTATCGTAACTACACGATTACAAAATAAGACATTGTTAAATAAACTTTAAAACTATTAGATCGAGACTTTGCTAGCGAGGATATGGAATGGGATCGGAGATAGACCAAAATAAAAAAACAAAACAAACCAAAAAAAAATACCCATCAATTTTTCGCGTCTATAATTTCTGTCCTCCCCCGCTGTCAGTAAACGATAGATCATTTTATGACAATTCTTTTTAGTTCTTTAATTTTTTTTTTTTTTTTTCTATCACGTAACTGGTTTTATATTAATGTGTTCCTTGGAGATAACATAAAGTAATCGAGGCCGGAAATAGAACAGCGATCCGAAAATAGGTCGGGGGTGTTAATACAGCTTTTATTTCCTCTTAACTGGTATTAATCGGGTTGATTGTTGTAAGCGAAGTGTTGCTATAAAGAAAACTCTTGCGGTATAATAAAATCCGGCAGCAGAAAAACGGACTGTTCTGTCTCAAAGCTCCCGCAGTCGATGAGCTGCAGTTAATACTCTAATGAAGTCTGTAATTGGACGTCGTGCATCGATCCATTTGTGTGATGTTGTAGGGGCAGATCCGGCGAAAAAGACAGATGATACTATTAGTCAATTAAAATGATTTATTGTCGAATTTGTTTCTCAGAGTTAGTATAATGTTTTTCTCCTTCGTTCGTTTTTCTTCTAAGATTAACCGAAACATCAGTAAATTACTGCTGTAGTGCCATTGTTTCAATTAAATAGACCTACATTTATTTTTATATAAATAAAAATAATAAAAATAATAATAATAATATATAAAGAAAAAGCTATAAAAAATATTCTGAAAACAGAAAATGCATCATTATTGGGGTCGGTTTTTCTCTCTCTGAAAATGTGTGTGTGTTTATACGTATATAGTAGATAATTATAATTTGGATATTTCAAATAATTTCCTCGTTATCTTTAGACTTAATTTTATAAGTATGTATATATTAATATATGTGATTATCTGCGTATGCTTACGTGATTACACATGTTTCTGTGTTATTGACTGTATAACAGAAATATAAAATAATAATGTAAACTTTGTATTTATTAAGTTTCAGGCACCAGATCCGTCCTAACATGAACCAGAAAATCACAAGACATCTGTGTACAACACTGCTACTTCTAGCTGTCACTGCTCATTGTTTCAGCATTATTACGTAAGTGTAATACGTATATGTGTGTGTGTGTGTGTTTGTGCGTGCGTCTGTGTTAATCTGCGCAGTGTAGCAGTTTGTGGTTAAGTTCTGCAGTTTGTCGTATTTGCGGTAATACTCACAGGTAACAATATGTTGTGTATTATGCAGCTAATTTTCCACTGCTTCAACTTTATTACAGTAAAACTAAAGAAAAAGAAAACTAACGAGAGAGAGAGAGAGAGAGAGAGAGAGAGAGAGAGAGAGAGAGAGAGAGAGAGAGAGAGAGAGAGAGAGAAAGAGAGAAAATTGCTGACAGATACAAAAACAGAAATTATTCATCCCTGAAAAATTATATTAACTTTATTCCCTATCGTACTGGAAAACATACAACTACGTAGGAGTAGGTTATGCTGAATCATAAGGATGGGCGAATTCATTTGTGTAATGAGTTTTGACAGTACCACGTAACTTGGAATGAAACCAGACTCTTCACAGAAGAACAGAACCAATATCCACGCTGAACAAAGAAAAGACAAACAGTGATAAATGGCAAATCATGCTTGTCGCCGCAACACTCGTTACCCGCGTGACCAGCTCTCATCAAGCGAGTGAATTCACCGCAGTGTGTAATACGTTTGACATAAAGTGTGGGCTTATCAATAAAATATGTTATGTAGCACACATTGTTTAAAATTACCTGTTGTTTACAAAGCCGAAACTCCACGAAAAATGAATTTATTTTTTTTTTTTTTTTTTTTTTGTACGCGTAGGAAAGAAAATGTGATGACCAGAACGGTCAACAACAACAACAAAATTTGTTTAAACATAAATGGAATTAAATGTATAAATTTGTTGTTAATATTAATAATAAAAAATAATTTTGTTTTGAATTTAATGTACATTTTAAGGAGTTGCTAAGGTTAGAAATATTGAAAAACGTTAAATGATTGTGGTAAAAACTAAATTAATAATAATAATAATAATAATAATAATAATAATAATAATAATAAAACTGATGATATCAATACTAATTTTAATAATAGTAGTAGTAGTAGTACATAGCACAATCATCAACAGCAACAACAATAAAAACACAATTACAAGAGTAACATAAACGTCAAGCCCGTATTAGAAGATATAATTTTATAGCTAAGTAATCTTGAATCAGAAATGTGTTTTTTGAAATATGAACCATCAAAATAAATTACTTCTACTACTGCTACAACAACAACAACCATTAATACCTCAGCTGTTACTGTTACTACCACAGCTTCTGCTGCTCGTACACAACAACAACAACAACTCGTACAGCATAATATGGCTAATAATAACTGTTCAATCACATTTGTCATGGGGGAAGCTAGCGATTGCCAAACAGTAACTTCCGTGATTCGCCGGATCAAAGAATTTGTAAACTCTCGACTTACACAGAATTTTACGCGTCTGTCTTAATATTATTAATATTTCCTTGCGAAGAACGCCGTATCGATTAAATGACAAATACTTTAATTCTTACATCGAAGTAAATTAAGATTGATATGTTATTGAAACATTATTACGGATTTATTTCAATTTATTTTTTTTATTTTTTTTTTTTTTTCTAAGAGAAACTTTCAAGCATTAGCTTATACAAATACTAATATTAAATCATATTTTGATTTCACTTAGCTGACTTATATAGGGATGACTGCTTAAACGTAAACCGATGAATTTGTCTGCTGGTGATGTAGACCACAGACTGCACTTTTCGGGATTTAACAGGACCGCGCTGTTCGTGGGGTCGCTAATGACATCACGGAAACACGCCAGCGTGCAGCTAGCTCACTTTGAAGAATTAATCCTTTTCGAGAAATCCTTAATCGCTAAGGAAATAATGGCGTTGGCCGAAACAAGGCCCTCAAAATGACGTTTTAATTAGGTGTTGTAGGGTGGCTGCGGTTTGAATCCGCGCGATGAACGACGAGCTTAGCGTTCGTCGTGATAACAGGCAGATGAAAGTCAACTGATACGTCGAAAGCGCATTGTCTAACTCAGATCCGCTGTCCCACATCTTGAAGGCGAAGGTCATGGTCAGTGAACATAGCAAGATGATGTTAATATGGAACATACGTACATACATAATTATATACATCCATACATGAATACATAACACATATACACATACATACATACATACATACATACATACAGACAGACAGACAGACAGACAGACAGACAGACAGACAGACAGACAGACAGACAGACAGACAGACAGACATACATACATCCATACATCCATACATCCATACATACATTCTTCATATATACATAATACGCACATAAACATATTCATAGATACATATATGCATGCACACATACACACATTTAAAACGTAATGTACGTATTTTATAATCATTGGGCTATCTCTGGAACGGGAAATTAGTGAACATCTTCATCAAAGCGAAGTGATATTCACCCCGCCGTGTCTCTGTCCAGTTCTTAAACAAATGAATTACATCCCGCTTTTTTTTTTTTCATAGCATTAGCATTCACACACAAGAGTTTTTAAATCTTCCTTCTTAAACAAGGAACTAATAAGATTTTCCTTCCTTGTAAAGTCACTTCCTATTACAATTTCTTTCCATTTTAAGGTCGCGTTTATAAGAAACTTTCAGACTATTCCGAGTTGGATTAAATCGCACGAGGCGCACTGGTACCAGTAGCAGCGTCCACGCATTCTTCACTATGACATTTGAAATCCGCCGAGATTAACTCTGGTTGGGAAGGAAGTTATATTGGATTAAACTGAATTGTCACAACAGTTTTAGTACACTAATGGTATTTTTAGCTTCAGAAAACACGTCGTGTTTGCAGGCATGACAGTCGTGCTTAAACCATAATTAAATTTGTTTAAATTTACTGGAAGGTGCTTTTTTTTTTTTTTTTTTTTTCTTTTCTGTTTTTGTTTGTGTCTTAGGATAATGGAATTTTGTTTTCAAGTGCATCAGTAAATACAGGGAAGAAAAAAAAAGAGAAAAATAATGCTGTAATTCATGTGCAGCCTTTAATATATGAAAAACAATATTCTTTAAAAAAATAATATTTTTTTTAAAATTATTTTATCATTTCTCTAGTGAGATACATTTTAGACGGAGTTTATTTTAGGAAAGCCACTTTCAGTCTCACACAATTACTGCAGTAGTCACAAAAATAACAAAAACGAGAAAAAATGGCGAAAAAAAAAAGTAAAAAACACTAAAAATTTAAAAAGATAAAAACAAAACAAAACAATAACAAAAAGTAAAAAAAAAGGAAAAAAAAAAAAAACAAAACAAAACAAAAAACCCTGCAAGAACAATAAGAACAATGCTATTGTCAAGACATTGTATACGCTACAGTAACTGTACTTCTCGGTCCATTTCATATGTAATAGATTGCTCGCGGAAATACATTGTCAGCGTTTTTATTTTACATCACAGATTATATATAAAAAAAACCTGACCTAATGTTTTGCATTAACAAACATCTGAACATGATAGCATTTGGCTCTTACAGTGATGATGATCATAATTTAATAACGATGACGGTAATGATGATGATGATGATATGGTTGATGAGTTTACTCAAGTATTAATACAGATCAAGACACCGGCTTTTCGACGTTCTGTACTAGAGAAGACTTTGCAGTTTGGTTCCTACGGGTTCTGTATTACGATACTTCTGATATTCTCACATTGGCAGTCAGGCCTCATGTATTATACATTTATTTCACATTATGAGTATTTTATATCGTATATTTTCATACAAAATAAAAAACATAGCTCTAAAAAATTAATTGATCAAGAAATATTATAAATCGATGACAAAAACCTTTTTCATTAAAAAAAAAAAAAAAAAAAAGGTATATATATATATCATATTTACCTTATTTTAACATTATCTGACTATTTTAATGCTGCATTCGTAATTCCATTCACTGTCATGAGACATCATAAATCTTACAGTCGTCTAGTTTGATAAGGAAATTTGAATATAGTTATTTTATTTTATTTTATTTGTCATTTAGCGATGAACTAAGTAAAAATCAATGGCTATGGCGCACAGCAAACTGGGATACATAATATAAATCAGTGACGTCAGCGAAAACAAGTCGTTATCTGCAACGTTTCAGCTTTTTTAATAACAGTCATTTTAATTCACACTAGCAAATACCAGTTTTCTATCGTTAATAATACATAGACTTTTAAAATTAAACAAAATAATAAAAAGATGTACAAAAATTACGAATTTCACGAGGTAAAATCAATAACAATAACAATATATATATATATATCTAATTATAATAAAAATATTTAAAAAAAAAACAAAAAAACAAAAAAAAAAAACATTAACGAAATCAAAATAAACAGAGCATTCAGAAGTCATTTAACTACTTCTCTGATTTGTTGATTTACTTATTTACTTCATGCAGACAGCCCAAAGACAAACGTCAAACGATGGAACTAAGGGTCATGCAGATCTACAACCTCTGTGACGCAGACAACAGCGGCCACTTCAACGGCAATGAATGGCAGTGTGTAAACAGACTGGTAAAAATATTCTTCGGGTACGGCAGATGATGACATACAGGGTAATTATAGCCGAAATACTTTCACATTTCAGAAATATTTTAAGAATATTATTTATTTATCAAGTATATATTTAGGTTTATAAAACACACACACACACACACACACACACACACCCATTCCATTTTGGGTTTTTTCCATTCTAGATATTCTGTCTTTAGATAATTTTGTAAGGTAGAATGCACATATGATTATTATATTACAAACATCAACACTTGACTATTATATAATAATAATAATAATAATAATACTTCTAGTATTAGTAGTAGTATTAGTAGTAGTAGTAGTAGTAATAGTAATAATAATAATAATAATAATAATAATAATAATAATAATCAAAAATCAAACTATATCCTGAAGGAATAACGTATTTTCTACCTAATCAATATATTATTAATTGCAGCACGAATGGAAAATTGACTGTAGTTGTTCTTCCTTGTTTATTAGCATTTAACTTCTGTTTATTATTATTGTTTTTTGTCATTGTTATTATTATTATTATTATTATTATTATTATTATTATTATTATTATTATTATTTCTATTACAGGAATTGCAGTGTGTGTTTGCGTGTATTCAACGCTCATACTTCTAACGCTGCTTGTACTACCTAAATATTTCTCGAAATAAATTCAACATCAAACGTTTGCGTTATAATTATTTTAATTTCGATTTAACATTTATACAATAATAATTCCAGTTATAAGTGAACATCGTGAACATATAGAAATATTTTAAACAATTTAGAAATTCCACTGAAGAGTTCTCAATTTAGAGTTATCTACCCTAAAAGTGAAGTCTGTGTGCATGCAAATATATATATATACTCTAACAAAAAAGAAACGCAAAGGTAGATTTTATTGACAATGGGAATGTCTGTCTAATGGATCAAAAGAAAGCAGCAAAATGTTCACATTTTACACACACTTTCGCAATTCATTAATGCTGACGGTATTACATTGAAAAGGTTAAAGTTCAAGGTTATAACAGTATAATATCAATACCTTGTGTGCCCACCATGGGAGTCCAGAACTGCCTGACATCTCCTTCCCATGGCAGTAATGACATTATGAATTACACCTTGTGGAATGGTGGTCCACTCTGAATGTAGTAATAATGCCAACTGAGCACGATTCTGTAGCTTTGGTTGATGCTGCATCAGTCTATCCAAATTGTCCCATAAATGCTCTATAGGGTTCAAATCCGGAGATTTAGAGGGCCAGGGCAAGGACCTGAATGTTATTGTTGTGTAGGTACGCTGTTGTGAGTCTGGCTGTATGTGGTCTCGCATTGTCGTGCTGGAATACAGCGTTACCGTTATTCATAATTGGAGCGACATGTGGCTGCAAAATTTCATCTCGGTATCTCTGTGCCGTTTAGTTGCCTTGGATGTGAACCAGGTTGGTCCTAACAGTGTGTGAGATTGCTGCCCACACCATCACACTACCACCGCCAAATCTGTCCGCTTCCTGTATGCAGTTTGCAGCAAAACGTTCACCATGACGTCTGTAAACTCGACATCTTCCATCAGCTCGACGAAGCAGAAATCCAGCCTCGTCACTAAACCAGACAGTTCTCCATCGTAACTGAGGCCAGACTCTGTGCAGGTGACACCACTGACGTCGTAGTCGACGATGTTGTTGAGTCCAAACCACTCTTCTTACAGGCCGTCTGGCTCGAATACCTGCCTCGCGTAAACAATTGCGCACTGTCTGAGCCGATATTCTACGCAGACCTGGTATTGCTGAAGCAGTAGAGGTTGCCGTGGTGGTTCTTTCCCGTAGATGAAGTACCCGTATGTAGCGGTCCTGGGCCCTGGTGGTTGGTTACACGTGGTCTATCTGATCTGGGATGGTCACGTGTTGTTTGATACCACAATCTCAAGATGGTGACTGGGGATAGATGGAACACCAGGGCTATGGCCGAGAAGGATTCGCCAGCTTGTAAACGGCCGATGGCGTTGTTTCGTTGCGGTTCACTCAGTCGTGACATTTGTTTGATGTTGGGTCAGAACAAAAATAAAGAATATAAGTATTCGAAAACCTTGCATTTTTATAACCTTCATATTCAAGTTTCATGTGCCGCACGTGCAAATGCACTGGTAACGTGGTTTGCATGCGGGGACGTTTTGGCTAATAAACCTGATCATTGCCTTTATTTTGTGTTACCTGCTTTTTGGCGACTGTAATAAAAGCAAAAAGTTTGAATCGCCAAATGTCATCATATTCATAGTTTGTGCATCGATATGTGTCAGTTTACAATAGGTATTTAAGAAATCTACCATTTTGCGTTTCTTTTTTGGGAGAGTATATATATATATATATATATATTTATTTATTTATACATATATATTATGGAAATAGACAGTTTTATAAATTTAGTGTTTGAATGATTATATTTTCTTGTGTAACCACTAATATAAATGCTCTCTCTCTCTCTCTCTCTCTCTCTCTCTCTCTCTCTCTCTCTCTCTCTCTTTCTCTCACTCTCTCAAATCATTTTATATATATAAACATATCACCAGCAAGTACTTGAGTTCAAATATAAGAAACAACTATATAGGTAAAATTTTACACTGAAAGTGTTTTTATTTTTTTTTTTTTTTTTAAATTAATACAAAAATAATTAATATTTTCGAAAATAAACTTTTATTGCTTCAAGGACAAATACAAGAGAACCGATCATAATTTCAACACAGACAAAATAGATATAAAATCACATAATGACTGTACATATATTATAAACATACACGATTTCAATGAAGTCAGCAAATATTTCATAAAACAAAAATAATTTATTTAATTAAAAAAAAAATTAAAAAAATTAAAATTAAAATTAAAAGAAAGAAACACCTTAAGAAACAGAAAAATATAATTATATGACAAACTATTCAATTACAATCCATCAAAGAAAAATAAATAAGGTTAGTAATATCGTAAATATAGGATAAGCTATCAAATGTTCAAAACCCAGTCGGCTTGTCGATTAGATTAATGATCGTAAACACATTTTAATTTCTATTTTTATATATGTATCTTATAAAATATATTTACAATTTTTGTGGGAAATAAAAGATGGTATGACATAGGCATAATTTAATCTGAAATTTTTTTTTTTTTTTTTTGAAACTGATTCTGCATTTTATTACTACTGTTTGATACCATAAGGAATTTAGTGTGAATATTGTTTTACATTAACTGGGTTACGTCAAATGGTTCTATTTTTTACAGTCATGTGGAGAGGTTTGGGTTTTTCTTTATATATATATTTTTTAAAACTTTATTATTATTTTTCTTCTTCTTATTTTTATCTTGGGTGTAAATCTTCTACTATTCTTAAGCGTTTCTTCTTCTTCCGAGTTTGTAGTAAGTGTAAAATTCGTCCCCACCTTGGAGCGCACCAGATCTCTAACCTGAGTTTTCTCTGAACGGTTAGCTGTTGGTATTTTTGTGGTTGGTTTAATCGCATCATCTGCTTCTCTGTTTATCGAAATGCTTGTAGCTGATAAATTTGTGACTTTAAGAAATGAAATAGGAGGACCCGTTTCGTTTACTTTATTTAGGTTTTCTTTATTTCCAGTTTGCTGGGTAGTATTAGCTTTTGTTTCTTCTACAGACGAGTTATACCGTTTTGTGAAAATATTTTCAGAAAATTTCGTTGTCGATTTAGTTATTTTAGATATATATGACGTTGTTGTCTGTGAAAACGAAAGTTTAGAATAAGAATCATTCAAAGCATAGTCGTTTATCTTAGTGTTATCAATTTCTTGCGATGGTTTAAATAAATCAGATAAAAACACAGACTGTTCAGAAGATTCGGATGAAATGTTAGAAGTGGCGTCTGACGTCGAACTATAATAACTAACAGTGGTGGCAACGTCGGCACTGTCTTGTTCAGGTGACTTCGTTACGTCATCATCGACGCCATCAGTATTATGCTTTACTGCTAGAAGGGTTTTATTACTTTCAAGCGATTTAGAATTTATTACAGGTCTGGATTTCGCATTCTTACTTGAATTAGATGAACTTGGTTCAGGTGAATCATTAACACGCCGTCTTACGTGCTGTTTATCGTCTTTAAAATGAACCGTAACAGTGGCGGTGGATGGTTCAGCAGACTTTTCACTCGAGATGGCTTCCCCGATTCCCGTAATCGCTCGGTGGTTCAACAGGCTGGCAACGAAGGCATAGCTTCCTTTGGGAAGTATCGTGTATATCGTCTCCATGCCGCCGTCCATGTGGTCGTTGACGTGACAGTGTACCAGCCAGACGCCAGGATTGATGGCCAGCATCACAAGAGAGGCGCCGTGCTCTGGGAAGATGTCGATGACGTCCTGAGTGTGTTCTCCGCTGTGTTCGTACAGGATCGTCTGTCCGTGGAAATGTACCGTGTGCACGTCGTTCGTCGACCCGAAAGCCAGAAGATACCATGCGACCTTCTCACCTACGGTCATCGTAAGTCCGGGCACGGCCTGGAAGATGTATCCGTTGATTGCGTGCATCAAGTTACTCTCCACGAACGCAGGCTCTCTCGGGTCTGACGTGTTTCTTCTTGACGGTGCGTAGATATCTATATTGTCAGAAAGATACAGACTCTGATTCTCGTCAAATATGGAAAACAGGACGGAGAATTCTTTCTCCACATCTTTCCTTCGACCGTTTTCGTCGAGGATTCCTTTCCTGCATATGATGATCGGTCCTAACAGGCCGGAGTACAGATCTCCTGACTGGTCGTGTGCCGAGTAGTATAAAGAAGAGATGCATGCTGGGTCCTTTGGCCCTGGTCCGGTAGGCACCTGCCACTTGTAGACTGTGAAACCATTCGGGGGTACGGCTGCCTGGTCAGCGGTGTCGGCATAAAATGTTCCCTCGTTGGCTTTGTCCGTTTTGACGATGTGCGAATGTATGGAGTAAGGTTTCGTGGCCAAGTTCTTGAAGACAATTTCTATCTCGTCGCCAACTTCCGCCTTGATGACGGGACCCATAATTCCCAGATGCTCTTCTTCCGGCGTTCGTTCTTTTTCGTATCTGAATGAGGTGTCTGTAAACTCCCGGAACAATGCTTTGATGTACTTGGGACCGATGTAGCCAGGCTCAGTGTTGAGAAACTTGTAAGAACCACTGTAAAAGTTAGCATAAAAAAGAAAAAAAAACTCAAATTAAAAATGGTAGCTGTCTTAATTACAAGAAAAAAAGAAAAAAAAAGAGAAAAAACTAATAATAATAATAATAATAATAATAATAATAATAATAATAATAATAATAATAAATAAATAAATAAATAAATAAATAAATAAATAAAACAAAAACCTAAACGAAAGCAAAATAAAAGAAAAATAGAAAAAAGAAAACCAACACCAATAAAAGAAATAATAGAATATCTTATCGATTTTATATGCTTAGTATTATTGATGCGTTGCATGTAATTTTTATCGTAAAGTAGAAACAAAATTACCTTTTGGGATCTAATAGGTTGTCTCCCATTATCAAACCTACTAGACTAGGAGCGTAGTTCCATTCTCTTTCTACAGCGCCTATGTAATAACGTCTACGTTTTACCTTATTCTGACGTTGAAATATAGACTGGGGTTCATGGTAACCGCATTCACTGACGTCATATAATGCAGTCATGCCAGCTTTGTAATGATTGATGTTTCTGCAGACAATCTCCCACACTCCTTTGAGTAAGTAAATAAATAAGTAAGTAGGTAAGTAAGTATCAATGTAAGTTTGTAATGTAAGACTATCTTGCTATTTTAGAAAGAATAAAATATTAAAATGCAAAAAAAACATATAACTGATATTCTTAGATTAGCATACGTATTGTAATAAATATGACTACGTAGATGTAAAACCAATATCATATTATTTTTCAATAAAATATGTATCTGATTCCTTTATATAAACAGACACACACACACACACACACACAAAACGCTTCTCTCTCTCTCTCTCTCTCTCTCTCTCTCTCTCTCTCTCTCTCTCTCTCTCTCTCTCTCTCTCTCTCTCTCTCTCTCTCTCTCTCTCTCGTAAATTCTGCGTCTTTTCTCCCTCATGAAGAAACTCACCGACATTGCTAGCTTTTGTGATGAAGGTGTAGGAGGCGCCAGGAAAAAGCATTACAGTGTCCTCTCTGTTTCCGTCTTTGATGAAGTCCAGATCGTGGAAGTAGACAGAGTGAACTCCTGTGTGACTTCCAACAGACATGAGATGCCACACTACACGTTCAGACTTGCATATAGAAAGCCCGTGCAGGTTCCCATAGCCGCGACCATTGATTGCTGGACAATTAATATAACACCTTTAATTTCTAATCTTTGATTCTCTTTAAATTTGTCTATTCTTTCTTCCAGTTATTTTCGATTAATAATTAAAAAAAAGAAGTTATTATTGATTCTCAGTTATAAAAGAAAAGAGTAGTTACGCCATCATTCTTTTTCCATTCCAATCTTCTCTGTATATTTATATATAAAGATCTAGAAGACATCCTGCTGTTATTATATTCCATAAGCATGAGAGAGAGAGAGAGAGAGAGAGAGAGAGAGAGAGAGAGAGAGAGAGAGAGAGAGAGAGAGAGAGAGAGAGAGAGAGAGAGAGAGAGAGAGAGAGAGAGAGAGAGAGAGAGAGAGAGAGAGAACAATCAAACAAATGTATTTTAGAGCATTATCACATATTTACAGAGTACGAAAATCAGCTACTCACATCTCATTACGTTAGACTCGATAAAGAGAGGATCTCTGGGATTGACTTCCTTTGAGACACAAAATGTCTGAATGTTTCTGTCTCTGTACCAAGACTTGTTCTCGTCCATCTCGGCGAAGAACAGCTTCAGTTCTCGACTCACACCTTTCTAAAACAAACAGAAACGACTCGCTGAATGACGGGCTCACCACACTTAACCATTCTGTTATGTCGTGTTATATACATACATTTGTTAAAAACGACCGAGAAAGAAGAAAGCTGGTGCAGGTAAGCGACGAGGGATTTTTGTATAAAAACAAGATGAAAACAACGATCGAAGAGTTAACTCAGACTTGAAACTATTTGTTGTAACTATTATTACTATTACTGTTATTATTATTATTATTATTATTATTATTGTTGTTGTTGTTGTTGTTGTCGTTGTCGTCGTTATTGCTGTTGTTTTGGTACTCTAAGCTCGATGACTTAAGAAGTTCATATTTTGTTGCTGACAGAAAGTATCTGTAAGTGTGTATGTATGCACATAGATATATTTAAAAGAACTCCAAGCCACACAATACAAACATAAAAATAAAATTACTCCAGAAAGTACAAAGAATGCAAAAAGATACTAAGAAAATGAGAAGAAAAAGATACCTGTTTTCCTTCGTGATCTAGACTGCCCTCTTTACAGATAAGCAATGGTCCCACTAATCCTGAATAGACATCTTTAACTGGGTCCACCGCGGAGTGATACATAAAAGTGATGCAAGGCGGGTCGCTCGAAGTAGGAGCGGTTTCTTCTGGTACGTAAAACCTGTACAGACGTTTCTCATCCGGGGCAGTGGGCTGCGTGGCTAGTGAACCTGTTTTATAAATAATCTGTGCAGTATTCTTATTTCGGTTGTCATAGTATCGGTTTAGCATCAAGGTTTAACATAGAATTCAGTTAATATATATTAAGTACCTTACACACACACATATATATATATATATATAAGTATAGATATATATTATAAATACCACTACTCTACTACTCCTCTGTTACTACTACTATAATAATAACAAAGAAAACAAATCCTCACAATAATGAATATATTTGAAATGTTCCGATAGGCAATATAACAAAAATGTCCGCAAAGACGAAATGAGATGAGCATCTTTAACAAACACATCAGTAACGGCACCGGCCAAACATACCGTTCTCTACGAGGTCCCCATATGGAATTAGTCCCCGGGGTAGAAACGAAAACGGTCTCGTAGCGTTGTTAAACAGCACCATCTCCAAAACATCCCCCACCTCCACTCTGATCGTGGGGCCCAGAAAACCGAGATGGTCCTCTTCGCTAGAACGAATTATCTCCCTTTTGAACGTCGAGTCTGTGTGTTCGTAGAACAGCGCTTTGATGTACTGACTGCCGATTCTGTTTGATTTAGCCTCGTAGTAGACGGCTTCGTCACTGTAAAGCGAAATAAAACATTAGGCTATGATTTTTATTATTTTATGTTAATAATTTAAGTGTAACTGGTGGTCTCATGATTCTGGTAGTATACTGCTTTGACTTCTGCAGACAACGGGAAGTCAAGAATCTCTCTCTCTCTCTCTCTCTCTCTCTCTCTCTCTCTCTCTCTCTCTCTCTCTCTCTCTCTCTCTCTCTCTCTCTCTCTCTCTCTCTCTCTCTCTCTCTTTCTCATACATACCTTACATATATATTCATATATTTACAATACACAAGGACCTAATAAAATCACAGAAGCAAAATGGATCTACCGAAGATGAATGCAGAAAACATTTTATTCAGAGTATGGGAAACTTCTGTATTATATAGTTTATTTTAGTAGTCTGGTTTCTTGTCGTGAGAATTATGTATTGAACTTTCGTCGCGAGGTTAAGAAAGTAACTCACCTTCCCGTTCTCATCAACACTTGTTTAGTCAGTCTGTTAACGCCAGAGGGCGCGTAGTCCCAGATGACTTCCTCTACAGCCAGGAAGTGCTTCCGAGTTGTCCCGCTTGTTTTATAGGCGTGGCTTTTACCACTACATCGCTTCACGTCGATAAATGTCTGCATTCCGTCTGCAAAAAACCCAGCGAAGTGCAAATTCAAAATAAATCAATAAATAAATATGTAAACTCTAATACAGAGAAAGAAGTATTAAGATTTAACAATGAGGTCAGTCAAATTTACAAGGCTTAGATTAGTTATGTAATTGCACGAAATCCGGAGTATAACTGAAACACGTCATAATCATGAACATACTGGGACAGTTTATATTTGTGAAGAGACAGGCCTCTGCCAGTGTATTGTAGCATTACGATCTGTGCCATGGTGTCAAAGATTGTCAAAGAACAGACTTACAAAGACAAAAAAAAAAAATTAAAAAAAAAATTAAAGAAGAAGAAATAAATAGCAATATCAACAGAAACATGATAAAATTAACAGAAAATTATAAACTTTGAAGATTAAAACTTCATTTGCGTAGTTTCGCATTTTTCTTAATCTTATTCAGATTCACTTTATTTAGAAAATGCTGAATTTCTTTTTTCTTTTTTTTTTAATATGTAAAATACTTGCTAAACTTCTAACCTTCAAAGTGAGTTGTTGTGTCGCAGTACGCCAGTTTTTTCCCGGGTCGAACAAGAACCATTTCGGCGGCGACAAAACTCGTGGCAAACACACCAACTGCTTCACGTCTTTTGAAATGAAAAACGGATCATATGCTAAATTGTGTATATATCTGTATCTGTATTTCTGTCTGTCTGTCTCTCTCTCTATCTATCTATCTATCTATCTGTCTCTCTCTCTATCTATCTATCTATCTATCTATCTATCTATCTATCTATCTATCTATCTATCTATCTATCTATCTATCTATCTATCTATCTATCTATCTATCTATCTATCTGTACACACACACACACACACACACACACACACACACATATACGCAAATACATACACACACATACATATATATACACAGATATACACATATATCGTAATAAAAAATTCTGTGTACACAATATTACTGGAATAACTGAACATTTTGTATTCAAGACAAAACCCCGCCATCGTCAAAGCACTATAAATGCAGTGACACATGGAACTGTAAAAAAACGAAACCAGATTCATACAAACCTGTGGCTGTGGTATTTCAGAGTCTCTCCGTCAACCACGAAGCTGTGAACGTCCGACTCGCTGCCCATGCCGATGATGTACCAACCAATTTTGTCGCCCATGCACGCCTCGAAAGGGTTTCCATTGGCGTAGATGTAGCCGTTCAGAGTGTGCATCATGTTGCTTTCGAGAAAGTCGTGGTTTCGTTCCAGAGCCAAGCCTCGACACAGCGCGGGCACCCCGCAGCGGTTGTAGTTGTCCTCAGCGTACCAGCTGCCGTTCTCGTCGAAGTTCTTTAGAAAAGCTACAAATTCTTTATCAACGTCTTTCCTGTTTCCTTCTTCGTCCAGGCTGCCTGTATAGATAGAATGCTCTAATATATGATTATAACATTATTGAAAGAGAAACCAAAACAAAAGTAAAGAAAAAGGAAGAAAGAATGAAAAATAAAAATAGATGATGCAGTTAAATTACGTTCTAAGTAATACTGGAGAAATAGTTTTTTTTGTTGTTGTTGTTTTTGGTTTTTTTTAAAACGTCTCTTTTTCTTACCTGGTCTACAGGTGAGAAGTATTCCGATCAAACCAGAATTAGTATCTCGTGGTACTTCTGGACCATGCGAGTGGTACACCCACGGGATGCAGTCAGGGTCGTCTTTAGCTGGGCCGAATTCGGGGACGACGTCCCAGATGTAAGTGTAACTTCCCCCGGGAGGTACGGCGTCGTCGTGTTTTCCGAATCCAGTTGTTTTGTCGATGTAGTAGGCGCCTTAGAGATAGAGATTTTATAGTAAGACTTCAGGGAAACAAAATGGCGTTGGAGGTTGAGGATCCCGTATCGGAAATTCCGAAGTACGAAAAGATTCGTGCAGCCGAGATAGAAATACGTTAAAGTTTTCGGATGGTCTAGAACACACATATTTTATTTGCAACACAAAAATTATTAAAAAAACCCATTATTTAAAAAATACCTACAGTGGATGTTTATAAACTGAGTAATGGTAAACAGATTTAACGTGTAGACTTAGATGTTATTCTCCTTGTTGTTTTCTATATTCATAACACTTCCGTTCTCAAGCATTTCAGAATAAGGATCCTCAAACCTGTATCACCGTTTCTTAAAATAAGTTAATGCTATAGTCACAAAGATCGGGTTGATGAGAGGGAACTGAGGAGAAAGGAATGAATGCAAAAACACAGATATACAGAAAAAGAAAAGAAAAAGAAAATCACCCGGCTGTTGTCTTAGAGATCTATTTCCATATTTATTTTTACAAAGCAAAATATTACTAATTAGAATTACATCGCGAGAGTTACAGTAATATTATACTCATATAAATAAATAAATAAATAAATTACAAAATAAAAGTAAAAAAGCAAAACATTTCAAAAATAAAAGAGGTATTTATTAATAAAAGAATTCTGTAAATCTGGTGGTAGCGTTACGAACGTGACCAAGGAAGAGTGACTGTGCAGATGTTGAAGTATGCGCGCAGTTACTTGCTCTGGAGATAACACTTTAAACACTATCAGCACGCGAAAATCAACATGAAGACCACAAAACAATCACGTTCGCAAAACTAGCCACGTACAGGTCAGCGACCCAGAAATCAGAAGAGGTCAAAAATAAACCTTGATATATGAAGACTGAACGTGGACCAGGTTTTGTGATTCCGAAAAATCTAATCAAGAACATGCACAACAACGATAATAATAATAACAACAACAACAACAACAACAACAACAACAACAACAACAACAACAACAATAATAATAATAATAATAATAATAATAATAATAATAATAATAATAGCAATGGTAATATTAATAATAAATATATTTAAAAAAATCTGTGGAATACCTTCATGGTGTTTTTCATAATGCAGCCCATGGGGATGAACGGTAAAGTTTTTTGTCGCAAAGTTACGAAAGTGTACGGTCATCGTTTCGCCCACCTCTGCCTTCAGTATGGGTCCGATCAGTCCCATCCACGCCGGTCCGGGCACCTGTTCCGAAAATGTGTCGTCAGTGTACTGTTTATAGAGAGCTTTCCTGTAAACACTTCCGGTTCTGTTGGCAGAATGTTCGATGAAGTTCTTTATCTTTCTGTAAAGAAATTAAAACAAATATATATTCATCCATTTATGCATACGTACATACATTCATACATACATATATACATACATACACAAGTATATTCTTATCTATCAGCAGCAAGACAATGTTTTTTTTTATTGACCTTCTCACAGACAGGAAATCTTATCACATCTTTGATAATCGAATAAAAATATTATTATGAATATTGCTATCATGTTTGGTGTTGTTTGTGACTAGATGAAGTTTAAACAAACAAGAATTTTTTTTATTTTTTTATTTTTGTCACGATCGTGTTTACATAGTTTTTTGAAAATTAGCTGAATCATCCGAAAAAAGATATGACACTAAAAATACAGTGTTTAGTGAAATAAAATTTCTATTTCTGCAATGCACACATCTTAGGGGAAATGAAATGCTGAATGAAATTTAGTCATTTAAGAATTTTCTTTGCAAGTTTGAAAGGATTTTCATTGTGGTGAATACAATTTTCAAAATAATATTAGTTTACTTATAATGAAAAAATAATATATATGTGCACATATATATAAATTATTTTATACGAGATTTTAGCAAATCTAATATAAAGACCCACTATCTGTCTCTCTCTCACCTACACACGCACATACACACACATTCATACAAACGAATACAGAGAAGCACACATACATATGAACACACATTCAAAAAAATTCTTAAAAATTCTTAAATAAATAAGTAAATAAATAAAACTATATATAATAGGTATTCTGATTTATAAAAGCCTAATATAAATGTATCATAATTCCGAGTTATACGTCCGAAATTTTATACTGAAATGACAGATATTGTGTCCAAAATTCACGTATGTTCAAAACTCAATCTAGAGAAAATTATTCATAAAAAAAAATGAAATAAAATAAAATTACCACTAAAGATCCCGTACAGAACTGGCAATGATGAGGTAACTTACCCAGTGGGGTCTGTAGCCTTGCTCACACCAGAGGGCGCATAGTCCCAATCCTCTTCTACGGCAGCAATATAATACACTCTGTCTCCATGGACACCAGAAGAGACGAGCGAAAGAACACAGAGTCCAACAAGCAGGAACGACATTTTTTCAAAACTCTACATCCACGTCTGCGATACGACGTACTTCACCACGACATTTTTACTGCAAACGTCCGACGACGACATGGAATCTTTAACCCTGCTTTGAGCATGTTGTCACAAAGCTTTCCATTCTTTATAACGTCTTTTGTTGATTCTCCCATTCCTGACTATATATATAGAGCAAGATAGTCTGCTTTTCACAGATTGACCTTCCAAAACGTCTGGCAAACGTGATGCCTCGGAGACTTAAACTGGCCTGTGCAAACAAAAATGGCTGCTTGAGTATCAATGCGCCGACTTTTCCGGTCACTTTTTTTTAGATGGTACGGTAAACACACGGATTAGGAAACATGTTCAAATATAAATTTTACAGCTTTGGTTCGCTCTAGGATGATGAAACATTTGGGTAAATCATATTTTAAAACCAGTCTGAAATGATTTCCTTGTTAATTGCGCTTGGAGATGATAATGATTGAATTAAGTATTTATTTCCCTAGAGTTATAAATTGATCGTTAAAAAAAAAAAAAAAAAAAAAAATAAAATAATATTAAAAAGATAATTATATAATTATACAAAATCTGTTTTGAACTATATATATATAGATTTTGTGTAATGAGATTGTCTATGATAATCATTAAGACAAAATTAAGAAAAAAAAAAAAAGGAATACACCAATTCTTGTTCATCTACTACTACTACTACTACAGCATATCATATAGTTTTGACAGAGGTATGGCATGCAAAACAAAACAACAACAACAATAATATATTTAAACATATTGTGATAGCTAGGAAGTCTAATTCTGTTAACGGTGCTTAAATGAATTTCTATTTTTTTTAAATCGTATAATGCAATGTTTGTTCACTAAAAAGTTAGGTTAATACTTAATAAAAATGTCACGTTTACTCAATGAAATGAAAAAATAAAATAAATAAAAAATAAAATAAATAAATAAAATAAAATAAAATAAATGAATTCTGGAATGATAAAATATTTACAAGGAAAAAATAGTGTAGTTTTTCGTTTTTTTTTTTTTTTTTTTTTAATAACTAATTTTTCTTAAACAGGGATTATGAAATTATAAACAAACAGCATCAATATAAACGTCATCAATAAAATCTAATAAATTAAACTTATGCAATATACTATGCGTTAAGATTTGTTCTCTACAGAAACAAAATTTAACTTTGCGTTTCTTTTGTCGCTGACTATACTGTTGTTCGTCTTATCCAATCTCTTCAACTTTTTGTTTGTTTTAACCTATTTTACTCGGATATTGCTGCCACAATTAAATAAATTGTAGTCACGTGATTTCATACACTTCTTAAAAAGAAATAAAACAGACTTTTAGAACGTGTTCGTCACTCACTGTTCGACATGTCGACGTCGTTGCATTACGTATGTGTGACGTGGCTGCTGTCGTTGATGACGGTGACGTGCAATGGAAAGACAAAAGAATATTTTATAGCAGCGGACAATGTTGAATGGAATTACGCACCAACAGGACAAAATTTAGTTAATCCACAGGAACAAAGGTAATATAGATAGATTTTATGACTAAAAAAAGGTAATAAAAAAAAAAGTTTAAAAAAGGAGAGTTATTAGATATTATAACTGATTTTGTATTCAAGAATTTAAAAAAAAATTAAATTTTAAAAAAGTGTAAAATTAATTTTTTTTAACGTTAAATAATTTTGAGATCATAAATAAGTTTCAATTTAAAAACAAGAAAAAAAGAAATTACATAATAATAATATATATTTTTTTTTTAGTACATAAAGTTAATAAAAATATATTTAATTTTTATGAAGCTTAATAATAATAACAATAATAATAATAATAGTAATTTATATTAATAATAATAATAACAGCCAACATCATAATACTAAAGTCCGTTTTCAAAATAATTCAAACCTCGTTAGCGCGTATGACATTTGTGCAGTCTGTAATGACTTTTTCTATTGATGGAATGAGGCCGGAATGATGTTTACCGTGTCTAAATAAATCTACAACCAGCGATCACGTAAACGTGTCTGGACATCAGAATGAGGCTTAGCTTTTTCATTTTTTTTATCCTTAGGGTTACTGAATTAACAGTCATTTTTTTTTTTCTTTCTTTCTTTCTTTTCTTCATCCAAATTTCTGAAACAAAAATTACTTTTTATACGGAAAATTGAAAAAAAAAAAAGAAACATCATTATTATTTTTGAAAAAGCATTTCAACTTTGAGAAAGAACTGTTTTATTACTAAAATAAATATATGTATATTTTCCAGACGACAGAATTTGATATTTGTTTTTGTTATATTATGTAGCACCGCACATTGTACAAAATGTCTATTTAGCTTAGATATCGGCTTCATTCAAGATACATTTAAATGATATATAATAAGAACAAACGCACCTGTCATGTTTGCACGCTTTCTGATAAAGAAAAGTATTTGTATCGATTTACTTTTTCCGTGCAAAGATATGCATTTATCATTTATTTCTCTCTCTCTCTCTCTCTCTCTCTCTCTCTCTCTCTCTCTCTCTCTCTCTCTCTCTCTCTCTCTCTCTCTCTCTCTCTCTCTCTCTCTCCCTCCCTCTCTCTCCTGGTTATTTGCGTAAGCCTGCATATGTTTAAAAACTGATTTTATCTCATAATTTGATATCTGAACTACTTTAGTTTTTTTCGAGTAGATTGCAGAATTTTTATTTTTTTAAATTATATTGCTTATTCATGGTGATAAGGAAACTCGCTGAGCAGGAAGTTAAGTATTTTGCTTTATAATGTCAGTCACGACCTTGAGCAAATGTTATCACTGTTTTCAGTAATTGCTGAGAACGTCGAAAAAAAAAAAAAAAAAAAAAAAAACATCCTACAAACAACACACGCAAACACACACGCACAATCTTCCCCATATATGTATGTATATATATGTCTGTGTGTCTTTGTTTATATGTATCCAAACGTGTTCTGTGAAACATATATAAACATTTTATATATATATATATCCAAACATACATTCATACATACACAAACGTATATAAACATACATTTATACATACATATATACATACATACATACACACATACATACACACACACAAACATACATGTATTATTGTTTCTTTATCTCATTACAGAGAAGCAGATTTTTATCTAAAACACGGAAGTGACAGAATTGGCAGCACGTACACCAAAGTGATCTACAAGCAGTACACAGACAGCAGCTTTTCCGTAGAGATCCCCAAACCAGCCTGGCTCGGAATGATTGGACCAATCATAAAAGCCGAAGTCGATGACGTCATCATCGTTCATTTCTTAAACAGAGGCTCTCGAGTCTATTCTGTTCATCCGCACGGATTATTTTACAACAAAAAACACGAAGGTGAATTTTAATACTTTTAGTTGTTGTTGTTGTTGTTGTTGGTAGTAACAGAAGTAGCAGCAGAAGACGTAGACTAGTAGTTGTAGGTAGTGAAAGTTGTGCTCGATGTGGCAGTTGTAGTAGTAATAGTAATAGCGCTAGTTATATTAGAAGTAGTAATAGTAATAGCACTAGTTATATTAGTAGTAGTAATAGTAATAGCAGTAATAATATAGTAATAGTAATAGAGTTTTGGATCCGGTGGAAGTATCTAGCAGTAGTAGTAGCAGCAGCAGTAATGTGGTAGTAGTAGTAATAATAAAAGAACCGGAAGAAGCAATATCTTGCAGTAGTAATAGCAACAGTAGCAGTAGTATTGGTAGTAGCTTCAGTTTTTTGTAGTAATAATAGTATTAGGAAGTAGTAATAATAAAAGTCAAAGCAGTAATATAATAAAAATAGTGACATTTTAGATATGTTTTACATCTTGCATTTCTAATGGTGGCGATGGTGGTAGAGGTCATAGCATAGTAGTTATATTTATATCTGTATCTATATCTATATATACATATATTGAATACTGTAAGGAGTATCGCTATCAACCTTACAGAGAAGGAATGAATATACAATCTGTTATATAGTTAAGTTTTGAAATAAAAACAGAAAGAGAAGCTTATAAATCATTGATAAAGAAAATACTTTAAGTATTCTGCGTGTGCTTATTGAAGAATAAAAAAAAAACCAATTTTTTTTTTAACAGGAGCTTTATACTTGGACGACACGTACGGAGATTTCAAAATAGACGACCACGTCAAACCGGGAGAAAATTTCCGCTACGAATGGAACGTCAGTGCTTCGAATGCATCCCCAACGCCAACAGATCCAGATTGTCTCCCTTGGGTCTATCACTCGCACGTGGACACGCCCCCGGACACCAGTGTCGGTCTCATAGGTGTTTTACTGACGTGTAAAAAAGGTTGAAATTTTTTTTTTTTGACATTTTATAATCATAAATTTGGACCTATACGCTTTCTTTTAGATTCTGAATTCATGCAAAATGTTCATCATAGAAAATTAAAATAATTATTCTATTACAAACATGCACAGATATTTGTATGCGTACGTGTATGTATATCCTGCGGCAATAACATATTAATTTTCAATACTGAAATAAAAATTTACCTTCGTTTACCCTTGTGTTTAGTTTTTTTTTTTGATCTAACATTTTCAGGTGTTCTGGATGACCAAGACAGACTGAAAGGGAGTGACAAGGAATATGTTCTGATAGCAAAAGCTTTTGATGAAAACTTGAGCTGGCTGTCTCAAAACAATACCGAGAAATGTGGTGATCCACAGGCATGTCTTCATTCAAGCGACGAGGATGATTTTAAGAAGAGCAACATCATGTACTCCCTCAATGGCTACATGTACGGCCATCTCCGCGGTCTAGACGCATGCGCAGGAGACAAGATCACGTGGTACATAATCGGCATGGGGAATGAAATAGACGTCCATTCCCTGCACTTCCACGGTCAGATTCTGCATTACGAACACCACAGGTCTGTATTACCATAACAACAACTGTTATTGTGACGTAATATATAAATGCTAATGACGTCGTATTCTCTATAAGATTAATATATTGAAAACAAAAGTAAGATATATATCAAGTATTTATTACGATGGTGTGTGTGTGTGTTTGTGTGTCTGCGTGTGTGTGTAGTGTGTATGTCTGTATGTGTTTCTGTATGTCTGTGAGAATACTTTGGTAAATAAAGCATATTCTTTTCATTTTTATCTTATCTTTCTTTCTTTTTTTTTCTTTTTTTTTTTTTTGTTTGTTTTACTTTTCCTTGATTTGTGAATCAATCCATATATCATATAAGTAAAAGGTTCCTGATAATAAAAAAAAAAACCCACAAAAAAACCTTTATTTTATTTGTTAATTCATTTATTTTAAAAGCGTCTGAACATTATATAAAAAATTAGGTCCTCACCCAACTCTAAAACCGAAAACTGTTTTTGAAAAACCTTAAACTCTCAGTGACCAATTTATTCTCCATCGCCTCAAGAAAAGCGTGTTTCACTGAATGGAAAGCTTTGAAACGACAGCAACGCACCTCATCAGTATCAAAGTTTTCTAGCACATTAAGAAATACTGACACACTTGATCCTTAAACATTTTACTTACTTCTAGACATCGATATAGAACTCTCAGCATAATGTACGTCAGCTCAGACTTTGACTAAAATTAAAGAGTTGTGATTATTTTCTTTTTAAAGCATTTTTCTGAGATTAGTTTGTCCTCGGGAATCACCGTCTGGGATTTGCTCTTCATTTCTATCACATCAGAAGAATTTTGTTACTTTCTTTTTACACAATGGTTGTCTTTGATGCTCATCAGACGTAAAACGCTGAATGTCTGATAATCAACATTCGTCTTTTAGTAAATAATATGTTTCTTATTTGAAGATCTGATTCTTGAATGAATCTTTTTATAAGAATGAAAAGAATAATTTAAAAAAAAAAAATCGTTCCTCTTTAATATTTGGTTTATAATTTTAATTATTTACATACATTGATATCGAAGGATAGAATTCTGTAGTGCTTTATGAATATAACGGATAAATAACAAAATAAAGTTTAAATACATTGCCGTAATGCTATGATATCCATTGCTTTTTCTTTTAAAAAAATATTTTTTTTTTTTCTTTTTTGCGCATTAAAGACAGAAGTTTTAAAATTCCTACTTCTTTAATACCACAAAAATGTAACAAATATTTAACAAATCAAAACTAACGTATACTGATAAATGATACCCTGTCGTTTTTTGACACAGTAAAGACAGAAGATGTAAAATTTCTAACACTGCGGTGTTTATGTTTTCTGCAGCGGGGACACTGTGCCTGTTTTTGCTGCTATTTTCAAGACTGCTGTGATGACGACACCTCTTCCTGGTCGCTGGCTTATCAACTGCATGGTGTCTGATCATTTTAGAGGCAATACTGAAATTTTTGTTTAACTCTTCGGAAATTATCGTTTAGTAATCAAAGTTCCTTTAACTGTTTATTCTTCTTTCATTCTTCTTTCTTTTCTCTCTTAAACTCTCATTCACTTTTTTAAATATAATTTATTCCCCAGTAAAGAAAAACCTATGAAAATATGTTTAATTATCTCTCTCTCCGTCTCTTTATCTGTCTGTCTGTATACATACGTACATACTTACATACTTACATACTTACATACATACATATACTCATATGCAGTACGACGATTCTATAAACCTTCGAATATTCCATTCAGTTTGAAATTATCGTGAAACTTCGATTCGATTCGAAATTTCGAATATTACAATGTAGGAACAACTGAAAAATAGATACAAACTATGAGGCCAACCATTAAAATAAACAATTATCAATGTAAGAAAACAGTTATCGTACAGTCAAGAGAACGTACATACATTTATATCTACATCTTTAATTATTGGCTTTTTCTTTTTATCCACAGGCGGAATGTCTGCGTATTTTAACGTATTCGACTGCGGAAAACAAATAAACGTTAGCCACGGAAACGGAAACACTCGCTGGTTCTACCTGTCAGTGGAAGAAGAAGTTTGGGATTACGGAGCGTCCGGAATAGACAGGTTGACAGGGAAAATGCTAGACCTGCCAGGAAGGTAAAGTATCTGATGTATATTACCCTCATCCCATTGATTTGGCTTGTTTCTTGAAGGGATATTTCTCGAAATGACCGAGAATACGAACGAGAAATCGCGAGAAGAGAGTTCTGCCGAGAGAGTAATAATATTACGAACTGTTTTATATACGATATCTCTTCGAATGGAAACTGTACGTAGTACGGCAGATTATTTCATGTATCTGTTTGCAATAGTTTCTCTGTCTGTGTCTCTCTCACTCAACAATAACTTATATAATTACACGCATGCATACGTGCAAACATACACATGTATGTATGTATGTATAAGTGTATATGTTGTTTTTATTTAATGATCTACCCATTACTGTAGCAGTTATTTGTTGTGACGTTATGGTGCGTGTTATTCTGTTTTATTACAAGAAAAGAGCATAAAGAAAGATCAAGGTTGAATGTCTTTAAAACAAAATCTGGATTGAGTACAAAGCTAAGCGACAGTGGTTTCAAAGCAATGAATTACTGTTATGTATTACTTCCCCCTTTTTAAATGCGTTAAGTTTCAAAAATCTTATGTATCAAACACAAAGCTTTTTGTATAATAATAACAATACGAAATAAAAACATCAATATATATATATATATACTATTGAATATGCAGCCAACGAAGTTGCGGCAGAAGGTTTTAAAACAAATATTTAAAACATTTATTAATACGAAAATCACTAAAGATTATTATTAATTTTATTTTTTAAATCTCTCACTCTCTCTCTCTCTCTCTCTCTCTCTCTCTCTCTCTCTCTCTCTCTCTCTCTCTCTCTCTCTCTCTCTCTCTCTCTCTCTCTCTCTCTCTCTCTCTCTCTCTCTCTCTCTCTCTCTCTCATACATACCTTACATATATATTCATATATTTTTGTAGTCCGTCTGAGATTTATTTCGCTAAAGGACCTTATCGCATCGGCGGAAAATACAAAAAAGTTCGGTACCATCAATATGATGATCAGTCTTTCGTCAACAAGGTCGCGGACATCGCTGAACTAGGCATCTTGGGACCTGTCCTTCGAATGGAAGTCGGCGACAACGTCAACATCGTCCTCAAAAACTTTGCCAGTCGCCCTTACTCCTTCCTTGGACACAGTCTGCGGTATGAAAACAGCGATGAAGGTGCCTATGACGGTGAGATGAATTTTCAGAATCAATTTTAATATTTATGCTTCTGTATATCTATATACCTGTGTGTTCATTATAATGACAGACACATATACTAACATTATGGTTTGTGAATGTATTACTTAATGCTGAAATTTCATCTGTTTATAAAAGCCTCCATTTGTTCGTCAGCTGGATGATTGTTAAAAGTACTATAGTATTTCGAATATTCACATTTATCTTCGATAGGTAATAACAGCAATGCTAATGACAGTTAGGGGCATCCGCTTCCTTTTTTTCTTCAGCAGTAGGCGAATTTCCAACTTCAAAAAGTTAAGCTAATTTACTCTATGTTCTGAAGCAGATTGAGATCAAATATCAGTTTATTTTGCTAGGGGATTTTCTTAAAAAGTCGTACATGTACTTGAAAATCAAAAACAAAAGCGAAACAGAAAAATAAGCAAAAATGGCAACAAAATATTAGTAAGCGGTACTTCCCGATTCGTTAAAAACAACCACAAAGGAACGACAACTCTATATGGTCGTCTGCAGAAGTAAACATCAAAATAATAGAAAACTTACCTATTCACGAACGACAACTCTTACTCAGGAATGATCTCATGTTCATCTATCAGTTGAAACAGCCCTAAAACATAATATTTAACTCAATAAGTCTACCTTTATTAAAATCTTCACAAAAAGAACATTTCATTGAATAGATAATGCAAATTTGATAAAGATATCTTTTGAAATAAGTTTTTGGTGACTTAACGTTAATTTTTTTTTTCAAAATAACTTCAAATACTGATACCAGCAAAATGGATTTTTGAAAACTTTGAACTGCGATATCTTTTACATCATTATAGATATTTTCAAAAAGATTTTTGTTTTTAAATTTGGGGCTGGTTTTCTTTTAATCGGTGTAGAATGCTTATTCATTTGACAATATGACAATAACAAATAATAATAATAAATAAATAAATAAATAAAAAGAATGCTAATAGAAACAATTATCTTCGAAAATTTTAATTTTGTTTGTTCTAACATATTTTATTGATAAACAATTCTGCTTTAAATTTCAAGGCGCCTTTCATCATGGGATAGTTCAACCAGGAACTACGCACATTTATCATACCCATGTTCCTGACGATCTACTTAGCGACGCGGAACCAGACTGTGTAGTACAGCTGTATCACTCCGCGGTTAACGAAGTTCGTGACGTCAATTCAGGTCTAATTGGTCCGTTACTGATTTGCAAACGAGGCAAACTTGACAATGGCGTTAAACAGGTGTGAGAAAATAATAATAATAATAATAATAATAATAATAATAATAACAACAACAACAACAACAACAACAACAACAATAACAATAACAATAACAACAAGAAACACAATAATAATAATAATGACAGTATTTTTTTCAGGTTGATATTAATAAAGAATTCTATCTTCTGTTTGCTACTTTTGACGAAAATCTGTCCTGGTACTTGGACGATAACATGCACACGTACTGTGCAAATGCATCCGACGTTGATAAAGAGAATGACGACTTCAAAGAGTCTAATATGATGCATGGTGAGTGCAGAGAGAACAGAAGATTAGAAGATTGACAGATTTGATAGATGAGAGAGACAGAGAGATAGACAGAGAGAAAGAGAGAGCGAGAGAGAGAGAGATAGAGAGAGACAGAGAGAGAGAGAGAGAGAGAGAGAGAGAGAGAGAGAGAGAGAGAGAGAGAGAGAAGAATAAAAAAAGAATAAATATTCTTTCTTAAAGAACAATGATACTTCTTAATATTCTTGTGAACATCATCAAGCACTCATGTTTTTATGACTTTTTGCGCCTGTATAAAAAAAAAAACAAAAAATAAATAAATAAATAAATAAAAAAATAATAATAATAATAAAAAAAAAAATAAAATAAAATAAAATAATAAATAATAAAAATGAATATAAAAATAAAAACAATAGTACCTTGATCAGTCAACCTTGATGGACTAATTCCTGTTCCAGAAAGTGCTCCTCGACTTTTTTTTTTTTTTTTTAATTATATGAAGACATATTTTCCTAATCGAGAAAAATGGCTGATATAGTTTAATCAGTGACTTTCCTCTCACAACTTTACCATTACGAAAATATCACACTAAAACAATTATTATTATTATTATTATTATTATTATTATTATTATTATTATTATTATTATTATTATTATTCGTAGTAGTAACAGTACTAATATCATTGTTTATTTATTTATTTATTCGTTAAGGCATAAACGGCCTATCGTTCACCAATCTGGAAGGACTGACGATGTGTCTTGGAGACAACGTCACGTGGCACACAATGTCGTACGGGTCCGAGACGAACGTGCAGTCTCCGTATTTCCATGGAAACACGTACTCGGTGGCCGGGACCAATAGAGACACAGGTCATTTGATATCAGGTGGAACTCAGTCTTTGTTGATGATGCCTGATAATCCAGGTAAGACTCTTAATATTTTATTTCTTTATTTTTATTATTATTATTTTTTTTTTTTTTTTTTCTGTTGTGCATATAGTTAAATATATTTAATGATGTTGTTAAAGGTGTTGTTTTCGTCGGGTTAGCTTTAATCACTTTAGCTGTGTTGTTTCCCCAGTCGTATTTAATCCCCTGAACCCACGCTCAGCATTAGACATATTCATTTTTAGGATCATGGCTTGGGATTGATAAATAATAATAATAATAATAATAATAATAATAATAATAATAATAATAATAATAATAATAATAATAATAATAATGATAATGATAATAATAATAATAGTTATAATAATAATAATAATCATAATAAATAAATAAATAAATAAATAAAATAACAACAACAACAACAACAACAACAACAACAACAACGGTAACAAAAATAAATAAATAAAATAAAATAAAATATATAAAATACTTTCAGGCCGATATCTCAATATTTCTGTTTACATTATTCGCTGTGATTTTTTTTTTTTTTTCTGTTATAGATTCTTCATCCTGTTTTTCATCTTTTTTTCTTTTTTTTCTTTCTTTCTTGCTTATATAATTCATTCTTTTTTTCCTTTCTTTCTTTCTTTCTTTCTTTCTTTCTTTCTTTTCCTTTTGTACTTGCTAACACTCGGTGTTTTCTGTATTTCAGGTAAATGGCTAATTGTTTCCGAAAACAGCAAAATGTTTGAACGAGGGACGTCGGCCATGTACACAGTAAACACTTGTAACCACGACCTCTACCGTATTGACGTCAGCGGCGTCACCAGACACTACATCATTGCGGCGGAAGAGGTGGAGTGGGACTACGCCCCCACAGGGAAAGATTACATATCAGGGGCGGATCTAAGACCCCCTTCCTCGTAAATACATATAATTAAACAACACATACATGTGTCTGTCTGTGTGTGTACGTATGTATGGAAGTGTGTGTGTGTGTGTGTGATCAATTTATAAGACGTTAGGGAAACAGTTATGATTGTATTGTTATAAAAAGTACATGTTTAATTTTGTTTTAATTCTTTTTTTTATAATAATGATTACATTTATATATAGAAATCTCAGTTGAAAGAATTACAAATAGATCAGGATAACAGATTGAAATGATACCAACATTTCTTTATTATTTAAAAAAAAAAAAAAAAAAAAAAAATTTTTATTTTATTTCGTATTTCAGAAATTTTATATTCACGAAGGACGATAACTATTTCATTGGACGTAAATACAAGAAGGCGATATTCAGAGAGTACACCGACGCTTCGTTCACAACAATTCGACCACGGGGAAGCGACGACATCCACCTCGGCATCATGGGACCCCTCATCAAAGCGGAGGTCGGAGACACGATTGAAATTGTCTTCAAAAACAAGGCTTCGCGCCCTTACTCCATCCACCCTCACGGACTCTTTTACGACAAAGCCGATGCCGGATATTCCTACCCCGACGATATGTTTCTGGAGGCTAAGAAGGGAATCGCACCGAGCGACTTGTACATTTATCACTGGCACGTGCCGAAACGAGCAGGCCCGGGACCAAACGACCCCAACTGCATTCCTTGGCTCTATTCGTCTGGAGTGGACTCGGCCAAGGATTCGCAGTCCGGACTCGTGGGCTCGATTGTCGTCTGCCGGAAAGGCGTGCTCGACGTCAGCGGTAAAAGAAAAGACGTGGACCGGGAATTCGCGTTGGTTTTCTCCGTGTTCAACGAAAACCACAGCTGGTACTTGAAAGAAAACATCCACAGGTACGCGCCGGGCCGAGAACTCACGAAATACGATGAAGACGCCGATTTCACGGAAAGCAACAAGATGCATTCCGTCAACGGACTGATAGCCGCCAATAACGAAGGCCTGGTGATGAAGTCAGGGGACACGACGGTCTGGTACCTCCTCTCGTTTGGCACCGAAATCGACTTGCACACGATCCACTTCCACGCTCACACGTTCATACAGCGCAGCAACCACAAGCACAGGACAGACGTCTTGGCCCTGTTTCCTAGCAACGCGGAAGCCGTGACGATCGTGATGGAAAATCCCGGGAAGTGGATTCTCCACTGTCACGTTCTGGATCACATCACGGCGGGGATGGAAACGGTGTATACTGTTCTAGATTCAGGTTTGTTGTTTCAGAAGTGTTCGTTAGCTTACTTACATTTTGTACATAAAGCAAATTTTGTGTATGCTCAACACTTCTGAACATGTAACAGCAACAACAACAACACCGCCACCAGTAATAATAATAATAATAATAATAATAGTAATATTGATAATATTAATAATCATAATCATAACAACAACAACAGTAACAACAACACCGTAGTAATAATAATAATAATAATAATAATAATAATAATAATAATAATAATAATAACAACAACAACAACAACAACAACAATAATAATAATAATAATAATCATAAAGAACCTTATATAAATAAATTAATACATTTTTTTTGTACTGATTCAATATTCTCAGTCTTTAAATAACCAGTAGTGGTTGGAAATGTGTTGAAAACAATCTTTTAATTTCTTAATTTTCCTTAACACATGATTACAATTTGTATTTTTTTTTTTCAATTTTTGTATTTCAGATTCCTCGCCTAGTGGTTTTCCATTTGGCAAACGATGAAGCCGAAAAAAGAAACAGGGAAATTAAACAATAAATCGAGAACACAATTATTTTGATGAAATGAGCTCGTTAAATTTGCTGTTTGTCAATTAACTGATTGCAATATTTGTGTGTAAATTTGACAATAAAAAATATATTTTATATATATAGGAGTAAAAAATTAAAAATGATTATATTTTAATGTGTATTTTTCTAATCGAAGTAATAATAATAATAATAACAACGTAATAATAGTAATAATAATAATACTGATAATAATACATTATAAAAACATCATAGGTTTAAAATTAAAACAAGAAAATCTTTAATTTCATGGAAAATAAATATGAATGCAGAAAACAATGAATGAATAAATTATAAGAAATCTTTGTAAATTATTATCAATTTTTTTGTTGCTTTCTATTTTTTTTTTTTTTTTTTAAATCGAGATTCACTGGGAAAAAAAAAAAAAAAAAAAATAACGGATAAAAAAAAAAAAACGCCAAATGACAAATTAATAACATCCTAAATATCATCATGTTCCTTAACCAGAAGATAGTAAAAGGGTTTTTAACCACTGAACAGGAGGATCAATGTCAAATTCACATCAAATACACACAAGGAAATTTCTGTCTGTTTTGTTGGTTCGATATTACTTCTGCATCAAATGTAAAACTGATACGATGAAACTAGTTAATCTGAGAAAGCAAAGACGGTGGTTTTGTTTTGTTTTTTTTTCTTGAGAAGAAAGAGGGCAGAGGGCAACAACAACAATATATTTTATTAATTATTATTATTATTATTATTATAGTAGTAGTAGTATTAGTATTAGTTTTTTTTTATTATTATTATTATTATTATTATTATATTTTTAATCATTCCCAAGCCATGATCCAAAAAAATGAATATGACTATTGCTGAGTGTGGTCTCAAGGGGAATAAATATGATTCGGGAAACAACGCAGCTAAAGTGATTAAAGCGATTTTTTTTCAAAGGTGGAAAACACACAACATTATCTCTGGTTGTCTTCAGAGAGGATACAGGAACAGGAAGTAGCCCTATTAATACAATAACAGACAAACTGATCCTAATCACTGTCAACACTGATCTCCCAGCATATTACGCCGCATAAGGAACCGACCTTGACCCTGCTTCCTGTCACGTTAAATTAATTTTAATTTGGCGAATGATGGATATGAAATACGTTAATGTGAAATCTGACGCCGCGAATGCCAGTATATTTCTGTTAATGCATTTTTGTTTTTGTTTTAACTTTGGTTATTATTATTTTTTTTTTTTTCATTCCAGATGGGCAGAGAGAGGAAAGAAAAAAAAAAAAAAAAAAAAAAATCCCACCTATTTATTTCAGACGATCTAGAACGTAATAAAGAAATACTTTCACTTTTATTATTAATTAAGTTATAAATATCTCTCTGTGTTAAGAAATGTGACTCGTCCTTATGAAAGTAATACGAATTACACTAACATAGTATAGCACATATACACATACATTAAAAACAAACAGATGCACAAACACGCACACCCTCGTACATATATATATATATATATACTTGTATAAATAGATATTTTCAAACACAAACGTTCTTACACATATTACTAAGGCATATTTATTATTAATAATAAAGAACAACGAAGACAGCTACTACATACCGCTTAGATGTACACAATATATTTATTTATTTATTCATTAACAAACGCATTACAGTAAAGATATCAAAATACTATAGATATCGTATTTATACACTTCTCGAAGCGATAACGTATTTTCAGTACAACAATTCAAAACAGTGAATATATTTATTTATTTATTCATTAATTAATTATTATTATTATTATTATCTTTACAGTAAAGATATCAAAATAGTATAGATATCGTATTTATACACTTCTCGAAGCGATAACGTATTTTCAGTACAACAATTCAAAACCCAATCAGTGGGAAAATACAATTATATGAAAAGAGAAATACTATAAACATTTAAACGAGTATTAATCTGTTTTACCAAGAGTAAACAGCATGGTAATAATTTCCCTTTCACTGGAACATGACAGATCGTCGTGCAGTTCAGAGCAGCATTAAATCAGTTTCATTCACCCGGGTTCAGAATAAACTCACCTCTAACGTAACTGAATGGAACAGATGAATCTATTATTCATGGGAATGACTTTCTTTTGCAGTCAAAGAACGGTCATTATTAAAATCAATTACTGCAACAGAAGAATGATGAATTGTTTAACTCTTTTGCTTTGACCGTTGTTTTATTCAGGGACTCCTCATTAAAACTGAAATGCCGTGCTGACGATCTCCACACGGGTGAAATGGAATGCTTAAGATGATGTCCATATTGGCACTTCTTTCTTCGTCTTTTTTTTTTTTTTTTTTTTTTAAATTTAAAACTTTCTGTCTTTTTCGATTTTGGTTTAGTTTGATTTATTTTTTTTTTTGATTTTTTATTAATTATATATGTCAGTACGTGTGTATGTGTATGTGTTTGCCTTAGTGAGAGATACTGATAAAAAGAGAAAGAAAGAAAGAAAGAAAGAAAGAAAACGATGTGACTAACAGAAACATTTAGTGATAGAGAATCATACACCCGTACAGAGAAAGAAAGCGACAGAAAGAACGAGAGAGAGAGAGAGAGAGAGAGAGAGAGAGAGAGAGAGAGAGAGAGAGAGAGAGAGAGAGAGAGAGAGAGAGAGAGAGAGAGAGAGAGAGAGAGAGAGAGAGAGAGAGAGAGAGAGAGAGAGAGAGAGAGAGAGAGAGAGTGAAGAAACGATACCAGAGATAGATAGATAAAATAATTTGGAACAGTTTGTAGCAAAACTTATTATTATTTTTTATTACTGTTATTATTATTAATTTTATTATTATATTATCATCATCATCATCATCATTGTTATTATTATTTGCAAACAGAATTGTAAACGATATTATTAACTATATTTAGACGTGAATAGCAATATGCAGATTCTCCCTCTTAATCTACTGGATTCTTCCGCGAGATGAGGATTTAATTGTGTGCTCGGAGTATTCGAACAGAAACACAAACGTAATCTGGCGGCTTACAGAGAATTTACTCGTCATTAATATTTTACGAGCAGACAAACACAACACACTTGAGCAGATCTGTTTTATTTTCATCACCCCAGCTACTGAGCAGTTTCCATTCCCTGCGTACAATGTTCGTGTGAGAGGTTTTATAGCTAGCTAGCTGATGTCTCGCGTTTATAAACTGTCCTTAAAAATTACGTTTCTAATCAAGGAACGAACAACCATCAATCTGTATTTCTCTTAAGAATTCGGTTAATAATCATAAAAAAAATAAAAATGGAAAAAGAACAAGAAAAGAAATAAAATAGTATTTTCCTTGTAATCAGTGAAGTTTTGCTTCGTGATGACAGCTTGCCCTTTTGTTTTTTATTTTATTTTATTTTATTTTATTTATTTATTTATTTATTTGTTTGTTTTTCCATTTAGAAAAATGTTGTAAGAATACACTGGATTTTATTTGTTTTCGTTTATATGGATTTTTTTTTTTGCAATTATAATGAAAATACATACATATTTACACAACTACATATGTATGTTTGTATGTATGTATGTATGTATGATGTATGTATGTGTGTGTATGTATGTATGTATGTATGTGTGTGTGTATGTGTATGTATGTATGTATGTATGTATGTATTCATGCATGTATGTATGTATGTATGTATGTATGTGTGTGTGTTTGTCTGCGTGCGCGTTTGAAATGGTGGACGTACATTTTGTGGGACCCTGAAGTGTGAACTCTTGTGAGGACCCGTCACAAGCAACAACAACGTCTGTGTATCCACTGATATCGTCTTCAACAGCCTTGCTTCGTGACAGATCACCATAAATGTTTTAAAAATTTAACTACGGCTTTTCAGATATGGATTAAAATTCTGAAGCAGTGTGGAATAAAGTCATGTCTGGGGCCCTTCAGTAGTTTCATAATAATCCTCCTCGTATGTATGTGTGTGTGTGTGTGTGTGTATGTGTGTGTGTGTGTGTGTGTGTGTGTGTGTGTGTGTGTGTGTGTGTGTGTGTGTGTGTGTGTGTGTGTGTGTGTGTGTGTGTGTGTGTGTGTATGTGTGTATGTCTGTGTGTGTATGTGTGTGTGTGTGTATGTGTGTATGTGTGTATGTGTGTGTGTGTGTGTGTGTGTGTATGTCTGTGTACATGTATACATGTATATGCTTGGGTTTCTCTGTGTTAATGCAATAACAATTGTCAGATTTGTTTCGTCCATGGCTGGATATGAAATGAATGTTTATTTCAGTTTACTGTAACTATTCTGTTAAACAATTTAATAACACGAAGTATTTCTATTTGTGCTGCTTATATAATAATTTTGATGAATATTTGATATTTTAAATACGTCTGTGTGTGTGTGTGTGTGTGTAAATGTGTACATATGGACTCAAATTTATCTATATGTGTCTGTTTGTTTGCAAAATATATCAAATATGAATAGATTTGAAATAATTTAATATGTATTAAATTACACACACACACACACACGCACACGCACACACACACACACAGACACACACACACATATACAAACATCTCCATCTTGTACCAATTTCTAAAAACGCGTTCAATTTTTCAAATGCAGACATTTTCTCCCGTCTGAACGCTATTTACGAGAAACTATTTTATTCTGTTTCTTTGATTACTGATACAGAAATAAAACTAACTCTGTTGTTCGTGCTTACCTATTCTAGCCAAGTCAGAAAGGTGAACGAACGAGGGGTTAATTACTTCCTTGCTAATCACCTCTTTGTTATGTTCTGTTTAACAAAAATCGGTTCATCAAGTGTATCCATGTCTTAAAAACACATTTCATTTCAAGACGGACCAAACAAACAAAAGAAAGAGGAATAATAAATAAAACAGATTGACTGTATTACTATTATACATTATTTTTCTTCCATTGTTCTGTTAGAAAATATATATATATATAATTAATAGTTTTTGACAATTTAAATTAAAGACATCATTATGAATATTTTGTTAAAATCGAAAATCAAGTCAAAACAAAAAAAATAAAATATATATATTGTAACATTTGGTGTAAATAAAATAGTAAAAAAAATAAAATGTTCGAAAAAAAAAAATTCAGAGATTATGTGCTGTCTAGTTCTGTCAAACAAAAATGAAATAAAAATATTGGATTCATAAATTAAAACAGTGAAGTTTAAGAAATAAGGACATTAATTTGTGTTTATGATAATACAGTATACCCTCACCTGTTCGCGGTTCCCCATTCGCGGCCCCGCATATTCGCGGGTTAGGCTCTTAACCCTATCGCATCGTATGCTGGTATACCAGGCTAGCGTCATAACGTCATAAAAACAAATGCTCGGTAAACCGCACAAACAATATCAAATTTTTTCAATTATTGTTGCAATACAGTACGTATTTTTTTATAAATGCATACACTGTATGTACAGTGCATATTTTTTGTGACTGTGTATTAATAATGTTTTTAATTGCATATTATTACTGAATTGTATTGTTATTACCTGAACTATGCGTACTGTATTTATCTGTCTGTTTGCCTTTAAATTTGTTCCACTTTCTGTCAATTCTAATACATATGTTGTACGCATAGAAAATGACTTTACGGTACAGTAATACAGTATGGGTAATTATGCTATGCGGTGTTACTGTCCTCCTGTACTTACGTTTCTTTCTGATTAAAATATTGTTTCAGTACAAAATTAAAATGCGTTTACATTATCATTACTACATTAGTGAAATACATAACTGCATGCAATATTACTACATTATTACTGTATTAATGAGTAAGAGTGTCTTTAGAAAGTGTTTGGGAAGCATTTAGTACCGTATCTAATCTCATAATAGACGTTTTAAAACTGCATCCAATATTCGCGGTTTTTCGCTATTCGCGGGGGGGTAAAGAACGTAACCCCCGCGAATAACGAGGGAATACTGTACATTATATAAATTAACAAAATAAAGAAAAAATATCCCTGTGAATAAAAAAATAATAATAATAATCTATTTATAAAAATAATCAAATGATATTAAACAAAATAAAAATTTAAACAAAAAATATTAGATGAGCATTACATCATAAACTTAATAAATGCATAATTTGATACGTTACCAGCAGAGTGTGGTATAAATTAAACAGTTCGAAAGAAAGAAAAAAAACTCCCAAAAACAGATACATGTGCTGCCTTGTCTTAATAAAATAAAAATGAAAATATATCCATGTTCTAAATGCGTAAGTTAGCTTTCATCATCATCATCATCATCATCATCATCATAATAATAATAATAAGAAGAAGAAGAAGAAGAAGATGAAGAAATACTGCTACTGCTACCTTATAACAAAACCACAGCATCATATGTACAGCTGCTGATTTTCTATTACTCCTACTAGTACGCTACTAACTATTATAACAGTAATAAATAAAAAAAGAACAAAAAAGAGAACAAAACCAGTAAAAAATACTATCAACAGTAATACTGATGACAATGGTGGAGGTGATGATGGAAGTTTATGATGACAGTGTGATAAATATAATCACACGAAAGATCGTCAATTAATGTCACAAACTGGTTTTCGATTTGTTTTTCTTGATGGTGAGAAAAGATTACACAGAAGGGGGAAAAGAAAAAGAAATAGAAAAGAAGAAGAAAAGAACAATTAAAAAAAAAAAAAAAAAAAAAAAAAAAAAAAAAGAAGAAAGTCAAAACAACAACAACAGCAACAACAATCACGCCAACAAAAGCCATTAACATTTGATAGAAAACCAACTCGAAGAAGCTAAAATTAGTGAAATCTTTTTCAGACGTATGGTCTGCACTTGTAACGTTTCACTCGTAAGAGATCTGTCTCACTGCTCTGTGAGTTATATCATCAACAAAACGACTGATTCGGCATAAAAGTTAATGGAACCTAAAACGGAACGTGCAGGCAGTATTGAATGTTTTCTGTGTGACAGGTCAGTGAATCATTACTTGCTGACACGAGTGTTTATAACAATCTCTGATTCCTTTACCGGTCAACCAATCCCGACTAATGCATCAGTGAATTGGCCTTGGTGCTTTGATGTGTTTATTAAGGAATAATAACAACGGACATTTTTGATGAGAACGGGAAGTTGAGAAAATTGTAATTGTACAAAAGCGAGGAGAGATCGAGAATTTGGCAAGACGTTTTTCTGGGCTTAATCAATTTAAGTCCAAATAAAAAATTAAAAAAAGTTATTTAAACGGGATTATTTTTGAATACCTTTGTCTGGCATTTCTTTCACTATTTTCTTAATTAACTTTTTCTTTATTATACTTATGTATGTATGTATTTGTATTTGTGTGTTTGTGTATATAATTGTGTGTATATCTATATATATATGTGTGTGTGTGTGTGTGTATGTGTCTGTAAATACATATTTATATGTCTGTCTGTCTGTCTGTCTGTCTGTATGTATGAATTCATTCGGACGACGACGATATGACTCGGTCATCAGACAACGTCGTACGTCAAGACACACGTACGTTGTTGTTAGCCTGCCTGCCTACCACCGCGCTGATAACATGTATGTTAATTAACTAGCCACGTTCTTACTTCTCTCTCAATAACACAGGTTACAATTAACAAATGCACCGAATTAACGTCTGTAATGAATAGATATTATAATCTTCTACTAATTAACTTAACTTTGTACGTACGTACGTACGTATGTATGTATGTAGATATGTATGTATGGTAGTATGTGTGTCTGTCTGTATGTCTGTATATATGTATATATACACAAATCTTTATACATAAATACATACATACATATATACATAGATGTAGAAAGACAGACATATATGTGTGTTTATATATTTATTTGTTTATGTATATGTGTTTTCGTTCTTTGAGTTTTTGTGTGTGTATGGGTGGGTGGATGAGAGAGAGAAAGAGAGAGAGAAAAAGAGGGAGAGAGAGAGAGAACTCTAAAAGTAATAAAGATAAAGAAATAACTTGATAACACATTTTGATATCTTGCGATGGGACAAAGTCGTTTTGCATACATACAGTGGATGTTGTTATTATTATTTTAATTATTATTATTATTATTATTTCTTGTAATTAAGTTAAACTATCCATTCGTTTTTTTCTAACCAACTGCATCTGTTTACTATTTCCTTTGTAAACAAATCCTTTGATTACTCCACTTAAATAAAACATTTTCCGAAAAGAAACCCAAGATTTGTTATGAAAAAAAAAAAAAAAAAAAACCAGTGAAAAAGCAATCATCACTGAAGTTTATATTAACTCTGGTCAGAGATCGGATTCTAATTCTTTTTTTTTTTTTTTTTTTCCACTGTTTTTCTACCTTTCGTTTCGTTTAATGAACTGTAAAACTGGCCGTTTCCAATTTCTTAATGACCGAACGAGTACCAGTAATTCGAACTGTTCGGCCTCCGCCGTTGCAGCTAATTACACGCGATGAGCAGAAAACATATTCTCCTGGGAGGAATAGCTTCTAGACTAATCAGCGGCAAGCCAGCAAGAAATCATTTTTCTATTAGCCACGGATAGGGTCTAGCTTCGCCTCGATCTCACAGAGATCTTCAGGCCGGCTGAACAGTCATCGGCTAATTGTCCGTCTTCCGGTTCTTTTAACATCGTAAACAAAACATGGATGTTCAACAGATTTTCGATAAAATATTTGTTTATTTATTTATTTATTTATTATTGTGTTGTTGTTTTTTTTTGTTTTTTTTTTTTTCTTCTATGGTCATTTAATCTTCTTATTTCACGTTAACTGTTTTTTTTTGATTTTGTGGATTTTATTATTATTACTATTATTATTATTATTATTATTTTGTTTAAAACAACATAATCAAATAAAAAAATTAAAAATAAAATAAAATAAAATAAATTATAACGATAAAGAACCAAAATCTCGTGTAAATGTTTAATTATTAAAAAAACAATAGTCCACGTTATTATTCGTCCGTCATTCTAATCCTTTACCATCATTTCTTATCTTCTTTTTTTCAACTGTTTTTCTAATCACATGTATTCTTTGCTTCACTGCCACAGAGCACGGGTAAGGTTATAATGAAAGCATTTCAAACAATGGTATGGCTTCATTTAATGAAAGACAAAATGGATTCCGTTTCCAATAAAAAATAAAAATAAAATAAAAAAGTAAAAAATTTTTTTTTGTTTGTTTTGTTGTTGTTGTTTTTTTTTGTGTTTGGCTCTTGATGGGTTGTTTTCCCGACAGATCTGTTTTGAGAATGTTAATTAGATCATTTTCAACTGTAACTATTATTGATTTTCACTATTAATGTTTATTATTATTATTAATGCTGTTTTTGTTGCTTTTGTTGCTATCGTTTCTAATATTACAATTTCTTCTTTTTAAAACAATATTTTAATTAAAAAAAAAAAAGATCAATAACAGTGGATGTTTTATAAACAACTTTTCATACACAGGTAAGTGAATACCATGAAAACTGATCAGCCAGCTGTCGGAATGATTTCAGTGAGGTATTGATAACACTTAGCGTTGCTGTGTTCACGTGATCCTCTCTCAGTAAGTTATTCGTGTCAGTTTACTCAAATTTTCATTTATTATCATGTCCAACAGAGACAACCAAGAAACCCAGTCTGCCAGTGAAAACGTGTTCTGTACAGAGACAACCAAGAAACCCAGTATGCCAGTGAAAATGTTCTGTACAGAGACAACCAGGAAACCCAGTCTGCCAGTGAAAACGTGTTCTGTACAGAGGCAACCAGGAAACCCAGTCTGCCAGTGAAAACGTGTTCTTTACAGAGACAACAAGGAAACCCAGTCTGCTAGTGAAAACGTGTTCTGTACAGAGACAACCAGGAAACCCAGTCTGCCAGTGAAAACGTGTTCTGTACAGAGACAATCAGGAAACCCAGTATGCCAGTGAAAATGTTCTGTACAGAGACAACCAGGAAACCCAGTCTGCCAGTGAAAACGTGTTCTGTACAGAGACAACCAGGAAACCCAGTCTGCCAGTGAAAACGTGTTCTGTACAGAGACAACAAGGAAACCCAGTCTGCCAGTGAAAACGTGTTCTGTACAGAGACAAACAGGAAACCCAGTCTGCCAGTGAAAACGTGTTCTGTACAGAGACAACCAGGAAACCCAGTCTGCCAGTGAAAACGTGTTCTGTACACAGACAAAGAAGAAACCCAGTCTGCCAGTGAAAACGTGTTCTGTACAGAGACAACCAGGAAACCCAGTCTGCTAGTGAAAACGTGTTCTGTACAGAGACAACCAGGAAACCCAGTCTGCCAGTGAAAACGTGTTCTGTACAGAGACAACCAGGAAACCCAGTCTGCCAGTGAAAACGTGTTCTGTACAGAGACAACCAAGAAACCCAGTCTGCTAGTGAAAACGTGTTCTGTACAGAGACAATCAGGAAACCCAGTCTGCCAGTGAAAACGTGTTCTGTACAGAGACAACCAGGAAACCCAGTCCACCAGTGAAAACGTGTTCTGTATACAGACAAAGAAGAAACCCAGTCTGCCAGTGAAAACGTGTTCTGTACAGACAACCAGGAAACCCAGTCTGCCAGTGAAAACGTGTTCTGTACAGAACAACCAGGAAAAAAGTCTGCCAGTGAAAACGTGTTCTGTACAGAGACAACAAAGGAAACCCAGTCTGCTAGTGAAAACGTGTTCTGTACAGAGACAACCAGGAAACCCAGTCTGCCAGTGAAAACGTGTTCTGTACAGAGACAACCAAGAAACCCAGTATGCCAGTGAAAATGTTCTGTACAGAGACAACCAGGAAACCCAGTCTGCCAGTGAAAACGTGTTCTGTACAGAGGCAACCAGGAAACCCAGTCTGCCAGTGAAAACGTGTTCTTTACAGAGACAACAAGGAAACCCAGTCTGCTAGTGAAAACGTGTTCTGTACAGAGACAACCAGGAAACCCAGTCTGCCAGTGAAAACGTGTTCTGTACAGAGACAATCAGGAAACCCAGTCTGCCAGTGAAAACGTGTTCTGTACAGAGACAACCAGGAAACCCAGTCTGCCAGTGAAAACGTGTTCTGTACAGAGACAACCAGGAAACCCAGTCTGTCAGTGAAAACGTGTTCTGTACAGAGACAATCAGGAAACCCAGTCTGCCAGTGAAAACGTGTTCTGTACAGAGACAACCAGGAAAACCCAGTCTGCCAGTGAAAACGTGTTCTGTACAGAGACAACCAGGAAACCCAGTCTGCCAGTGAAAACGTGTTCTGTACAGAGACAACCAGGAAACCCAGTCTGTCAGTGAAAACGTGTTCTGTACAGAGACAATCAGGAAACCCAGTCTGCCAGTGAAAACGTGTTCTGTACAGAGACAACCAGGAAACCCAGTCTGCCAATGAAAACGTGTTCTGTACAGAGACAACCAGGAAACCCAGTCTGCCAGTGAAAACGTGTTCTGTACAGAGACAACCAGGAAACCCAGTCTGCCAGTGAAAACGTGTTCTGTACACAGACAAAGAAGAAACCCAGTCTGCCAGTGAAAACGTGTTCTGTACAGAGACAACCAGGAAACCCAGTCTGCCAGTGAAAACGTGTTCTGTACAGAGACAACCAGGAAACCCAGTCTGCCAGTGAAAACGTGTTCTGTACAGAGACAACAAGGAAACCCAGTCTGCTAGTGAAAACGTGTTCTGTACAGAGACAACCAGGAAACCCAGTCTGCCAGTGAAAACGTGTTCTGTACAGAGACAACCAAGAAACCCAGTATGCCAGTGAAAATGTTCTGTACAGAGACAACCAGGAAACCCAGTCTGCCAGTGAAAACGTGTTCTGTACAGAGACAACCAGGAAACCCAGTCTGCCACCGAAAACGTGTTCTGTACACGCACTAAAAAACAACAATGAATTAATGGAGGTCAGTGAGACGCTGTTTTTGAAGTATACTAACTTCTATCTGTTAAGAACAGTTTCATTCTTTATTATTATTATTATTGTTATTATTATTATTATTATTATTATTATTATTATTATTATTATCTTTTTTAATATAAATTTTTAAGTTAAGATTTAGCCTATATTCAGAAATCATTTCGGCCCCATGTTACCTGCAATTACTATTACTACCACATTTACCACCAATATTACTAATACTACTATTACCATTACTACGGCTACCACCATTATTATTATTACTATTACTACTATTGCTACTGACACTGCTGCTGCTATTACTACCACTACCTCTACCACTACTACTAGCACTACCACCACTACAGCTACTAACAGTAATAAAAACAGGTACCACAACAATAACGCAACAACAGCTTTTAAGAAAAAAAAAATCTTCTAAGCACTCTCTTTTAAATTTAATATTCCTGCCTATAATTTTCACATTTAGTGCCTAGAAGCCTCAAGAAAAACAAAAAAATAAAAATAAAAATAAAAATAAAAATCGTTATAACTATTGTTCGTTAGCAAGCAGTTTTCTGATAGATTTCTGTTGACCGATCTGCTTGAACGTGTGTTTTGTGTGGGTGTCATCAACAGTTCGGCGGAAGATACCGACAGTTGCGGACTCGCCATCGGTTGACGTCGGAGTAACTCGTGGCCAGTTTTGGATTAAGCACTGGTGATGTTTTTTCGGAGTTAACATTTTTACGTAAGTTGTTGTTGTTTTTTTAAAGTTGTTTTGGCAAGAAGCGCCGAAGACGGTGTTAACGCATTGTTGTGGCATTATTTTACTTTTGTTAAAATAATTTTTGTTTTGTGTTTTCATATTTTTATCAATACCATTCGAAAATCCCTCGTAAAATATTATAATAATTTTGTAGTACTGAATTTCACATTCAAAATTTCTATCTTAATATAGTTAATTGTTTGTGTATTTGTCTTTTTAATTATTATTTTTCGCATTTTTTTTAAAAACATTATTGATTAAAGTAAGATCAAAAAGAGAAAATATTAGAGTCATTTGTAACATTTAAGAAATAAAATTTGTCTTACTTATTTTCTATCTCAAAGTAACTTATTTGGCTGTATTTTTTAATAGCTTGTCAACAACAACAAATAAAAGTATTACTTTTCGTTCCTTTTTATATATTAAATATATTTGTTTGGAATTTATTTAAATGAAAATATTTACTCTCTTTCTCTCATGTATATATATATATATATATATATGTTTATATGTTTATATATGTATATATATGTTTGTATATAGAAACAATAACAACAGCAACAACACAACAAATGTATATAATAATCACAAATAATAATAATAATAATAATAATAATAATAATAATAATAATAATAGTTAAGTTTCAATTTCAGTTGACGTCTAGGAAATGCCGATATATTCTATTGTTATTTTATTGCATTCTGATTTAATGATAATTTTTCAATAATTATGTTGCTAAAAATAGTTTGATTCTAATCAGCAGCTAGGTGGACACACACACACACACACACACACACACACACACACACACACACACACACACACACTCATTTTTATACATAAATTATAAATTTGTGAATGCAGAGTTTTGTTCACATAAAATCAAAATTTGTTAGATCTAAAAACTTCTGTGCATGGCATTCTTCAACCATTCCAGTTCCTGTCAAATCTTGACCCGATCTAGCCCGGTTTTCCGTTTTTTATCAGAAAGCACAAACGCAGGGAGAAAAAATAAAATAAAAAATAGATTAGATTTTAACAGAGAAAATTCGAAATTATAAATTTACAAAGAGCCCTGAAGGTTATAATTTTCTGAAAATGTTAACGTCAAGTAATTTCTCTGGCGGACATTTTGCAGCAACACTTCTGATTAAAACCAAGCAAATTATTTTATGTGGCCTTATCTTTATAATGACTAATAAATGACGCATCAATTTGTTTTTATTTAATACGAAATATGTTTTGATCTTGACATACACACACACACACACATATTTATGTATGTATGTATGTATGTATGTGCATTTGTGTATAGGTAATAGTAGTAGCAGTAGTAGTGGTAGTAATAGTAATAGCAACAGAAGCATCAGTATTAATATCAGTAGCAGTAGCAAAAGTGATGGTAGTGGTGGTGGTAGTAGTATCATCAGAAGTAGTGACAGTGATGGTAGTCGTGGTGGCAGTAGTGGTGGTAGTCGTGGTGGCAGTGTATCATTAGAAGTAGTGACAGTGATGGTAGTCATGGTGGTGACAGTGATGGTATCATTAGAATCATTAGAAGTAGTGACAGTGATGGTAGTGGTGGTGGATGGTAGTGGTGGTGGTAGTATCATCATTAGAAGTAGTGACAGTGATGGTAGTGGTGGTGGCATGGTGACAGTGATGGTGGTGGTGGTGGCAGTAGTATCATCAGAAGTAGTGATGGTGACAGTAGTATCATTAGAAGTAGTGACAGTGATGATGGTAGTGGTGGTGGCAGGTATCATGGTGGGTAGTGGTGGTGGTAGTAGTATCATTAGAAGTAGTGACAGTGATGGTAGTGGTGGTGGTAGTAGTATCATTAGAAGTAGTGACAGTGATGGTAGTGGTGGTGGCAGTAGTATCATCAGAAGTAGTGGTGGTGGTGGTAGTAGTATCATTAGAAGTAGTGACAGTGATGGTAGTCGTGGTGTTATAGTAGCAGTAGTAAAAGGCAGGCTCGACCATTAGAAAAACAAATCAGTTTTATGTTTAATTACACATTTATTTGTACGTGTGAGTTTATGATTTCAAATATATGTGTGTGTGTGTATGCGTTGGTGTGTGTGTATATATCCGTGTGTGTGTGCGTGTATGTGTATGTGTGTGTGTGTGTGTGTATGTTTGTGAGTTATGCAGCCAGTTGTAGCTCTGTGGTGTAAATGTCGCAGAAATAATCCTTCTCTAATCACCCATTGAGCAGTTTCCCAATCCAGCCTATATGCTTTCCTGTATACGGCAAGATAAGCATGAATGATGATGCATTCAGGCTAATGGGAAAATGCTGCGGGTTGACTTTATATGACAGTCACTATACATTTGATGTCAGAAATCGATGTGTAATTACAAAACAAATTTTGAAAGGGTGAGTGTGAGAGAAACAGAGAGAGAGATGGATGGATATAGGGATAATGAAAGAGGGAGAGAAAAAGAGGTAGGTAAATGGATAATGAAACAGAGAGACACACCGAGAGAGAGAGAGAGAGAGAGAGAGAGAGAGAGAGAGAGAGAGAGAGAGAGAGAGAGAGAGAGAGAGAGAGAGAGAGAGAGAGAGAGAGAGAGAGAGAGAGAGAGAGAGGGGGACATACTCTCTTTTTCAACTTTGGCAAATAAATACATTACTGGACATCTTTGTACAGTTAACAACAAAATGTTTGCCAATTAACTTTCATAAAAAAATCCAGATCAAAAGAATCGATACAAAGATTCATCTGTCGTCAACATTCTAGGACTGTAACATTTGGCCTCGGTTGTGTTCTGACATGGCCTCTAAAGCAACGAGCAAGACGAACACTTTGAAAGCCGCTATCACAGTAATTTGGATTTTGTTAAAGCGGAAATTTCTGTTATTTCGTTTCCGGACTCTGCGGTGTAGCGGGTTTTAATCTGTGATTTTTACTGTGTAGACGTCAAAAACTGAGAAAACTACGACGCCGATGTTTTGTTTCTGTTTGTAAGGTCGCTTTTCGTTTCTTTCAGTATTTGGCAATGATAATAACTGATACTGTATACCGCATATCGAATCAAATGAAATAAATAAATACATAAATAAATAAATAAATAAATAAATAATAATAATAATAATAATAATAATAATAATAATAATAATAATAATAATAATAATAATAATAATAATAATGATAGTTGTGGTGGTGGTTGTGGTAATCTATTACGGTTTTTTTTTTTTTCACCCTGCAAAACAAAATAATCATAAACTGAGTAAATTACTGACAAATCGCTGCAGGCCCTTAACCATTAAAATCGCTAGTTCTCATCTTGATCTGACAAACAGATACATTGCTGGAAGTTTAGTTATTTCTGTTAACGACGATTTAACACTGTCGTACTTCTTGAATACTGAGTCGGTCTCTCATTCTGACATTCAATACAGATGACAGAATGGTATAAAATGACTTCTCAATTTACTTTTGTTTGCTTTGTTGCAATGGATTTCTTGCTGTTATGTTTGTTTTATGTAATTAAATGTTTGTAGAAGTCGTTCTTGTCACACGTTAATGTGTTATCCTGTGTGTATTGTATTTGTAACATTATTGTTTTGTTGTTGTTAATGTTTTCTCATGGTTTTAGAGAGATGGTAATGTGGAAAAATTTTATAAAGCATATATAAGCTTTTACTTCATCCCTAAAAGGACAGTTTTTCTATTCAGAAATAAAAATACGCATATAATGACAAGAATGAATAAATGAATATAATTTCTTATTTAAATGAAAATATTTATGAGATTAGCGTTCTCTCTGCTGATCTTCCATGGGCTACTTCTGTGGATTACTGTCAGATAATCTTTAACATGCTTCTTCCTGTAAACAAGAAAACACCCACCGCGGTCTTTGATCCTCGGACTGGATACAAGAAATGTCCGAACTTCTTAGCTGTTTATTTGATGGTTTATTTATTAGTGAACGTAAAACACACACCAGATTATTTCCTTATCGAATTAACTTATATTTAGTAGTCAATGAAGTACTATAATTTAATTTTTTATTATTATTATTAATTTTTTTTTTTTTTTTAATTATTATTTTAGATGAGTTTACACATCGTACTGATTGATAAAACGGAAAAGTGACACGTGATCGAAGCATTTCGGCACTTTACGATGGACGAGGTGAACGCCACGTACAGAAACATCGTTCGGATGGAGAAAGAGGACGACCACTGGTTTAGCCTGGAGACCGAGGTCGCGCTCGTCCTTTCTTACTGCATCGTTCTCGTGCTGGGTCTGTTCGGAAACAGCTTGGTCTGCATCGTGCTCTACAAGAACACCGATCTCAGATCTCCGCGGAATCTGTTGATTCTCAATCTCTCGGTCTGCGATATCATCATGTGCTTGTTTTGCATGCCGTTTTCGTTGATTCGTTTGACTCTGAAGAACTGGCCCTTCGGCACGTTTTTCTGCAAGATGGGTCCGACGTTACAAGTGGCCAACGTGTTCGTGTCGACGTTCACGATAGTGGCCATCGCCTACGACCGATACAAGTCGATCGTCTGCGGAACGAGGGAACGGCATGACAAGACAAAGCGCAGGATTTACTTCACGATCGGTTTCATCTGGTGTTCGGCCATCTTGTTATCGCTACCCGTCTTTCTCCTGCATATCGTCCACGCGACAGACATGAATCTGTACAACATTTGTGTGGAGGATTGGTCCTCGGATACGCTGAGAGGAATTTACACCACATTCGCCATGATCGTGCAGTACCTGAGTCCATGCCTCGTCATCTCTGCACTTCACTGTCGCATCTGTCACTTTTTACGCATGCGCATTTCTGACAATCCCGTAACGGAAGCGGAAAATAAACGGGCTCTCAAAGACTTCCGACGACATCGACGCAACCTTCTTTTGCTGACGGCAGTAGCTACGACGTTTTCTGTTACGTGGCTGCCGATCACTGCGTTAAACGTTACGGCCGATTTTGACTATTTGTTATTTCACAACAAGAACTTTAATTTAATGTACGCCATTTGTTTACTGGTTGCCATGGTATCCGTGGGCGTGAATCCCTCTTTTACGGTTGGTTTAATGTAAACTTCAGACATGCTTTTTACGAACTTCTCTGTATTAAGACGCCAGCAAAACATTCGCCAGAAAGCAGTAACGAAATGGAATCTAACAGGAAAAGTGGGAAGTACGAGAGTTTTCAGGTTGGATCTAGCAACCAGTAACTTAAATTTACCACATCGGAGATATTAATACCATGGGAAGTGCTTGTAAAATGTTATTCATTAAAAAAACATATTCATCATACTTCAGTTAACACTAGCATATATACATACATAAAACATACATAGATAGAAAAACAAATACATACACATACATTCATATATACATACATATACACAATGCAAAGATACATATGTGTTTAAGAAAATTCAACCAAAGGTCTGTCCCAAAATACATTTATTCCTGTTTGTTGGAATGTTCATAATCATGAATGACATGTTTCTGAAATAAGGAGAGTCCGTAGAATAACGACTTCATGTTTCCTCATTCGTGCTGTGTAGTTATAAAAACACGTTTTTATTATGATTATTTTTGTCACTATAATGAAGCGTTGTGACGACAAACAAAACGCTCACTCATTTGTATGCCCTGTTCTTCTACAGCTACTTTAACTAACAGTTTATTTATGATGCTTCAGAAGTCTGTCTTGACAAACAAATTTGTTCAGTTCGTGTCGAGGCATCGGCGATTTCACTGCGTATTCGAGATTAACGACACAAGAAATAGGACTACGTAGCGTGCCAGTTCGTCTGAAAGTGGCCGAATTATTGTTATTGTTATTGTTATTATTATTATTATTATTATTATTATTATTATTATTATTATTATTATTATTAGTTGTTTATTTATTATTATTATTATTGTTATTATTATTTTTATTATTATTATTATTAGTTTTATTATTTTTTATTTTTTTATTTTTTTGAACCTTTATCGTCTTGTTTTGCTTTTTAATTCGGTTATAATTAAAAACATTTGTAATAATTTGTTTGATATATCCTTTTGAATCACTCTGTTTGATCTATATCTATTTGAATCTATCTATCTATCTATCTATCTATCTATCTATAATTTCAGATACGATGTATATTATTACATAAATATATACTGTTACAAAACGAAGAATTACCAAAATTGCAAAAATTATATCTGAAAATTTAGTATTCACCCACCCCCCAAAAAAAAAAAAGAATAAAATAATATTAATAACAAAGAAATATAAAGCGGAAGTTCGTTTGAAAGTACTCAATTAATATCATAGATTATTTTAAAGTAAAAGGTTAATATGAAAATTTCAAAAATGTATTTGTTCATTCATTTTATTATATTACAACACTCATCAGTGCTTCGTCGGTTTATTTTTGACATCGCTAGACATGCGAACAAAAGTATAAATGTGGAAAAACACTCAGAACAAAAAATAAATTAAAAAAGTAATAAATATATAAATAAAATTATAATAATTTTTTTTTTAAAAGTGAAAGTGTTCGATATCACGATAACACTCTAAAGTGAACAATGCTATACTCTTAATGAGAGAGAGAGAGAGAGAGAGAGAGAGAGAGAGAGAGAGAGAGAGAGAGAGAGAGAGAGAGAGAGAGAGAGAGAGAGAGAGAGAGAGAGAGAGAGAGAGAGAGAGAGAGAGAGAGAGAGAGAGAGAGAGAGAGAGAGAGAGAGAGAGAGAGAGAGAGAGAGAGAGAGAGAGAGAGAGAGAGAGAGAGAGAGAGCCACCTAAGTCTTTCGTCGCAACGATATCGGCAGATTTCAAACGGTAATCGTAGATATAAACGAAGCAATTCAGTGGAAATCGTTTCTATCGGAATAGAGATTTATAGTTTTAAAATAAAATCGTTGTACTAAATAATAATAATAATAAATAAATAAATCAATAAATAAATCTAAAAAAAAAAAAGAAATAATAAATATAAAAAAATCCTCAATTTCGGTATGAGGTATTTGCCCCCATTGTACTTACGGCTATGTATATGTGCACCTTCCCATCAGTCGCAGTCACTGAATGGACTGAATGTGTGGAACTATCTATTACATCTCGGGCAGGTACAGTAATCCTAGACCTCTAGCCCGATCTTATTTCTATTCTCGAGTTAAATCAAAATTTTCTGTATAGTGCACCACTTTATTTCATGAGTCACAAGTAAGAATAGAGAAATTTTTAAATATTTTTTTAAACTATACGATGAATGATGAATAAACTTTTGTGATATCACCATGCATTTAATAAAGAAATGTGTTTTCTGTCTGTCGTTTTTTTTTTTTTTGTTTCGTGCTCTACATTTTAACTTCAAGACATAATGTATATTGTTATTATTATTATTATTATTATTATTATTCACATACTTATTTATGTTCATATTAAAAACCTGTGACGTAAATATGTATTTATTTTTTAATTATCATTATAATTCGAATGGATACTATTCATATAATTAATTCAGTCGGGGTACTTTATTTATTTATTTATACTGTGAATTAAATAAATTACATACAAAATAAACCCGATAAACCTGTCGCAAAACACAGGCTGGAACGAGAAAAAACAGCTGAATCAAACTCTGTAATGATGGAACTAAAAGTATACTCTAATCAACATCAAGAAAACAATACTCTGTGAAATTAATAACACGAGGAACACAGAAAACCATCTTCTAACACCATTTTGGAATCTGTCAAGGTATCAAGCAACATTAGGAATATTGTTAAGGAGGTAACTCCATGGAACAACGATGAACACACTTCAAATGCATTGCATCGGGGTAATTGTTTTAATCATTTATTTTAATTAAACATTTTACTTTACCAACTTCGTTCTTATGGTGTCCATTATTTAATATATATATTTTGTACCACAGAGGCTTCTACATGCATGCTCATTAATAAAAATAAAATAAAATAATAAAACAATAATAAATTATTTAAATAAATATTTTGTATCGTTGAGGCATACATATATATTTTTTTGTATTTTACTTTATTTTTTGAATGAATATATATATATATATACAAAAAAAAAAAGTAAAATACAAAAATAAAATAAATAAATATACAAATAAAAATAATAAAAATCATACAGATGTGAAATTTTTTCCATTTAGTACAATATAAAGTCAATGAAAAACATGTATGACCATGTCGTCTTTTAAATAATTATTATTTTATGTACAACAAGCAGAACACAATTTAGTTGATTGAGAATGTTTATTTACAAAGGAAATTACAAAACAGTACATGAGAAAATGAACAATGCTTTTAAAACAGTCATGTGAGAATGAATTACGAGAACATTTTCTGTGAAAATTAAAAATCATATCCTGTCTAGGGCCTCCAATAAAACAATGCTATTACCACGAACAACCTGAAAAATAAAATGTAAACAACGCATTTGTAAATTTGTTTCAAAATACATATCAAGAGAGAATGCCTTGTTACGTCCATTTACATTAGTTGCCACAGAAGTAACTTTAATTTGTAATTAATGTATATTACATTCATTGTTAATACAATTTGCCATCATTTAGAAATCAACTAGCAAAATAATAATTGTAAATACTATTTATGTAGAAAAGATGAAATGAGAAGGAATGAAAACAATATTATCCAGTCTGTCTACATTTGTTAATATGCTTAGTATTTTATTTTGTTTTTAAAATGATTTCTAAATAATACAGTGTTTACTTACTACCATGCCAATGGGTTTTTGTTCACCAGACTTTGTGTTTTCCATCCCTTCATCTATCACAAGATTCATAAAAGGATCAAATCCTCGCAGAATACCAGATATTTGTCTCCCTCCATTTATTTTCACTGCAAGCAATAAATATTATTATAGAAGTAAAAATTTTAAAACAAAAGAAACAAACAAAACAATACAACAAACTGATTTATCTTTAAACCTGATAATTATGAATATTGAAAAAAAATCCTGGGTTAATCTGACCTGTCTTAAGTTGTTAATTTAAGAAGACCTTTAAAAAATGTACAATATTAATAATAACAATAAATTTCTAGGAAACTGATAACTATAAAACCAAAAATCTGAACATAATTATAACATTTATAATCAATCTGTCAGGAACATAACTCGAAATCAGTACTATAAACTAAATCGTGTTCCAGATTTTTCTCTGTATACAAATATATTTTAAAAAGATAATGCAAATTTAACATATTATTTAAAAATGAAAATAATTTAATATATAAAACTGATAAATGAACTGCAGTTGAAGTATGAAAGGTCTATTCAATAAAAAAAAAAGCACCTGTATTTCTTCTATACAATAAGTTTCACCACGGCACTAGCATCAAAAATATGCTAATGCCAAGAACATCAATTTAAACTTTTTGGTGATAAATCACCACCATCTTAGAATGGCGCCAAAAGCATTGCACATATTCATTTTTGCATTTGGTTGCATACCAAAATTCTATTATGTCTTAGTGTCAGTAGATTCTACTATACAAGTATATTTGAAGGAGAGAAACAAACTATTTCTGGATAAATACTGCCATGATTGGATCTGTCTTTTCATTTAGCAATGAGGTGCGAAATCGTTTTTTTTTATAACAACTTTAGAACTTAAACAAGCATACTTACATTGCAGATGTTTGTCCATATATCTGTAAATAAGAAAAGATAAAATAATTTTTCCCTTTAATAATGCTGGAAAAAAAGACGCAATTTAACCGAAGAAACAGAAGAAAAACAAATTATGAATATTTTAAATTTTATTTTTTAATACTATATTATACTTATTAAATTATTATTATGGTATAGAATTTTATAACTTAGCCACCATCATTCACTTTTACTATCATTACTATGTAGCTATTTTACATGCAGTGATAAACAACTGTCTGTTTTAACCCATGCAATGGACAAACTATTTAAAAACACACAACAATTATTTATTTGTATTAGAATTTCAGCTTAGTGGTTTCACTATATGCATTAACTGATCTCATTTACATTCATTATAGTGATCTTATATAATCTTTATTTATTAAAGAAAAGGGAACAATAATATAATGAAAATTATACATTCAATATAAAAATAAATAATTTTAAAACATACTTTTTTAACTCTGGTGGATGCGCCTTACTCATTGTGATAATTTACGATACAGATACGTATTAGGTACAAACAAAGTAAAAGCGAATTTAAACCGGAAGTTAAAAACGGAAGTAAATATATCTCTGATAAACTGGTTCCCATAAATCCAAGACGCAAGAAGTGTATTTATTATTATTATTATTATTATTTTTTTTATTATTTTTTTCCCCGCTGATTGAAAGTTTAGTTTCAGTTTTATAATTCAAGCTTTTATTTAAACTGTAGAGGTAAACATAATAAATAATAATAATAAAAAAAACCTATACATAACGAAACAACCAAAAATGTATATAATAAAAAAAATAATTAAAAAAATGGTAAATAAAGAGACAAATAATATATAATATAATATAATATAATATAATATAATATAATATAATATAATATAATATAATAATTAAGTTCATTTCAGTTCAGTTAAATTAAGTAATAACAGTATTACTATTAGAAAATATAAAACGAAAAAATATTTCGAAAAAGCCTAAAACACTAAATTTAGTTAAAAGTTATACAAAAGCAATAATTCCGAATAGTTGCGTCTGAAACATGACTGCGTAGCCAGTTATGGGAAGTACGTCATAATTTTTACACCCAATCCAGCGCCATTTTCTGTAGTCGGGGGAAATCCATCATGTTGAATTGAAAATATTGGGCTATTCCGATTTTTAATGTGTATTGAAGAAAACCATGTCCATATTTAAGTAAATATTTTACTGAGCTTTGTTTTTCATCATTTAGTAGCATTGTGTTCAATACAGATTAGTGATAGACTAAATTAGTTGTCTGAACGCTTCCCAAAACACTTTTTTATGTAACCCTCCCCATACTGGTACTCAGTAAGTTTTTGCAACGGCTTACTAAGTTACTTACTTAGCCAGACTTGTGTCTTACTTCGAACTCTTTGTTGTTTTGACTTAGTTGCATAATACAAAGTGATATTTACTAAGCATTATTCACAGATTAGGTTATGTCCTGTACATAGTAAATATACTAATTGTGCTGGGTTTTTAGACTCTTTTCTAAAATAGTTAAATACTTCTGCTAAAAAAGTAAGAAATGTTTGTTTTCTTTTTTGAAAACCGACTAAATATATAATATAAATAACTATGATTTTCTCAGTGATATCTCTTTACTGTTCATCTAAACTGTCTTCATAATGCTATGAGTATAATGAATGACTTGAAAAAAAATCCACTGCCACGGAAGTAATATATCGTTATTTTTAATTTTAATTCATCTTATTTAACATCTGTTGATTAGATATAATTATCTAAAATTTTATCTTCAAAATTAGAGATAGTACTTAGAACCCATATAGATTCCAGTTTATAACCGTACAGAAGTAATTCCTATGTTATTTTTTCTTCAAGATAATAAATAAACAATAATTATGTATATATGTTTTAAAAATAATAATTATGACATGATGAGTGTATCTTGGGTTTATCAGAAATGTTAGGGCACTAAGACAAACTTTTCCATCAGAGTTGAGGTGCCAAGACAGTTTAATTTTTATCATGTTTTACTAGAAGTAATGCATTTTTTTAAAGCCACTGTATATATTTATGAACATTATTTTATGAAATCATAATTCTAATTTAATTTTTATTATTTTCAGAGAAGAAAAAATAATGGCTGACGAACAATTCACAGTATATGATGCAGACACCCAGCAAATAGTTATTAATCAGGGAGATGACAACCAGACAGTACACGGAATACAATATATAACTCAAGATGGCCAGGTTGTTCAGGTACAAATATTTAAAAAGAAATACTGTAGGAGGTTATGAAAACAGAAAATACAAAAAAGATATGGTTCATGTAATTTAAAAAAAATCTTTATTATGAACATTTATTGCTGTTAATACATAATACTCTATACTTATTGTTTATTTCTAATATTGTTGTTGACAGGTGTCTGATGGCCAGGTGTACACAACACAATCCAATACCACGACACAGGCAAGTTCCCAAGTTATTTCCAATGCAGCAAATGTTCAGATGATTTCCACAGCGCAGCCTCTTGGTCAGGCATCAACTGTAGTGCAGGGAACAAATGTCATCCAAACACAGCCCGTAGTACAGCAGCAGCAAGCAGCATCAGTGACATCAGCCGTCAATGCTGCTGGTATTCCTCAGATGTTGTTTCTTAATCAAGTCACGATAAATGGACAAACGTCATTTGTGCTGGTTGATGCAAACAACAAACCTGTACAACTTCCACAAGGTAATTTTTGACTTGTAGTTTAGTTAGAAAGCTTGCTTAGATGCAAAGGAACATTGATATATCTGTGTAATTGTTAAAACTATTTTATTTCATACAGAACAAAAGATTTTATTATTATCATTACTATTGATTTGAGAGTTTAAACATTTCTGAAATTAGCTCAAAATCTGAATAATTTCATTTCATAACGTAGCAGTATTTTTATTTCTTTTATTTAATTAAATTGTAGAAAGTTTAAAGAAATAGTATTTAAATCTTAAAGATCTACATTACATATCACACTGTGAAACTTTAAAAATGATGGATTAGATTCCGACTGATTGCTGTTTTATTTATTTAAATCATATTTACTAGTGATTTTATGATGTTTCAAATTACAGATCAAATTAAAAGCTTTTTTCCAAAAAAATTCTGGTTGTTTTTATCCTTGATAAACCAAAGTGTCTATTAAAATTATGTATTACTTTACGTTGTAGGTATTCAAGTTATCAATTTACCGTCACAACAGATTGGTCAGCAGTTGCCAATGGTAAGACACTGTGTACTATAAACACACATTAAAACATACCCTCTAGTGACCTAAATATATTTAGTATACCTTTACACAATTACAATTGTCACATTGCCAATATGAAATGTTTTTTAATAACAAAGTATGAAGAGGGTAGCACAGTGACAGTCACTTCACATTCAATGATTATGTGGCCAGTTTGTATTCACTTCATTGTATATATAATTATGCTGAAGAATAGATTTCGATGCATATAAATAAATTTCAACAATTTCAAGTTTACAATTACTGCTTAAGTGCTGTTTATTTTTATGATCATAATTTTTCATTTTTTTTTTTTTTTTTGATTTTCTAGCCTGGGTCAGATACTGGTGATGAACCGCTGTATGTGAATGCGAAGCAGTACCACCGAATTCTAAAACGACGACAGGCCAGAGCAAAACTGGAAGCTTTGGGGAAAATTCCTAAAGAAAGACAGGTTGTTTTTGTTTGGCTATACATATACATTATTTATTATTTATTCTTCAAAATGTTTCTTTATTATTATTATTTTTTTTTTTAAAAAACTGTTTAGGATTTGTAGATCCTTACTTTTTGAATATTTCCACAAATCTGTAAAAAACAAAAAAAAAAAAAAAAAATTTATTCAATTAGCAGGATTTAAAAACAAATATTTTGTAGGTTCGTATTGAGAAAAGTTTTTATTGCTTTTCAGAAATACTTATATGAGTCTCGACATAAACATGCTCTGAATCGACACAGAGGTACAGGGGGGGTGTTTGTGAGTGGAGGCAACCAGGAGGACAATAACGTAGAAAATGGAAATGTAAATGACATGAATCACGGCAATGATCGGATAATCATAGCAGGATCAGATATGCAAAATGAACATCAAAATCTGCTTCCACATCCAAATCAGTCAGGACCAGGCGATATTCTCAGTTCATTGGAAGAAACGTGAAAGTTACGAGATGGTTGAGACAGTGAAGCTGTTTACTTTTGTTAAAATGTTACGAAACTGGTATTAAGCAGTTTATACATCCTGAAGGCCTTCATTGAGGAGAAAGATCTCCGACTGAGGTTTTTATTTTTATTATTATTTTATTTTATTTTTTTTTTTTTTCTTCTCTCCAACGAATACCAACATCAGAATGTTATTGTTGTGAAGAAAAAACCAGGAACTGGAGAATTTTTAAGACTTCTTTCTAAAAACAAAAATCCCTCAAAACCAAAACAACAAAATAGACAGTGGACAGGAATGCACATCCATTATAACTCTTGGAAATAATTATGCTTTATAGTTACTTTAAATTCAAAACAGATATTTAAATGATCTATATCAGTATATATGGTATTCCTTTTTCTTTCTTTTTTCAATAAAAAATTAGAAAAGCTATTTCCTATAGTTTGTTTACAAATTATTTTCCAATATGGTTTTGAATTACAAATTGCATTATTTTGAACATTCACTGTTTAATGCAGGTATTTAAGGCTTGAAAGTATTTCTAATCAGTTTCAGTAATAAATATGTACAACACAAGAATTTTATTTCTGTATAATTATTTCTTCTGCCTTTAATAAAAAGAATGTTTTCATTGTATTGCAAGTTTAGTTTTCACTGCTGAAACTACTTTGATTACAGAAACAACAAAACAAAAACCAACAAACAAGAACAATACCCCCCATTCAGCCATTGATTAAAAAAAGAGAAAGAAAAAAATCGAAGATTAAATCAAAAGAAAAGTAAATCAAAGATGCTGGACAATCAACTTTATTCATTTTGCAACGTTGCTATGTTACTGTGCCCTAACAAGTCTATTTTGCAACATGCTAGCAAAGGTATTGCACTCAGCAACAGAGACCACAGCATTGAAACAAACAAAAAAAAAATTATATTTGTATAAATATAAATGTAATTGTCACTTGTATCTACAATGAATGTACATCTATTTTATTAACACAAACTCATATACAAATATTGTGAGAAAAATAAACAATATGAAATTAAAAGTTCTAGAATTAAATATGTGTGCACTGAATATATTTAAAAATTTTGAACTACTCAATATTATGACCTTCAATACCTACAGTTAAATTATCATGCAGTCTTAAAATAAATATTAATAAATTAAAATTTGTATTTAGTAATTCCTTCTTGGAAAAAAATATTGCAAATGGAATGAGAAAGGTGTGTTTAATTAGCCTAATGCACTAATGCTCAACATTTAACTATGCTGTATTCACTATGTAAATAATAAAATATCTTCTTTTTAAAATGAGCCATTTCTTGAGCAACTAAAACTAATTAAATAAATTTTGGTGTAAATTAGGTATGGAATAATAAATCTAGATATTTTATTTACTAATATTTTTAAAAAGATGAAGAAAAATATAAACTGAATAAAGTTATTATGGATGCAGTATATAAGAATATAAAAATACAGTGTAAAGAGTATTTTGTCTTTTTTTTTTGTTCTTGTTTTTTTTCTCAAATTAAGTTTCTGCAACTTAAATTCAGAAATGCTTTTATGTTGTAAATATATTTAAAATTTTGAATTTTCAAAGGACTAAAAAACCTAAATAGTCACCTAGTCTGTGAAAATATGCCGAAATCTAAATCTGGGTTTTTATTTTAAAGAAACAGGAAAGATGTATATATATATATATATATATATATATAGTAAATTAGCCATTACAGTTTTAGCACACAAAAGCACATGTTTCTATATATATATATTCATTACTTGTTTACATTCAGATTTCATGAAAATATAAAAAAATATATGTACACAAAATACTGTATTTACAACTATTTACACAAAGTAACAGCCAATCAGAAATGTGCTGTTGTGTGACCTGAAGCACAAAACCATTATTTGTAACAAAGGGAGGTAACTAATTCAGTGAAATATTTTTTGTTAATCATTTGGGCAAAAAAAAAAAACAACCTCACACAAGTCTTCATATCACTGAACCATTTCAAATCCAAAATCAAATTTAATTTTTTTTTTTTTTTAATGACTGTATATTCTCACTCTGGCACAGATTATGGTTTTGTACATGTCTGTTTCAAAATGCCCAATGAAATACTTTTTATAGAAAACACACATTCACACAATCATGTTTAGAATCAGTTTTGTGAAAACAATGCAATTTAAAATGTAACTTAAGTGGTACAAACAGATCCAGTGATTCAGCAAATATAACAAAACGCTGAAAAGAGAAAAATTCAGGATTTCTTTGTCAGTTGAGAAATGTATATTTTATAAAAATAATTTATTTCAGAGTATCATGAACATTTAGATGAGTGAATCACAAACTGATCTTTTAGGCTCTGAATTTTCAAAGTACAACAGTAAAATACCACATTAATCTGTTTAATGTCTTTCAAGTGCCATACAAAACCTAAAGCAAGCAGATAGTAATAATATATTCATCTGATTAAGCATACAAGTATTTATTTGGTGAAAATAAATATGACAGGTTCAAAACTGAGGAAATTGATATATAGGTTTAAAAGAAAATAATAATAAAAAATAATTACAATTATTTGTGCAATATATCTAATGCATATTCTTCATTGTGCAGAAATGGTTTTATTTAATAATTTATTTTATCGTTCACACTAACTGCCAGTTGCAAAATATTAATGTATGGTGTTTGAAATAGGATTTTCACTCTTATGGATATGTTTATCAATTTAAATAAACAAATATGCAGCTTGGTTTAATCCTCATCTATTGCTATGATGCTAAAGAAACATTCTTTATATGGAACAAAATGACAAATTAATGTAAATGAAACAGCCAATAAAAAATATTTTAATTGAAACTGTTCATCTAAGAAATCCAAAGATTGATAAAATAATTGTATGAAATTTGAAATATTTATGTTTTTTTATCTTTTTTCACTAATTGGTTATTTTTGGGTTTTTAGTAAATTAAATATTAAAATAGTGGTGTTGGTTCACTGTTACAATTTTCTTTCATTTTATTATTTTTCACAAACATGATAAATTCTTCTTTTCTTCCTCTTATGTGTGCAGATATCCTAAAAATGTTGGAAAAGATATCCTATGATTAAAAGTCTAAAAAGACAAAAACAAAAAATTAAAGAAAAAAACACACAAAAAAACAACAACAAAACAATTAAATGCAAATGTCTCTAGTGTAGAATCAAAAATGTTTTCAACTGTGAGTCATTTAAATATATATACACAATGTAACTATTAAACAACTGTTCATAACCTCAATGTAAACTGGATTAAACCAAATACATATTTGTTATACAAATATCTACACAAGATGAAACATATGACAAAAGACACACAAACTGATATTCAGTAAAAATGGAATACTAATGTGGACATCACTGATACAATATCAAGCATATCACAGGATTTGACCGGATTAATATCTGACCAATTTCATTACAAACGGTCGAAGTTCAATTATTTCACAATGTATCACATACATATGACATACAGAACAATAATGACTAGCAGTTTAATATATTCACTATGATTTGAAATATCTATCCCAATGAAATGTGACCTGGACTGATTTTGATTGGTGTAAATAAAAAAAATAACTGTATCAGACAATGCAGAATACTGATGAAGTGTAAGTTTAAATTCACTATTCTGTGATAAAATCTTCAAGTGTAGCAAAAATAAATAAATAAATAAATAATTAAATAAATAAATAAATAAATGAAAATTTCACTTAAGCACACTTAACTGCACTTTGTTATTTTATATATTTTTTTATACCTTGTAATATTTTATCTTCTGTCTTTTTATTTTGCTCTAAAATAAAAAAATAAAGCTAAGATTATAGTTTTGACATGCTATTTAATAAACATGATTCATCCAAAATTAACTCAATGCTTTTCTGAAATTTCTTCTTCCAGTGTCATTAACTAATAATTCCATTTTAAAAACCCCACAAAAACTAACGAACAAGTTTTAGACTGCCAGGTGTAAACATCAGCAACTGGCTGAATTTTAAAACATGATCATTTGAGTGCATTATGACTTTTCTTGTAACAGGTCACACAATCTCTATCATTTCATGATAAAACCATAACCAGCTTAAAAACAAAAACATTTTTTAATACATAAATATGTAGTTATTATACTGCTAGAGACATAATTGTTAATTATTATTTTGAATTTAAAAGGTGCTACCTATGTATTTCAGGTGTATTTTTGTTTTGTTTTGTTAAGAAACATTCATATATTTATGACTAAGATTTTTAAAACAGAATTTTTTTGATGCCTATTATACATCATGTTTTTATACTGAAGTAAACAGTATGTATTCAAAACAATGGTTTACAGTAAAATTTCAACAGACCGTTAAATATTTTACATTTACAATGACAAATTGACATCTGAAAGGTTATGAAAGCAATACAAAAGTTACAACACATTTCATTCAAAAGCTCAACCAACCATTAACTAAAAAAAATATAAATTTTATGTAGATGTCAGTTAATGAGTATCTGGTCAAATTTGAGCTGCGTCTAAATAACACATAATTTTATTTTTTCATTTATTTATTTTTAAATCACCAATTTTGAGCTGAGTACAGAAAGGCATCAGTATTGTTAGTGAAACTTTCAAACAGCATTCTCTCAGATGTTTAAAGATTCTTTCAGATATCCTGTTTCCAAAATAATGATACGAAAAAGATGTTACAAATGGCATTATTGTGAGTCAGCCAATTTCCATTTTCATGTAACTATGATATAAACTTTAATGATATGCAAATAAAAGGATGTTCTAGATGAACAGTCTGCTTCAAAAATTAAGAATATTAAAAAACATTTAGTATGATTTAGCTGTTTCTTTGTTTCTTTGCTGTCAAAACAATCTTTTTTTTTCTTTTTTTCTTCAGATTCTCTGACGGAATCTTGATGACACACATTTAAGGATCTTCTTTATAAATACTTCTGTTAAATTTAAATTTAAATTTATAATTTTAAATTTGTAATGTTTATTATGTAGCCATTTACTTTTGTTTGTTTGATCCCTTGCTATCAGAACTATCTCCACTACATAAAGTTTTGTGATGAAAACTTGACGGCGCATTTCGGTATTCTGCAGTTTTTATTACTATTTTTAGAAACTAAATATATACAGACAGTTAGTTCACATGATAGACATTTGTCTGTTGAGAAATTAACCAATTGATCTGCCATTTGCCAATGCCTTAATCTTTGAATTTTTAAATTTTTTATTTACCTTCACAATCAGTATGGATATATTCAAGTTTTAATATGTTGGACTAAAAGGAAAATGGAAAATTTTAACATCACTAATTTTGTTTTAAATAAATAAATAAATAAATAAATAAATAAATAAACATTTTGTACAGCTATAAATACAATTTATTTGTTGATGAAACTAGCTAAGTTAATAAATAATTTTTTTTATAATACAAATTGTTTTCCTGTACTGATGAACTTCTAATTATGTTAACAACAATTTAAACCATTTGAGAGGCAAAAGGCACTTTTGTTAAATTTTAAAAATTAGTTTTTGCCAAAATTAAAAAGTATAAAATTTTGTATAACTTTTCATCAATCAAAACTTTCTCCGTATAATAAATTGTTGAAATGTTTCTAAATAAATCTGACCTGATAACAATACTCACAATTATAAATGTGTATTTTAAAAAATTGATCATAGAAAAAAAATATAAGTAAAAACAAACTCTCCTCTGAAACAAAAACAAAAAGCAATTAGTATACATATATATTATTTCATCTCCATGATGACAAAAAAGAAAAAAAGAAAGAAAAATATGTAATAAAGAATTTAATTTGTGTGGTCAATTAAATGCACTGATAACAGACAACAGCTAATGCTGCTGTATATAAAGAGGTGTTAAAATGATCAGCAGTATTAGATTTTTAAGAGTTAATACAGTATTAAATATCCTTCACGTGACAAATCAAACAATGTTAGTTGTAAAGAGAAAAAAGCACAGTTTTTTAGTTTTGAATTTTTAAGAAATCGAGTTTATTTTGTTAAAAAATCTTTTATATTCCACAAAACTGTGATTAGAAATGTTTAGAATAATGTTTTTCAGAGAAGAGCAAAAATATTTTTTGTGTCAAAAATGAAATAACAAGCATTACCCATCATGCATTTGGAAATAGCTAACACAAGACACAACAATAATAAGAATAAAAAAAGTACAAAATAATCATGGTTTACCCTTCATTAAGCCATACATAATTATTCCTCAGAAGTGACCAGGAACCATTTGGGAGAAAGAAAAAAAAAACATACAACATAAACAAATTCGCACAAATCTGGTTTGCATTGTTTAGTCAAAACTATTCAAGTTGGAATGGACTTCTTCATACTCTGTATAATTCAGCAGTGGAAAAAATAAGATATAATAAAGATTATTTTAAGAAATAATTTAAAAAACATAAAAATAATAATAATAATAAAAATTATTTTGAATAAAACAACCCCCCTCCCCACAATAACAATTACTCTGTCAATTGTCTTATTCCACAGAATGCTGGCCAAATAAGGGTTACATACAGGAGAAAATGGATGATAAAAAAGTAAAGATTAAACTTTCTCCACAAAGGATTTTTGAAAAATGAATTGATATTCGTACTGCTGCAATAACACTCTGATGAAGAAAAAAAAAAAAATATGTTTTTGGTTACTTGGAGTGAATTACTCATTAAATGAGAACAATTTCGTTTCATATGACACTGTCAATATCATTGTATGACTGCATGAAAAATCTCCTGAAATGACAATATCAGTTTCTTGTCACAAGTTGATGTCACACAGATGTCAGTTACTGACACATGCCAGTTGTCACACTGGTGGCAATGTACTGTCACAGCTGGTGTCGTTTGGTGGCCATTTCCTGACATGTCAATGACAATATCTCAGCTCCTGATGGAACACATCCTGAATGGCGTAACAATAACATTATTACTTTTTTTTTTGGGAAAATGATCTTGTGCCGATTTCAGTTTTTTCAAAATGTATAATATCAATCTCATTTGACATGTTGAGGTCACTTACAATGTCACATGACATTGTCTGTCAGTGTCTCCTTCATGACAAGCTGTCTTTGTCTCTGCTGACATTGTCTTTGTGTGCTGACAGCACTTGCACGAATCTCTTCTTGTCAATCACCATTCTAATTGTCTGAATGTTTGTGAACAGAGTATTTGAAGAAATGTTTTCAGGTAACTTTGTGAGAAATTTTGCCATGTGAATGAAATCCAGTGTCATCAGGACAGACTCATATGTTTTCAAAATACCTGTAAACAAAAAACAATTCAGAAATTAAAAATAATCACATTCTGATCAATGTTTTGATAAACCTGCATCTACTATCAAAAATAAAATAAAATAAAAATAAAATAAAATAAAATAAAATAAATAAATAAATAAATAAATAAAAAAAAAAATAAATAAAAAATAAAATAAAATAAATAAGGAAAACTAAAACAAAAACTCCTACAATGTTAATAACAAAAAAAGATTCCATTAATTAGGTTAGACACAACCAAAGCATGGTGAAAAAATGATTTTTAAATTATTACATCTTTCTTTTCTCAAGGTCATCATTAATTTGCCTTTAAAACTTAAAATTATTATTTCTCCATTTTTACTTAATCAAACATTAAAATGAGAAATCACCTCTTTAAAAACATTTTGAAATATGACTTCGTTACTTAGTTTTGAAGCAAAGAACAAAAAAAAAAAAAAATAAAAAAATAAAAAGCAGTTACAATATTTAACTAACAGGATACAGTACCTATTGCTGTTCTGAAAAGAAACTCCTCTCCATCTCTACAGAAAATGTCCCAGACTCGACAAGCAATATCTAATGGTAATGATTTGCTGTACAACAAAAATATCCTGAAACAGCATCAAACATAATATTAAACAAAGAACTCAGAATTACAAAGCATTATGTTTAATATTTTTTTTCCCTATCTGAACTATCTCTATTCTTATAAAAAAAATGAAGTATACATTTGGTGATACTATGAAACTGTCTAAATATATTCTGCACATTTCTAAGGTATGCTTTATGTGGATTTTTAGGAGACCAATATTAATTATATAAAATACTAAAAGAAAAGAGCACTGGTGAGAAATATTCATCCATTTTTGTGTAGTTGCTATGTCACTGGCTACAGAGTGAATTAATTTTGCATTAAAGTTTCTTCTGGAACTGTAAACAATAAATACAGCTATCAGTCCACTGCCATGCATACAGTGAGTTTCAAATCAAACTATGAAGAAATAAAATAGTGGTATTCAGATGTCTTGTAACTGTATTATTTTACTGTCACATGTTCTTATTAGTGATGCTGGATCACCCAAAATACTGAACATTATCCATTCTGCTAAAGACATTTTTATGAATAGTTATTTTTATCTAATATCTTGATCCAGCTGAAAAACATAAATTAATCAGCTCACGACACACAGATAACTAAATTTGAATTAATCACATTAAAATTTTTTAACATCTCCCCAAAAAAACCAGTCTGCTTCTTACCAGTCAACGAGGTAAAGATTTGGAGTAAGGTTTTGTTCTACGAAATGATCAGAAAGGTGTGACAGGTTTTCTTTGAGGAATTCTTCAAAAGTGTCGTAATATGCTTTCATCTGGAAACAAACCAAACACACTTGAAATATTTACAACCATTCTGAAGTACGAGAGTAATAAAAAAATATTGTATTAAGTTAATTAACATTAAAATAACTGCCATTTATTTATATTTTTAATTTTTGTTATTTTATAAAAATACTCTATTTTATACTATAAATAAATAAATATAACAAAAATTATTTTAATTTAAAAATCAGATTATCAAATATTTTTGGGATCGTAAGGTAGATGTGTATGCAAGGAATGACATCATTAAGTTTGATATCAGATTCTAAAATTCATTACGCAGAATCTGTTTGATTTGCTATATTCGTGTCTCACGTGAAAGAAAAACAAAATCTTACTGTATCTTCATCCATGCGGAAAAAAGTGACTTGGCAAGGACGGTTGAGCAGATTGGCAAAACACACAAATGCATCCGCAACATCCATATTGAGCAGTAAAATGGCAGAGATGAATGACATACCCTGGACCTGAAATAATAATAATCAGAGATTGTGTCTGTCACATATATATATAACAGAACATCAATATACAGTATTCAGGTAGATCTGGGATTGGGAATAAAATGTTATATTATACTAAAGCAAAAGGTGCAGTTTTAGTTTCATATTAAAATGTAAAACAAAAAAGTTAATTAATTAGGCATATTTGATATACTTGTTGACATCAAAGGGAATCTATTATCAATTCTTTGTGTATAAATTTCCATTCCAACCTGTGCTCCACAACTGACATTTTACATTTTGTTGCCTTTGATATACCAACTGTTCAGCTCTCACTAAAATGGAGGTAGCTGAGAAATCAAAAGTTACATCTTCCATATGTTCAATTTACATCTGGGGAATAATGTATAAAAAGATCTGAAGAATAATGAATTGTAGAGAAATTCCTCTTATGTTTGATAAGAATCATGATTTTGTTTTTAATGTGACTTTAAAGTATTAATGGTGTTCAACAAAACCCCCACAAAACATTATGAATTTAAAAGGTTAATAAATAAATGTAGATTATCATCTTACATATCCAACATCAGGTCTGTAACAGGCATAGGCTCCTAGCAGACTGTGCAGTAGATCATAGTAGGGTCCACCCTGAGAAAAACAACAGTAAAAGAAATGTTTTTTAAAATGTATTCATATTTTATTCATGAAAATAACGAGACAGAAACCAGACACAAACATTAATACTGCTTCAGTGATTCTAATGAATATCCCCACTGAACTATGCTTAGCATGAATAAATAAATAAATAAATAAATAAATAAATATAAATAAATAAATAAAATATTTAAATAAATAATATATAAAAAAAAACAAATAAAATAAAAAATAAAATAAAATAAAATAATGAAAAAAAGATGAGCAAAAAGAAGAAAAAAACAACCCTAATATTTTTACACACACAGAGAAAATGCAGATAAAAGATGATATGTGCCTTTGAAATAAAGAGCCTTGTAGAAATATAACAAAAACATTTTTTGGGTGTTAAAAGTGGCCAGTGAATAAAACATAAGTGCTTAAATTCAAGCTGAAACTACATAACAAGGTGTATAACTGACAGCTCTTTGTGTGTGTGTGTGTGTGTGTGTGTGTGTGTGTGTGTGTGCGTGTGCGTGTGCGTGTGCGTGTGCGTGCGTGCGTGCATGCGTTTGTTTTTAAATAAAGGCATGTAAAACACACTGACAGTAATAAAACGTAAATAAACCTTTTGGAATATGCAGAGTTGTGGGAATGTTCTGGCTACGTCCAGTTTTATTAGCTGGACACTGTTCTCCTTGCAGGACGGAGGTTCTGATACAACTGGAATTACAGACGTACAAAAACTACATAGAAACAAGAGTATTAAATGTATAAAATTTACTTTATTGAACATTGTAATTTGAAGGAGACTAAAAATGGAAAAAAAAATAATAATAATAATAATAATAATTAAAAAATAATAAAATAAAGTATCATCTGATGTTTCAATAGCAAATTACTTGCTTTTATATTTTACCTCCAGATCTTTTAACTGGGTCAGTTAGAAAAAAAACCTAAATCAATTTGTATATGTACAAAGAAATGTACGCTTTACTTATAAAGAGATATTCAGTTTACTTTCAGAGGCTGCAGAGGAATCTTCAGACTGAGTCAGTTTAATTCGGTCCAGAGCTCTGCTGTGACAAATCTCGTACAGTTCTGAAATTTAAATATTTTCAATTAAAACAATCACTACAGAATTAACATATTTTGAAATCAAAATGATGGGTATGGAATTAACGTATTTTGAAATTAAAATAATATATCACAAACTGATATTTTCAAAATGATTAACAATTAACATATTTTGAAATCAAAATGAAATGAAATTAACATATTTTCAAAAAATGATGAATTTAATTATGTTTTGAAAATTAAAATAAAATATTTTGTGTCATATTTTCAAAAACACATTCTAAAAGAAAAAAATTATAGATAACAATCT